>CM056059.1:69673555-70273555 GCA_029574335.1 Rana kukunoris | reverse complement strand
AGTGTGTTTGAAAGGTGCAAGATGATTTTGAGGGTGACCTGTTCCATTTACTCCCCGATGGTTTCCTTCCTCTGAATCACAGGTGATAGCAGGGGTTTTATCTGGACACACAATGCAGTACAAGGGAACCTTTGCATCGTTCTTCTCAATCCTGCACTACAGGAGACCTGTACGGGGAGATGCACCAAGGTCAACCTCTGTTGCCTGCTGATCAGGAACAAGCATGCAGCAAGTGAAGTCACACCTGACCTGTACATGTATGTAGGTTCTCTCCATATCAGGCCTAGAGTACAGAATAGTTACAACATAAGCTCCACTGAGAGGAGATTGTTCTCATGCTGCCTGACCATCAGATCTTCTCCCGGAGAAGAGCCTCCTTCCCTCCACCAGCCCTCACCTCTGCCCCCCCCCCCCCATGTCTCCCAATGATCCTCCTATCCCCCCCAGCGATTATAGCCTTTTCCATCCCAACTTTCCCACCCCACAATTTCTATTTTACCCCACCTTCCACTACCCTGCATTCACTTACTCTGCCTCGCCTCCCACCCTGCCCTCGCCCAGCACCTTAAAGTGGTTGTAAACCCACTTTTCAAAAAAAATATTGAATTAAAATCGAATACCTGCAAGACAAAGGCATAATGAGCTAGTATGCATAGCATACTAGCTCATTATGCAATACTCACATAGGACCAAAGCCCCCTTAAGCTAGGCTTACCTGTAGGTAAAAGTGGTTGTACGGGGTGTACAACCACTTTTTACCACCCCCAGCCCTCCCCACCCCATCATTGGTGTCAGTGGAAGAAATCGTGTTCCATCATCTGTGTCAGTGGAAGGAATAGTGCTATTGTTGGTGTCAGTGGGAGAAAAAAATTCACATTCTACGGTAATACTACATTTATGTTGGCGATCAGTGGTAATAAGGTGTCATAACTTGAAAGGCACCGTCAGATGGATGGATGTGCTACAATGATAACCAGGAACGTAACGCTAAAAGCACTGCCTGGTGGATATATATCGGTCACAGCCACTGCCAGTAGTGAAGTCCATGGGGACGTCTTTCAAAACCTCTGTAATAACTACTACCCTATAGTAACACCGACTCAAAAGCTACATTTTGTGTGCATAGTATACAATAAAATATGCACTATGCACACAATGTAGAATGGGTGGACAAATTATAGCAGATTTCAAGAGAATATCCATTCATTTTTGGAACTCCTGAATAAAAACAAAAAGTGACAAGTCTGCGGTTCATGCTGACTTTGTTTGGAAAGTTGCCCAACTGATCATTCGGAAGCACCAAACACCAACAGCTGTAAATAGAGCTGGACGTCGTGCTGCTGGCGTTGTCAACACAGAACGCCTGACTGGTCGTCTCTTTATGGACCACATCCCACCAACGGAAAAGAAGTCAGCACACAAGGATGTGTGTGGTTTGTTGCTCTAATGCCGCGTACACACGGTCGTTTTTTGCGATGAAAAAAAAACGAAGTTTTTTAAAACGTCATTTAAATTGATCGTGTGTGCAAAACGTCGTTTTTTGTCTTCAAAAATTCCAACTGCTTGAATTTTTTGTGTCGTTTTTCAAAACGTCGTTTTTTGTTTCACAAAAATCCATGTGTAGCAAAAACGTCTTTTAAAACGACGTTTTTCAACCCGCGCATGCCCAGAAGCTAGTTATGAAGCGAGCTTCAATGGAAAAGAGTGGTGAACGTAACCTTGCTTTTTGTGAAAAAACGATGGTGTGTATGCAAAATTGTCTTTGAAAAGTGACGTTTTAAAAACGTCGTTTTTTACTTCACAGAAAACGTCGTTTTTTTTCATCGCAAAAAACTACCGTGTGTACGCGGCATAAGCGTCATGACACTGGAAGGAAAATCTGAAAGGAAACCAGGTTCTATTGTCCTGCTTGTGACGTCTGACTTTGTGCAATCCCATGTTTCAAAATTGACCATATCCGGGGATGTTTACTGAAGCAATAGGACTAGTAATATTGCACTCTTGTTTGGCCAAAAAGAATGTTAGTGTTTTTGATTTGATTATATTGACTAAAATGTATTGAATAAAAAGTATTATTGTTATATTATTTGTTATTATTTATAGTTATTTATTATATTATAATTTATGATTTTGTGTTTCAAACTTTATTATACCCGAGATGTCTACTAGACTCTGGTTTGGACAGATTTAAGCTAGTTATTCCTAAGAATTACAGGCCTCCAATATAAAAAACCAAGGGCCAGATTCACAAAGCACTTACGCTGGAGTATCTCGAGATGTGCCGCCTAAGTCTAAATTTGCTCCTTAATATTTTTTGCACCGTACCCACAGAACTTGTTAAGCACCAAAATAGGCTACTCCCGACCGGCCTAACTTGCCTACACCTGCACATCTTAGGTGCACATTTATTCCGTCCACACCATTGATTTCCTATGCAAATATGCAAATGAGGGAGTTACGGGGATCCACAAAAGTAAGTTTGTGCGGTGCAGGCTACGCCCTGTGCACATCAGCTGTACGGAAAGTCTAAAATTAGACCATATAAAAGCAGGTTTAAAATGAGACAATCCGTCTACATGTCAGCTAAAGCAACACCGTTAGGGACGAGCTGAGCAGTCACACTTGCAGGACAACAATCTATATGCCAACATGCAGGGCTGCCATCAGGGGGGTACAGGCATTACACCTGTAAGGGGCCCAGGGGTCCCCAGGGGCCCGGATGGGAACCCCCTAAAAAAAAATATTTTTTTTTAGGGGTCCGGAGGTCCCAAGGGGCCCAGATGGCAACCTCCTCTTTTTTTATTTATTTTTTTATAAAAAAAAAAAAACTTTTTTTTACATATGTTTATTTTATTTTTTATTAATGGGCCCCGAGGTCCCTGGATGGCTACCCCCCTTTTTTTATATATATTTTTCTCAATTCGCAGCAGCCCCCCCCCCCCCCCCCCGCGCTCAATTTCATGCCTGAAGCTGTGTAAGGGCCCAATAATTCCTAATGGCGGCCCTGCCAACATGCCAGGGGCATCCATGCTCATAGCTATACTACTGACTTTATATGAGCACAGAAGTAGGAGGGCACGGAGGAGGGCACGGGAGAGGATATACCGCACACGCATAGACATCTTTGGCATGAGTGATTCTGAGGTGTATCGCATCTTCAGATTCACCCCTCATGCCATCCTGGAATTAACCACAACCCTGCAGGAGGACATCACCAGGCTCTTTTCAGCGTACAAGTGGAGTGGTGGCAGGAATGTCACCCCCACATTCAAAAATCATTCACAAACAGAAAAAAAAAATCAAAATCCAAAAAAAAATGCCCAGCAAAAAAAAAAATGCCCAGCAAAATAAAAAAAAAACACAGCAAAAAAAAATAAAAACTCAGCAAAAAACACTCTCCAAATCACTCTCCAAAAATCTCAAAGACACGACACAAACCAACAAACACTAACAAACAACAGAACAAAAGCACCTTGCTGTAGGAAGGGAAAAAAATTGGATGTACTTTTGCAATGGAAGGGCATTTCTCTCGGTCTATTTAAGCACTGTGCATAGCTCACTAAGTCTAACTGATTGCGCCGTGCCGAGTTCTGAGCATGCTCAGAGAGGTGCTGACCATAGTCTGCTTCATGTGCACATGCCCAGTCTGGCCGGCCCTTCATTTGCATGGGGTCACGGCTCATTTCAATGGAACACGCCCACGTCCTTCCCACTTTGAATTACACCACCATACGCCTCGGATTTTACATTGCACCGGTGCAAATTTGGACGAAAATACTACGAGGATACGGTACTTGCACCTCGAAATTAAGCCGGTCTAACTTAAAGGAGTTCCACTACGCCGGTCCAAAAATGCACCGATGTACGTGAATCTGGCCCCAAATTTCCATGCAAAATAATTGTACCGCTTTCAGCCTCAAAAATCTGACATAATCATACCGCCAAGTAGGTTAAATATACTATTGGAAGTGTTTTGTTATATCTATTCAACAAGTGCAAAAAAATACCCATTGGTCATTTTATAAATTCCAGCTCTTGAGCAGGTCTTCTTTCACCTTCTAAAGCCCTGTACACACGATCGGATATCTGATGGAATCTAATCCGATGGATTTTTTCATCGGATATCCGATGAAGCTGACTTTCATTAGTCTTGCCTACACACCATCGGTCAAAAATCCGACCATGTAACGTAAAACACTACGATGTGCTGAGAAAAATGAAGTTCAATGCTTCGAGCATGCGTCGACTTAATTCTGAGCTTGCATTTTTTTTTGACCGATACATTTCCAGACAGACGATCGGTTTTTTATCCATAGGAAAAGATATCCATATTTAAAACATGTTCTATTTTTTTTAACCGATGGATAACAAACCGATGGGGGCCACACACGATCGGTTTGACCAATGAAAACAGTTTATCGGTCGGTTTTCATCAGACAAACCGATCGTTTGTACAGGGCTTTACTCTATATACAACTGGAAACAAATGGAAAGTCTCTCCTGTTGGGCTGCACCTTGAGCAACCAGAGCCTTGTTAAAAGTTCTTTGAGGCTGTGCATGCTACACTGGGCATTGCTGCTCTCCGACTATCCCCCTGGGTTATGGATATACACGGCAACAATACAATAGGAAGAGAGTGCACAACCGACCTAGTGCAATACAGTTTATTGGTAAAACAATACAAATATGCCACCAAGAATTGCCACCCTGCTTGTTTTATCTGGAATCATGTGAGTGTAATTCTTGGTGGCATATTTGTATTGTTTTATCAGAAAACAGTATTACACTAGGGCAGTTGTGTGCTCTCTTCCTCTTGTATTGTTGCATGTTATAAATTAAGTGCTATCCTGTGCATACTTCCTGCGTCATCTTAAAACATCAGTTCACCTTTATTGCCAATATATATATAAAAAAATATGCATTACAGCTTTGACTGTACATTAAAATACTGTCCCGTTTTTAACCACTTGCCTACCAGGCACTTTTACCCCCTTCCTGACAGGGCAATTTTTCAGCTTTCAGTGATGTTGCACTTTGAGTAACAATTGCGTGATAACAGGGCTGCTGTTAGAAATCATGGGGGCCCCATACAGCCTACCTGGCAGGGCCCTCCCCCACCCAAATATATCAAAACAATATTTTTACTAAAATCATTATTAGCAGGCACAAACATAAAATAGAACCCATGTGTATTAGCCCTTAATATTTTTTATTTATTTTTTTACAAATTGTTTTAATTATTTTTCATAATTTTTTTAACAATTTTTTATTGCAATTTTGAAAAAAATATTTTTTTACCATTTATTATTTATTTTTATGCGTGTGTTTTTTATGTACTTTACTTAAAAAAAAAAAAAAACACACTAGAGGGGGGGGGGGGGGCTTTGGTGAGATATACAGTAGGGGTCTAAACAGACATCTCACATTTGAAACAGAGAAAGGAATTGAGGACACTGATTCTTCAATTCCTTTCTCTGTAGTCTCAGCTGCACCGAAGATGAATGAACAGAAAACATTCCTAAGCATATATCAATAAACACAGGAGTAATCAGTGCCAATCACTCAATTTGTCCATTCAAAAAAGGGAGAGGCGGTAAATTACCTATTTCCTCCGCACTCCAACCTGACACATGCCCTGTACCCGCGGCAGCCAGCGGGACAGGGAAGCCGGCAGCACCATGGAAAGGGGCGGGAGAGAGGCACAGTGACATTGGGGCACATTGGGGAAATCAGAAGCAGTCAGAACAGGAAGGGTGATCGCTGCAGGGGAATCAATTACAGAAACGATGCCCTGTGTCTGTGTCTCTCCCTGCAGCAGCTGAAGCCGGCATGAGGGAGAGAAATCAGCTTTCAGTTGCTGCAGAGAGCCACCCAGGGAATCCTTCTGTAATTGTCCCCTCTGCCCAGTTACACCGATTCCCCCAGCTGTTTGGCCCCCCTACAGGAGGACTAGTGGTCCCCCCCTATCAGCAGCACTGTGTGATAATATAACACTGTACCCAAAAAAAAAATTTTTTCGAGACAGATAGAGCTTTCTTTTGGTGGTATTTAATCGCAACTGTTTTTTTTTTTTTTTTTTAACCACTTCAAAACCCAGCCATATACAATTGACGGCCTGAGATGGGATCTACCATCCTAAGTGGCCGTCAATTGACGGCCTGGGCTTTGCGGGTGGATATCTGAATTATGCCTGCAGCCAGAGGCATCATCCAGATATCCTCTTCTTCAGCCAGCGATTCTGCACAATCTAAGAACAATCATAGCGGCGGTTCCGCCGCTTGATCATTCTTACAGGCCGCGGGAGGGGACATCCCCCCCTCCCGCCGCCATCGGGTGCTTCTCCGGGCTCTCCCGTGCCTTAGGGGGCCCGGAGAACGAATCGTCAGCGTCGGCAGGAAGCATAGAGATGACTGGTGACCAGATGGTCACCAGTCATCTCTATGACCGTCGGAGGACCCGGGCGCGATGTGATGACGTCACGCCCGGGTCCCCGTAAGTAAACAAAGCCGCGATTGCGGCTGTAAGCCACCATTCATGAGATCAGTGAATTTTTTTTCACCGATCTCATGGTTTTCAGCCTGGAGGAGAGATGTGAGGTCTTATTGAACCCGCATCTCTCCTTAAAGAGGACCTGTCACACACATTTCCTATTACAAGGGATGTTTACATTCCTTGTAATAGGAATAAAAGTGGAAGAAAAGTGTAAAAACAAAAAAAAATTAAGTAAAAAAAAATTAAAACGCCCCTGTCCCCGATAGCTCGCGTGCAGAAGTGAACGCACACGCCGACATATGTAAACGCCGTTTAAACCACATAAGTGAGGTATCACCGCGTGCGTTAGAGTGCCAGCAACGAATCTAGACTGGTAACCTGTAAAAAATAAATAAAGCGTTGCCTATGGAGATTTTTAAGTACCGAAGTTTGGCGCCATTCCATGAGTGTGCGCATAATTAAAGCGTGACATGTTGGGTATCTATTTACTCGGTGTAACATAATCTTTCACATAATACAAAAAAATTGGGCTAACTTTACAGTTTTGTTATTTTTTAAATTCATGAAACAATTTGTTTTACAAAAAAAAGGCGTTTGAAAAATGATTGCGTAAATACCGTGCGAGATAAAACGTTAAGGAAAAAAGGGAATGATACTGCGCCACAGATAACTTAAATTGAATAATAAGTGATTAAGTATATAGTGGCAGCCCCTGCATAGAAACCCACCTAGGTGGGAATGAGTGATTAAGGTAGAAAATAGCAGGTAATGGCGCCTACTACTAATTGAAAAAATTACGTGCACAAGTGTATCCAAAATCAATGGTAATCCTGTAATCCGATGGTGCTAATAATACTATTCCGTGTAGTGCTGTCAATTTTTATATAAATAGAAATATATGAAAAAATGAAAAAATAAAAATAGTACTGTGACCAATATTATGTGCTAAAAATGCTAATCCTTGTAGTGGTGCCAACTTTCCATATTACAATACATGAAAAATAGATAAATAAGTGTGCAAAATGATATATAAAAAATAATATATAAAAAGATTAAATATATATAAAATCCTAGTGGTGATAGTCCATATAATCCAATCAAAATCCAGTTCCTAATTTACAAAAATTAATAATTCAATAAATAAGTGCTCCTTAATAAAATTGATGTTTATAATAGTCCAAGGGCAATATTTTCAAGACTTTCTTCATATAAAATAAAGTAAAGTGACAGGTGCTTCATGCAAGTATAGCCATCAGTAGATCATTCAGTGCTCTCCCCCAATGGTCCCGCACTCACCGGATCCAATCACCCCCACAGGGGTAATAGGCTCTTTTCTAATAAGTATCCGAGTATCCAAAATTCAAAAAGGCTGCCTGGTTTTCTCTCCTGGGATCTGTTCAGCCGTTCAACCGCTCATAGAGAGGATAAATAAAAGTGCCCAATAGCGTGATACCGTCTTACAATAAAGTTTATTTTGACAAAACAATGGGTACTCACAATTTACATGTAGTTAAAAGAGCATTGAGTAAAGTGTGCTGTGGCTCTGAAGAACGATCGCTCTACCGGTTTCGTCGTTGTGACGTCGTCTGGAGCGCGTCTTTGAGCCTTCAGCACTTCCTTATTTATATTGCAGTCGACGTTGCGTCGGAAATACGGACGTTGCATTGAGAGAAACGTCTCTAACGTTACGTCGAAAAAAACTCTCTCATCTGGTCGTTCTCCATGTTGGAGATTTTTCAGACCGTAGTCCCAACACAGGAGCCTCTAGTGATTACGCCTGCGCAACAGGAGATGAGCCTGCGTAAGTCTAAATGTGCACGTGCGTTTCGATGCACGGCATCCCCAAAACGAGATACGCAAGAAATCTGCTTTTTTTGGTCCGGCATAATTTTGTTAGACAGGCGCGTCCGTCCAAAACTGCGCTAGACAGACCATTGATTTGCTAGTCAAATATGCTAATGAGGGACTTACGGTGATCCACAAAAGAACGTTGGGGCAGCGCAGGCTACGCAGTGTGCGCAACAGCAAAATGTCCTGTCTAAAATTAGAGCATATAAAAGCTGGTCTAAAAAGAGAAAAAAAGTCTACTTGTTAGATAAAGCAACACTGTTAGTGAGGAGCTCAGCAGTCACACGTGTTGCACAACAATCTGTATGCCAACATGCCAGGGGCATCGTCGCACATAGCTATACTACTGACTTTAGATGAACAAAGAAGGCACGGGAGAGGATATACCGCACCCGCATAGACCGGTTTGGCATGAGTGATTCTGAGGTGTATCGCATCTTCAGATTCACCCCTCATGTCATCCAGGAATTAACCACAACCCTGCAGGAGGACATCACCAGCCGAACACAACGCTCACATGCAGTGCAGCCACTGGTCAAGGTCATGGCAACACTCCATGTCCTTGCCAGTGGCTCTTTTCAGCGTACAAGTGGAGTGGTGGCTGGGATGTCACAATCCTCCATGAGCAGATGTGTGCACCAGGTTGTCCCTGCAATCCTCAGACGCATGGCCAACCAAATCATCAAACCCACCACTGAGGACCTGCGGCTGAAGGCAATGACAGATTTCTACAGAATTGCCAGATTCCCACGCACCATCGGGGCCATTGATTGCACACATGTGGCACTCCAGCCCCCCCAGGAGACAGAGCACATGTACCGCAATCGGAAGCATTGGCACTCCATCAAACACCCAGGGTCCAGCCATGACAGCTACATATACAATCAATGCCACATCCGAATGGTTGGTGAGTGACATGGGTGGCAGGCATGACTATCCCCTCCCATGATGCACACATCACAAGGGGCACATGCATGACTAACATCCTCCTGTCTTTTCCCTTACAGGTGACTCTGCATATCCACTGGGACCCCATCTTGTGACTCCTATCCGGAACCCCCAAACCTCAGGAGAGGAAAGATAAAATCAAGCACATGCCCAAACACGAGCAGTGGTGGAGCGCACCTTTGGCCTCCTGAAGTCACGTTTCCGATGCCTGGATAAGTCTGGGGGGACCCTCTTGTATTCCCCAAACTTTGTGTGCCAGATCATCGGTGCATGTTGCATGCTGCACAACTTTGCAGTAAGAAAGGGCCTGCAGATTGACCTACGTGATGACCTGACCCCTGAACCAGACAATCCCCCCCTAACCGAGGCTACCCCGTCTTCTGAGGGAAGAGCAGCCAGGAGACAACTCACATTGGGCATCTTTGCACGTTAAACACACACATTAATCATGGCACAATGAGAATGCATGCATGCACACCACTGTGGTCCCTAGCACACACACCCCACATCCACATCAAATTGGATTGGCACCAGTCCACCATGCAGGACTTGTGAGCAGCAACGCCACGCCAAGGCTCCAATTATGTCACTGTACATTCATACACCATTCACACGGACCTGGGGATCAATTCTCCCTGGTCCTGGGGAACCCTTCTCCACCAAAATTGAGGGTGACACCCCTTTTCCGGCAGGAATGTCACCCCCACATTCAAACAGCATTCACAACCCAAAAAAAAAAAAATTACCAGCAAAATCAAAAAAAATTATTGCCCTTTACGTGAGCCACGCCTGGGGCGCCCCCGGCCACGGCCCCGGCTCCTCAGGGGAGACTCATGGGGGAGGGGTAAAACCGGGAAAGGAGGAGCAGCCCCTGATCTCTGCCCACCTGCCCTCCAAGGCCACGGCTATTCTGTCCAGGGCAGCACCAAGTGTTGCAGTGTTGGCCTGGATAGCCTGGGTGAGGGCCCTCACATCCTGCCCAACGCCTGCTGATGTAGTCTGCAGGTCGTTTAGGCAGGTTGTGAAAGCCCGGGAGTGGGAGTCCAGGTTCCCCAGCGTATCCTTGATGGAGGACAGGCTCTCCTCCATCCGCACCAATGTCTGGCTGACCTGTCCCAGATGGCGGGTCTGAAGGGCCTGGTCCCTTCTCAGAGTGGCGGGCAGGAGATCGGCCACCCCCCTGGTGTTCCGGGACGAAATCCTGCCTCCAGCTGTTGCTTGTGGCCGGGGAGAAGGGGAGGCCCTTGGGAGGGGAGCCATGTTGGGGGAGGAGGGGGGGGGCTCCCCCTTAGGGAGGGCTGCCTGCTGCCAGCCAGAGGGGAAGAGTCCTGAAAAACCAAAAGTCCAGTGCCTGACATGGACTCCTCCTCCTCATGATTCTCCTCCTCCTCTTGAACCTCCTCCGCGGACTCCGGCCTTGTTGGGGGGGCCTCATTAGGCTGCTGTCCTGGGGATGGTGCGGTCAGGCCAGTCGGCCCTGCACCCTCCTGCACATCTGTGGATGACACAAAACATTCACAGGTTGGAGGATCCACACACTTGCCACATATTCCCTTTCACCCCCTCCCCCACACATGCTACACACCTGATATTAAAAAAAATACTTACCTGGCACCACGGGCTCCGGACTTGAGTCAAAGCCGGGCAGGCCCTCAACTTCATGCCGATGAAAGGTCAGGGCCACCGCACGCTCCTCCGCTGTCAGCTTAATACGGCATGGTGGGCCCCCTCCTGTGCCCCTGGCATGGGCATGCATTTTGGACACCTTCTGTTTGACCAGACGCCGGAGGTCATTAATTTTTTTGTCAATCCCAGACCGGGTCCGTGTCTCCCCCTCCCCCGCTGAATTGACCTGCTCAGTGATGAGGTCCAAAATCTCCCTCCTCCTGGCCGGGGTGGTGTTGGCACTGTCTGGGCCGTGGAGGAAACGCCCATAATCGCTAATGGCCCGGGCAAGAATTCTTTTTTCCCCCACAGTAAAATTGAGCTTTCGCTTTCTCTCTGTCATACTTCCAAAAAAAATCACTCCCAGTCAACAAAAATCTGTCACAAAAACAAGCACAACCAATCAAGCAAGAACACACACAAAGAGAAAACTAACACCCAAAAAATCACACAAGCACTCAGCAAGAAACAGTCACAAAAACAAACAGCAAAAAATCAGCAAGAAAACAAACGAACAGAAATATATCAAACAAACAGTCTCTCAAACACTTATCAAAAAACACTTTCAAAGATCTACTAACAAACACTTGATCACACAGAACACTAATCTGACAACTACAAAACACAACGCAACGAACAACAGGACAAAAGCACTTGCTTAAATGGGAAGGGACAAAGGGATGTACTTTTGCAATGCAAGTGCGTTTGTGTCTATTTATGCTGTTTGCGTAGTTCACTAAGTTGCCCTAGTCCATTTCCAATTTCACTGATTGCGCCGCTCCCGAGTTGTGAGCATGCGCACAGCGGAGCTGACCATGGTCTCCTTCAAGCGCGCTTGCGCGAGCCGGCCGGCCCTTCATTTGCATGGGGTCACGGCTCATTATAATGTAACACGCCCACGTCCTTCCCAATTTGTATTACTCCGCCTTACGCCTCTGAAATAACGTTACGCATGCGCAATTTTCTGCGCAAAAGCTACGAGAATAGGGTGATTACGCGTCAAAATTGCGCAAGTCTAACGTAAAGGCGGTGCGCTACGCCGGTCCAATAATGCGCAGATGTACGTGAATCTGGGCCCAGGTGTTTCTGGGGGGAATCTCTGAGACAAATAGATTCAAATTGCGTTTTGGGCCTACACCACCCTCCCACAGAATCCAGTTTTTTTAAAAACCTAGTGATTTTGTTAAAGCTGGAAACTGATACGTTACACCCAGGCTGAATGGATGTGAAGGATTCAAAAGAGATGGGGGAATGTCGTTTAAAGAAGTCTGCCGCCCTGAGTATAACTGTGGGAGTGTCGTCCGATCTTACCGTGCGAAGTTCTGGAATAGGGATTTCAAGACTAAGGGTAATTGGAGTGTTAGGGCCATATATAGAGGATAAATCCAAAGCTTTGCATAAATATCTGAAAATCTTCAAGGAAGATCCCGTCACGGGGTGCAATTTGGCGCTGCGTGGAATTTTATTAGGAATGGTCCATGGCAGGTGTCCTAAGGGCGCGGTAGAGTGGCAAGAAATCTCCTCTAGTCTTATCCAATCTTTGGAGCGTGTATGAACATGCCAGTCAACTATCCTGGATAAGTGACTAGCCCAATTCTATAAAAATATTTTATAGTAAGTACAAAAAGCTTATTTTGTCTTTCATGAAAACCTACCGTATATACTCGAGTATAAGCCGAGTTTATCAGCAAATTTTTTTGTGCTGAAAATGCCCCCCTCGGCTTATACTCGAGTCACCTTTTTTCGCACGATCTCCAGGATTTTGGGGACCCGGTACCGGCCGGCCATATTTAGGTACAAATGTAGCTCCACTCTTTCTCTACAAGTGTGCAAAGTTTGTTGTCTAGGGGACCTACAGCCGGGGAGCAACGATGTTTCAAACCTGGGCACCCCTTCCATAGACTCCCATGTTAAATGGTAATTTTTACGGTGACTTTCGGGACACGGTAATGGCTGATCGTAGGTCCTCTGGACCCCAAACTTAGCACACATGTAGCCCCACTCTTTCTACAAGTGTGCAAAGTTTGTTGTCTGGGGGACCTACGACCGGGGAGCACCGATTTTTCAAAGCCGGGCACCCCTTCCAAAGACTCTAATGTTAAACATCAGTCTAGTCATGGACACAGTGAGGCATGCACATGGACACATGGAGGCAAAGTGAGGCACAGTGGTGAGGCATGCAGATGGACACCCTAGGCCGGGTATCGGCAACCCGCAGCTCCGGAGCCGCATGCGGCTCTTTTGTACCTTTGCTGCAGCTTTGGGGTGCGGAGGACTTTAAAACGCCCGTTAAAACAGTTTGGGAGCGCCGCGCTGTGATAAATGTCCCGCCCTTCTCCTCCTAGAGAAGACTAACTCGTGTGATAGAGCCAGTGTGCTGTCTGTCACACAAGCTGGTCTAGAGGAGGAGGGCGGGACATGTATCAGCGCGCCAGAACTGTTACCAGTTGGGGAGCATTGTGACAGCCGACCACCGTGAAACGCGAGTCACAGCACAGGCTGAGTGAGGGGACCTGATGTTTTTTTTGATAATGATGGTGGGGGGGGGCTGGCTTGCGATGGTGAGGGGGCCTGATGTTTTCTTAATGAGGATAATGGTGGGGGTGGGGGGGCTGGCTTGCGATGGTGAGGTGACCTGCTATTTTTTTAATGATGAAGATGGTGGGGGTGGGAGGGGCTGGCTTGCGATGGTGAGGGGACCTGCTTTTTTTTAATGATGATGGGGGGGGGGCTGGCTTGCGATGGTGAGAGGACCTGCTATTTTTTTAATGATGATGATGGTGGAGGGGCTGGCTTGCGATGGTGAGAGGTCCTGCTATTTTTTTAATGATGATGATGGTGGGGGTGGGGGGCTGGCTTGCGATGGTGAGGGGACCTGCTGTTTTTTTTTTAATGATGATGATGGTGGGGGGGGGGGGGGGGGGGGCTGGCTTGCGATGGTGAGGGGAGCTGATCTTTTTTTAATGATGATGGTGAGGGGGGCTGATGATTTTGTAATGATGATGATTGTGAGGGGGGCTGATGATGGTGAGGGGGGGCGTATGGTGATGTAATTAATGATGATGACGGTGGGGGAGGGGGCTGATGGTGATGTAATTAATGATGGTGATGGTGGGGATGATGATTTTGTAATGATGATGATGATGATGATGGTGGGGCTGATGATTTTGTAATGATGATGATGGTGGGGGGAGCTGATGATTTTTTAATGATGATGGTGAGGGGGCGGATGATTTTGTAATGATGATGATGGTGAGGGGGGCGTATGGTGATGTAATTATTGATGATGAAGGTGGGGGGGGGGGGGCTGATGGTGATGTAATTAATGATGGTGATGGTGAGGCTGATGATTTTTGTAATGATGATGGTGGGGGGGGGGGGGGCTGATGATGACGGTGAGAAGGATGATGATTTTGTAATGATGATGGTGGGGGGGGACTGGTGATGATGACGATAAGGGGGATGATGATTTTGTAATGATGATGATGGTGGGGCTGATGATTTTGCAATGATGATGGTGGGGGGGGGGGGGGCTGATGATGATATATATGCAGTGTTATATTTGTTTGAAATGTCGCAATAGTTTTGCGGCTCCCAGTTTTTTTTTCCTTCAGAAACGGGTCCAAGTGGCTCTTTGTGTCTTAAAGGTTGCAGACCCCTGCCCTAGGCTTATACTCGAGTCAATACATTTTCCCTTTTTTGTGGTAAAATTAGGTGCCTCGGCTTATATTCGGGTCGGCTTATACTCGAGTATATACGGTAAGTGAAATGGGCTTCCTTTTGGCAAAGGGTAATGTAATTAATTCACTTGTATACTATGGGCCAGATTCAGCAACACTTGCGCTGGAGTATTTCGATATGCGCCGCGTAACTGTGAAGATGCGCCGTTGTTTCTATGTGCCCGTACCCACCAAACTAGATGCGCCCAATAACGGACCATTTGCGACCGGCGGAACGTTCCGACGCCAGAGTATCGTCAGCGCTTAATTTCGCTTGGCGCATCAGTCGCGCCTATTGATTTCCCCTGCAAATATGCAAATGAGGGATTTTTCACAATTCACGAACGGATTAGCACCATACGCTGGCTACATGCGCCGCGCGTATCTCGTCCGTCCGGCGCAAAGTTATTTCTACAAAAGGCTGCTTTATCTTTACTCCAGATGGCCACAGGTCAGCAGGAGAGCAGCTACAGCAGCGTTACCGATGATAAGAGCTAGCTGAACTTGCAGGACAACACCTCTGTCCATGCTTGTCTGTCAAATTTTACAGCCATGGAGGAAGACATCATAGGTCTCCATAGCCGAGATGACGGCTGACAGCTCCTGGCCATTAAAGTTCAGCTTTCTCCTGTGTGTTTGCGGGGAACGGGAGCAGCCATCTCAGAACAAAAGTAACATCACTGCGGGGAGGGGGAGCAGGATATACTTTAGTGCCGGAATGGCGCTTCTACGGGCGCATTTAAACGCCCAACGGAAGGCATTGCGCTGACGTTTCCCGTGAAGTGGTGCCGACGGAAGTTGTGAGCATGCGCACAAAGGGGGCGAGTGGAGCCTCACTCACTGCGCATGCTCTGTGGTTGATGCGCTGAACGTAAGTCTCTGTGCTGGGCTCCGCCCATCATTTACATATGATCACACCCACTTCCCCGGTGTGAGTTTGAACAAGCGCGTCAAAGTGGGTGGGTTACGCCAGATTATATGAGCGCACTTCTCTCTTGTGCGTTATCGACATATATATTACTGTCCCTGCTTTGTCGTCTCTGGCGTCTACAATAACAAGTTTACGCGCAACTGCTATGTGAATAACAGTACTTGCGCTGAAAGGGTCGTCAGAGTAATGTAAATGAGAAGCGTTACTCTGGAGCAAAGATGCTCTAATCTACCTGAATCTGGCCCTATACTAATATTTCCAACACAATTCTTGTAGTCCAAAAAAAAATCAGAATGTGTATCAATAGACTAACTTTTCTCCAGATATACATTCATTTTAGGAGAGCATTTACAACCAGCTGTGAGATTTGTAAAAAAATAAATCACAAGTGAAAAATCATACTGAAAATGTAATGTTTACAAAGCATTAAAACTAATGGTACAAATACTGAAGTACTTTTGAAAATGTAAAAAGTAAGAAATACATTTTAAGGTGCAACATTTTAATAACTATAGTTTAAAAAATTTGTATAAATTGACAATTTAATATTGAAATTATTAAAAGGTATCACCCCAACAAATTTTCCCTGTGCCCCCCGTCAAATATAAAAGTACAAATTTAGAACACTACTATCCCATGTTTTAGGAAAAAAGTTAAAAAATGAAGGGTTTGCATTAGGGCTGCGCATCTTCACCGGTCTCACGATTCGATTCGATTACGATTATCAAGTCCACGATTTGATTCGATTCCGCGATGCATCACGATGCATCAAGATTACTGCACACGTTTTCATCTGTTCTTAAAAAAAACTCTCTGCATGTAGCAAACTGTAAACACAGGAGACAACTTAAAGAGGAGCTCCAGACTGACCCCAAAATTCTACAATAGATGGACAGAGACTGCAGACAATGATACAAGAGATGGACAGAGACTGCGGACATGATAGCAGAGAGGATCAGAGACTGCGGACATGATACCAGAGAGGATCAGAGACTGCGAACATGATACCAGAGAGGATCAGAGACTGCGGACATGATACCAGAGAGGATCAGAGACTGCGGACATGATACCAGAGAGGATCAGAGACTGCGGACATGATACCAGAGAGGATCAGAGACTGCGAACATGATACCAGAGAGGATCAGAGACTGCGGACATGATACCAGAGAGGATCAGAGACTGCGGACATACTAGAGAGGATCAGAGACTGCGGACATTATACTAGAGAGGATCAGAGACTGTGGACATTGTCCCCATAATGTCCTGCCAAACGACAATGTATGCCGTGTCATAAATTATGGTTTATGTATGTCTTATTGTCACAACTTCATTGATACCTTTTTTGTGTGTGATTTTTAGTTTTGCTCATTACTGCCCCACACATGCAATGCATGGCTGCATGTGTGTGGCAGAGATGAGCAAAAGCAAAAATCATAAAAAAAAAAAGGGTATTCATTTCAAATCAATGAAGTTGTGATGTTAATCACTTAGACAATAAGACACACATAAACCAGTGTGCCATCAATTGCTGCCATCAATTGCTGCCAGTGTGCCATCAATTGCTGCCAGTGTGCCGCCAGTGTGCCATCAATTGCTGCCATCAATTGCTGCCAGTGTGCCATCAATTGCTGCCAGTGTGCCGCCAATGTGCCATCAATTGCTGCCAGTGTGCCATCAATTGCTGCCATCAATTACTGCCAGTGTGCCATCAATTGCTGCCAGTGTGCCATCAATTGCTGCCATCAATTGCTGCCAGTGTGCCATCAATTGCTACCATCAATTGCTGCCAGTGTGCCATCAATAGCTGCCAGTGTGCCATCAATAGCTGCCAGTGTGCCATCAATAGCTGCCAGTGTGCCATCAATAGCTGCCAGTGTGCCATCAATAGCTGCCAGTGTGCCATCAATTGCTGCCATCAATTGCTGCCAGTGTGTCATCAATTGCTGCCATCAATAGCTGCCAGTGTGCCATCAATTGCTGCCATCAATAGCTGCCAGTGTGCCATCAATAGCTGCCAGTGTGCCATCAATAGCTGCCAGTGTGCCATCAATAGCTGCCAGAGTGCCATCAATTGCTGCCAGTGTGCCAATGCCATCAATTGCTGCCAGTGTGCCATCAATTGCTGCAATCAATTGCTGCCATCAATTGCTGCCAGTGTGCCATCAATTGCTGCCAGTGTGCATCCCCCAAGTAAGTACCTGATGATGATGATGATGATGAAATCCCTGTCCTGTCAGTGTTCTGCTGCCTGCAGTCCTCGGCCGTCTTGGGTCTTCTACAGCAGCCTGTGCAGTGTGAGGTGAGCCAAGGACGAAAGCTCTGGGGAGTCGGGACCGGGTCATCACTTGTCGGGAATTGGGGGGACACTCACTCCACGTGGTGATGGGCAGCTGGGAATGCCGTCAGTGGGGGGCGGGAAAGGAGGCGTGGCTAATGCCCATGGCTTCTTCGGCTGAAACAGCGGGGGTAGGGTGGTCGGTAAAGGAGGCACGGTAAACACCCACGGCTTCTTCGCTGCACCAGCGGGGGGGCGGGAAAGGATGCTTGGCTAACGCCCAAGGGTCCTTCGGCGGAAACAGCAGGGGGTGGGCGGGAAAGGAGGCGCGGCAAACACCCACGGCTACTTTCGGCTGAAAATCCAGACCCGGGGCATATAGCGGCGCGCAGGTGACGTCATCAAAAATCGATTAATGCAAGTCGTAGCATCGGTGCCACATCGTGGGTGGTCGAATCGCGATGCACCGATGCTACGATTAATTTCAACACCCCTAGTTTGCATACAGTATATAATATTCCACAATGTTTCACAAGAATTGCTTTTGTTTACCCCACTATAATCCAGATGTAGAGATGAACACTTAGGCCGCGTACACACGATCGGATATATCCGATGAAAACGGTCCGCGGACCATTTCCATCGGATATGTCCGATCGGGAGTTTGATCCGATGGCGTGTACACACCATCGGATCAAATTCCCCGCCGCCGGACGGCGCGGTGACGTAGTGGTGACGCGGCGGTGACGTTGACGCCGCCGCGTCACGCGCGGGTAACCGCACCACTTCCCGGAAGTAAAACACTTCCGCGCATGCGCCGAATCCATTCGGCAGCGGCGCGGCGGTGGTGGGAGCCGACATGTCTGCTGGTAAGTGTACTAACCAGCAGACATGTCGGGCGGACAGATTCCCACCGGATAGATTTCAAAGCATGCTTTGAAATCTGTCGGGTGGAGAAATCTGTCCGCTAGCCCATACACACGAGCGGAGATGTCTGCTGAAACGGTCCATCGGACCGTTTTCAGCGGACATATCCCCTCGTGTGTACGCCGCCTAACAGTTGATATCTAAAACACAGATCCAAGTGATACAAAGGTGACCAACCTGATTTTAGCTCCAAAAGCCGTAACCGGGGATCTTCAGGAGGATGTAAGCGTCTCTTCTTTCTCCAACACCTCGCTGGGTATGTATATAGTTGTCCAGGAGCCACACCTGCCCTCAAAAAAATAAAAATAACTATTTTAGGACCGAGCCTCTTTCTGAGATTTGTTGTTAGAAGTTAAATACATTACTCAGAACCCCCAAATATTATACAAAAAAAAATCTAACACCCTAGGGCCAGATTCTCCAATATTTTCGGCGGAGTAGCGTAAGCCAGTTACACTACGCCGCCGCTGCGTACTGGAGCAAGTGCTTTATTCTCTAAGCACTTGCTCCGTAGGTTTCGCTTACGTCGCGTAAATCGCGCAGCGTAAACCCGCGCAATTCAAATGGGGCGGCTTGTATTTAAATTAAGCGCGCCCCCGCGTCGAACGAACTGCGCATGCGCCGGCCGGGGAAAAAGCCCAGTGCGCATGCTCCAAAGGACGTCACATTTTCTCAATGTAAACGACGTAATCGCAGCGTACGCCAGCCCCATTGAGAATCGACGTACGCAAACGACGTAAACGACGCACAACACGACGCGGTCCCGAGGCCATACTTAACATGGCATCCGACGGGACACGACGGCATCCGACGGGACCTCGTAAGGTTACTCCACATAGAAGCTGGGGTAACCTTACGCGAACGAAAACGACGTACGCGACGACGGGGCGGCGTAGGCGATCGAGAATCGGCGTACTACTTCATTTGCATATGCAAATGAAAAAACAACGTAAAGGCCACCTAGTGGCCGGAGTTGTCATTACACCTACGATCCGAAAGTGTAATTGGATTACACTTGTCGGATGTAGAAGCGTATCTATGCAAAAGTGATGAACAGCATCACACGCATAGATACGACTAAAAAAAAAAGGCGATACGACGGGGTATCTGAGATACTCCGTCGTAACGCCTCTGAGAATCTGGCCCCTAGAGACTAAAATGGCGGTCGTTGCAATACTTTCTACTAACAAGCACACTTTAAAAAAAAATACACTTTTTTGAATAAAAAGTAAGATAACAGTAAAGTTAGCCCAATTTTTTTTATATTGTGAAAGATAATGTCACGCTGAGTTAATTGATATTCAACATGTCAGGCTTCAAAATTATGCCCGCTCGTGGAATGTCGACAAACTTTTACCCCAAGGGCAGCATACACACGATCGGTCTAAACCGATGAAAATGGACTGAAGTTCAGTTTCATCGGTCCAAACCGACCCATCGGTCTGTTGTCCTGATGGACACCTGACCATCGGTCCAAACCGATCGTTAGTACGCAAAAGCATCGGTTCAAAAACCCTTGCATGCTCAGAATCAAGTCGACGCATGCTTGGAAGAATTGAACTTCGTTTTTTTCAGCACGTCGTTGTGTTTTACGTCACCGCGTTCTGACACGATCGGTTTTTGAACTGATGGTGTGTACGCACATCGGACCACTTCAGCAGTGACCCGATGAAAACGGTCCATCGGCCCATTCACATCGGATTGACCGATCGTGTGTACGCAGCCTTAATCTCCATAGGCAATTTTTTACATTACAGAGGAGGTCTTATTGCTCTCACTCTACCGATTGCAGCAATACCTCACGTGTGGTTTGAACACCGTTTTCATATGTGCTCGTTTCTGCATGTGAGCTTGGCGTTTAAAAATTGTTTTGTTTTTTCTTTTACCTTTTATTACTTCTTCATCCCTTGTAATAGAAAAAAAAAGCACAACAGGACCGCTCAAATATGAGATCTGGGGTTTTTATACAAAAATGTAAAAAACATTTGAAAAAAAAAAAAAAAAAATGGCCCTTTATGAGCTATGCGATGGTATGGAGATGGGTGGGGGCCATCTTCCCCTCACTTGTCTCCATACCAAGCAGGAGAGAAGACCTAATCGCCTCTGCGGCTGCCAACAGCTCTGGTAAGCGGCGGAGGCCCCTCTCCCGCCGCCGTTGAAGGCGATCTAGCAGGAAATCCACCGCAGGGACCGATATTATTGGAAACAGGACTGAATCGCCCCGCAACTAGCTGCTGCTGCTGCTATATTATATAATATATATATATATATATATATTATATATATATATATATATATATATATATATATATATATATATATATATATATATATATATATATACATATATACACACACATACACACACACTGAACAAAATACAGAATTTACAGGTGAGTATTCCTAGACTCTGGGTTATAGGCTAGTACTTTTTAGGTGATTGGACACTGGAAAGCTTCTGAGGACAAGCCTCCTGAACATGAACCCCTCCCAATACTCCTCCACAAGTCGTCAGTTTTGTAGCAATGCAAAGAAAACCAGGAATAGAAGGTAGGTGTCAGGTGCTGATGCTTCCCCACTGAGCTATCTGGGATGCTGAAACAGCTCCCTGCCTGATCTATTGGACAAATCCTATCTGATCCATTGGACACCTCTGCCTTGTGTCTTAATTGCTGTTGAACCTTGAACGCCTTGTTCCTCCCATGAACTTCCTATAAAAGCCTGGTCTCTGCACTCCCTCTTTGCCAGGTTATTGTGCCTTCTCAGCCAGTGCCTTGCTATTTGACTTCCCTGCTGCCATCTGTATTTCGCCATTACTCGTGATTGACCCTTGGCTTGTTCCTTGACTGCGCTACAGTCTGATCTCAACCTGCAACTACTCGTTACCGACCTTTTGGCTTGCTTACTGATCACGCTGCTGTTCAACCCTTATCTGCTACTGGACCAGGCTTGCTCAAACCCTGGTGGGGCAAACCTGAGGACTGCGACCTGGTACTAGCACGCAGCTAAATCCATCTCCACCATCAGGAGCTCTGGTGAACACCTGCTAGTACTTAGACTCCGCACCTCAGGTGAGTCTGTGTCATCTGCCAGAAGTGACTGCCTGTATACCTGTCCGGCAAATGCTATAGCTACTGGTCTTCAAGCCCGACGCCCGATCGTGACAGGAGGTGTCCTCTACTGCACTCCCAAGATATGAAATTTACAGGTAAGTCAAAATGTCTTTCATCTTAATTGTACAGTAAAGAACACAGGCTATGTATTCACAGAACCTGGGATGTGTATGAATGAGAAAGGTAGGCAACAAGGCAAACAGAACTGTGTCAATAGGTTCAACAACAAGGGTCAACAGTCCCAACTTCAGAGTTCTGCTGCACAGAAGCTTGGCCCAGAAAGGCATGGTAGAACTTTGAAATGGTATGAACAAAGGACCAGGTGGCAGCCTTACAAAGCTGGGCCACAGAGGCTTGATGCTGCAATTACCAGGAAACACCCACCGACCTGGTGGAGTGAGTGCAAAGTACAGAAGGAAATTTGTCTTTAAAGCCTCATACACATGATCGGATTTTCAGGCGGGAATTGCGTGTTGACAGACTGTTGGCCTAAAACCCGACCGTTTGTATGCTCAATCGGAGAATTGTATGATTTTCCGTGGATAAGTGTTGAATGGCAGGCTTTAAAATTTTCCATGGACAACGGTCTGTTGTCGGATTTTCCAATCGCATTTACACAAGTCCATCAGACAAAAGTACAAACAGGCATGCTTGGAAACAATTCTCACCAAACACATTAGCAGAAGGTACCTGTAACGGGATGACCCGTGACAACCAAAGACTTTTGAAGGATGAGGAGTACTCCTGTGCCAGTGTCCCTAAGGACTCTAGGGTCACCCCGTGCCTCTTTTGGGCATAGGGTGGCTGATAAATCATAATTCATGTATTGCAGAAGATGGGACAGATTACAGGTGATTTCATTCTGACCCCCAACCCGTTCTGCCACCCGCACAGGCTATTGCACAAAATGACGTACAGGTACGCCGATTTACGCAGCCATGCTACATTTCTGCAGTACAACAGCAAGTAGTCAGCAGACCTGTCTGTCTAGAAAAAGTGGCAATTACAGGGTTGAGACAAATTATTTAAAGCAGAAGTAAACCCATCAATTTATTCGTTTTAAACAACCGTTATATTCCTGGCATGTGCTGGGAATGTAACAGTCACATTGGATGTGCTCTTAACCAAACCATCTAATGGCTGGTGTCATAAATGATCACATGTGCAGCATCATGTCAGTTGAAGATCAGAAACAGAGGCCAAGATGGCAGCTTCCTTGGCTGAAAACAATAGGAGTGTTTACTTCCACATTAAAAGACAGGGATGCTTACATTTGTTAGCATTTATGCCAATAGGGAATTTTTTTTTTTTTTGCTGTGATAGCTTAACCACCTTAGTCCCAGCACCATTTTAAAAGGGCACTTCAAATAAGCACGTTTTGAAAGCGGAAGTAAATACAGCACTTCCATGTTGTGTTTACATTGGGAGTGTGATGACATCACGAGCAACATCACTTCAAACCTATTCATTACACAGGGCAAGTCCTAGCTCTGTCCAGCCTTCTATACTGTAACCAGTCGTTGATATAGTGATCTGTTGTAGGCTGAATGCAACCAGCAATAGAGAACTTCTATCCTTGATCAGTTGCTGCAAATATGCATTAGGAGGTGTTTGGATCAGATCTCCACTGTTTAGAGCCAGACTCCCCAGAAAGAAATTAAAGTTCAATAATTGAAAAAAAAAAAAAAAATATATATATATATATATATATAGATCTATGGGTATTTTACCGCACCTGGGAAGCATAGGTGCTGTGTACAGTCACCCATAGAAATGTAGCACTACCCCCGAAGGAGCTGCTGGTTTGTTTTGGGTGGCACTTTACCTCGTGGCTCTTCCGCCATACTAGGGGTGTATAGTGAATATACCGTAGCAGTAACGGAATGTCCAGGACAGGTGTATTTTCTGTGTTCTTTATTACCCAGCCGGGTAAAAACATTAAAACTGAAGAGTAGAGGTGAAGCAGAAAGAGAACAGGCAGAAGGAGACAGTCCTTCTCCCAACAATACTTTGTATGCTTCGCCACTCTAGCCAGAGTGGGTATAGCATACCTGGACAGGCCTCTCTCACTGGCCTCTTTCACTGGCCTGGCTGCCAGAGTATGCAGTATGAAGGTGGGTGCTGCACTCCGAAGATGACCCAGACCAATGGGCCTGCCTCATAAATACCCTCCCCCAGCATGCACAGCGAGGCTGAACCCTCCTGATAGGCTGCTGGGAAAGAGCACCCAAACCTCGACTCCACTGCTGCCATCCATCGCACTGGGGTAGAAACTACACCCCAGCAACAATAGACAGCCCACAGCACAGCCAAGCTGAGACAGAGACCTAGTTTTGAACATAATAATTGGATCAAAGTCAGTTAACACTCTGATCCCTCTCTAAATTTAACTAGCACCATTACTTTTTAAGGATCACCAATTATTACACCTTTCACAGCACAGCCAGGTGTGCAGGCCAACCCCCAAAATGTCATAGAGATCGATTGCTTTCATCTGTTTTTGCCCAACACTTTGCTGCAATTCATTGTGGACCAGACAAATTGATATGCCCAGCAGTATATTGCCAACAACCCCCAAACATCTTATGCCCGTCTGTTTGAGTGGCGAGATCTGAATTTGGAGGAGTTCAAAATGCCCAGGTCCCGATATGAGATGATTATGAGATTTCTTCATTTTAAACAACACCACCCAGTGCCCTGAGAAGCATATATGTATGGATGAGTCCCTGGTGCCCTTTTCAGGCCGGCTAGGAATAAAATATATTCCTAGCAAAAAGGCTAAATACGGAGTAGAATTTTACAAGCTTTGTGAGAGAGTCATGGGATATCTGTATGCGTTCCGCATATATGAAATAAGAGATTTCCAGCTCCAGCCACCTGAGTCCCCGGCCTACATGGGCACAACTGGAAAAATTGTATGGTACCTGGCTAATACACTGCAAAAATCCTGGCCTGCGGAACCTCCAGAAAAAAAGGAAGGGCTTCCCACAATCCATAGTAAACAAAAAGCTGCAAAGGGGGGGGGAAAGACCAAGACTGAGGTGCAAGGAAGTGCTGGCCTTGAAGTGGAAGTGGAAGGATAACAGGAACGTGCACATGTCCACCATTCACGATGATACTACAGTTGTAGTTCAGCGAAGCCGACTTGTCCAAGATTATAATCTCTACAGGGGGGGGGGAGTGGATTTCAATGATCAAATGATTCAGCCCTCTTTGTCAATAAGGAGGTCCTGATTCTGGTACACCAAATCCTACATAGTCTACACCAAGTCCACAGAAAGCCCCGTCCCCTTCCTAAAATTCACAGAAGTAGTAGTCACGTCCCTCATCTATCAACAAAGACCCCCTACAGAAGACCTTTGCTCTAAAGCTGTTAGCCAACTTCATGAACACCACTTCCCGTACAACATTCCACCATCCGAAGCAGGCCGAAGAGGATTTAGAAAAGATACCAGCTACCATTGTCCCCAGTGACCCTCCCAACCTGGCCTTTGCATTAGTGAATGCATCATATTTTATGATACATCCCTAAAATATTAGCCCATATTTTTAACCATTTCCCCATTGTCATCTGTCATTACCCCCCCCCCCCCCCCACAGCTTGAACTGCTTGCACATGGCCTGTTTAATGGACTCTGCCTTTGCCTACCACTTGGATTGATCTGTTGCCCTGGAGACCATTTTTTTTTGGTTTTCTCCGGGTTTTGTAATTTCCGGATTAGGGTCTGGAGTCTGGAGGCTTCATAGAGATTTGGGTAGGTCAAAGCCTCTACCCCTGTGTCCCTGTGCACAGGTCTTAGTCGATTGCGGGCCTCAGCCTGCTGCTTACTGCCATTGTGCTTTTGCCTGCCGCATGAACGGACCACACCTCTGCCTGCTACCTGGACTATGCAAACAATTAGCTGTAGCAAGAGGCAGTATGTTTATGAAGGGCAGGAGAGTGGTTCAATAATGAGTGTCTGCAGGTAACAGTGTACAAAGACCAATATTATGGCTGTGCTGGCTGTCTATGCCTGGACAATTCCTATGGACAAATGCTTTGGCTGTGCTGACAATGTGCTTGTGCTGACCATAGACAATATTCCTGCCTGCTACCTGGATAATTACTTATGCTGTCACTAAGCACATCACTGACTGCTGCCTAGACCAGTGCTCTCTTCTGTGGACACTACTAAAAGCACAAGTAATACTTTTTTTTTACCCTTTCCGCAATAGAATATATTTTGGATTGTAATTCTTGGTATGTATACGTGTTAGAAATATGAAGGGCCTTCAAAAAATTATAGGTTGCCAGGAAATTATATATGTAATGTATGCTCCTAGAACGCCTGATGGTGCTACTTCAATGTTGGGCCTTTGTATGTGGCCAAGCTGTGTAAAAGTCTCACACATGTGGTATCCCCATACTCAGGAGGAGTAGCAGAATGTATTTGTTGTATGCATATGCTCTGTGAGAGAAATAACCAGTTAATATGACAATTTTGTAAAAATAAATAAAAACAAATCTTAATTTTTCAAAGAATTGTGGGAAAAAAATTACAACTTAAAAAAACTCACCATGCTACTTACTTAATACCTTGGAATGTCTACTTTCTAAAAATGGGTAATTTGGGGGGTATTTGTACTTTTCTGACTTGTTAGTATCTCAAGAAATGTTGGTACTTTAGGTGTGATCAGGTTGATACATTTTCAGGGATTGGCACCATAGTTTGTAGACTCTAACTTTCACAAACACCAAATAATATACACTAATTTGGGTTATTTTTTACCAAAGATATGTAGCAGTATACATTTTGGCCATAATTTATGATTAAAACTTACTAATTTGCTAAATTTTATGACAGAAACAAAGAAAAAACTGATTTTTGTACTCCCCGTAAAATCCCTTTCTCGGTCGTCCTTGGACTGACACAGCCTTCACAAGTCTTAAAATATGGGTTATGTTCCTGTTCATAGGAAAGGACTAAGCAGAACATGTTAGATATTTAAAGGGGTGTTCCAGCCAAAATTTATGTTTATTAAAAGTCAGCAGCTACAAAAAGTGTAGCTGCTGGCTTTTATTAAACATACACTTACCTGCTCCAGCGTTGCAGCGACGCGCCGGCAAGGGCTCCGCTCCTCTGCCCCCCCTCCCCGGCCGGCGTCTTCATTCTAACCGTGGGCACCCGGCCGTGACAGCTTTCGGCTTCACGGCCGGGCACCCACTGCGCATGCGCGAGCGGCACTGCACATGCGCGCTCGGCGCTGCGCTATTCGATTGGACAGGCTATCGCCTAGGACCTGTCACGTGTCCTAGGCGATAGCCTACAGGGAGGGGCTGCTGTAGGCGATTAAGCTTAATCACCTAACCAGCCCCTCGGCGGAAGGAGGAAGTGGGACCCCCAAAAAAATGACATGCCAAATGTGGCATGTAAGGGGGTGAGGAGTGGGATAAGCGGAAGTTCCATTTTTGGGTGGAACTCCGCTTTAAATACATGTTACTTGTTACCTTCTGAGGCAAGAGAGGAATCTCTCTGATGTTTTTAAAGGGAGGTTCCTGAAGAACCAAGAGCACCAGATTCAAATCCCATGGAGGAAGAGGTGGTTTAATAGGGGGAAGTACATGACGAACCCCCTGCACAAAGGTACCCACCAGAGAATGGGCCTTAAGGCAAGTTTCTGATCTACTTCAAGCTGTAAAAACAGCAGGACCCTGGAAACCGAATACGTCTGTGGACACCACCCCATCTTGCACATAGAGATGTAGGCCTTCCAGGTGCGATGGTAGATCTTCCTGGAAGAAGACTTCCGTGCCCTCAACATAGTTGAGATGACCGAATCGGAAAGACCTCGGCCCATTAGTACCTAGCTTTCAATTGGCAATGCTGTTAAAGTCATCGACTGTAAAGCAGGATGAAGTATGGGACCTTGAGACAGAAGTACCTCCCACATTGGCAGCCGCCAAGGTGCATCCACCACCAGGCGCATGAGATCAGCGGAGTACCAAGGACACCGGGGCCAATCAGGAGTGATTAGAATCATCGGGATCCCTTTCGGTCTCCACTCTGCGGAGCAGATAAGGAAGCAACTTCAGTGGGGGAAAGGCATAAATTAGCCTATACTGACCCCACGGGGCCACTAACGTGTCTGGCGCGTCTACACAGGGATCTCTGGACCTGGCCACGAACCTCGACCCTTTGCAGTTGAGGTGAGAGGCCATGAGATCCACGTCCGGTGTGCCCCACCTCCTGCAAGTTGAAACACCTCCGGATGCAATGACCATTCCCTCTGGTCCAGCATCTGGCGACTCAGGTAGTCTGCCTGCCAGTTTTCTACGCCCGGAATGTAGATGGCCGACAGAGCCGGCGCGCTTCTTTCCGCCCACCGTAGGATGTGAGCGACCTCGGACCCTGCAGCCGAGCTCCATGTTTCCCCCTGATGGTTGACATAAGCCACCGCCGTGGCGTTGTCAGACTGAATCCTGATTGGGGGACCTTGCAACCTCCTCGACCACGAGGAGAGGCATAGCCTGATCGCCCGAAGTTCCAGGACACTGATCGGCAGACGGGATTCCTGTAAAGTCCAGCGACCCTGGGCCGACTGGACCCCCCAGACCCCCCCCCCAACCTGTGAGTCTGTCGTAATCACCGTCCACTGTAAGGGACAAAACGACTTCCCGGACCGAGCCGGGGATCTCAGCCACCAACGAGCCGGAAGAAGAGGGAGATTTGAGGAAAATAATCTTTTCGGTGGACAGTAAAGAAACTCGATCTTGTACTCCGTAGAGACCACCTTGCAGACCCACTGGTCGGAGAGCAGGGAGGTCCACCGAGCTGTGAACCTGCGAAGTCGCCCCCCCACCCCTGAGTCGGGTGGGGGCAAAACTTCATGCAGTGGTGGGTTTGTTCGGCTTACACACCTACGTTTCTGTCCCCCAGCTGAGCCTTTGTCAGCCTGGAAGGGTCTACCCACAGGCCCTGACTGATGAAAATACTGCTTCTGCGTGGGAAAAGAAGGACTCAGTTTACGGCGTGGCTCCTTCCCCTTGGTGAACTGAGGGAGGAGAGTGCTCTTGCCTCCAGTGACATCCTTAATAATGCCGTCCAGCGAGGTACCAAAAAGTCTCCCAGCCTTCCATCTGCCAGGGCTTTTTTGAATGCTTGGTCAGCAGACCAGCATTTCAGCCAAATCAGGCGGCCCAACACCACCGCAGAAACAGAGGCTCTGGATATCAAGGGGGCTGCATCCAGGGTAGCATCACAGACATACAAGGCCCTGGACCAACTGGTTGGCCAGTCTAACATACTCAGGAGGGAGCTGATGCTCCTCCACAGTCTGGTGGAAAACCTTTGCCCATTCAGTGAGTGTCTGAAACACCAAGGTTGCAGCCAAAATAGGCCGCAATGCAGACCCTAGCATGGTAAACATGGAGCGGGTCACCGCCTCAGACCTCCTATCAGTATGGTCCTTGAAAGCAGGGGTCCCTTCTATAGGGAGAATGGTTACCTTGTTTAACCGAGCAACTGGGGGGTCAACCTCACGTCTTCCTCACAAGAAAGCATCCTCTGACAACCCAGAACCGGGGTCCTGCGCAGAAGCCAGGCCCGGGTCTGAGTCAGAATATTCCCCAGGAGATGGCGGTGGGAGGGGGCGCTTTGTACCCCCCTTACGCCCGCATGCTTCTTCTACCCTGGCAACAAATGTTTCCAGGACTGCCGACAAAGTGTCCATGAGAACCGCAGGTGCAGGGGCACCAGCTGCCACCTCTGGCCTATTTGGAGAAGAAGGACCAGATACTGACTCCATAACACAGACAGCTCTCAGAGGCCTATTCAAGACCTGAAAGTCCACCCTCCCTGCTGCACTGACCGGAGGGGTTACCCAGGGGACTCACCAACCCAGCAAGAGACTGCTCAGCACCGCTGCCCGCTCTGTGTACACAGCGTGTGTTGTGAGGAAAATGCTATGAGGAAAAGATCTGTGAGGAGATATGTGCTGCGCGCTGTTCAGAAAGCCAGCACTAGAGGCCAAAACCCACACAAAATGGCCGCCAGACACCTCAGAGATAACAGGGAGCGACCACAAGAAAATGGCTGCCCGTTATAACAAGCTGTGCCATAGCACGCCACAAAAAAATGGCAGCCAATGGGAAATTCCATTGTAACCAGCAGGCATGCAAAAAATGGCACCGCCAAAATGGCAGCGAAATGCCGCGATGTGGATGAGAAGGCTGAATTGGGCTTCCCTGAGGCAAAGCACACCCCCACAGAAGAAAATGGGCTCAGACACCCCACAGTCCCCCAGTGGGAAATGGAGCCCCCCCACAGGTCCACCCCGGGCCTGTGGGGGGAAATGTGACAGAGAGCAGGGAAAGGGAGGATAGGAGAACCCCCTAACCCCATGAATGCCCAGCCGCTCTGACCCGCCGAGGCAGGAGGGACTGTACTTACCCGTCCATGCGAGGACCGGCTGGTGCATTCCTGACAGGCATACAACCGAATTGGAGTAGCTGTCAGCCCAGTCCACTGTGAGTGAGACAACACCACAGCCCAGTCATGTGTGGACCCTGGAGCAAAAAGCCCACCGGCCACCCCAGGAGTCATGGGGTATGTCGTGGCAGACCCAGTGCTTAGCTAAGGTGTGCTCACGCTAGATGGCCGGACTGGGTTGACTACAAGGATCTATATATCCAGCCCGTCACCCAGCCGGCAGAAGAATCTAAAATTAAAATACATTTCTTCAGGGTGCTGGGCCCAAAAGGGAGCCACACCCTTCTCCTCTGCTAGGCAGAAGAAAAACTGAGGCTGCATGCTGCAGGGAGGAGGGTTATGTCCGGGGGACTGCTCCCAGGGCGGGGCTGTTCAACTCTGTTAAAGTAGCATGTATTTAAATATCTGAGGCCCCGTACACAGGACCGAGCTTCTCGGCAGAATCCAGCGAGAAGCTCGCTGGGAGACATATTCTGGCGAGAAGCTCGATCGTGTGTACACTTCCGATGAGCGTCCCGCCCGGAAGCTCGTCGAGCCAAAAAAGAGAGCACGCTCTCTTTTTATTCGTTGTTCAATGAGGACTTTGGCTTGACGAGCTATTTCGACCGCTCATCTGGAACCTTGTCAGGCGGAACGATGAGTTTAGCCCGACGAGGTTCTCGGACGTGTGTACGTGGCCTAACATGTTCTGCTAGTCCTCTCCTATGAACAGGAACATAACCCATATGTCAAGACTGTGTCCGTTCATGGACGATAAGAGAGGCAATTTTTCACAAAATTTACAGACTTTTTTTTATTTATAGCTCAAAAAATGTAAAACCCACTAGTGATTAAATACCAAAAAAAAAGCTCTATTTGTGTGGAAAAAAAGGACGCAAATTTTATTTGGGAACAGTGTTGCATTACTGAGTAATTCTCATTAAAAGTGTGAGAGCACCGAAAGCTGAAAATTGGTCTGGGCAGAAAGGAGGTTTAAGTGCCCTGTATTAAGAAGCTGTGGTGGCTCAACGTGATTGGCAGTGCGCTGACAAGCCGTTCACCTCTGCAGCCAAGGGTTCGGATCCCGGTCTCGGCTACATGTGAATTGAGTTTGGTGGTCTCAGCCCGGCTCCCGGTGGGTGTGCTATGCAAGGTACGCCTGCGCTTAGTACGCCCACCCCCCCCCCCCCCACAAAAAGCACCAAACTTGCACACACACGGAATTGGTTGAACACGCACTTTGGCCATGCGGTCTCCTAAAAAAAAGAGGCGAAGGACCTATGGGGCTGGCTGAGCAGGCTAGACCCCCTCACTTCCTCATAGGGGGAGTCCCTCTGCCCCGTTGGGGTCCCGTTGGGCCCCGTCGGGCTCCCAAGCGGAGCAGGTAGGGCGGGGTGAGTGGGAGGTCCTACCTCACACCCGCCATTGCCATCTGGGGGCATGGAGAAGGATGGCAGATTCAGATAACCCAAAAGTGGGCAGTACGATTTTCTGATTTTCATGAAAAATAGATGTAACTTTAGGATTTGAGCCCAGCATAGGAATTAATACTGCTCTATCTGGAAAGAAGGTCAAGAATGGTTCTTTTGAACACAGATTTCTGATGTCAGAGACTCTTAAGCTGAAGTGACCGCTACTAAATAGACGGTCTTGAGAGTAAGATCCTTAGCTGATAGTGGTTTATCCGAATCAGAGCTGATCGTCGTAAAACAGTCCAGAACAAGAGGCAGATCCCATTTAGGGAAACTCGGTTTTCTCTGGGGTCTAAGCCGGATGGCACCCTTGAAGAACTGGCGAACCAAAGCATGAATGGCCCAAGGGATTCCAGTAAATGCAGAGATGGCTGAGATTTGCACTCGGAGTGAACTGCCTGCTAAAAGGGAAGTCCAAACCTGTTTGTAAAAAACTGAGTATGTCTTGGACCTTTAGGGAACTGCAAGGTTTTGCTCTGGAAGACATGTGATCTGTAAATTTTGACCAGATACGCTTATAAACTTTGTTGGTACTATTTCTTCTAGCGTTAAGAAGAGTTGAAATGGCTTCTTCTGGACATCCTAATGCTTCAAGCCTTCCCCTCTCAAGAACCACACCCTGAGGTGCAGATGAGCTGGACATGGGTGCAACGTTGTGCCCTGAGAGAGGAGATCCGGTCTGAGGGGAAGAGAGATCGAGTCCCGGTAACTGAGAAGCATTGGGAGGGAAAACCATAGCCAGTTGGGCCAAAATGCAATCACTGTTAGGATTTCTACATCCTCTGATCTGAATCTGCACAGAAACAGAAGAATTACAGGTATTGGTGGAAAGGCATATGCTATGCTGAATGTCCATCGATCTGTGAGAGCGTCTATCCCATAGGCTTGGTGATCCCGGAACCTCGAATAATACTTGATCAACTTGAGGTTGTATGGGGGACACAAACAGATCCACTTCTGGGGACACTCCCAGAGCTAGGAGCCAATTGAACAGTTCTATAAGCAGAGACCATTCGCTGTCGTTCAATTGGATTTGTGATAGAAAGTCCACTTGATCATTCTGGACCCCCAGAATGTACACTGCCGAGATGTTGGCTAGGTTCTTCTGGGCCCAATTCATAATTGGCTCCACCTCTCGGAGTAAGGACCAGCTGCGGGTTCCACCCTGCTTCCTTATGCAAGCAACAGCGGTTGTGTTGTCCAGCCTGAGCATCACAGAGGAGTCTGTCAATAGATGGCGGAAGGACTTGAGCGCCTGAAAGGCAGCTCGCAGCTCCAGTATGTTGGATACAGTTCCTTGAGAAGGTGTGCTCCACCTAACTTGGGCTATTTCTGTCAGGCAATGAGTGCCCCAGCCCTGATTGCTGGCATCTGAGGTTATTGTAACCCAAGTGATGGGACGGATCGAATGACAGTTGCGGAGATTCTTCCCCTGAAGCTACCACAGAAGAGACTTTCTCATGGGTTGAGTGAGCATGATGCTTTAACTGTTGCTGGGGAAGTCCCATTGCTGGAGAAACCCTTTTGGAATGGGTGAGTGTGTCACTGAGCCCACTTCACCATAGGAATGGTGGCTGCCCTGGTGCCAATCACCTTTAAACATTGAAGAGCAGATAGGTGAGGAGCAGCAAGTGTTGCACGTATCCTGTCCCGGATTGTTGCTATTTTTCCTTTTGGCAATTAAATGGTGGCTTCTATTGTGTTGAAGAGGGCACCTAGAAATACCAGAAATTGTGTTAGAACAAGATGACTCTTCTCCAAATTCAATAGCCATTCCAGATCTTGGAGAATGGCAATTACTAGGTCACTGTGTTCCAGGAGTTCATTTATGTCTTGAGCTAGAAGTAAGAGATCGTCTAGGTAGTGTTAAAGCCGTACTCCTTCTCACTCTGAGGAAAGCCACAATGGCTAAAAAAACTTTGGAGAACACCCGAGGTGACGACGTGAGACCAAATGGTAGGCAGGTAAACTAAGTGTTGATTGCCTACCGCAAAGCGGAGATACTTTTGATAGTCTGCTGCCACTGGAACGTGGAAGTATGCGTCTTTCAGGTCTATTGACATTAACCAATTTCCTGGATGGACTGACTGCTGGATTGTCAATAGTGACCCCATTTTGAATTTCTTTCCAAATAAATCGGTTGAGATGAGACAAGTCTATTACTGGTCTCCTGTTACTTGCATAATCCAATAGGATTTGTTTATTTTCTTCTGAACATTGAAGATTTGTAGGCATGAATCTTAACCTGGGGTTGCTGTTGAAGACCTAGGTATGGCCTGATGGTCCAAAAATCTCGAACTGAGGCCGCCCAATTTCAGAAAAACTTTTCAGTAGACTCCTGATTACTAGAAGAAGTACTCTTAGTTTGCTTCTTGAAAGAAGACGGTCTGGATTTCCAGGGCCTTGAAGATTCACGACCAGGCCTGTAGCTGCGTGCTTCCCTTGCACGGTCTGTATTCTGTGCTCTGAAAAAAGTGTGTTTCTGATTTTGTAAATGCCTATCCTGAAGGAGGAACCCCAACTTACCACCTGTGGCTCGGGAAATGGCACTATCGAGTTTATTGCCAAAGGGAGAAGAGCCCTTAAAGGGAATGCGGAACCAAGCTTGCTTTGAAGCTGGATCCGCCGACCAGGGACGGAGCCATAAGGCACAATGGGCAGTGACCGCTGACAACATTACTCGAGCCACTAGGTGAATAACATCAATAGAGGCCTCCCCCAGAGAGGCCGATTCTAGCCTAATTTCCTGAATAGGAGAGCTCTTAGCCATTTCTTCAGAGATACTTCTGAGGTAAGTATGCCTCTAAGGCTTTTGAGACGGCTGCTAAAGCCAGAAATGGTTAACAGACTGATCCTGCTGTCAGGTAGATTCTCTTCAGGTGTGAATCAATCCGTCTCTCTACAGGATCTTTAAAAGAAACCGTATCTCCCAAGGGAAGGGTTACGTATCTCACCAAACGCATCAAAGCTGCATCAACCAATGGAGCAGAGTCAAGATGTTTCACGTCTTCCTCTTTAAAAGGATATAATTTTGACCGCATAGAGCCCTTTTTTTCTTTTTTTTTTATCAGGTTTTAACCCATTCTTCTGACATAATGGCACCTATTTCTGTGACAAATGAAAAATAATGTCGCTCCATTAAGCGGTTTAAAAAGTTTTCTTTGCTTGGGAGAGAGATAATGGGATCTTCCAAATTCAAAACTTCATTGACTGCTTTAATTAAAGCAGGAACTAAGGCATAATCAGAGCCTATCCCTGGATCATCCACTTCTTTCCCTCTCTGCTGCACTTTAACCACTTAAGGACCCTGCACTGTATATATACGTCCTCTTTTTAAAGATGGATATCTCGGTAACGGCAGCAGCTGCTGCCACAACCGAGATATCCATCTCTTCAGTGCAGGGTCCTGTGTACAATAACGGCGGTCTCCGCGGCGGATTCGCCGCGAGATCGCCGTTATCGGTGACCGGAGAGGTGCCCCCCCCCCTCCCGCCGCTTTCCGTGCTCTCCGCCGCTTACCGTTGCCGTCGGTAGCGGCGGAGGCGATCGGGTCTGTGCGGCTCCTCTGCTGGGATACGAGTGAGGGAAAAATCGCCCCCACCCGTTCCCCATAGCAGCGCTGGGCGGAAGTGACGTCAAAACGTCATTTCCGCCCACTGTCTTAAAGAGATATTTTCTTTTTAAGGCTATTTAAAAAATGTCATTTTCCTTTTTTTTTTTTTTTTTTTCTTTTTAAGCCTAAATATGAGATCTGAGGTCTTTTTGACCCCAGATCTCATATTTAAGAGGACCTGTCATGCTTTTTTCTATTACAAGGGATGTTTACATTTCTTGTAATAGGAATAAAAGTGATCAATTATTATATATTTTTTTTTTTTCAGTGTAAAAAATGTTAAATTAAATACAAATAAATAGGAAAACAAAAAAAAAAATTTTTTAAAGCGCCCCGTCCCGACGAGCTCGCGCGCAGAAGCGAACGCATACGCGAGTAGCGCCCGCATATGAAAACGGTGTTCAAACCACACAAGTGAGGTATCGCCGCGATCGTTAGAGCGAGAGCAATAATTCTAGCCCTAGACCTCCTCTGTATCTAAAAAAATGCAACCTATAGAATTTTTTAAACGTCGCCTATGGAGATTTTTAAGGGTAAAAGTTTGACGCCATGCTACGAGCGGGCGCAATTTCTAAACGTGACATGTTGGGTGTCATTTTACTCGGCGTAACATTATCTTTCACAATATATAAAAAAATTGGACCAAATTTATTGTTGTCTTATTTTTTAATTCAAAAAAGTGTATTTTTTCCAAAAAAAGTGCGCTTGTAAGACCGCTGCGCAAATACGGTGTGACAAAAAGTATTGCAATGACCACTATTTTATTCTCTAGGGTGTTAGAAAAAAAAAAATATATAATGTTTGGGGGTTTTACGTGATTTTCTAGCAGAAAAAACTGTTTCAGTCTTGCAAACACCAAAACTGAAAAACACCCAAGGTCCTTAAGTGGTTAAGTAAAAAAAAAAAAAAAGAAAGATCATCCACTTCCAGTGGCGGAACTTTCATGGTTGCTGCAGTCGCAGTTGCGACTGGGCCCTGCCATTCTGACGCTGTGGGGGGGGGGGGGGCCAAGACCCGGCATCTCCCCCTGCATCTCTGACTTTTAGTTTGGGATGCAGTGAGGGGAGCGGGAGGCCGCGCTCGGCAGCTGTATGGTGCTTGCGGCATCTCCCTGGGGCTTGTTTTTCTCCTTCGGCATGTGTACAGTGGAGGGGGAGGAGCCTCTGACCCGGGCAGCTACAAGTTTTACTCTTCAGTGTAGAGTGAGTTTCTCGGGTCAGTGGCCCCTCCCCTCTCCACTGTACAGACCCAGGAAGAGAATTACAAGCCCCAGGACGATCCCCATGCAAATGGTCATCATAGAACTGCCGATCTCCACCTCACACCTCCCCCTGTGCTGGGGGTTGGAGGTGCACAGCCAGTCAGGTACAGGGGAAGCTCTGGGGGGGGGGGGTGTTTAAGTCTGGGAACCCTGATGTATTGGGTGGGCTCTCTGGGAACCCTGATGTATTGGGTGGGCTCTCTGGGAACCCTGATGTATTGGGTGGGCTCTCTGGGAACCCTGATGTATGGGGGGGGCTCTCTGAGAACCCTGATGTATGGGGGGGGCCTCTGGTGACCCTGATGTATGGGGGGGCTCTCTGGTGACCCTAATGTAAGGGGGGCCTCTGGTGACCCAGATGTATGGGGGGGGTCTCTGGGGACCCTGATATATGGGGGGCTCTCTGGGGACCCTGATATATGGGGGGCTCTCTGGGGACCCTGATATATGGGGGGCTCTCTGGGCACCCTAATGTGGGAGGCTCTCTGGGGACCCTGATATATGTGGGGCTCTCTGGGGACCCTAATGTATGTGGGAGGCTCTCTGGGGACCCTGATATTTGGGGGGCTCACTGGGGACCCTGATGTATGTGGGAGGCTCTCTGGGGACCCTGATATTTGGGGGGCTCACTGGGGACCCTGATGTATGTGGGAGGCTCTCTGGGGACCCTGATATTTGGGGGGCTCACTGGGGACCCTGATGTATGTGGGAGGCTCTCTGGGGACCCTGACGTATGTGGGGGGCTCTCTGGGGACCCTGATGTATGGGGGGGCTCTCTGGGAACCCTGATGTATTGGGGGGCTCTCTGGGAACCCTGATGTATTGGGGGGCTCTCTGGGAACCCTGATGTGTGGGAGGCTCTCTGGGACCCTAATGTATGTGGGAGGCTCTCTGGGACCCTAATGTATGTGGGAGGCTCTCTGGGGACCCTGATGTATGGGGGGGCCCTCTGGGAACCCTGATGTATGTGGGGGGGCTCTCTGGGGACCCTGATGTATGTGGGGGGCTCTCTGGGGACCCTGATGTATGTGGGGGGCTCTCTGGGAACCCTGATGTATGTGGGGGGCTCTCTGGGGACCCTGATGTATGTGGGGGGGCTCTCTGGGGACCCTGATGTATGTGGGGGGCTCTCTGGGAACCCTGATGTATGTGGGGGGCTCTCTGGGAACCCTGATGTATGTTGGGGGCTCTCTGGGGACCCTGATGTATGGGGGGCTCTCTGGGGACCCTGATGTATGGAATGGGCTCTGGGAACCATGATGTATGGTGGGGCGCTCTGGGAACCCTGATGTATGGGGGGACCCTGATGTATGGGAAGCTCTCTGGGGACCCTGATGTAAGGAATTGGCTCTCTGGGGACCCTGATGCAAGGAGGATCCGCACTCAGAAATGTAACAAAATAATATATATATATATATATATATATATATATATATATATATATAAATAACACACACACATATATTGTATACAGGGAGTGCAGAATTATTAGGCCAATTAGTATTTTGACCACATCATCCTCTTTATGCATGTTGTCCTACTCCAAGCTGTATAGGCTCAAAAGCCTACTACCAATTAAGCATATTAGGTGATGTGCATCTCTGTAATGAGAAGGGGTGTGGTCTAATGACATCAACACCCTATATCAAGTGTGCATAATTATTGGGCAACTTCCTTTCCTTTGGCAAAATGGGTCAAAAGAAGGACTTGACAGGCTCAGAAAAGTCAAAAATCGTGAGATATCTTGCAGAGGGATGCAGCACTCTTAAAATTGCAAAGCTTCTGAAGCGTGATCATCGAACAATCAAGCGTTTCATTCAAAATAGTCAACAGGGTCGCAAGAAGCGTGTGGAAAACCCAAGGCGCAAAATAACTGCCCATGAACTGAGAAAAGTCAAGCATGCAGCTGCCAAGATGCCACTTGCCACCAGTTTGGCCATATTTCAGAGCTGCAACATCACTGGAGTGCCCAAAAGCACAAGGTGTGCAATACTCAGAGACATGGCCAAGGTAAGAAAGGCTGAAAGACGACCACCACTGAACAAGACACACAAGCTGAAACGTCAAGACTGGGCCAAGAAATATCTCAAGACTGATTTTTCTAAGGTTTTATGGACTGATGAAATGAGAGTGAGTCTTGATGGGCCAGATGGATGGGCCCGTGGCTGGATTGGTAAAGGGCAGAGAGCTCCAGTCCGACTCAGATGCCAGCAAGGTGGAGGTGGAGATACTGGTTTGGGCTGGTATCATCAAAGATGAGCTTGTGGGGCCTTTTCGGGTTGAGGATGGAGTCAAGCTCAACTCCCAGTCCTACTGCCAGTTTCTGGAAGTCTGACACCTTCTTCAAGCAGTGGTACAGGAAGAAGTCTGCATCCTTCAAGAAAAACATGATTTTCATGCAGGACAATGCTCCATCACACGCGTCCAAGTACTCCACAGCGTGGCTGGCAAGAAAGGGTATAAAAGAAGAAAAACTAATGACATGGCCTCCTTGTTCACCTGATCTGAACCCCATTGAGAACCTGTGGTCCATCATCAAATGTGAGATTTACAAGGAGGGAAAACAGTACACCTCTCTGAACAGTGTCTGGGAGGCTGCGGTTGCTGCTGCACGCAATGTTGATGGTGAACAGATCAAAACACTGACAGAATCCATGGATGTCAGGCTTTTGAGTGTCCTTGCAAAGAAAGGTGGCTATATTGGTCACTGATTTGTTTTTGTTTTGTTTTTGAATGTCAGAAATGTATATTTGTGAATGTTGAGATGTTATATTGGTTTCACTGGTAAGAATAAATAATTGAAATGGGTATATATTTGTTTTTTGTTAAGTTGCCTAATAATTATGCACAGTAATAGTCACCTGCACACACAGATATCCGCCTAAAATAGCTAAAACTAAAAACAAACTAAAAACTACTTCCAAAAATATTCAGCTTTGATATTAATGAGTTTTTTGGGTTCATTGAGAACATGGTTGTTGTTCAATAATAAAATGAATCCTCAAAAATACAACTTGCCTAATAATTCTGCACTCCCTGTACATGTGTATGCCTGCCCAAGCGTATGACTTTCTTTACTTGTTACACTGCTATGGGCCTGTGGGGGAGGGGGGGGGCCCTTCATGGTTTCTTGCACCGGGGCCCTGAAGGTTCTAGTTACGCCTCTGTCCACTTCTGACCCACTAGCTGAGGGATGGCTGGTTTGAGCGACTTCAAAAGTCTCATGCTTTTGTCCCTGATCCCACAAGGGAATCATTGGGTCTGGAGAAGAATCATGCTGCACTCTGGCATCTCTCTCCTGTAGCGACTTGTGCACGACCCGCTTAACCAATGCTTCTAGGTGTTTGTCTGCACCTTCCCTTTCATTGGCTGCCTTTGAAAAACAATGGTCGCAAAGGGACTTGCTAGCAGAAACCAGAGCCTTGAACCCCCAACAAAATCTCTCTAAACTCTTGCTGTGAGATGAGGGGGGGTGAGGAGTATCCCTACTTGGATGTCCGGATTTTCGAAGAACTATGGTGTCTAGAAGATGAGTGCCGGTGGTGCGATTTAGAGGACCCCCTGCATCTGCGGGACTTGCTGTGATGTTGGTCAGACCTTGAAGGGCTGAAAAAAGAAGAATAGAGAGAGAGAGAGAGAGAGAGAGAGAGAGAGAGAGAGAGAAGCATAGTCATGACAATGCCCTATACTCCACTCTCTCCCCCCCCCCCCAACAGGAAAAGAAAAACATAGGGCCAGATTCTCGTACATAGGTGCATCTTTATGCAGGCGTAGCGCATATCAGATGCGCTATGCCGACATAACTTCGAGAGGCAAGCACCGTATTCTCAGAGCAAATGCGCCCAACGATGCGCCGGCGTAACGCAAATTTGTATTCAAAGTAGGAGGTAAGTGGGCGCGATTCATTAAAAATGAAGCGTGACCCCATGCAAATGAAGGGCCGAATGAACAGCGCATGCGCCGTGACGTGGACGTATATCCCGCACCCCTATGCGCATGCTCACAACTACGCCCGGCGTAACCCCTAAGATACGCCGGCCCACTGCCTACGCCCAGTGCATAAATACGCCCAGACATACGCCCGTAGAGCGCAAAAGTACACCCGTTTTTTAGTTTGTGGTGTAAGTACTTTTGCGTCTTGCTTTGTGCCATGCCTGCTCCTAGGAAGGAAAAAAAGGAAGAAGAACTTCTCCCCAGAGGAGAGGGCGATTATAATATCGGCCATGGAGAGATATGATGCTCGCCTCCATGGGGCAGAGAGTGGCACCACAAGTAAGGCCAGGAAGGAGGAGATCCTGATGAAGATCACCGCACAGGTCAATGCCCTGGCTCATGGAGGTAAGGACACCCCAGGACATTTTAAAAAAGATAAATGACCTGCGGCGTGTGGGCAGATGAAAGCTGGGCGAGCTGAGTAAGCATGCCAGGGGCACTGGAGGTGGACCAGCCAGTGCGATTAGGTTGACTCCTGAGGAGAGAGTGGTTGCCCGGTGTCTTCAGAGGGAGCAAGTGGAGGGAGTGGAGGACTTTGACTCAGTTGAGCAGGCCTTGAGGCCAGGTAAGTGTGTTTTATCTACTATCTAGTGTGTAGCATGTGAGGGGGTGGAACATGTGACAAGTGTGTGGGTCCACCAACATGTGAATGTTTTGTGTCATCCACAGATGTGCAGGAGGGAGCGGGGCCATCTGCTGCCTGTGGCCATCCAACGCCATCATCCCTGGAACATCCTGTACCCCTGGCTGACCCCCTGGGAAGCCAAGAGCCATTGGTGGAGGGAGTTTCCAGACCACAAGTCAAGAGGTGGTTGAGGAGGAGGTGGTCCATATGGACCAGGAGGTTTACCTCTTTTTGGAGGATTCGAATGTTTTGGCTGGACCATCACACACATCCACCCCCATAATCTCCAGCCCCTCATGGTCCATCCTCATCATCTCCAGCCCCTCAAGGTCCTCCCCATATGGAAGGGCCCCAGCCACTCCTGGCCCTAGGAAGGCTACCAGGAAGACAAGGGGTGTCCCTGAGTTCCTGCCGGAACATCTGGCAAGGGAACAGGACCGCCAGACCCGGCATATGGGTGAAGTTGTGGTGGAGATAAGACACCTGGCAGACAGCCTGGCCTCCTCGGGCCCCTTAAGTGACACTCTGTAGGATGTTTCTGGGAACAGTGCTGCGACGGTCACCTGCCTTGGGGAGCTGCAGGCCACAACGGCAGAACTCGTGGCAGAAGTGAAGTCCCTGAGAGTGGCCGTACAGGCACAGACAGCTGCCATCGAGGAGGTACTCACCCGCATAGCGGTGGCTTTGGAGGGCAGGCAGCCAGCCAGGGAGGGACCAGGGGATGCTCCTCCACCTGATGCCCCACCCCCCACCTGAGGCTCCCCCCAGGCAACTGAGGGCCAGGAGCTTGGGCACCAGGCGTAGCCCACGCCAGGGCAAATGATTCAGTTTTTTTGGTATATGCTCTGGTGAAGAGTTTTTGTTTTTTCTTTATGCTCTGGTGAAGAGTATTTTTTTTAATGCCTGCACACGGACAGTAGTGCAGGCTATGGTGTGACTGGTGTGTGAATGTGGGGGAAAGAGCCACTGGCGAGGAAATGGAGTGTTGCCAGTACCTTGACCAGTGGCTGCAGTGCATGTGAGCGGTGTGTCTTGCTGGTGATGTCATCATGCAGGGCTGTGGCTAATTCCAGGGTTGGCATCAGGGCTGAATCTGAAGATGCGATACACCTCTGATTCCCCCATGCCAAAGACGTTCATACGACAGCGCACATTTACACTGACGCCGGCGTAAGTTCTTTGAGAATCTGGCCCATAGTTTTCCAATCTTACTTGCTGAGAAAGGGCTGGCCACTAGGGGCAATGAAGCATCCATAGTAGAACAGACACATTGCAGATGGTAGAATCAAAACACCAGATTACAAACGACTAAAACACATGCTAAAATCCCAACGTTCTGAACGAGCACTTACCTGGGGAAGTCTGTGTAAATGCACCAGGAAACCATTGTTTCGAACAATCGATCCCGAGCTTCACAGATTCCCCCCGAATTTTTTATTTAAATGACGGCGATACTCCCAGAAGTAAGAGGGAGCGGCGGCAGGAACGCACAGGAACCAGACGCTCACTGGGCATGCAATCATGAAAAAAACAGCATATGGAAAAACAGAGAAAACAAACAAACACTACTGCCATGAAGCCGATACTGCTTACCACCACCTACGATCGATTCGGCCAGGGACACCACATCTATACACACACCGGGCTTTTAGCAGATAATGGCCACCTGCACATTGCTAGGTATTCGGCCAATTTTGATCGCAGGAACAATCGTCTTCAGGTAGGAGACCCAAAAACACATGGTCCTAAGGAGGAGGACACAAAAGGAACACGGCTGAGAGCCCACAGCTGAAATTTATAGGGAGGGGTCCTATTGGGTAGTTATGGAGGCAGGGCCAACCCACACGTATGCTGCCATGGAGCAAGTCAGGAAAGACAATTACCCAGTCATGCAACACCCATATGAAATTTGTGTCCTTTTTTCACACAAATGGATCCTTCTTTTGGTGGTATTTAATCACCACTGGGTTTTTATTTTTAAATACCGAAAATTTGGCAAAAAAATAAAACATTTTTGTTTCTGTGATTACATTAACTGAGTTATTTTTTCTTCATAAATGTTGGCCTAAAGTTATACTGCTACATTTCATTGGTAAAAAATAACCCAAAAGTTTAAAAAGACATGCTCCCAGAACTAGCCGGCCACATCATTCAGGTATAGCGCGGTCGGCAAGTTGTTAAAAAACTAAATAAAACAGTATTTATTTTTTAACATACTGTCACCAGTTAGTATCCCCGATTACTGCCACACCAGTCATATGACTATGCTGTACTGCACTGCTGACAGTATTTAAAAAAAATTAATAAAACAAAATTTGATTTCTTCTTTCTTTTCCAAAAATGTGACAAATAATTGCATCTTCAAAAAGTTTGCCATGCCTCTCGCCAAGTGCCTCAGACTGTTCCAAAAGGGGTTAATTTGGGGGGAATGTGTCATGGCATTTTAGGGGCTTCAAGAATTAGGCATGACGTGTAAAAATGAATGTTTCCCTATGGGAGCCGTCTTAACTGGTCTGACACATGTCGGAGCGACTGCAAATGCTCCCTGTACTACTTTGGTCCGACTTGGTGCGAGCCGCGCACACGGCATTAAAGCGGGAGGGAGCGTCGAGTCAACACCGGAAGAAAAGAAGAGGGAAGAAGAAGGCAACTAGGAAGAAGACGATGGAGGAAGCCCAGGCTGGCCGCTGTCGCTAGTAAAAGAGCTAGAAAGAAGTTAGCAGTTGTGGTGCAGTTCGGCAGAAGGCACCAAAGAGCGGGAGAAGAACCGGGGAGCGCGGAGAGCAGAAGAGAGCAGAGAAGACAGAAGAAGACCCCCCAAGTCAGAAGACCCCAGGAGAGAGGAGAAGTCAGAAGAAGACCCCCGGAGCTGACTACGAAAATATTTAAAAAACCTGTAGTGTGTTTATTTGTTTTGACACTTTTCCTCCCGGTGAATGGGTAGGGGTACGATGTCCTTGTTAAAGGGGGCTCCCAGATTCCGATAAGCCCCCCGCCCGCAGACCCCGACAACCAATGGCCAGGGTTGTTGAGGAGACAACATGGAGGCAGGGTGCTTTGGGGTCGGTGCCGCCGCAGCGCGCCCCCCTGCCCCAAAGCACCTACCTCCCCATGTTGAGGGCATGTGGCCAGGCACGATTAAGGAGGGGGGCGCTCACTCTTCCCCACCCCCTTTCCTGATCGGCCGGGCTGCTGCTTGGATACGGGTCTGGTATGGATTTTGGCGGGACCCCCGCGCCGTTTTTTCGGCGTAGGGTGTTCCCCTTTAAATCCGCACCAGACCCATGGGCCTGGTATGCTCTTGGAGGGGAACCCATGCCGTTTTTTGTATTAAAATTTGGCGTGGAGTTCCCTCTCAAGATTCATATCAAACACAGTGCCTGATATTGGCAGGGATCCAAGTCGGATCCCCGCTCATTGAAAGTCGGACTTCAAGTCCAAGGCAAAGTCAGATCAAAGTAGTATCCTGTTCATGAAAGTCGGATGGATGTAGGACCAATGTAGGATAAATATAGGACCAATGTCGCAGAGCAAAGTAGGATGAAAGTCGTGTAGTATAGTGTAAACCCAGCCTAAGCCCAGGTTCACACTGGGTACGATTTAGGTCTATTTGAGATGTGATTTCACATGTGAAATCGCATCTCAAATCGGCGGCAATTGCCGGCAATGACACTGTCCTAATCGGTGCGACGCCGCACCTGCGGCGCTGCACCGATTTCAAAAAGTAGTTCCTGTACTACTTTTTGCGATTTCAGGACGTGATTTACATTGACATCTGTGCAGAACCCTGCACATATGTCTCCTAAATCGCGCCGAAATTGTGAAATCAGCTGAAATCGTGAAATCAGCTGAAATCACGCGATTTCACTCCCACAGCCCAGTGTGAACCAGGGCTTAGGCTGGGTTCACACTATACTATACGACAGCAGTACTACTTTCATCCTACTTTGCTCTGCTACATCTGTCCTACATTGGTACTACATTGATCCTACATCCATCCTACTTTCATGAACAGGATACTACTTTGATCCGACTTTGTGATAGTCTGACTTGTTTTTGACCAATCAAAACAATATCAGAGTGAGATAAATTCCTTTTACTGCTTTTGTAATCACATGTCAGATGTCAAAAGTCGGATGGTTAGGCTGGGTTCACACTACACGACTTTCATCCTACTTTGCTCTGCGACATTTGTCCTACATTGATACTACATTGATCCTACATTGGTCCTACATCCATCCTACTTTCATGAACAGGATACTACTTTGGTCCTACTTTGTGATAGACTGATTTGTTGTTTGACCAATCAAAACAATCACAGAGTGAGATAAATTCCTTTTACTGGTGCTGTAATCACATGTCAGATGGCAAAAGTCGGATGGTTAGGACAAGGCTCCTACTTTGGTCCTACTTCAATGATATTCAATGGGCTGAAGTAGGATCAATGTAGGACCAAAGTAGTACAGGGAGTAGTTTTAAAGTCGGACCGACTTGTGTAGGACCAGTTAAGACAGCTCTCATAGGGAAACATTGATTTTCACACGTCATGCTACATGAGCTCCCAATGTAGGAGCGTTGTCGGAACAGGTGTGAACCCAGCCTCAATCTCGAATGGTTCTTGAATCAAACAACTAAAATAGATTTTGTGCTAAATATCAATTACTATTTTATTAGAGCCTGTGGTTCACAATGTAGAAGATTGCTGCATTTTTCTGCATAAGGCTGGGTTCACACTATACTACACTACAGCAGTATGACTTTCATCCTACTTTGCTCTGCGACATCGGTCCTACATTGATCCTACATTGGTCCTACATCCATCCAACTTTCATGAACAGGATACTTTTAACAGACTTTGTGATAGTCTGACTTGTTCTTTGACCAATCAAAACAATCCCAGAGTGAGATAAATTCCTTTTACTGCTACTGTAATCACATCGGATGTCACATCACATCACATCGGATGTCTGGTAAGGACAAGGCTCCTACTTTGGTCCAACTTCAATGATATTCAATGAAAAAAAGTAGTACAGGTACATTGATTTTTCAAAGTACATTGATTTTCACACGTCACGTGACATGAGCTCCTAATGTCGGAGCGTTTGTCGGACAAGTGTGAACCCAGCCTCAGAAAAATGCAGCTGTCTGCTAGGCACACAGAAAACAATGTTTTTGATGTGCCCCCATTTACACTTCCCCACAGCTGTCACCTGCGATGCAGAAAACTGCACAAACTCTGCATGTAAACTGTGTCAAAACACCTGCAGCAGTGGGAATTGGATAGTCGGGGGTAATTTGTGCGACGAGGGGGGGTGGAATTACAAGAACCGATCTCCTTGTATGGCTCTCTCTGCATGCAGCCAAGTGCCAGCTTCTCCTCTTCTCCCTCCCGTTGCTTTAAGCAGCTTCATGGAGAGCCATACAAGGAGATCAGTTCTTATTTTCTTTTTTTTTTATCATTCAAGTTTAAGTTTATTTAAAAAAAAAATAACAAAAAAAAGGAAGAACATACAGAGTAGTTAACGTAGTACAGTAAATACATCAGGAAACATCATGTTGACAATCGAAATAGTGGACAATAAATTACATTTCGTATCTGTACTTCCCCACATCCCCTCCTCCTTCCCCTAGTAACTTTTAAATGGTAGAATAAGTGTAGACGATTGAGAAGAGTGGGAATTAGTAAAGATAGCAAAACATTTTAGAGAAAAAAAGAAAATTCCCTATTGAGCAAGCAATTTATAAGCCTTCTAATATAAGCTGAGATTTCGAAACTAAAAATAAAAAATAGTAGATCAATTGTACTGATCTGATAAGAGGATAGATCTCTGGGGAACCTCCCTCCACCCCGACACCCCTGACGGGAACATTCTGTGTCGAGGAGGGAGGACAGCCCCCCCCCCCACCCAACCTCCCCTCAATGGGGGAAGGAAAAGAAGAGAAGAAAAAAAAAAAAAGTTGGATCTAAATGTTATCTAAAGATGCATTTATCAAACAACTCTCAGCTTATAAACCTATGAGAAGACAGGGAACTCTATAAATATATTTTAGTTAAACTATATCCACCTTACAAGGAACAAAATTAGAAAGTAGCATGAGGTCTGTATCTCCTGTGCAACGAAATAAAGAAAAAGGAGAGAATAGAGAAGAGAGGAGTGGAGAAAGAGAGAGGGAAAAATAAGAAGAAGGGAAGGGGAGAGGGCCCACCTGCCAAAAGATTACATCAGTCTGAGGCAAGAGCCACAACTAAACTCTCATGTTGTATGGGATTCCCATATAGTTCAACCAAGGTTCCCAAATTTCAGTGAATTGAGTAAAGATATCCAACATGGAATTAATTATTTTTTCTTGTTCCATAATCCACGTTACCTTTCTTTTCATATGTAAAATGGAGACTGATGGTTTCTTCCAAGCAGCTGCTATAGTGATTCTGGCGCCTGTCAAAATAAATAGGATCAGCTGCCTGGTAACCTTAGAGCTCTGTGGAATTAGTCCATTTAATAAAGCAATTGCTGGAGACTGATGAAGGTTGCAACCAGTAACCCTCCTGATAATGTGAAATACCTTGTTCCAGAATCCCCGTATCCTAGGGCATTCCCACCATGTATGAATCATGGTGCCTATTCCTTGACAACCTCTAAAACATAAGGGAGAGGCTGACGGATACATGGAGGCCAACTTGAATGGAACTAGGTACCATCTAGTGAACATTTTTATATTAGCTTCAATGAGAGATGTACTCAGAAAGCCCTTGATAGATCTAGTATAGTTTTTTTGCCAATCGTTTAGGTCCCAATCACTTTGAAGTTCTCTTTCCCAGGCTATTATATGCGGTAATTTTATGTTGTTTGAAGCAAGAGATTTATAGATGACCGAGATATTGCCCTTCCTAGACTGAGCTTGTTCGCATTTAAGTTCATATGGGGTTAGAAGGCCAGAGATCAATTTTTCATTCCAAATTTTCTGTGCAAAGGTGTGTATTTGATGTAATCTGATCCTTTCCGATGGGGGAAGGTCAAGATTGTCTACAAGGTGTTGCTCAGATGGAGGACCTGTATGTGTAAAGAAACGTCCAATACGGTACATCCCCTTGTCATGCCACCATTTGAAGGGATCTACCTCAGTGTTAGGGTGAAAGGAAGGATCAAGAAAGATACTTGACAAAGGATTACCTTTAGAGACCAAGCAAGGGTTGTTTCTAAGTGAATTCCATAAGGCCAAAGTTTGTGATAGAGTGGGAGATAATATAGGAGGTCTACTTTTGGGAGTGCGCCAAATGAGTTCTTCTATTGTAGACAATGGGGAGGCCTGTTCTTCTATTTCTATCCAGTCCGGGCGCTCGTTTCTGAGGTAAACCTCCGATAATTGCGCTAGTCTTGCAGATTGATAATACCAAATCAAATTTGGAACCCCTAGGCCTCCCTGATCAGGTAAATTAAAGAGACTGCGAGAAGAAAGGCGAGGACCCTGTTTGTTCCAAATGAATCTGGTAATTTTACCTTGAAAGGATTTCAGATGGCTTTTTTTTATAGGTATCGGAAGAGATCGAAAAAGATATAGGATTTTAGGGAGAAGAGTCATCTTTATAGAGTTAATTCTACCAATCCAGCCTATTTTATGAGTTCCCCATTCAGTCAGATCTTTCTCGAGTTTCCTATACATTGGGGGATAATTGGCGGAGTATAAATTCTGGAAATTTGGGGTAAGATTAATACCTAAATATTTTATGGAAGCAGAGTCCCATTTGAAAGCATATTTGTTTTTCAAGAGAGAAACAGTAGATTCGGAAAGAGAAACATTAAGGGCCCAAGACTTGGCCATATTCACTGTTAGACCCGAAACTTTAGAGAAATTGTCTAATAGGGTGAGGATTTCCGGAAGGGAGGAAGAAGGGGAGGTTACAAAAAGTAACAAATCATCCGCAAATAGTGCGCACTTGTGTTCCTTTTTGTTGCAATTGACTCCCCTGATATTCGGGCTATCTCGAGTGGCTATAGCCAGAGATTCAATAACAATCGCAAATACCAGGGGAGACAGAGGACAGCCCTGTCTTGTGCCCCTTTGGATTAATATAGAGTCCGAGAATATGCCCTGTAACCGGATTTTAGCTTCAGGGGAGGAATAAAGAGAGGAAATGATTCCTAAAAATTTAGGGCCAAATCCCCAACGTTTCAATACGGAAAACATAAATGGCCAAGATACTGAATCAAAGGCTTTCTGAAGATCGAGTGAAAGGAGCATACCTCTTTGTCTAGAACCTCCAGTCCACCCTGAGTACATTAAAGAGATTAGATCAATAGCTCTCCTGATCTGGTCCGGGCCTTGTCTCCCTGTAATAAAACCTACTTGGTCTTTGGCGATATATTGACCTATGAAGGCAGACATTCTGTTAGCTATTATTTTAGTAAGTATTTTAAGGTCATTGTTAATAAGGGAAATTGGTCTATAGTTCTCCACTTGGCAAAGATCTTTATCGGGCTTAGGAATCAACAAAATATAGGCCATATTGAGTTGTTTATCAATACGGATGACCTCTGTCATGTATTTGTAGAATCGTGCTAGATAGGGTGATAAAATGATTGAAAATATTTTGTAGTATGAACCAGAGAAACCATCAGGGCCGGGGGCTGTATTCAATTTCAAGTTTTTGATCACTGACATAATTTCCTTAGCTGATATGGGAGCCTCCAGCAACTCCTTATGAGCCTTAGTTAGTTTGGGAAGATTCAAGTTATCCAGGAATTCTCCCATTTTATCAGAAGAGAAATCACTATCATTAGTGTAAAGTTTGGAGTAGAAGTTATGGAAGGCTTCCACCATCCGCTGAGGATTCAGGGTGAAAGAACCGTCTGCCATTTTTATCTTGGGGAGTGTCTTTGATTTAAATCTCGGGGACAGTTTATGTGCAAGCATTGAGCCTATTTTATCCTTCAAGTGGTAGTACCTGGCACCAGTCCATTTTAAATCATCTCGTGATTATACTGTGAGTGCTAGGTTTAAAGCGGATCTAGCTGTGTCAAGGGCGTGCGTAGGGACACTCAGGGGGTCTGATTTATGTTTTCTACGTAATTCTAAATAGGTCTCTTCCAATTTCTCTATGATCAATTTTTTTGCCTTTTAAGTTTGGCTGCTATTTGTATTATTTTTCCCCGAACAGTAACCTTATGGGCAGCCCATAAAGTTTCCGGGGATATATCTTTTGTATCGTTGGTTTTAAAATATTCCTTTATGGATTGTTCAATTTCTACCACGAGAGCAGGATCTTTTAAAATCGACTGGTTAAGCATCCAGTGAGACGTATGTATCCTCTTTGTTTAAAGATAACAGAACCATGGAGTGGTCCGACCAGGGGACATCCTTTATAGTAGATTTGATGGCCGCCGGGACATGATGGTTAGATAACAATAAATGGTCTATTCGTGAGTATGATTTGTGAGGATTAGAATAAGGAGTATAATCTTTAGATTTCGGGTTTAATTCTCTCCAAATATCGGTCAGTCGGGATTGATGGAGCATACGTGCTACTTGAGTGCTAATTTTGGTTGGTCTGATGAGTTTATTATTATTTGGTTTGGATTTATCTAAGCCTGGATCAAAAGCCAGGTTGGAATCCCCTCCCATAATAATGATGCCTTCCATAAGTGGATGGAGGGTTTCAAGCATCTGAGAGAAAAACTTCTTCTGTCCCCTATTAGGTGCGTAATACGAAACAAAAGGTGTATAATTTCTCATCTAGGGTTCCTTTTACCAAAATAAATCTGCCTTCCGTGTCTCTATTTTCTTTTAGCAAATTAAAGTTACAAAATGTAGAAAACAGAATGGCAACGCCTTTAGTCTTATTTTCTGCGTTGGATAGATAAAATACTGGGAAGTGGGCATGTAAGAAAGTGGGGGTGTACCGCCTCGGAAAGTGTGTCTCTTGGAGAAACACTATGTCTGCATGAAGAGATTTGTATGCCTGAAGGGCTTTACGTCTCTTAATAGGAGAATTCAACCCCTGAGTGTTGTGTGACACCACACGCAGGAGCCTAGTAATATTATTTGTACCAGCCATGAGTCGTGAACTCTGTTATGGGCTGATAGTGTATCGAAAATTGAGACCACAAATCCGAAGACACATGCAATGGCATGTGGGCCGGGAGGGAGGAAGGGGGAATAAGGAGAGAAGAAGAGAAGGAAGTAGAAACATATAGAAGGAAGCAAAAAAAGTAACAGTCAAACGAAATGTAGTATAGCGTAAGGTCAAACTGTGACCCAGAATGAAGGAAGGGAAGTTTGCTCCTTCCTTCAATCAGACAAAAATTATTAGAGTAGTCCATATGAAGGACTAACTTCCCACTTGTCGGGACAACAAAGTGTCGTTCCAAGAAGTGGGTTGAGGCACAAGGCCCCACCGTCGTCTGTCAGCGACATTCAGAGAATCATGAACACTTTTTTTTTAAGAAGGCAAAAGATTGATCCCCGAAAGAGACAATCGAGGATATATGACATCCCAGAGTAGGGAGAGAAAAAAAAAAAAGGCAAGCCGTGAGTATATATACATAAAAAACTTAAGTGTACAAACAAATAATAACTCTTACTCTACCAATAATACGATCAGGTACTGGAAACAATGTATATTGTGAGAGTGCAGAAAAAATAAAAAATAAATATAAAAGCCATAAGTATATATACATAAGGTACATAAGTGTACAAAAAAAATATTAACTCTTACTCTACCGGAGAACTTTACCAGTAATACGATCAGGTACTGGAGAACAATTTATATTGTGAGGGTGCAGAAAATAGAAAAAAAAAAAAAAAACACCAGAACTGGAAATTAATCGTTTCAATCGATACGTAGTAGAATCATTTCAAACTTTCCTGTGTTTGACTCTGTTCCAGGTATTCGAGGTTGGGCTATTGGGTGTATTTCTTTTAGCCGAAGGTTGTTGAGGTGGTGAAGTGTCCATCGCTGGTTCGAGTGAGATAATTTTCAGATCTAATAATAGCCTTTCACATTCTTGGAAATTGTGTGCTACATGGTTTCTGCCGTTGTAATTGAATTTTAGGGCGAATGGGAAGGCCCATTTATATTTGATGTCCTTTTTAATGAGGGCAGACAATAGTGGTTTCATCATTCTCCTCTTCTGAATGGTATAGGGAGAGATGTCTGAAAAAATGTGTATTGTTGCACCTTGGTATTGAAGATTTTCTTGTTGTCGAGACTTTTTCATCACTTCGTCCTTGGTGGAGTAATAATGTGGTTTTACTATCACGTCTCTCGGTAAGCCATCTTTTCTCGGAGGGCCCAGGGATCTATGAACTCTGTCCAGTTCCATTTTGTGAATGGGCATGGATGGGATCAGGATTTTGATGATGTCCTGTATTGCTGAATGCACGTCTGTGGTGGATTCAGGTAGCCCCCTAAGCCTGAAATTATCTCTCCTTGATCTGTTCTCCAGATCGTCTATTCTGGCTTGTGCCGCCTCCAGTTGTTCTTGCATGTGTTGTAGGTGGTCAGTGTTTTGTTCGATTTTAGTGACATTAATATCCAGTTTCCGTTCTATAGATTCGATCCTGTTTCCAAGGCTCTGAAAGTCAGCCCTGATGTCCTTAGTGATTCTCTCGGCATTCTGAGCCAAACCCCTGTCCAACATTTCCGAAATTCTGTTGAATAGGTCAGTGACATTAAAGGAGGTTTCAGGAGTGCGTTCAGAATTTGCATGGATATATATAGGGTTTTGAGAAGAGGTGTCGGGAGGGGGTAAGTGACCCGAAATTGTGGGTATCATTCCTTCTTGGACGAATATAGAGCAGTATGTGTTGTAGAGTCTGATGGAGGAGGTGGTGAAATGGCTAGCAAGTGAGATGAGATTTGTTTGACAGACATGGAATTTTCTGTAATTTCCAGCGTGCGTGTCTGAAGTATAGAGTCCATGTTTTTGATAGAATCCTCGACGGCTAGAATTTTATTAGTGTTTTTGTTTTTCTTGTTTCGCCTTCCCTTCATGTACTGAGTGTGTGTCAGAATATTTACACCCAGAGGAGTCAAGACAGTATAAATCTTAGGTTTAGCAGCTTATTAAGTATCCTGTGTCAACCTTTTAGGAGGGGCAAGATATTTTAATGCTCAGTTCATACCCAGGGTCTGATATTTGTAATCAGACAGTAAGAAATGAAAAGATCCGTTTTAATTGGATTCCATATTTAGTGTGGTAAGTGGATGTCATGGCATTGTAAGAGGAGGATAAAAAATCATTAATTTCTGTCAGCAGACATCTGACGGTGAGTGGCGGGTTTTCCCTACGTCGTCACCTTGAGAGTACCTATGCAAAGGGTTATATTAAGTGTGTAGCAATTAAAGCAGGTTGTATATACAACTGATGGATGAAAGTATTCCTCTCAAGACTGCAACCTTCAAATCCTCTAGTGTACAATCCTTCGGAACCTAGACAAATTCTAAGAGGCTGGGGGGTGAGCTAACAGGAGAGGAGTAATATACTGGGGGTCTTGTGAGGTGGCTGTGAGGTAACCACTGATTTCCTGACCCTGAGTATTGTTTCCAGTCAAATCTAGGTTGAAGGGGGAAACTCACACATAAACTTCCTTGTATGAGAAGTATCTTGGTGAATCGTTAAATGTCAGGCAATTTTATTCCTCTGTTCTGTTGCCTTGATATAGGCAGGTGTAGGCGCCGTTCAGGGGGTGCTCAAAATGGGCGAGGGCACCTGAGGGAAAGGACCGAGGTCGGTGCTATCTACCCCCGGTAAGTCTCTATCCTGGGGTCGCTCCTGTGTCTTATTATTGAGTGTCAGAGTGCCGGGAGGATTGTGTGACAGTGTGCGGCTATTAGCCAGAAGGATTTACCTCACCGCGGTACAGCTGAAGTTGCATTTGCTGTTATGTGAGCCTCAGAATGGCGGCGGTGTCTCCTCACACACGCTCCGTCCCGGCTCGCACCTAGCCGTGAGTGAGCCCTCCGGGGATACGGGAACTGTACCAGGCTGTGTTCTATAGGTACCGGAGACAGGCAGGGGGGTACATAGAAACGAATCTCCGGATTGCAGTGAAGGGTGGACACTGAAAAGAGTTTCCCGTCAGAGCTCCCTCAGAGCACATCCATCTTCCTCCGCGTCCTCAGTTCTTATTTTCAATCACTCCCTACTGTCCATCGGATTCACCCTGCTGCCCGGGCCCTCCATGTGCTACCCTGGCCCACCACTTGTCCCCCCGTTGTACTTCCAGCATCACTCCTATATTCTCCTGCCTGCTTAATTTACCCGATACCTTATAGTTTACCAAAGTCCCCCAACAGGGCTATTAAGAAAAATGTACAAAAAAAAAGTGATTGTAAAAAAAAAAACAACACTATCCCCTGCACTTCTGACACTGTGCAGAGCTTATTCTCATGGGTCCTCTTGTGCATACAGTGTGAATGAGTGGTTTGTTTGTGTGGTTGGAGTTGCCCATTACTCGGATGCAGCAACTGCACCACAGGTCCTAGATTTGACAGGTGTGCAGTTGCAGGTGAGTGGACCCGAATGCACACTGTCTGTGTTTGGGGCCGTACACCTACACCCACATTTCTATCAAATTAGGACCTACTGCTGTGTTTATACAGTTGATGCGTACCCATAGCATAATATTGTCTGCTTGCAGACAGTTCCAGCCACATAAAAAAATAAAAATAAAACTGCTTTGCACTGTACAGAACACAGCACCCACGTGAATGAGCCCTAAGACCTAATTTACATACAGAGGTTTTTTTATTACCTCAATACAATTTAAACTTTTAGATTTAGTGGGGATTTTTGTAAGTTATGTTTCTGGCCACCAATAATGATTATATTGTATTTCTTTGCGAAAACTCATAGGAAAAAAAAGAGTTAGGCTTACCGGTAACTACTTTTCTGAGAGTCTTCCAGGACAGCCCATGAGACCTAGGGCTCCTCCCACCAGGACAGGAAACACGTTAACCCCCACCAGATAAAAGGGCGGTCCTCCAGGCCCCATGTCAGTCTTCTCGAGAATCGTAGGACTTCCCTGAAAAACATATGCATTAATACACATAACTTCCATACAAAACCGGGTGGGAATCCGGCTGTCCTGGAAGACTCTCAGAAAAGAAGTTACCGGTAAGCCTAACTCATCTTTTCTCCCAAGCATCTTCCAGGACAGCCCATGAGACGACGAGCCAGAACTTACCAGTCTAGGGTGGGACAACTGCCTGAAGGACCTTTCGACCAAACGCCTGTTCTTGAGCAGATAGCAAATCCAGGCGATAATGTTTCATGAAGGTCGAATAACTGGACCATGTGGCAGCCTTGCAGATTTGTTCCGGTGTAGCACCAGCCCTCTCAGCCCAAGACGCAGACAAAGCTCTCGTTGAATGCGCAGTAACAAAAGGGGTAGGAACTTCTTTAATTTTATAAGCTTCTGAGATGGCCTGCTTAATCCATCTAGCCAATGTGGCTTTAGATGCACTCTTACCCTTGTGTGTGCCTGAAAAAAGGACAAATAAAGCGTCTGTCTTTCTGAAGGTCTTGGTGACCTCTAAATAGATGAGAAGGGATCTTCTTACGTCTAAAAAATGAAATTTATTTTCCTGATCACCCTGTGGTGAACTACTGAAGGATGGCAGTACAATATCCTGTGATCTGTGGAAAGTACTGGCCACTTTGGGTAAAAACCCTGGATCCATTTTTAACACAACACGATCCTCAAAAATTGTGAGAAATGGCTCCCTTACTGACAAAGCCTGTAACTCGCTTACCCTACGAGCTGAGGTAATTGCTACTAAAAAAAATAGTTTTTAGGGTAAGTAATTTAACAGAAATATCCTCTAGGGGCTCAAATGGAGGCTCTACCAGAGTTTGAAGCACCAGGGACAGGTCCCAAGTTGGACAACTTCTTATCACTACTGGCCTGGCCCTAGAAATGGATTTAAAAAATCTCGCTACCGTGGGATTTTCCAAAAGAGAAACCTGGAGGAAAACACTGATAGCTGCCGCCTGTACCTTCAAGGTACTAACTGAAAGACCCTTGTCGACACCCTCTTGAAAAAATTCCAAAACAGAAGGAACATCATGTGTTGATCTTTGGTTTTCAGACAACCATGAATTGAACTTTTTCCAAACCTTGGAATATATGGCTCTAGTGACTGGTTTTCTGCAATTCACCAAAGTTTTGATCACTTTGTCAGAAAACCCCTGAGCCTTCAGTATCTTCTCTTCAGATACCAAGCCGTCAAGCTTAAGGAAACCACCTGTGGGTGTGACACTGGACCCTGTGACAACAGGTCCTCTCTCTCCTGAAGTCTCAGTGGAGGCTTTGAGACCAAAGACTGTAGCAGGGAAAACCATGACCTCTTGGGCCAGAAGGGGGCGATCAGAATAAGGTCTGTTTCTTCTAGGAGAAACTTCCGGAGTACTTCTGGAATAAGCCTGATCGGCGGGAAGGCGTAGCAGAGGTCGAATGGCCACGGATTCGCCAGCGCATCGATCCCTAGTGATTGATCTTCTGGGTTTAGAGAAAAGAACTCCTCCGTCTTGCGGTTGAGCGGATTTGCGAACAAATCTGCTTCGGGCCAACCCCACTTGTTGGTGATCTCTGCAAATATTTCTGCATGAAGCGACCAATTGTCTCGCTCCACCCTGTGGCAACTGAGGTAGTCTGCCAGACAGTTTTTCGTCCCCTTCAGGTGCTCGGCCAAAATTGAGACTAGATGTACTTCTGCCCATGTCAAAATTCCCTGAGCAACCTCTTGAAGTATCCGACTCCTCGTGCCTCCCTGCTTGTTGAGGTACGCCACTGTTGCAATATTGTCAGATAGGATCTGGAGATTGTGACCCCTGATCTCCGACTGAAAGGCTTGCAGGGCTCTCTGAACCGCTAGTAGTTCCCTCTGGTTCGATGAAGCTTTTGCTTCCTTCCCGGACCATTTTCCCTGTGCGACCTGGTCGCTGAGGTGGGCTCCCCATCCCCAGGAACTTGCGTCCGTCGTGATCCTTCTGGATACAGGAATGGACCATGGCAGGCCCCTTGTTAGGTGAAGATGTGTCCTCCACCACCATAGGCTTCTTTTCACCTTGGAAGGTAACAGAAATTTTGACTCCAGAGACCTCGCGTCTCCATCCCAGTTTCTCAGGAGAAACATCTGCAATGGTCTTTGATGGAATCTTGCCCATGGCACTGCAGGAAAACATGAGGTCATCAGACCTACAGTTCTTGAAATCTCCCTCAGCGTGGCCAACTGAATTGTCTGTAGAGCTGAAACTGCTTGCACCATCTCCGGGAGAAAAACCTTCTGGTCTACTGAGCAGATGTCGTAGCCCAGATATTTCACCCTCTGAGCTGGATTTAGGGAAGACTTCTCCCTGTTTATGAGCCAGCCTAAGGACTGAAGAAAGTCCTGTACCGTCTGGAGATCTCCTAGTAATTTCTGGTAAGAATCTGCCACTATTAACAGGTCGTCCAGGTAAGGGATGACAGTTATTGCTTTCAACCTTAGCGGAGCCAGCGCCTCCCCTAACACCTTTGTAAAGATGCGTGGGGCTGAGGACAGACCAAAGGGGAGGGCTTGAAATTGAAAGTGCCGGATTCCTGTTCCCATTTTGACCGCTATCCTCAGGAATCTCTGGAATGCTGGATGGATCAGGACATGCAGATAAGCATCCCTTAAATCCAAAGTGGCCATGAAGCAGTTTGGGTAAAGCAGATTTCTTAATGAAAACACTGTCTCCATACGGAAATGATTGTACCTGATCGATCGATTTAGAGACCGAAGATTCAGAATAAGCCAATACTTTCCTGACGGCTTTCTGATCACAAAAATATGGGAATAGAACCCCTTGTCTTGATCTGATTGGGAAACAGGAATCAGGACCTTCTGATCTAGCAAGTCTCCTATTTGGAGACCCAGAGCCCTCGCTTTCTCCCAATCTTTGGAAAGAGAGGTGATCAATAGTCGCTCTGGTGGTTGGCAAGAGAATTCCAGCCTGTATCCATTTGCCACTAGATCCAGGATGAAGGGACTTGAGGTGACTGCTGCCCACTGTGGGAGAAAGGCCCTCAATCTTCCTCCCACAGGGAGATGCTGGTCACTGTGGTTTGGCGGGCTGTTGAGGTGTGTTAAACAAAAAACCCCCTCTACCTTTGCCCTTGTGCCCGGCCCAATGCTTCTTGGGCCTATTGTCCTTTTCTCTAGGACCCTGCTGCCTGTTTTGGCCACACATTTTTTTTCTTGCTGTTTCTTTTTGTTCTCTGGAAAGGCCTTTTTTTATCGGCCGTATGTTCCAGTGCTTCCTGCAGCTCTGGGCCAAAAAGATGATCCCCCGTTAGGGGAAGCCCACATAGGCGTAATTTAGAGGCTGCATCGCCTGACCAGGTTTTAAGCCAAAGGCTTCTTCTGGCTGAATTCACTAAGGCCGAAGTCCTAGCCGTCATTCTTACCGACTCTGCGGAAGAATCTGCTAAGAAACCCACAGCATTAAAAAGAAGCGGAAAGGATTTTAGAATCTCTTCCCTAGAGGTACCTGCCAACAGATGGGTTTGTATCTTTGTAAGCCATTCTTCCAGGTTTCTGGCTACACAAGTGGAGGCCAGTAGAATTTTGAATACCTCTAAATGAGTGGGATTTTCTAGGCAACAGTAATTGGGGGTAACAACTAGGTCATAAAAAATACTAATTTATTACAAAAGTTATTACATAAACTGAATATTACACTTTAAACAGTATCAAATGTGTCTTCATCAGGGAAAGTTGTACAGTTATTTTCTCTATAACAACAAAAACACACAAAAAAAGGGAAAACAAGACAGAACAGAATAAAGGGTTATATAATCATACATATGGGTACAATGTGGATACATATATCAGACATATATCAGACATATGGGGCAAAGATAGAGGAGGGAGTTAAAAAAACTCAAAGGGGGAAGGGGGAGAGAACCTTAATATGAACTCACCCTTTCCACACATCACTCCTTGATTTACCCCAAGAAAGACATGAGTGTCCTAAAACAGCCGCGGTGGCAGAGTCGGGTGGCACCCCAAATGTCCAAAGGGCTGTCTCCCACCTCCAGGGACCCCCACACCATGGGGGGTGGAAAAAAATATGAGTAGATTCAACTCGCTGATCAGCAATAAAACCAAAAAGGTGGTCCCAGCTGTAATGGTCAAGCAAAAAGTATGAGTGATTGTTGTTTCAATAAGGAGAAACACGAGACAAAAAATATGTAAAAAAGTATATATATATATATATAGTGTAAAGGGACCCATATATAAAGAAAGGGGTGCCTAAATAGACTCACCAATTGTAGGGAGAGAGGCTCCAATCACTCAAGGCTTGACCGAACGGCAATTTCAAAAGGAAGAATCCAGAGAAGTAGATAGCAAAAGCTGGATGGGGCAAACGCCATATGTCCTTCCACTCCGTCAGGAGATGAGAAGGATGTTTGCTGAATCAGAACCCCCCTGACATCCTTAAATACTTACCTGGGCGCAGGTGATAGGCTCCTAGGCTTAACCCCCTCCCCGTTGGCCGCAACAAGGGCGGCAAACTACTGTGTATAGATGAAATTACTATGGTAGTAATTAATGCAGAGAACGCCATTGCCATTAGTTAAAGATATAAATAGGAGGAGTTTGATTTTTAAAACCAAGCCCCATCCTACGAAATCCGAAGAGCATAATTCGAGAATTATCCTGTGCTTTTCTAATGAGCACACACGGATAAGGAAAGTTATCTCTAAGTTCTGGCCTATACTCACAGAAGACCCCATTCTTCGGAACCTCATTGCAGATAAACCACAACTTACCTTTAGAAGAGCAAATTCACTTGGGACCATGTTGGTCCCAAGTGAATATAAGGGAAACACCAAGAAGGACCCATGTAAAACCTATGGAACCTTCCCGTGTGGGCAATGTTCTCAATGTGAGGTCATAAGAAGAAGAACCACATTGGCATTGCCCAATGGAGAGACCTTTGCACTAAAACATTATGCCAACTGTAAGACACGGGGGGGTGGTATATCTGATGCAGTGTCAATGCAACTCATTCTATGTGGGAAAGACCAAACAGCCCCTTCAGAAGAGAGTTGAAAAACACATGCATTCAATGCGGATAGGCAATTTGTATCTGCCCCTTGGGAGACATGTGGCCAAGGAACATGGATATCGCATGTCCAAAGTGAACTTCACAGTCCTGGACAGACTACATATTCCTCTTCGTGGGGGGGATTGGAACAAGGTTCTACTCCAGCGTGAAATGCACTGGATTAGGCGCCTAAGAGCCACAACCCCACCAGGACTTAACGAAATGGAGAGTTTTAGGCCCTTTCTTGAGGGCTTCAGCTCTGGCAAAACTAACTAGTATTTTTGATTGTTTTGTTCGATGTCTCTATATCTCCAACTGTCATTCATACCCTTGTTGGATATTTGAGGTGGTTTCTTCCCCTTCTCCTCCCCCCCCCCCTTTTCCCTCACCCCCTTCCCTTTCCCCCCCTCCCCTCCCCCCGGGTGGATTGGTCCGTCTACGGGATGCTCCTCCCGATACCCGGACCCAAGGGGATATGTATTTTCCGGGACTTGAGAGAAAATTAGGATTTGTTATTTATAAGTGTATCTTTATTTGCAATTTTGTTAATTCAAATGCATTCTTCTATATATATTCCAAGACACTTTGGTGTAATGTATGATTTAAGCTTGGTTATATATAATACTAGATGGGTACATGTTGGGTGACATTGGGGCTCCGCCAATTTTGATATGTTATGCCCTACTCCGCTTGCGGCAGATTGTCGGAGGGTCCCCCTTCTGTGTCCTAGGTATGTCCCCCCCTTGGGGGGCCTCCCCCCATCCACTGCCGGGGGAGAATAGCACTTTTGTGCTTAATTAGCTCCCTGGGCGACTTCTGCCCCGGGGGCTTTTTTTCTTCTCTGGCAGTGGTAATTTTTATTCTCCTTTCTTTGAATGATGGGGGCTCCAAATCCCCCATCATTCTCTTTCCTTATTGGTGAACTGATCATCGTTCCCATGTCCTGGGTATGCAGGGATACATACACCAACCTCCTTTCTCTTACCTCTCCCCGTTTGAGAATTTGCCGAACAAGTATCTAGATCGGTCCCTTTATCTCAATTACTGCACCTTGTATATGATTTATAAATTTGTTTAAATTGACATTTTCGCTTTTTTGATTCGGTCTTGTTTTTTACTGTCACTTTGCTTCAATTTGCAAAATGAACAGACGCCTGGTGTGGTTTTACCTTCCGTGCAGACACTAAGCCTGCCGGACACACCAGTGACGATGCGCGGGTAGGCGTGATCTTCTGGTCGTGTGGGATCCCGGCGACGTCTGGGTTGAATTCGACGTGCGTGAGCGGCGTGACGTTGGCGTGATGAGGTCATCGGGGCGCGCAGCTCCCTGTGTTGGGAGCGCGGTGTGCGCGGCCTGTGCAGAGACGCAATGGCGTTCTCTGCATTAATTACTACCATAGTAATTTCATCTATACACAGTAGTTTGCCGCCCTTTTTGCGGCCAACGGGGAGGGGGTTAAGCCTAGGAGCCTATCACCTGCGCCCAGGTAAGTATTTAAGGATGTCAGGGGGGTTCTGATTCAGCACACATCCTTCTCATCTCCTGACGGAGTGGAAGGACATATGGCGTTTGCCCCATCCAGCTTTTGCTATCTACTTCTCTGGATTCTTCCTTTTGAAATTGCCGTTCGGCCAAGCCTTGAGTGATTGGAGCCTCTCTCCCTACAATTGGTGAGTCTATTTAGGGCTCCCTTTCTTTATATATGGGTCCCTTTACACTATATATATTACTATATATATACTTTTTTCATATTTTTTGTCTCGTGTTTCTCCTTATTGAAACAACAATCACTCATACGTTTTTGCTTGACCATTACAGCTGTGACCACCTTTTTGGTTTTATTGCTGATCAGCGAGTTGAATCTACTCATATTTTTTCCACCCCCCATGGTGTGGGGGTCCCTGGAGGTGGGAGACAGCCCTTTGGACATTTGGGGTGCCATCCGACTCTGCCACCGCGGCTGTTTTAGGACACCGTCTTGTTTTCCCTTGTTCCCTTGTTCTTTTTTTATTTTTGTGTTTTGTTGTTATAGAGAAAATAACTGTACAACTTTCCCTGATGAAGACAAATTTGAAACGCGTTGGAAAAATCGTCCCCGCCCTTAGCCTTGTCCTGGGGCATGGGATGATCTACAGCATTTCTCTACAAGTATGGTTTTAAAATATATTTTTGATACTGTTTAAAGTGTAATATTCAGTTTATGTAATAACTTTTGTAATAAATTAGTATTTTTTATGACCTAGTTGTTACCCCCAATTACTGTTGCCTAGAAAATCCCACTCATTTAGAGGTATTCAAATTTCTTTTGATCTAGGGATGATGGCAACATCATGCCACCACACATGAGCCAACCTGTTTCACACAAGTGGAGGCCAGAGCCGGCTTGAGATTTCCCATAGCTGAATCCCAGGCTCTGTGAAGGAGAATATCTCCTCTTTTGTCCATCGGGTCCTTAAGCGTACCCATATCATCAAACGCTAGGTCTGAATTTTTTGAAACTTTTGAAAGAGGTGCGTCTAACTTTGGATTTTTGTTCCACGGCTGCGCTGTATCCTCATCAAATGGAAACCTTCTTTTTAGGTTACCGGAAAAGAAAGGTTTTCTTTCTGGATTTTCCCACTCCAGCTTGATAGTATCAAGGAGGGAACTGTGCACAGGAAAGACTTTAGATTTCGTTTTGTGCAAACCTTTGTACATAAGGTCATGTTTAGACAAATGTACCTCCTCCTCTTCCATTTCCAGAGTTGCATAAATGGACTTTAATAAGGTATCCACTTCTCCTAAAGACAACTTAAATCTTGAGCCCCTAGAGGATTCTCTGTCCCTGGGCCCTGTATCTGACCCTTCAGTCTCAGAGTCTTCACTCTCCACATTTTGTTGCAGAATGTTACTAACTGTAGATTTTCTGCTTGAAGACGGACCCTCTGAGGGAGCCTGCAATTTATCAATTAGATTTTTTAAAGAGCTAAAGGTAGATTTAAGCTCATCACTAACTGAAGTCAGTATTTTCTGACATGAGGCTACCGGTCATCTTTTGTTAGGCCTGAAATACAGGAGCGGCAAACTGGTTTACTCCATGAGGAGCTCAGTTTACTACCGCACACTGCACACTTCCTTTTTGGTGGCTGCCCTTGGGCTTTGTCCTGAATCTTGGCCTGCAAGAGAACAAATGACCCTATAAATACACTTGCCACATACCCTCCATCACAGCCCGTGCAGGAGAAAAGAAACATGTGCACCCTTCACCTAGTCCTTACTAGTTACAAGGGGGAAGAAAGACACTCACAGGTTTGTGCAAGAAGAAAGCATTACTTCAGGCTTACCTGTGAGGAGCTGGCGTTAGGGCTTGATTCCACTGCCTGTGCAGGAATTTCAAAGGAGTCCATCCTGCCCCCGTCGTGGTCCGCAGCCTGTGCTGGGTTACCGCTTTTTAAAACGCCAGTCACCCAGCGTCCCTGTTCGCGCCGTTTTTTGAGACAGGAACCAGCGTCTCCGGTGCCCCCCAATGACGTCATACGCCCCAGAAGTGACCCCTCCGGGACTTCCTGAACCGGCGTGGAACGCAAGTTCCGCCCCTTCCTGCCGCGCGGCTTCCTCCTTCCCCTGCATGTTCTAGCCTGGCTGTACTGACAGGGGAAAAGCCGCTCTGCTGCTACAGTCACTGCAGCGCTTTTTAAAGGACCACCATCGATTCTTTGCAGGGGGAGCACGGAAACCATGACGGTACAGACATTCCCCTTGTACCGAGAAACAGGGACAGCAGCCACAAACCAACTCCCCGATGGATGTGCCGCTTTGGGTAGGAAAAAACACTCACCCATCACTCCAGGAGCCCTGCTCTAGAGACCTAGGGGAACCAGTTCCAGGAAACATGTTACCCCTCGTCCGGAGGAAACACTAATAATGGCATGGGGCCTGGAGGATCGCCCTTTAATCTGGTGGGGGTTAACGTGTTTCCTGTCCTGGTGGGAGGAGCCCTAGGTCTCATGGGCTGTCCTGGAAGATGCTTGGGAGAAAAACGCTTAAAAGCCATACGAGTTTAAAAAAAACACACACATAAAACTGCAAATGCGCTTAAAAACACAGGTAACTGCAGATGACTGAATTTCAGTTTTTACCTGCATTTTTTATTCACACAGGTATGAGTCAGCCCTTAATCAAACATTAGGGTACAATCTCCTCCACCAGGGCCAGGACACTGGGAAAGTGAAAGATCCCCCTTCTTTATAAACATGATATTGGCTCTTGCTTTGTCTCAGGTTGGGACAAAGCAATTATAAAGGGAGAGGCTAGTAATTCCATCATTGGGGAAGTATGCTCTTTATTACCCTATGCAGCTAACAAAGAGCACAGTAAGAATGTACCAGATTTGTTTTTTCAGAACATGAAGAGTGCAGAGATATCGGCAAATCCCCAAGTAAGGAATAATTATTAATAATATTATTATATTATACATTATTAATAATATCTGGAACCAATGAAGACTAAAGTAGTAAAACATACATAAAGCTTCCAGGAAAAAAAAAAAAAGTTTAAAATAAAAAGGGAGAGATTTACTGATTATACTAAACATGTTTATTCAATAACAACTGAAATAAACAAAAAACAAACAAGAAATAAAAATTGTAATGGCACATATACCCTATTAAATGTGCATTAATGAATCCCAATCACATACTCCATTTAAAAAAAAAAAAGTCAGTAGGCGAAAAATGAAATGCCCCGTTGTTGATAGTCAATGGGAGCCATATGCCTGGAATTGTTGGTTAGTGGGGAAAATGGTCAGTGGGTGAAATTGCCCAGCATTATTGGTCAGTAGGAGATAAATGCCTGGCATTATAGGTCAGTGGGAAGAAATAAATGCCCCGACATCGGTGGTAGTAAAACGTAGAGTCCCACTAGAAAAGGCAACCTAGGAATGTAGTCCTTAAGTTGAGTGTTTAATTTAGTCCTACTACAGATGCGATGTTCCAAAGTCTCCACTTAATACATTTGTATATCATCTGCATATTCTGCTCAAGTCGATCACTGCAACTTAGGTGGAGACTTTGAACAGTATCTGTAAAATACTACAAGTAGAAACTCAAGCGCAAGAGCTACATCTTTAAAGCGGGAGTTCACCCTAAATATAATCTTTCCCATGTGATCCAGCATACTGGCGCCAGTATGCTGTTTTTTTTTTTTAAATGCTCCACTTACTGTCTAATCTTGAATTTTAATTTATCTCCCCCTGCGGTGGATGGCGTCTGTATATCCCGTCACGGCTTACGAAAATACCCGATTTAGGACTCGGGTATTTCCAGCGCAATACGGCACCTGCGCACAGACCTAGGAGCTGACTGCGCAGGCGCCGTATTTCTCAGAGTCCTATTTCGGCTTTTTTCGGAGGGTGACTCGGAGAAATACGGCGCCTGCGCAGTCAGCTCCTAGGTCTGTGCGCAGGCGCCGTATTGCGCCGGAAATACCCGAGTCCTAAATCGGGTATTTTCGTAAGCCGTGACGGGATATACAGGCGCCATCCCCCGAGGGGTGAGATAAATCAAAATTCAAGATTAAACAGTAAGTGTGGCATTTAAAAAAAAAAAAACAGCATACTGGCGCTGACGCCAGTATGCTGGATCATATAGAAAATTGTATATTTAGGGTGAACCTCCTCTTTAAATTGCCACATCCTATATGAGTGTTACATTTTTTCAATGGGGTTACAGTATACTACTTTTATAGAGAATGCCACTGGGATCAGTATATGCACAGGGCCGGTGCAAGGATTTCTGCCTACACAAGCGAAGCTCCATTTTGGCGCCCCCCCAACGGCCACCCACCTCCCTTGCAAAAAATTTTCTTTCAATAATTTTTTTATATAAAAAAACACACTAACATGCCAGACCTGCCCCATTACATGACCAGACTGTGCCCCATCACATGACCAGACTGTGCCCCATTACATGACCAGACTGTGCCCCATTACATGCCAGACCTGCCCCATTACATGACCAGACTGTGCCCCATTACATGCCAGACCTGCCCCATTACATGCCAGACCTGCCCCATTACATGCCAGACCTGCTCCATTACATGACCAGACTGTGCCCCATTACATGACCAGACTGTGCCCCATTACATGCAAGACCTGCCCCATTACATGACCAGACTGTGCCCCATTACATGCCAGACTGGTCCATTTCTGCCCCATAACATACAGACTGTGCCCCATTACATGCAGACCTGCCCCATTACATGACTAGACTGTGCCCCATTGCCAGATATGCCAGACTCTGTCTGCCCCATTACATGCCAGACCTGCCCCACATGTTAACTGCCAGCCTGCCATTGCTCTCCATACAATAAAATGTGACCATAGACTATGTGCCCCATTACATGACCAGACTGTGCCTCATTACATGCAGAAGACCTGCCAACTTACATTAATTACATGACCAGACTGTGCCCCATTATGCCATGCTCCCAGACCTGCCCCATTACATGCCAACCAGACCTGCCCCATTACATGACCCAGACTGTGCCCCATTACATGCCAGACTGCCCCATTACATGCCAGACCTGCCCCATTACAGATTGCGGCTGTCGCCATGCCCGGTCTCCGCCTGTTCCGCATAGACAGACACTCTCAGAACTGTGCCCCATTACATGACCAGACTGTGCTCCTCATTACTGCCAGACCTGCCCCATACATACAGACTTGTGCCCCATTACATGCCAGAGACCTGCCCCATTACATGCCAGACCTGCCCCATTACCATGACCAGACTGTGCCCCTTACATGACCAGACTGTGCACCCATTTTACATGCTTCCAGACCTGCCCCATTACATGCCAGAAACTTCTTTTGCCCCAGTTATAACATGACTGAAGGCATCCGTCCCATCCATTGACTGAAACACCTGCCTCCCCATTATACAAACCTGCACATTACGACCAGACCTGACCCATGTACTGTGGACCCAGCTGATGTGTGGCCCATACATACAGACCTGCCACCACATTAACAGACAGACGTGCCCATTACATAGACGACACTCCTAGCCTATGCCCCATTATAGGATGCAGACCGTTTGCCCAAACCTTATCCCATGATATTGCACACACAGGGATCCGTGTAACCTAACAGTAACAGCTTACCTTACCAGAATTGCGCATAAAGCTGTACTGTGATGAGTTTTCTTGAACTAAGACCTGCTGATAGAACCCGTCTCCGACGTCTTCACTGTTCCGTGATAGTGAATAGCGGAACGAGTAATTCACAGCTTCTCCATTTAGAGACGACGAGAGGGCATGACTCCGTGATAGGCGGACACCAAACACAGGACGAGAGGGCCTCCGTGATAGGCGGACACTGAACACAGTGCCTCCTGGGAAGCTGAATGTTCCGCCTATCACGGAACAGAAGACGTTGGAGGCGCGGCTTTTGAAAAATCGTACAGCCGCGATTCTAAGGTCATTTTTTCGCCCCATCCCAGGCTGCGGACCTGCCCGCCCCAAGCGGCCGCTTGGTCCGCCTGGTGGTTGCGCCGGCCCTGTATATGCACATTTAATTTTTAAGTCTTCTTAGAAGGTGTCAGCTTCATTTTTATTTATGCTTCTATTGAATAATTTTTTTTTTTTGGTAACTTGGTGAGCACTGAAACAAATTTCTTTCTTTCTAACTTTAAACCCGAAGTAAAGATCACAGCTGGCAGGAAACTACTAAAGGCCATGGGTACTTTTTTATCATTCAACTAGCAGATCAAATGACAAAAAACGGACCCGATTCCCCCATCCACACATTACTGTAGATGTGGAAATCCCTCCCTGCTGTGTTATTGTATTGACAGCGACAGAAGGCTCCCCAATTGTCAGAATACACTGATCAAGCACTGCAGCCTATTGCATGTGGCGTCAATCGAGTGGATCGACAGAGGAAGAATGACTTCTGTTCAACCACAGTGGCCAAACCTGGATCAAAATTCGGACAGTCTGCTGAACCAGCCAAATTTCAAACCATGTATCGCAGGTCTTCAGTGGTTATAAAGCCTAAACATTTTTAACCTCAAAGGGGTTGTAAAGGTTTGTTTATTTTCTAAATAGGTTCCTTTAAGCTAGTGCATTGTTGGTTCACTTAACTTGTCCTTCCATATCACTGCTTAATGTTTTTTTTCTTTGTTTTCTTTGTCTGAATTTCTCACTTCCTGTTCCTCCTCAGTAAGGTGTTCAGTAAGCTGTTCTAAATTACTTTCCACCGCTCGGATGATGGTGGAAAGCTTACTGAGGAGAAACAGGAAGTGAGAAATTCAAACAAAGAAAAAACACATTTAGAAGGGAAATTTAAGGAAAAAGTAAGTGAACCAACAATACACTAGCTTAAAGGAACCAATTTAGAAAATAAAAGATGAACCTTTACAGCCCCTTTAATGCATGTCTTGCATTAGGGTAAAACAATATTTAGGTATTAGTATCTCCCCCCCCCCCTTTTACACTTACCCGAACCCTCATTCAATCTAGTGGTGTGCCTGTCTGCAGCAGCTCCCTCATCTCACTTTCTGGTCCTGCTGCTGTCAATCAAAACCACCGATGAGGGGCAGGGCCAAGCCCCGCTGTCTATTTCTATAGACCCAGACAGGCAAACCTACATGAGTGTCCCCATAAGAAGCAGCTTCCTACAAGGGCACTGTCACTTGACAAAGAGGAGGAGCCAGAAGCACTGGCAGGGGTGTGGGAAAAGGAAGCTCAGGGGTGCTAGATATAAACGGAAAAGAAAAATTGTTTAGTTGTCTTTCTTATCAAATGCAGCATCTGATGAATATCATTACTGAACCTCTGGAATTTAGTAGTGTGTGGAGACAAACAGGTGGCTTCCTACCTAGTTTAGGCAGCATGACAAATTGCAGAGGACTAAGCTAAATAAAATGTACAAACTTGCCACAAGCACTTTTAATAAGGGATTTGACCCACCAAGAAAGACTACAGCAGATGCAACTTGTAAAGCGTTTACTGCTATGTATCATTCTCATTAGTGGTGCATTAAAATCAAAATTCCAGTGCTGAAACTGAAAATTCAGAATGCACAGAATGCAGAAACCAAAACCGTTACGGACAATTTTTTATTGCAGTCAATAGAATGCGATTTTGCAATGCATTCACTAGGGGGTGATTTTGCATTGAATTCAATGGCACACTATATTGCATTGAAGTCAAACAAATGCGATTTTGTATTGAAGTCAATGGGATGTAGTATGCCATTATCTCACCTTTTTTCTTTTTTCTATCGGCAAAACGCCAATAACACTATTTTTGGCCAAAAATGTTTGGCGGCTGATATAAATCGGTGCATCCCCAATTCTCAAGACCACCATGAGGAAAAAAGGGAATCAACCTGAATACCACCTTATTTGTATACCAGTTATAGATATTTTCACATTTAGATGTGGTGCGCATGGGTTACATCTGAGGAACCTCCAGTTTGTCTTTGAAATAAACATCTAAATTATGATAAGGTCCTGTTAGTCGGTCAACTGTGCCCCCACAATTTTGATGTCTGACAAATGGGCACTGTTGTTCTCAACCCATGTCAGTATATTTGATTCTTTAGTTGCTGCTTGGTTTTCATACTCCCTTAGTGGTTGACATTCATTACACAATCAAAGAGAAATCAAGTTTTGCACATTATCAAAATGGTGCAATCGCAGAACTGTCGGAGCAGTCACTGAAGTTACTTGGTTACACAGGAAATACAACAAAACAATGTTCTCTTCAGGGGATTCAGATTGCTTGACATTAACAATTTTTGCATAGATAGATTGATGCTGCGTGAATGCACTGACCAGTACTCTACCTGGCCCTCTGTGCCTTTTCTCCATCCAGATGTAGCAATTGTTTTGAGCTACGCCAGTCTGTGAGTCAAGGAAAGGAAGACGGACACTGCGTTCAGCACATAGTCTGGCATTGTAGTTGCGGCAATGCTCAATTGCTTCTTTGTAGAACTGATCTCCAAGTCTGCAAGAGAAAGGAATGCTCAATAATCACATCAGAGCTATAGAAAGAAAACTTCCAGAGTGGATAGATAACTACGGTATAATTTCCGATATAAAAAGATTTAGCAATCATATTCTAAATACAATGAAGAAAAAAAAAAGATAGAAACATTGTTGGTTCCATGTTGTTAAATTGGAATTCCAGGCAAACACATACAGTGTATAAACACATGGTATACTTAATATTTTGCTGCTTTACCCTCCAACGGATTTGTAATTTTGTTCAAATACACTAGTTCACACACCGCTACCACACAGGTGACACACTTTATTTTTGGTTTAGCAATGCAGATTCCTATGCCAGCTCTATGCCACTAGCCTATGCAATGGACAACGAATCAGCATCATTAGCTTTGCCTAATCAGTAGGGAGAAGAGTCAGGCAGCAGTAAAGTGAAAAATGTCTACCGTAAATCACAAGAGTGGTGAACAAAATGACACATCTGTTTCCATGTACCCCAGTTAGCGTTGCACGATTCTGGCTAAAACGAGAATCACAATTTTTTTTGCTTAGGATAAATATCACGATTCTCTCATGATTCTCATGGTAGAACATCATGTTTCCACATACACAAAAGTTGGCATAACTTTACTGTTACGTTTTTTTTAATTCATTAAAGTATATTTTTGTAAGCAACAAGTGTCAGAACAAAGCTTAGGGCCAGATTCACAGAGCCCTTACTCCTGTCTATCTCGCGTTAGACTGGAGTACTTTCAAATTACGCACGTTTTTTCACTACTCTGAAACCTCAAACCATGAAAATTCGGCTGCGGGCTTCAATCCAACTGGCTTACGTGCTACGGGGATAATCAGACAGCCAAGTCTTATTGGTCTGTCCAACATATTCCGATTGCACCAGCATGTCACCCAGGTTTTTTGCTCTGCGAGCTACCATCTTTGGGCCTACTCCTACAATTCCTGACAGGTTTTTATTGCTGGTAAGTATACCCCAGTGTTTTTCCAAAATTTTCCTCACTTTGTCCCATTGGGAACCATAGGTGGTTATCAATCTCACTGGACCATACTTACTTTTTTCTTTCCTTTTGTTGTTATATGTATTTGGAAGAAGCAGGCTTCTTCTATCGCGTAAGGCTACCTTACGTTTCGCCGTTTTAATTTGCGTATGGGAATAACCCCTTTCGCGAAACCTGGCGTATAGATCTTTCCCCTCAATGTGAAACATGGCGGGGTCGGAGCAATTACGCTTAATCCTCACAAATTCCCCTGTGGGAATACCGTTTTTTTTGCCACCGGGGATGGTGGCTATCAGCCTGTAAAAGGGTATTCGCGGGCAGTGTCCTTCCTATAGGTGCATGTTGTGATCATACCATCTCTAAGACCGATTTTAAGATCTAAAAAGGAAATTTGGGACCTGTCAAAAGTATATGTGAGCCTGATATTGCGATCGTTTGAGTTCAACTGTTCAACAAAAACATGTAAGTTGTCGATATTCCCCTTCCAGATCACAAATACATCATCGATGTATCGCAGCCACGTATGTACGTGGCCGCGATACAACGGCGACATAAATACGTCCTCCTCCTCCCATAGGCCCAGATGAAGGCACGCATAGGCCGGAGCCCATGCTGCGCCCATGGAGGTACCTTTAATCTGTTGGTAAAAACATGATGCGAACTGAAAAAAATTGTGAGATAATGCAAAATCAAGGAGATCTAGAAGGAACTCATTCTGATGGCCCAGAGATGGAAAATGTTTTTCCAAAAAGAAGCTGACTGCTCCTATGCCAGAGTTGTGAGGGCCGCGAATACCCTTTTACAGGCTGATAGCCACCATCCCCAGTGGCAAAAAAACAGTATTCCCACAGGGGAATTTGTGAGGATTAAGCGTAATTGCTCCGACCCCGCCATGTTTCACATTGAGGGGAAAGATCTATACGCCAGGTTTCGTGAAAGGGGTTATTCCCATACGCAAATTAAAACGGCGAAACGTAAGGTAGCCTTACGCGATAGAAGAAGCCTGCTTCTTCCAAATACATATAACAACAAAAGGAAAGAAAAAAGTAAGTATGGTCCAGTGAGATTGATAACCACCTATGGTTCCCAATGGGACAAAGTGAGGAAAATATTGGAAAAACACTGGGGTATACTTACCAGCAATAAAAACCTGTCAGGAATTGTAGGAGTAGGCCCAAAGATGGTAGCTCGCAGAGCAAAAAACCTGGGTGACATGCTGGTGCAATCGGAATATGTTGGACAGACCAATAAGACTTGGCTGTCTGATTATCCCCGTAGCAGGGGCATGTTCCCATGTTCAAAATGTCAAGTCTGTCCGTTTGTAGACCGAACCTGCACCTTCATGGACTCTATGAGCACCAAAGAATATGAGATCAAAGACCTCATTAACTGCTCTTCGGAGCGGGTCATCTATATGATCACCTGCCCTTGTCCGAAGATTTATATTGGTAAAACCAAGAGACAACTCAGGATTCGAATAGGTGAACACCTTAGAGAAATCAAGAAAGAAAAGGAAAAAAAGAGTGATGCAGAAAAGAAACAGGAGAGTCCGGTTGCGCAACATTTTCTACAATGCCATCAGGGCAAACCAGATGGCATGAAAGTCAAAGGTATCTACATGTTAAACTTGCCCCATAGGAGAGGAGATTTCAACAGAATACTGCTCCAAAAAGAAAAATGGTGGATTTTTACTCTCAAATCATTGGTGCCTTTTGGCATGAACACTGAATAAAGCATGCAACCATTTCTGGAGCCATAAAAAACCTCGAAATCACCTCTCAGCATTTAACCATTTAGCATCTTTCTCTGTCTCTTGGTGGACGTCTGGATGCGTGTGTTTTTTGGGGGAGAGAGAAAAAGCATATCCTTACCTTTTTGGTTGGCTTTATATTGAGCTGTTTTTCTGCTTTGCTCCGCCCCTTTCTTATTATCCTTTTATACCTACACATTATACTTCTTAGTGCAGGTGGTCTCAAGGCATGGTATCTTAAACTTAATACTAATTATTGATTTTTGTTTTGTTTGTTTACCTTAAGATGGTTTTCAACCCTCATCGGTGTATGCTTATTGGCAACTGAGTATTATTTTTGAGCCGCACAGTAATTTTTGGTGTGCCTATATGGCAACCATGGGTTGTGGTGGGGTTTGGGGGGGAGGGGGGGTGGCGGGAATAATTCCCGAACCCCCCCCCCCCCTCTTTCCCCTTTTCTTTTGACCCGGAGCCCCCACCCCGCGCCCTGCCCCCCCCCTCCCTCCCCTCCCCCTACCTTGTCCTCTCCATCGCATGATATGTGACGTGTGATCAGGGGATGTGGTGGAATAGATGCTATGTATACTAGGTATCTCCTATTTGTTATATGTCTCGGTAGTATTTATGTTGGTAAGGAATGAAATCTGTCAACATGCAGCAAGCACCAATAGTCTATTTATCAGAACTCCTGTATTTTTTGTTTCTCACTTACTAATGTGGGAGGAACGTGCACCGATAGCATATAAAGGAGCGATGCACGTCTCTCCCTCAACGTCCAGATGAAGCTACGTGACTCACGTTGCGAAACGCGTTGACGTCACTCGGTGTCGGACGCCGCTCAGACAAACCCCTGCTGGCGCGGGTCTTTGAAGGAAAAGGTTTACGGAGGACAAATTTCTTAGCACAACAATATGAGAAGACCTGAGGACCGTATCCCCACATAGTGGGACCAGTGAATTGGCCGAAAGAAATAGATGCACACCATACCATAGACGGATTTTTGGATCATATAAACGGCTTGATTATCCCCTGCACGTGTTGCCTAAATACAGCTGCGCTGAAGAAACAACAATTGCTGTCAGCAAAACATTTACCACGCAGAACACGGGGAATTAACTTCAGCCATCTACCTATAGATCTCCCTACTTGGAGCCTGGTAAGATCGTTCCAATTACTTTATCAACAGTCTATGCAATTGCTCACATCAAGAAGTTCGGGGGCCAATTAAAATGAATTATTTCCTTTCATTTGGTGATGTGAATTGTCACATATGCTAATATGGTCTTCTGTGAAACTTAACACACAACAGCTAAAAGCCCTATATATATTGGACAATTACAGAATATTATCAAGGAATCTTGCTCTTGTTGAGGTTATACAAAGATACCTATCAATTTGGACTCAATGATAATTTAATAAGATATCTTATATATCCATTTTTGGAATTTAATAAGACTCGAGTTCATTCAAATTTGATGGATACTTTTTTTCATCTCATATACTGATTGGTGCTGCAACTCCCCCCCCCCCCTTTTTTTCCTTCTTCCTCCCCCCCTTTTTCCCGCAGGGGTACTGCTGCTGGTTATTCCCTATACTACAACCACATCTCTTTAGATAGCAACTTATACGGTAATTACCGTCAGGAATTCCCAGCAGTAGTAACCTACTCGGTGTCCGGATCACCTTAGTTATATGTTTTTCATGTTTGTCATTTGTCTGTGTCTTATGTGTGTTGTTTTGTTGCACGAGATATGAACTTGGTTCATTAGTGCAGTATTGGCCGGCCACGATAAGCAGGGTCACATTGGGGTTTTTAACATACAATTTGTATTAATGTTTATCTGACTACAATATTCTGAAAATTTGTATATTTACATTTATATGAAATTAAAAAACTTTAATTTATTGTCCATCCCTGCCTTGGTAGCTCCTTTGTTGCCCATTGGGGATACCATTTCTTGGTCTCCCTATGGGTTAACATCCCCCTTCTTATATGCTTAGTTTTTAGCTACGGCGGTGACCCCTCAAGTAGGGGAGTGACAATTTAGAATAAAAATAAATTTTCGGAATAATTTAAATCATTAGAGGAGGTGTGTTCTTTCTTTTTTCGTTCATAAGTGAAGGAGGACTGAACTAAGATAAGGAATGTATTTAGGAAAAAAAAAATGTACCTTTACAACCCCTTTAAGTTGTTAAAATTACTTAATTTACAGACCAAAGTTCATTCCTTTCATTAACGATTAAACCTGCAGCTCTAACACCAGTGTACATTTATTTGTGTTTAGCAGTTCCCCTTAACTACTCACTCTCTACAAATCTTCAATGGAATTGATATTTATGAAAAAGGGGAAAGTGGGTACAAACCCTGGGAGGCTATGCGCCACCATCCAGACCAGGCGCATGCCCACAGGCATCTTAATGACACATCCGCATTGCGTCGGTGACGTCAGATGCCGCCGGGACGGGAGGAATATATGAATGCGGCCTGTAGCCGTGATTATTCTGCCAGAGACGCCGCACAATTGGGAGATTAAACATCTCTCCCACCTCTTTTTACCTCTGTCTCTCTCCAATGTAGGTAAGCTACTGCCTCGGTCTGCATCTGTTCACTCTGTTCTAATAGTAAAAGGAACTGAAGCCATTCCAGCCAGCAGCCCCACACTCCCCGTCCACTCAACAACGGAAAGAGCAGAGATCAAGCCCACAACACCTTTAACTGCAAATGGTTTAGGGACTGGTGATCCCAGGTACGAGTAATGAATGGGACTACAAATTAAAATGGATGTAAATGCTCCATACACACAGTGAAGTGAATAGCCTCAGATGATACACCGAGATGAACCCAATCTCCTTACATAGGCTTTACATGTATATCTGCTGTCTTCACATTTATTTACTGTTTAGAAAGTTCAGATCATGTTAGGAGATGTTCTCTTCCTGTTTAATACAGAGTGTGATGTCAGGGCATGCAGGCAATATAGCTAAAATTGCTGATTGGAGAAAAGGCACAACCCCCCCCCTCCACATAGGCAGAGACTCTCATAGTTAGAAAAGCTTTCCGGTAGGGGAACCAGAACAAGAAGGACTATAGAGAAATACCAACAGATGGATAATCCAAAATTACAAAATGTATTAAATATAATATAATTTACACATGATAAAAGGAATAATCCAACATGTGGACAAGGGTTATTTTGTTCATAACCCTCTCATAGGCGTTTTGTAACAGGGCCAGCTGCTTGCTAATCTATTTATAGCAATCTTCCCGGACAGAAATTTCAGGCTGCTTTTATCTGATGTGTCCGAGATTTTGTCAGGAGTTATCCGGCTGAATTGGGTTTACATCCACTTTAAATTACAGGTAAGTTCTTATGCATGTAGATCCCAGTCCATAGCTCCCATCCGAAAAAAATATCCTCATCAAACAGAACAGTGAATAGTCCATATATTTTAAAGGTAAATGGTGAGTGAAAAACAGATTCTTGGTTAATTTCTATTAGTAAAATCACCTTATGAGCATCAGGGGGCTAATGTGGGCCAGAGGAAAGTGAATGTTCACTGACTTTGGTTTCACAGGAACTTGGCCACATCTTGCGTTGAATCAGCAAGATGTGTGAACATAGCTATACCCTCCCTGGTACACCAGTAAATGTTCTAGGTTGCACATAAAACCTATTTCATCACCACCTTGAAAATAAGGTCTGCACAAAATGCATGCACAGTGTTTTCCATGTATTCCAATGGCTCTAGTTGGCTCTAGTTCACACCATGCAGTCAGCTTCTGGTCAGTTTCTGCATTGGAAACTGACTGCATGGTGTGAACTAGAGCCAACTAGAGCCATTGGAATACAGGGAAAACACTGTGCATGAACTTTTAGTGCAAAAAAAAAAAAAAGCACACAAAAAAACTGTACGGAACTGCGTCTGGTGTGAACTGGCACTAATTTAAGGCACTTATCATAGCTAGCCATATATAATTGTGCATTTCTGTGGGCTGTCCATAATCTGATGGAGACATTTTTTGAGAAGAATATCAAAATGATCATAAGTGAACTAACAGAAACACATTGTGTGATCATTTTAGCAGGCTTTGTGCTCTTCGTGGTAGCTTATATCTTTTTAGACTGCAATTGCCCAGTGTACCAAACAATCATGTGTACTAATAAAATCCTTTGAAAACCCATTACCTGCAGAAAGATTATCTGTTGACAGTGATTGTTTCAGTACCTAGAATGAGGCAATATTGTTTGTGTTCACTGAATCTTTTTGAATATACCAATTTTTTTTTGGTAAAGCAAAATAATATATATTTTCTGTATTTATATGTTACCATGGACTGCTGAGAAAATTTACACACGCAACACTACACATTGGCTATTGTAAAGCACCATGTAGTAAAAGGGTTAATAACAGAATAATGGTGTGTCACCCACAGAGGGAAGGCAGCAGCACACCTTTCCATTCTGGCCGTCAGACTCTCAGGCGGTGTCTGCAGTGCTTTATTGAAAAGATAATTTGGCTCATAAATTTTCCTCATCGCTCCTACCGATCGCAAATGATCCACAGAAGGACCCTGCTGCCCAAAAGATAATTACTTCCCCAGCAAGAACCCAGGCACCTGGCAGAGCCTATAATATGAAGCACACACAGGGTTCTGGTGACCACTTACCAGGTGTACCACAACTATGCACTGCCTTCATATGACACAAGAGTTAATCGAAGAGCTTACAAGAACGCAGATATTGTAAGTAATGTATAAAAAGCATTTGTCACTGCTGGTGGCGGGTGACATGAGAATCTGCACAAAGAGAGCAGACAGAAACCTATTAAAACTGCTATAAAGCAAACAAGTCTGTAGGCACACAAGTAAAAAAAAAACAAAAAAAACACAGAAGCCTCCAGTTTAATAAGTTGTGGCGCCATGACTGTGAATTGTGCATGATAAATTTACAGATGGGTAAAGACATGTCACGTTTATAAACCATACACTTTAAAACTAACAAATCTAGTTAGAAGGTTTCCAAAGGAGCCTCTGTTTGTAATTGTAGACAAGCACAATCTGAATATTATGATTTGTTTAAGTCCTGTTTAGATTGGTATGATGAGTGCTTGGAAAGGGTGTAAGGGCCCTTTCACGCTAGCAGATGGAGGGTAGTAAAAAGAGACAGCTGGGCAATGGTTTTATGCCCAACTCCCACCCCCAGGTACCCTTCGAAATTCCAACATTACAGCCTGACCAGGTTGTACATCTGCTTGCGCCGCTGCATTTTTAACTCGGTCTGCAGAGATCGGCTTGCATTGTGGCATGGCCCCGCAGTTGAAGATTGTCATTCAGCATAAAAAAAAATAAAAAATAAACACAAAACAGGCATCAGGAGGCACTTCCTGAATGCCTGCCAGATGCTGCTCTACCGTCTTCTGAAAAGCAATCCACTTTTCAGAGGGCAATACGGTTACCAGCTGTCTGAAAGTGCATTCATTGAGGCAGGCCAACGATAACTTCAACAGCACAGGAGATTCTCTTTGGTCTGGAGTTCTTGTGGGATTAGTGCATACAGCAATCTGCCATTAGAAACTCATTCATCACCACCTAGCAAGAGCCGGGAATGGAACCAAGGGACAACAGTTCTGCTTTAACCACTTCAGCCCCAGACAATTTTGCTGGTCAAAGACCAGGCTACTTTTTGATCTATGTATATTGCAAGGATTTTTAACAAACTTTGTTGCAGATTCCTACCTTTTGTTGTTCTGAAAAAATAGGCATCTTGTTGGTGTGCAAATTTTATGTGGATGGGAGAGATTAATCAGCTGCAGTATTTGAAGGGTCCTAATGAGGAAAGTGGCCGTTTTTGCATCCCTGTAGACATGATCTCCCTTTGGGAGTATTTCATCAAAAATTACATTTCATTTGCAGAGGATGCCGAAAATTTGATTTGCATCTTAGTGAAAACTTCTGGTAAAAATCGGTGAGCCAATCACAAAAGCAGGAAATTACATTTCTGGGGGCATTCTGTACACCATCTATTTATATTGTGACACTAGTCAGGTTAAATCCCCTGGTTGCGTCCAAGATGATAGGTATATTTCTCCTAGATTCAGGCTTTATGCCACTTTGTATCTCTAGGGGGAGTGCTGGGAGTCCTGCTGGGAGGACTTGATCACCCCAGCTGTTTCAGGTGGGCTCGTTAGGGCCTCTCCAAAAGCTCCCAGCATGAATAGAGTGGCACTCTAAGGCCTCTTTCACACGGAGCGGTCCTTTTTTTGGTCCGCTCTGTGTGTGTCCGTCGGCTCAGCGGGCGTCCCGCTGAGCTGTCGGCGGACAGGGCGGTCCCCGCACATTGTGCAGGGACCGCCCTGTCTCTCCTCCGCTATCCCCTATGGGGAATCGGATGAAAATGGACCGTCTGTTCGTTTGCATCCGATCCGATCCGCCGGACGGAAGAAAAATAGGGTATTCTTCCGTCCGAAAAAACGGGTGCGGATCTTGCGGACGTTAGCGGATGCATCATCCGCTAAACGGACTTGTAATAAGCGGACGAACGGTCCGCTCATGTGAAAGGGGCCTAAGCTGGAATCAGACCTGTGTGGACTGTCTGGGGAGTCTGTGCTTTGTGCGGTGAACTAAAGCCTGTGTGGCTATTTCTAAAATATTTAAACTGTAGGGAGTCAGGGACTGGGGCAGCACAAGGCTGTACCCAGTTGGTAGTTTTTAGTTGTGTATTTAAAATAAAACCACACCCTTTTGTTTTCTCCTACCACGGTCTGCTGTGCCTACTGTTTTTTATTGTGTGCTGAACCCTTCTAGGGGGTCACACACACCCGCTGCCGAGCTAACCCCTCACAATATATGCACTGATTACTGTATAAATGTGACTGGCAATAAAGACGTGACTTTGTGTTGAAGAATCCAGATAGATGTTCCACCACCAGTGATAATGATGAAAGGCTTACCAGATAGTAGAGACCAAAATAAGTGTATACTTATTAGGTCAAACACGCTTATAAGACGTCAATGACTGCTTCCAGATGAACTCCAATGTTGAGACAGGGTAGTGACACATCAAGACAGATTTGTAGGAGACCAGATAGTGTAGTATTCACATCAAAAAATCATCCAATGTGTTGAAGACCCAGATTAAGAAATGAGAATAAAAAATGCACATAGCATAAATCCGGATAAAAAATTTACTGAGCAAAGAACCGTCGAATACGTTCATGCCGTCCAATCAAGGAGAGCGTCAGAACTGCAGAGTGCGCTCCAAGCCGCACTCCACTGTGCTGTCGAATACGATCCACGCTGTCAAATCAAAGAGAGCGTCGAAACCACAGTATGCGTTCCAAAACTCACAATCATATGGGGCAATGGAACGCACTGCTGGTTATAGCGTGCATTTCAAGCCTCCTGGTCAGAAGAAGCCATGGAATGCAACGCTGACACGTAATATACTAAAAAGATCCGCCGCCACATGTTATCTGTACGCCATACATTAAACAGTGCACAAACTAATAACAAATAAACACATGAAAGATAAATAAAAACATATATACAAAACGTGTATAAAAACTACGTGTACTAGCAATCAGATGTGATCGTGACAATGTTTGACCAATAATGAATAATCACTAATAATATAAACTGATTATATCGTAGTACACCAATGATGCATAAAAACAAGGGACTGAAATTAAACAGATCCTAAAGAGCTAAAACATCATACAATGGCCACAATACACCGCCTAAAGATAAAATCAAATGGTGAAGCCTTGGGGCCAAAGACATATTAAAATTTCTAAGATTGGTTGATAAATGCATTCACGTCCCACTCAACGTTTAAGCCATGCGGGACATAAGTGCACAGCTCATATATCCAATAGGTTTCCAACCTGGAAACTCCTCTTATTTTGGCTCCACCCCTCCAAGGTGCTACATATTTATCAATAATTAAAAATTGGGTACCCTTTGGATTGCAAGCAAGGCATTCTCTGTAGTGTCTGGATACTGTATGTTTAGTACAGCCACTCAAAATGTTGCTCACATGTTCACCTACCTGTACGGAAAACGCACGTGTAGTACGTCCTACGTATTGCTTCCCGCACGGGCAGGTGATAAGATATACAATGTGAGTTGTAGCACACGTACAGAAAGACTTAATGGGATACACACGACCTGTTTTAGTAGATCGAAATTCAAGAGATTTCGATCTCCCATTTATGTTGAAGTGGCATACGTTGCATTTTTTACATGAAAAGTAGCCCTTCATATCTTGGAAGAATACAGGGCGCACTGGTGGATCAATAACATTAGGGGCAATACTATTTCTCAATGATAGTGCTCCTTTAAAAATGACCTTGGCTTTATCGGGTAATTTCGGTCCAAGGACTTTGTCATTTTTAAATATACCCCAATGTTTGTTGATAATAGATTTAACATCTTTATATTGATTAGAGTATGAAGTGAGCATAGAGAACTTGAATGAACCATCAGATTCTCGGGGAGGTTTTTGAGACAATAGAGAACCTCGGTCAGTTATTGCCACCTGTTTTGGTATGCCACCTGTTATAGGTATTGACATCAGTACAATTCCTACGCAAACGCAAAAATTTACTCCGGGGGACCGAATCAAGCCAGGACTTATGGTGACAGCTGTCTCTGGGGATAAAGCTGTTCCTATCCGTGGCCTTAAAATGTGTCTGGAATTTAAACGGCCTTGATTCCAATTCAATCACAAGATCCAGGAAATTAATCCTGCTAGAACTGCTTTCAAACGTAAATGAAATACCACGGTCAGTGTTCAAAAGGGAGAAAAAATCTCCCAATGACTCCGACGAGCCATCCCAGAAGAGGAGGACGTCATCTATATATCTAGCCCATAGGACTAGGGAAGGATGTTTATCCAAGTAGATGACGTCCTCCTCCCACTTAGCCATAAATTAATTGGCTAAACTGGGAGCAAACTTTGCCCCCATAGCGACACCCCGTTTTTGCAAAAAGAACTTCTGATTGAACCAGAAATAATTGTGGGTAGTAGCAAATTCTAAAAGTTCAATGATAAACGATTTTTGTTCATCCACAATGGAGTGTTCCTGGTTCAGAAAATAAGTGACGGCTTCAAGTCCCAAATGTTGGGGAATGCACGTATACAATGAAGCTACGTCTGCAGTTGCAAGAAGATATTAATGCCTTCTAAAAGTTTAATAGTAGAAGTGGTGTCCTTAACCACTTAAGGACCCCTGCACGCACATATACGGCCACAGAATGGCTCGTACAGGCACAAGGGCGTAAATTTACGTCCCCGCCTTCGTGCGGTTCGGGGGTCCCATCAGGACCCCCTCCGCGGCGTGCGGGGGTCCCCCTGGCTCTGGGAGCGATCGCCGACGAGCGGGCGGATGTCTGTGTTTTCCACCCCCCCGCGATCGCTCCCAGCCAATGGGAGCGCTCCCCCTTCGTGTCAGTTCCTCCTCCTGTGTTTACACAGGAAGGAGGAAATGATGTCACCTCTCATCGCAGCGGTGTTTCCCACCGCTGCTGATGAGAGAAGACATCCACAGTAAGTGTGCACCAACACAACACTGACACACACTCACATAGGCACATTAACCCCTTGTGATCGCCCCCCCCCACCCCCCTGTCATAGTGTCACTGAATGCAGTGATCTAATCACTGCATTTAGTGTCAGTGTGACAGGCAGTGTAAAATCAGTTAGTGTTAGGTCCAGGATAGCCCCCCCTCCCCCCCTAATAAAGTTTTAACCCCCTGATCACTGCCCTAGTTAACCCTTTCACTCCCTATTGCCAGCATCACTAAGCGATCATTTTTCTGATCGCTGTATTAGTGTCGCTGTTCCCGCTAGGTAGCTATTTTTTTTATTGCGATTTTTTTTTTTTACTAAAGACATGTGGCTGAATTAATTTTGGCCTAAATGTTTTACTAAAATTTAGTTTATTTGATTTTTTTATAACAAAAAGTAAAAAAATAGTGATTTTTTTCAAAATTGTCGCTCTATTTTAGTTTATAGCGCAAAAAATAAAAATCGCAGAGGCGATCAAATACCACCGAAAGAAAGCTCTATTTATGGGAAGAAAAGGACGCAAATTTTGTTTGGGAGCCACGTTGCACGACCGCGCAATTGTCTGTTAAAGCGACGCAGCGCCGAATTGTAAAAACACCTTGGGTCATTTAGCAGCGTATGTGTCCGGGTCTTAAGTGGTTAAGGTAAGATGGAGTAAGCTTGACTAACGGTTGTAAATAGAAGTCAATAAAGCGACCAATTCGAGAAGTAACTGAATCGATCCCGCTTACTATTGGTCTTCCGGGAGGTCTAAGTAGATCTTTGTGGATTTTTGGTAGCTGATAAAATTGTTGGTATTCGTGGAGCAACAGGTATTAAATAAGCTTTCTCTTTCCTATTTAGAATATACGAGCTATAGCCTTTATTTACTAGGTTGACCAATTCTTTTTTTAAAACATTGGTAGGATCATTAGGAATTTCCTGATATGTATCAACATCACTTAGGATGCGATTCATCTCCGTGTTATAATCGGATTTGTCCAGAACCACCAACCCACCCCCTTTATCTGCTGGATGCACTATGAGATCTTTACTATTACAGATTGAAAGGAATCTATCTCTAGGTATAGGTTGGTTGTAAAATTTCTTAATGGGCAAAGCTTTTAAGTCCTTGAGGACTAAATCTCTAAATACGTTAACAGAGGAAGATGCAGGTGCTGGGGGGTTGAACAAAGAGGGATTTGGGAGTCCTGAATGCACAGTCCCTGACGTAGCTGCTCTCTCCATAATGGGTGATATATTAGAAATAAAATGCCGTTGGATATTAATTTTGCGAACAAATTTATGAATATCGATAAAAGTATCGAATTTGTTTAGCTTCTTAGGGGGGGCGAACTTGAGACTAGGGTTGTCCCGATACCACTTTTTTAGGACCGAGTACAAGTACCGATACTTTTTTTCATGTACTCGCCGATACCGAATACCGATACTTCTTTTTTTAAATGTCAAGTGACAGTTTTCAAACCACAATACAGACTAAGGATATTTTCTTTAGAATTATGAAGAACTCTAACTCAAGACATTATAAAAGAATAAAAATGAGTAAAAATGAATAAAAATGTTCTATTTTCTTGTCACGCAGTAGTAAAAAACTCAAAGAATTTTCACAGAACATGTTGATAAATACAAAAAAAGTATTCTATTTAGGTATCAGGAGCATTTGCGCGAGTACAAGTACTCCCGCAAATACTTGGTATCGGTACCGATACCGATACTAGTATCGGTATCTGGACAACCCTACTTGAGACCCTTATCAAGAACAGTCAGTTCATTAACCGAGTTCTTTACCACTAAGATTAAATATTCCTTGGCCGATTAGACTTTTCTCTTTTTTCTTTTGATGCCTTTTGCCTGCCCGGTTACCTCTCTTGCGTCCGAAGGCCTCTTTTGGCCTTGTCCGCCCTGATGAAAATCCTTGCTTAAACGAGCATCAGGACCATGATAATCATAGTCTGAGTATGATCTTTGGTAACTAGAGGACTCATCACGAATGTCTCGAAGAGGTGCAAACCTGTTGTTCGTATATATGTAGATGGACGGTCATGGCAATATGAGTTGGTTTCATATGGAATCATATAATCATTGGGTCTCCTTGGCGACTCATTATATCCATAATAGTCATGCCTTTGATGATAAGGAGTTCTGGGGTCTGGTATATTACCCCTGGAACGACCTCTCCCTCCTCTCCTGTCATGATGAGTGGTATCTCTCCCTGGAGTATGGAAACTAGGGTGTCTACCCCTGGGGAATGATCCTTTGGGGGGAGAGGAGGGGGTTTAGGGTGAGCAGATTTGGGCTGGTATGAGTTGGATAAATTCTCATTAGGGGGATTGTCACCTCCATCTACCTCGATTGGGTATTTCATCAGTTCCAGATTCCCCTATGTTTTCTGCCATTTAAACACAGTTCTGCATTTATAATCGCCAGCGTCCCTAGAATACTTCTTATGTTTCTTGGTTTTCTGGTCACTGTCCTCCTTCTCCAGATGGGACTGGAGATTGGAGGAGAGTGTATTGTATTCAGCAGTAAATTTTTTATCCGGATTTACGCTATGTGCATTTTTTATTCTCTTTTCTTAATCTGGGTCTTCTGAGTCATCCAACACATTGGATGATTTTTTGATGTGAATACTACACTATCTGGTCTCCTACAAATCTTTCTTGATGTGTCACTACCCTGTCTCAACATTGGAGTTCATCTGGAAGCAGTCATTGACGTCTTATAAGCGTGTTTGACCTAAGAAGTATACACTTATTTTGGTCTCTACTATCTGGTAAGCCTTTCATCATTATCACTGGTGGTGGAACATCTATCTGGATTCTTCAACACAAAGTCATGTCTTTATTGATTTAGTTGGATCCTTCAGAGACTATTATCTCAATACCATAGACACTTTTTTGAACACTATTGGTGGCAATTTTGTTTATTTATTTTCTCTCTGTGTTGAGCATTCATCACTTTTTTCATAATTTTTTCACCAATTTTAGCACTACACCTTTTTTCTCCTGGTCCTATCCGATTTTCCAGACAGATGGAAAATTGGGTCACCATCCATCTGAATTTCACAGACAGGATTGGTTTGGATAGGGAGGGGATGTCAGGGGACATGTCACTGCTGACATCCTTCGCTCTATAGAGGTGCATGGCATGTCCAATCTGGTCAGCCTGAAAAACGAACAGGCGGACCTGATCGGAAAGCCTGTGTGAAAGGGGCTTTAGGCCGTTTTCCTGTTCGTTTTCACCTGGTAAACCAGCCAGTAACACACTTGATGTCTTAGGGTGGCTCCACTAGCTATGGAATAGCAATAGAGACACCCTTGGACAGCAACACAGTCTTGAGAGAGTAGTGTTAGATGAAATAGTTAATTGAAATGGACTTTACAAAAGTGACGAACAAATTAAAGACCAACTCCAGATACAATTTTTAAGCAATAATACAAATTTTTGTTTTCTTAAGGAATAAAGGTTTTAACTAAATGAATAAAAAAGGGATTTTTAAATACAGCTTACCTGTAAAATCCTTTTCTTGGAGTACATCACGGGACACAGAGCGGCATATTCATTACTATATGGGTTATATGGAGTACCTTCAGGTGTGGACACTGGCAATCTCAAACAAACAGGAAGTCCCTCCCTATATAACCCCCTCCCCTAGAGGGAGTCCCTCAGTTTTGTAGCAAGCAGTATGCCTCCCAAAATGTTCCCCAAAAGAGGGGTGGGAGCTCTGTGTCCCGTGATGTACTCCAAGAAAAGGATTTTACAGGTAAGCTGTATTTAAAAATCCCTTTTTCTTTCTCGTACATCACGGGACACAGAGCGGCATATTCATTACTATATGGGATGTCCGAAAGCAATGCTTTAATGAGGGGAGGGAGACATCTTCCAAAGAAGGATTTAATTTAGAGGTATACTCAAATACTAGTAAATCCAATTTAAACAAGAAATGTAAATCTCAAATCAAATCAAGGGAGCCCCCTCAGATCCTGAGGAGCTTGAATTGCGGCCTGTAGTACTGACTGCCCAAAGGCTGTATCCGCATTCCTTCTTACGTCCAATTGATAAAATTTTGTAAACATGTGGACTGACGACCACGTTGCTGCCTTGCATATTCGAGCCATAGAGATCTGATGATGTGCTGCCCAGGAGGTGCCCATGGCCCTGGTAGAATGGGCCTTTGCCGACAAGGAAGGAGGCAACCTCTTCAAACCGCAGGCCTGAACGATTAATTGTTTAATCCATCTTGCGATGGTGGATCAAGCAGCTGCCTGACCCATCTTGGGCCCTTCCGGTAAAACGAACACCACATCTGTTTTCCGAACCTTCTCTGTAGCTTTAAGATAGGCCTTTATGGCCCTGACAATATCCAACGTATGCAGCAACCCCTCCTTTCTAGAGGTGGGTTTTGGAAGAAGGGTGGAAGTACCACATCCTGGTTCAGGTGGAAACTGGATATAACCTTTGGTAGAAAGGAAGAATGAGGACGGAACCCCGCCCTATCCTTATGTAAAATGAGATATGGTTCCTTACAAGATAAGGCTGCCAATTCCGATACTCTCCTGGCCGAAACTATGGTGATCAGAAATACCGACTTTCCAGTCAGTAAACCCAAAGGTACCTCAGCCAACGGCTCAAGGGGTTGTTTCTGTAGAGTTGACAGAACAAGATTTAAGTCCCATGGACAAAGTGGTGATTTGACTGGAGGATTAACACGTAAGACTCCCTGTACGAAGATCTTAACCAGCGAGTGGGCGGCCAGCGGCCTCTGAAACCACACTGATAAGGCTGAAATCTGTCCCTAGATCGTGCTTAATGCCAGGCCTTTATCCACTCCTAGCTGGAGAAAACTTAATACTCTATCAATGGTATACTTGCGGGAAACCCATCTCTTAGCCTCACACCAGCCTACGTAGGCCCTCCAAACCCTGTAACAAAATTACCCTGGAGGCCGGCTTTCTAGCCTTAATGAGGGTAGGGATTACCTGCCTAGACAGACCTCTACCCCTGAGAATCAGGGATTCAGCCGCCAGGCCGTCAAATTTAGACGCCGTAATACAGGGTGGAGGATCGGGCCTTGTGAGAGTAGGTCTGGCCCTAGAGGAAGAGTCCAAGGGCCTCCCGCTGCCAATTTCAGGACTAGTGAGTACCATGCCCTCCAGTACCAAGCTGGGGCTACCCGGATAACCGGCCTGTGCTATGATCCTGCGCCACAGGCGGGGTAGTAACTGCAGTGGGGGAAATGCATATAGAAGTTATGATTGATGCCAAGGGCAAACCAACACATCGGTTCCGCAGGCCATAGGGTCCCTCGTTCGAGACATGAACCTGTCTAGCTTCTTGTTGAATCCTGATGCCATGACCTCCACGTCTGGCACTCCCCACTTCTGGCAGATTGTCTGAAAAAAACTTGTGGATGCAGAGACCACTCCCCCGGCGACAGGGTTTGGCGACTTAGGAAGTACGCCTGCAGGTTGTCCACCTCGGGAATGAATGTCGCCGATATGCAGGGTACATAAACCTCTGCCCACCGAAAAACCAAGCTCCTCTCACTCTGAGTGGCTTGACTCTTGGTTCCCCCTTGGTGGTTCACCTATATGCCACCGCTGTGGCATTGTCTGAATGACTTCTCACCGAGGACCCCTGTAATCTGGATGTCTATGCCAGGAGGGCTAGCCGAGCCGCTCAGAACTCCCAGACCTTGATGGGCAGCTGCCTCTCCGCCTCTGCCCAAGTTCCTTGGCGAGTGAACTTGTTCAAGACCGCTCTCCAGCCTTCCAGACCACTGGGCAGAACCAAGCTGCTAGAATTGCTGCCTGTAGGACACGAGTGTTGAAGCGTGTGGTATCGCCTCGAACATGGCCATCGCATACATAGGCGAATAGTTGGCTCTTTTTTGCTTAGAACCAACTGAATCAATCTTTTGATAGCCTCGACCTTTACCAGGGGCAGGAACATCCATCTTCTGTTCTGTGTCTAATCTCGTGCCGAGATATTCCAACTGCTTTGTAGGTTGAAATGCTGATCTTTCCCCGGTTTAGGACTCAGCCGAACCTCTCGAGGTACTGAACCATGAGGGCTACTACGCATTCCACCAAGGAAGCGAGTGATCTTATGATTAAGAGGTCGTCCAGGTATGCTAGGACCGAGATCCCTTGGATCCTTTAGATTGACTAGAATAGGAGCTAGGACCTTCATGAATACCCGGGGGCCGTAGCCAGCCCGAAGGGGGGCGCCACGAATTGGAAGTGACGCTGTATCACTGCGAAGCGTAAAAACAAAATTATTTGATGTGGCTGAAAGTCCTGGTACATGAAGGTAACCATCCTTTATGTCTATAGAAGCCAGATCCTTCTGGAGTGTGGCGGCTGCTGACCAAACGGATTCTATCCAGAAAGAGCGAACCCTTAGGTAAGTATTTAAACCTTTTAGGTCCAAAATTGGTCTGACATTGCCGATGAGCCCTGGTATGACAAACAGATTGGAATAGAAACCTAGCCCCTGTTCTTGGGCTGGTACCTCTACCATTATGCCCTGGTAAAGCAGGTGATCCAATGCTGCCCGCATTGAGGCCTTTCTTGTGGAGGAAATTTTAGAAATTCTAATCTGTAGCCTGCGGCCACAGATGATCGGACCCCCTCTGTCGGGGACCGATCCCCAGAGGCCTGTCCTTGCGATCCATTGTTAAAAGTTTGATCGCGCAGGAGGTCCATACTGCCTGAAATTTGAGGGCCCTGGAACCGGGGGGAGCTGCCTTTTAAACGCAGGACCCCGGAACTTCTTTTGACTGGTAAAAGGGTACTTTTGCCACTTGAAACAGTCTGAATGTATTTATCCAGATCTTTCCATGGAAGGGCAAACCTGCCAGCAGTCTTTTACATGGGGCTCGGCCGCCCAGTTCTTCAACCATAAGAGCCTTCTCATATGCACTAAAAATAGTGACAACGAGACGCCTGCTGGATGGAGTCTTTTTATAGCCTCTACCGCAAAGCACAGAGCTCTGGGAATATCCAATAACTCCTCTGCCTATTGGGCAGGGATGTCTTAAGCATCTGTTTTGTCTGGTTCTTTAACGCCTGACAAAACTCCACTTGCAGCCACTGCTGGCTGTAGCCAAGGATGCTGGAAAGTGTCTCTAAACGTTTATCGACCGGGACCTTAAACATTTGTATGTTTCCCCTTAGGCCAGTTAATGATTTATTCACCCATGAGATGGCTGCATCCACAGTTGGGAGCGCCCCCTTTCTTAGAAAAATGTCTTTTCCATAGGGTAAATAACAGAAAACCTTCCAGGTGGTCTCCCATCCAGGCACTAACCAGGCCCGACCCTGCTTAGCCTCCGAGATCAGACGAGATCGGGCGCTTTCCGGGAGATGTGGCCTCAAGGACCTCACGGGTAGTTGAAAAGCAGTGCCCGAACCGGGACCTGAACCCTGGACCCTCAGACCAAAAGTCCGATGCTCTACCGACTGAGCCATCCGGGCCCCCTTTTAAAGAGCAATTGGTCAGGGGAAAGAGTGCCTGCAAGCACAAATATTTCCTGGCAGACGTGCATAAAGACTACCCTCTCGTCAGCTTTAGGTGGCAGAAAACATTCTGTCCGGTCGTCCCAATCCTGGAAAAACCAATTCCTCTAACAGAGGATGGACCGGAAAAGCTGCGTTGCTTAAAGGCGCTTTTAAAAGAACCTAAAGAGGATACCGCAGGAACTTGAGGCTCTGGAAATGGCAAATTAAATGCCGAGCGGACCATGTCTGTCAAAGACTGGACCCACAGACTCTCCGTCTGGGAGGCTGAAAACGATTCTTCCGTGGTAGATCCTTCCTCTAGGTTCTGTCCCTTTTGGCGATGGGGATCCAGTCCGCTTTTTGCCAGAAAAAGAGCCAGCGATCATAGCTGTTAACTTTTTTCTCTAGCCCCCCCTAGGGTGACGGCTAGCATCTCCTCTGTGATACCACAGGGTTGGGCCGACCTGGGCCAGCCTCAGCACCAGACCCCCTTAATGGCTTATCCAGGGTGACCCCTATAGGAATAACCTGTGGGGAATGTATTGGCATATCATCAGAACCAGAGGAGGAACCCCTTTGTCTTTGCCTTTTCTTTTTTTTTTTTTGTGTTTTGATCCTGAACCCTTGGAAGCCATAATACAAAACTGAGGGACTCCGCTTACAACAACAGACTGTTATAGCCAGGAGTACAAAAAAAAATAAGGTTTAGGGGACAATAGGATCACTAATGCCCAAAAACGGTGGGGCTCAGTATGTTTTCCTTTATAATATTATTCACAACATACAGCCCCACCCCCAGCATTCAACCTGTTGCCAAGGGGATTTTGGCTTAACAAAAAGTATTGGAGCTGACTCCAGCATGTAGTACCCCTTCTCGCCACCGGGAGTCACTGTGCTGCCAGCTCTACGTCCTCTCTCTCCAGCTCAGCTTTGAACTGAGCTAAGAACGCGCCTGCTGTGTATAACAGCAATTGAAGGCACGCCCACTCTACACTGCAGTTGTTTTTTTTTTTTAAAGATCTTCAACCAGCGAGCAGCAGGTAGCTAGCAAACATACATAGATAGGTAGGGGGATCAAGTGATGGGGGGAAACATTTCAGGGCATCCTGTCCATCAGACATAGTGACCATGGTGCCAATGCAGAGCATACTCAGGCTACCCCCCTTAAGATCTCCCCTGGAGAGCCTGCTGTCGAACCAAGTCCCGCAGGCTCCCCTCTTACCTGCTCCATGCCGCAGGACGTTTTGCAAAACGGTCCAATCTTCTCCCATCTCCGTGGGTAGCGTAGTAGACCTTCAGGCCCTGGGGTCCTATGAAGGTACCCACTGTCCTGGACCTATATAGCACCCTGGCAAACAGGAACTTATGGTCTTTACGAACTCCAAGTCCTGGGCCCAGGGTCCAGCCCTCCAAAGAGGAGCATTATAGGCAAAACCCCACGGTTTGGGGCCCGGGTACTGTCCACTTTGGCACTGAGGCTCCTTGGACAGATCCGGTTAGCCCGCCCTTAATCCCAAGGATGTGGAGCAAAGCTATTCCGTGACCAACACCTAAGACACTGGCGAAAAAACTGAGGGACTCCCTCTAGGGGAGGGGGTTATATAGGGAGGGACTTCCTGTTTGTTTGAGATTGCCAGTGTCCACACCTGAAGGTACTCCATATAACCCATATAGTAATGAATATGCCGCTCTGTGTCCCGTGATGTACGAGAAAGAAAGCTGACCATTGTAAGCACCCCTGCTGCACAGCTTAGGCTGGTAAGGGAAGTTGAAAAAAAAAAGTTTTAGGGGGGGACTCGCTAAAAACAAAGATGCTTTGATAATGCTAGGGCCAGACTGTATCACTTATATCATTTTTGATGTTGCTTTAGCATGATTTTAAGGCTAGATTAATATTCTTACATTGTGGCAACATGCTAAAAACCACCTTTTTGTAGCAGTCACAAAATGTTATAACTGCTTTGTTGTGCATTGCCATTCAGTCTAAAGTCTCGCACACAATTGTTGTACAACGAGCTTCTGATTTTTGCCAAAGGGCATGTGCCAGGATCTTGTCTTGCATACTAACGGTACGCAAATTGTCGCTTGACAAGCAAACACGACGTACTATTGGTGTATAAAGAGGAAGTTAATTTTTCAAGCATTACCCTATGGGCCCCTTCTGCTTATTTCGTGTTAGTCGAAGTTTGGTGAACGTTAATTTTCAATTTTTAGATTGTACAAAACAAATGCCTTTTAAAATACATTTGGCATAACTACATGTAGCGCTACCCCTGAAGGAGCCGCTGATTGATTTGGGATCTACTCTCTTTTGGCTTAGCTCACCCCTATTTAACTAGCTCAAACCCTCCCTTGACACATCAGAAGTCTGGTGAGTGAGATATTGGGACCTCTGCTGGGCTGGGGTCACCAAAACAGGTCCACAGCATGCAGTGACAATATAACAATGAATTATCTGTTATGGACGGTCCCTCCAGAAAATACACCCCACACAGTGAATATATTTAAACATAAAAGGGTAAGTTTACTGTATAGAAACTTAAGGAAGACAGGCATAGGGTTTAAGCACAAACACAACTGGCAAGTAATGAGTCAGTCTGATTTGCAAGGGCTCTCACATGAATCAGCAATTCATGCAATTAAAAGAGATCTAAACCTAAGAATGATACCATTCATCTAAACTAAACAGGCAGTCTATGCTCGCGAGCGCCCTCTAGCAGACAGTTCTACTGGACAGTCAATATCCCAGTTGCAGCCGGTTGGTGCACATTAAAACTAATCCACAGGTGGTAAATAAAAGGGGAAGATTGATTAAACAAAGTATCCTGAACAGCAACGTTGGTGAGTTGATCGCTAGCCAGCGTCAAATCACTTCAGTATAACTATGAACATTGAAAGGGGCCTCTAAACTTCAGCTGGAGGCCCTACACGTGTCTCCGGCCTGTGGGGTGACACTAGGTTAACTGTCTAAAGGGAGAGTTTCAAGCTGAGAATGTGCTCTCTCACCCGACAGGCCCATCTGCCCGAGTTCTTCTCAGAAGGTGTAATGATAAATCACTGCTCCACAGCACAGGGATCCTGGATGAGGGTTCTCCACTGTTTCAGTTGTCAGCTGGGTTGCCTCTCCGATTCCTGGGAACACGGGCTGAATGCTGGAGTCTTGCTTCCTTCCAGATGGTTGGTCTCTTGGTGAATTTAGGCCCAGGCTTCTGGCCTAGCAGCACGGCTGTGCTCCTTAGCAGCTCTGCCCAGGAGAAGATGCAGATCCCCAGAGGGGGAGAGCAGCCCCTCCCTTTCCTTAAACAGCCTCTCATATCCTGAGTGGAAGAGCAAAGTTGTCACATGTTCCAATCACACAGGGCACTGTGAGAAGTGTAGTCTGTTTCTCATCCTACTTGCAGTCCCACAGTGCATAACTTTCTTAAAGGTATCTGAGATATTTACAAGCGTGGATAAAGTTCCAGCGGGGATGGCCTGCCATTAGACTCTGACAGGAGAACCCCGCTACATACATGCAAAGCAGATTCATCATTATCCCATTAAAGAAGATGAGAATTTTGACATTTCATCAATTGCTGCTTCATGAATGTTAATTCTAGATTACGAACGGTAGTTTACATAACCAAACTCTTCCCAGTCGTTCCTTGATTTTGCGCATGTGTGTTTGTATGTACAACTTTTGTGTGACGGATTTGTGTACTGATCATTCAAAAATCAGACATGGAGCTGTCGGTCACCAAAAATTTACTAGCCTGTCATCCAACATGTGTTGGCCAAAAATTGGAAAACAATTATCTAAAGGAGCGTACTAACGGTAAGAATTTCAGACAACAGCCTGTCAAACGACAATCCCCTTCCGATTTTCGCACCGTGTGTACGAGGCTTAAATGGCAACCCACTGCACATTCACATACAGTATACCCAAATAAACTTGCGCTATACAACACAATACACAGATGATCCATGGGTTGTGGTGCATTATATTGTTAAATATAGTGTAGGTGCATTGAGTTACCCCGAGAACCTCAAATGAATAGGACGCTTTAACATAACACCACAAACAAATATGTGAATGAGCACTTAAAATTGTCAGTGGAGAGTACTGGCATTATTTACATGATATGGTGTAACAGAATGTTTGAATCACAGGATACACTTAACAAAAAAGCTATTATTTTGACAGTTTAACCACTTAAGGACCCCCGCACGCACATATACGGCCACAGAATGGCACGTACAGGCACAAGGGCGTAAATTTACGTCCCCGCCTAAGTGCGGTTCGGGGGTCCCATCGGGACCCCCTCCACGGCGTGCGGGGGTCCCCCTGGCTCCGAGAGCGATCCGGGATCTGGGGGCGGATGTCGGCGAATACCCGCCCCCCCGCGATCGCTCCCAGCCAATGGGAGCGCGCTCCCAACCTGTCACTTCCTCCTCCTGTGTTTACACAGGAAGGAGGAAATGATGTATTCTCTCATCGCAGAGCTGTTTCCCAGCGCTGCTGATGAGAGAAGACATCACAAGTAAGTGTGCACCAACACAACACTGACACACACTCACATAGGCATATTAACCCCTTGTGATCGCCCCCCCCCCCACCCCCCTGTCACAGTGTCACTGAATGCAGTGATCTAATCACTGCATTTAGTGTCAGTCAGTGTGACAGGCAGTGTAAAAAACAGTTAGTGTTAGGTTCAGGATAGCCCCCCCACCCCCCCCTAATAAAGTTTTAACCCCCTGATCACCGCCCTAGTTAACCCTTTCACTCCCTATTGCCAGCGTCACTAAGCGATCATTTTTCTGATCGCTGTATTAGTGTCGCTGTTCCCGCTAGGTAGCTATTTTTTTTTCTTGCGATTTTTTTTTTTACTAAAGACATGTGGCTAAATAAATTTTGGCCTAAATGTTTGACTAAAATTTAGTTTATTTGATTTTTTTTTTAACAAAAAGTAAAAAATAGTGTTTTTTTTTTCAAAAATGTCGCTCTATTTTTGTATATAGCGCAAAAAATAAAAATCGCAGAGGTGATCAAATACCACCAAAAGAAAGCTCTATTTGTGGGAAGAAAAGGACGCAAATTTTGTTTGGGAGCCACGTCGCACGACCGCGCAATTGTCTGTTAAAGCGACGCAGTGCCGAATCGCAAAAACACCTTGGGTCATTTACCAGCGTATTGGTCCGGGTCTTAAGTGGTTAAATGGAGTTTCTTGAAATGTAACTGATCCAAAAGTAACAGTTTACATTGGTATAATAAAGAGTACATTTCTAAATACAATCATTTTTTTTTTTTTATTGGGGTGCAACAAATTTTTATTGACTTGACATTATAACATTGCCAGCTATGATTTATATTTTTATGAAATCATCTTTTAAAAATTCATACATTCCAAGAAAAATATAAAAGCATTTAAGCACTAGGTGGCAGTTGTTGAATACATTTTGCACAGCTTGAAAATAAAAAAGGATTTTCCATGGCAATGTACAAACTCAAAATAAAATAAAAATGTTTTTTTTTTTTATTGAAATGTTCCCATCAAGAAATGTTCCCTCAGCAAGAATTTGTTAGGTAATTTTTCACTAATTGCCCAGGAGCAGTGATGCTAAATAGATTAAAAAAATTTAGAAACTGTCCTAAAAAATAGCAATTAACCCAGACACCAAGCATACAGACTCTACTAATAGTCTCCTTAGCACTGGACAAGTGCCCAAGAGATCCCTCTTCCCATCCCCTCACTGTTTATAATGGATTGGTAAACCACTACCTAAGGGATCATTAAACCCCTGTGTCCCTTAGACTGGGCAAAAAAGGTCAGACTTATTACTTGACCACTGTGATTGACTATAATAAAAAAGGGACATAAGTCGAGAGCCTTATGCGCGAGCACCCAATCACTACTAGAGACCAGGAGCCATCTTTTACAGCTTAGTCTCTGTGCTAGGAGTGCATAGTGAACATGCTTTCAGCACAGAAACCTCTACCATCCAAGGATGCATATCTGCAGCATGTGGTTGTTAAAGCTGCTGTGTGAACTGACAGCACAGGTAATCAGGCATTTTGCCTTATCGATGCATTGGGGCTGCACTGAAACTAGCTGTCAGAGTTGCCCCAACACATATGAATAAGCCCTCATGGCAGGATCACCAGGTATTATTTTAATGAAAGCTGCAGACTTCAAAATACTTAAAATGTATTTTTTGGTATTTAAGATCATAGTTTTTGGGTTTACACAGGGCTTAATTCCTGCAGGAACATGTGGGAACGGAGCCCCTGCCCTTTTTTCACAGCAGGAACGCAGTTCCCTTTGCACGGCTAGAGCAGCCAAGACAATCCTTCACTAAGCGGCGATGCCCAGTTTGAGTCACTGTCAGGGGCAGGCGAACCTTAGTAATCCTTTATGTTACTGGCCCCTTCCTGTATATGGATTCATCGGGTAGCGTTCGGGTATTCTGTCACTTCCTCGATCCCGCAATGTCTCCTGGGAGCTTTTGTCATTGTTCCCAGGAGACATTGCAGAGGTCTGCCGCAAGTTTTTTTGGCCATTTAAAGGTTATCCTTATAACAATCACATTTCACAGCATTAAACATCCCACTGTGATGTGTAAATTAATAAAAACCTTGCCTCCTTAGCTGTTCCCCATGACCAGGCCGTTTCCATCTGCTGCGTGGGCAAATGAAGCCCAGTAGATTTTTTTTACTTTTCCCGCCGAGATGTGCATGCTGGGTATGCATTAAATCTGGCATGTGCGCATTACAGCGCCGCCCGTAGCAGCTATTGTTTGTGCCGTTGCCATAACAACGTGCGGCGGCGGCGGAGGAACGTCCCGCCCTGTTGTTATGACAACGTAAATAACATAATCCCTACACTAGTAAAAAAAAATCACGCCGATCTAGTGAAAAGTAAGGGCTTTGTGCCCTTTTTGAAAATGGCGCTGTGAACAGCCCCATTCGCGTCATTTCCTCTACTGAAATCCCGCGATTTTTCGGGGCATAGGAGAAATTATGACACAACATTCCCAGGAGTCTGTGAAGTGTAGGCTACAGAGTAAAACGACCGCGGTGCAGGAAGAAGGCAGATTAGGAAGTCTGCCTAGCAACAACCATATTAAGGTATGTAAAAAAAAAAATGTTTTACTCGGCTAATGACATTTTTTTTTAAAGTGCTGATGCAGAGTTTTATTTGAGGGTGGAGCTCCGCTTTAAGTAATACAAAAACAACAAAAGAAAGGGATCACTCACAGGACCATTATTATTTGTTAAGGACAAATCTGGCTTGGTAATTTGAGGTTTGTCATTTTCTTAATTAGATCAGTATTCACCCCCTGTTCTTCAATTTTATCTAAAAAAGGTGGTGGGAAAGGTAGAAAGACAACAGGCCTTGTTTTTACACATCATGGGGAATGCCAGCATTTGCTATTGTTCTTTGTGAAGCTGCACACATTATGATGCACAGTAAAGGCTGCATGTTTGTCACAGATTTGTCCTGCGCCATGGCCTGACCCACTCCTTTCTCCTCCAGCATATTCTGCATTAACAGATGATTGTGGCTGCAGGAACAGCGGCAGCTCTCCAGGGTTTCCAGTGGCTCTGACAGAGCAATTAATTTCCTCCTCCTGGGGTTAGCCAGGAGGTTAGACAACTGCCTGTACCCATCACTCAGTCTCCACACTCCTACTGTGCCAAGAAAAAAAAAAACGATTGGACATTTTATCATTTAACACTTTCACCACCACAGCAATGTACTGCATGCTGAACTACGTCCCTTTGTTATACTAGGCAAGATGTTGAAAAAATATGTTTTTAGGATTAAGTTGACTGCTTTTATCCACTGCTCAGTGTGTGAGCTTTGCTTGTGAGTTTAACTTTTGGACTTGCTTTGGTGTGCTATTAAAACTATTTTACGGTATTACACTATGGTATTTTCCTTTATTTCCTTTACGTTTTTGGAGCACTTTAGAGGACATCACATAATCGCTTGAGGATTTTCCTTGATGTTTTAAAGCTGAACTGCCTAGGTACGCAAGTGCTGAGGCAATTAGTTCCGGTGAGTGACCATTTTGATGGGTGGTGGAAACACTGTTCACCTAGGTGTGGTGGAAGATCTCTGAAGAATTTAGATCACTTTATGGACTGTTTGTCTAAATACACATTATTTTCACGGCTTGATATATGCACTTATCTTATCACATAGATGTTTACATTTTTTCTTGCACTGTGACTCTCAATGTTATTTTAGGAGAATTGCAATATATTTTTTCAGCGCTGTTTATGGACTGCTACACTTTATATATTCACATATGTATGGTGATTTTTTCCTTTGTTCATATTTTTTCACATTTACTTATTATTTAAAACAGCAGCTAGGTTTTTTCTATTCACATCTCCTTGTGCGCAGCGGTGGATGATCAGAAAGGGAGCGCATTATTCAGATCATTCAGACTTTTCCACAGATTTGAAAGCATGCTTTAAAATCTGTCGGCTGGCCAAATCCGTCGGCTCGCCCATACACACGATTGAATCTGTCTGCTGGGACGGTCGGGCCGACCGTTTCCAGCAGATAGATTTGATCGTGTGTACGTGGCCTTAAAGTGTCACCACATGACACGCACGGCGGGGAACACAGCTATTGAATTGAAAGCTGTAATGTTCCCACGATCCACGCTAATAACAAACAGGCGGAGGCGGTGGTGGTGGCTCGGCTCCTCTCCTACACAGGTAGGCTGTAATGTGGGGGGACATTCCTGGCTGTAATGTGGGGGGACACTCCTGGCTGCAATGTGGGGGGGGGCACTCCTGGCTGCAATGTGCGGGGGGACACTCCTGGCTGCAATGTGCGGGGGGGACACTCCTGGCTGCAATGTGCGGGGGGACACTCCTGGCTGCAATGTGCGGGGGGGACACTCCTGGCTGCAATGTGCGGGGGGGACACTCCTGGCTGCAATGTGCGGGGGGGGACACTCCTGGCTGCAATGTGCGGGGGGGGACACTCCTGGCTGCAATGTGCGGGGGGGGGACACTCCTGGCTGCAATGTGCGGGGGGGGACACTCCTGGCTGCAATGTGCGGGGGGGACACTCCTGGCTGCAATGTGCGGGGGGACACTCCTGGCTGCAATGTGCGGGGGGGACACTCCTGGCTGCAATGTGCGGGGGGGACACTCCTGGCTGCAATGTGCGGGGGGGACACTCCTGGCTGCAATGTGCGGGGGGGACACTCCTGGCTGCAATGTGCGGGGGGGACACTGTTGGCTGCAATGTGCGGGGGGGACACTCCTGGCTGCAATGTGGGGGGGGGGGACACTCCTGGCTGCAATGTGGGGGGGGGACACTCCTGGCTGCAATGTGGGGGGGGGCACTCCTGGCTGCAATGTGGGGGGGGGGGGCACTCCTGGCTGCAATGTGGGGGGGGGCACTCCTGGCTGCAATGTGGGGGGGGCACTCCTGGCTGCAATGTGGGGGGGGGGCACTCCTGGCTGCAATGTGGGGGGGGGGGGGGGGGCACTCCTGGCTGCAATGTGGGGGGGGGGCACTCCTGGCTGCAATGTGGGGGGGGGCACTCCTGGCTGCAATGTGGGGGGGGGGCACTCCTGGCTGCAATGTGGGGGGGGACACTCCTGGCTGCAGTGGGGGGACACTCCTGGACACTCCTGGCTGCAATGTGGGGGGGGGGGACACTCCTGGCTGCAATGTGGGGGGGGACACTCCTGGCTGCAATGTGGGGGGGGGACACTCCTGGCTGCAATGTGGGGGGGGACACTCCTGGCTGCAATGTGGGGGGGGGGACACTCCTGACTGCAATGTGGGGGGGGGACACTCCTGACTGCAATGTGGGGGGGGGGGCACTCCTGGCTGCAATGTGGGGGCGGGGACACTCCTGGCTGCAATGTGGGGGGGGGGGGGACACTCCTGGCTGCAATGTGGGGGGGGGACACTCCTGGCTGCAATGTGGGGGGGGGACACTCCTGGCTGCAATGTGGGGGGGGGGGGACACTCCTGGCTGCAATGTGGGGGGGGCACTCCTGGCTGCAGTGTGGGGGGGGACACTCCTGGCTGCAGTGTGTAGGGGGGGGACACTCCTGGCTGCAGTGTGTGGGGGGGACACTCCTGGCTGCAGTGTGTGGGGGGGACACTCCTGGCTGCAGTGTGGGGGGGGACACTCCTGGCTGCAGTGTGGGGGGGGGACACTCCTGGCTGCAGTGTGGGGGGGGGACACTCCTGGCTGCAGTGTGGGGGGGGGGGACACTCCTGGCTGCAGTGTGGGGGGGGGGACACTCCTGGCTGCAGTGTGGGGGGGGACACTCCTGGCTGCAGTGTGGGGGGGGACACTCCTGGCTGCAGTGTGGGGGGGGACACTCCTGGCTGCAGTGTGGGGGGGGGCACTCCTGGCTGCAGTGTGTGGGGGGGGACACTCCTGGCTGCAGTGTGTGGGGGGGGACACTCCTGGCTGCAGTGTGGGGGGGGACACTCCTGGCTGCAGTGTGGGGGGGGACACTCCTGGCTGCAGTGTGGGGGGGGACACTCCTGGCTGCAGTGTGGGGGGGGACACTCCTGGCTGCAGTGTGGGGGGGGACACTCCTGGCTGCAGTGTGGGGGGGACACTCCTGGCTGCAATTGTGGGGGGGACTCCTGAATGCAATTGTGGGGGGACTTTTGGCTGCAATGTGGGGGGACTTTTGGCTGTAATGTCGGGGGACTTTTGGCTGTAATGTCGGGGGGGACTCCTGGCTGCAATTGTGAGGGAACTCTGGCTGAAAAATGGGGACATTTTGTTGCACTGGGGACACATGCTGCATTTTTGGGCACGGATAAAGTTGTTGTTAATATTTATTTTTATAACTTAATTCTGCATAAAACATTTAAGTGCCATTTCATGAGATTTATGAGGGCGTGTCTAGGGGCGGGATTGGGGGCGGGACATGGTAGGGGTTGGGTGGGGCAACTGGTGGCGAGTACGCCTTGAGGCCTGGCTAGTAGCTCAGGACTTGAAATTTTGAGCCCTGTATTAGTGTGCCAACATCTAGTAAAGGCTTGCAAATAATAATGAATTGAGAAAGTGCATAAAGCAACTGGAATCCAAACGAATGGAAAGAAGGGCGACTTCACCACAGGAAAGTGCATGAAGTGACTAGAGTCCCAATAAATGTGGATAAAGATGGCTTCACCATAAGGAGATCTAGAAGATGGAACCACAGCTTGACAGAAGTGCTCCCACCAATGGTAGAAATGGGGGCTTACCAAATATAAAGGACTAGGGAAGGTATATACCGCCCAAGTCACCAAAGGCTTCTATTGATCACCCCGATCTAAACAGCTGGTCCTGGATCCAAACTGCTAATCGACTTGATGATCCCAAATCACAGTGTTAATGATAACTTCATAGAGGCTTGGTAACCACATGCCATGCAAGAAATATTGAAAAGCACTCACATAGCATGATACCATATGAACAGTGTTTATTAAAAGTAGGATAAAACTCACATGTTAAACGCTCATCATAGGCTTGTCAGATGTTATGGTACCAAAAGCAATGTTGTGGATGGGTCCACCTGACGCTTTTGACTAGAAATGTCGTCATCTGACCCCATGTGAGTTTTATCCTACTTTTAATAAACAACACTGTTCATACCTTATGCGAATTCTTTTCAATATTTCTTGCATGGCATGTGGTTACCAAGCCTCTATGAAGTTATCATTAACACTGTGATTTGGGATCATCAAGTCGATTAGCCATTTGGATCCAGGACCAGCTGTTTAGATCGGGGTGATCAGTGGTGTAACCAGAGTTATGGGCGCCCGGGCGGAATTTTTTTTCGCCCCCCCCCCTTTATATAGACATCCATGTTTATATGTGCGTAAACGTGGGGGACTTAAACATTTGGGACCTTTTTTTTTTTAACTTTTTTATATTTACTCATTTATTTTTTTCACTCTTTTTATGTTTTTTTACACTTTATGTCATTGCTATTACATAGGGGGATGAAAGGACACTGACAGGTCCTCTTTATGGAGACATTAGGGGTCTCCAGGACCCATAATGTCACCTGGGGACCCCAAAAGAAGCTGATGAAGCACAGATCTGCTTCTCCTCTCTGGCTATAGCAGCCAGATGACTGACAGGTGAATGCGGATGTAATCCACATCACTTCTGCATTCACAGCCTGGAGGGAGATCAGCAAGGTGATAGATGCTGGTCTCCCTCCCATCTTACCTCCTGACACCCTCCCGAGCCGGTCCCGGGCCGCATATGGGGCAGCGGATACCGGGATCGAAGGTGGAGTTGTCAGGAGGGGGGCAGCGGCAGTACTGGAGGGGGGTAGGGGGGCACGCAGCCAGCACATATACACAATTGGCAGGCTATAGAGCCGCCGATCGTGTATATGTGAAAGATCAACCGGTAATGGCACTGACCCCCGACCCCAACACTGACCCCTACACTGACCTGACCCCTACACTGACACTGACCTTACACCTACACTGACCTACTACACAGACCCACCTAACTCCTACAGTCCTACTTCCAGCAATACTCGCACCCCCCTCCCCCCAGCTTGGTGAAAATCCTCCTTACCTTTGTCTGCTCTTCTCCAGAGACTCCAGGACTCTCCTCAGGATGGACAGGACCCCAGCACTGGATGTGCAGAACTGCTCCGGAGTCCCGACTCCCGTCCCGGCCAGCGCCATCCACCCACAGCCCGCTCCATGGTGCAACTCCCTCCACACAGTGCCGTACCACAGAAGCTCTCTGTGACACAGCAGAGCACCAGAGTGGAGGGGAAGATAGTCACAGTGGCCACGTTGGCTCACACTTCCCAGTGCCGGACGTCTCCCGCCGCCATGTTCAGAGTTTCCCGGCGCTCTGTGATTGGGCATATGGCGGTCATGTGCGGAGGCGGGACTTCCAGCCCCACGCCTCACATGACCCCATATGCCCAATCACAGAGTGCTGGACATTAAACATGGTGGCCGGTCTGGACATCCGTGTCGGTGACACAGGAAATTAAAAATAAGGAGGCACGGAAAGTCTCCCCCCTAAATGTCGCTCCCGGGGCAACAGCAACCCCTGCCCCCCCTTGCTACGCCAGTGGGGGTGATCGATACAAGCCTTTGGTGACTTGGGCGGTATATACCTTCTCTAGTCATTTAGATCTGGTAAGCCCCCATTTCTACCATTGGTGGTGGCACTTCTGTCAAGCGGTTGTTCCATCTTCAAGATCTCCTTATGGTGAAGCCATCTTTATCCACATTTATTGGGACTCTAGTCACTTCGTGCACTTTCCTGTGGTGAAGTCACCCTTATTTCAATTTGTTTGGATTCCAGTCGCTTTTATGCACTTTCGCAAATTATTATTATTTGCAAGCCTTTACTAGATGTTGGCACACTAATATGTTTAGTAGGGTCACGTGGTGGCTCTAATGCCGTGTACACATGGTCGTTTTTTGTGATGAAATAAAACAACGTTTTAAAAAACGTAATATAAAATGATCGTGTGTGGGCTTTACGTAGTTTCTTGTCTTCTGAAAAACGACCCAAAAAAAAATTCGAACCTGCTTCAATTTTTTTATGTTGTTTTTCAAAATGTTGTTTTTTGTGTCATAAAAAATTATTGTGTGTGGGCTAAAACGACGTTTAAAACAACGTTTTTAAACCCGCGCATGCTCAGAAGCAAGTTATGACGTGAGCTTGAATGGAACAGAGTGCCGTCGTACGTGTTGTACGTAACCGCGCTATGCAAGAGCATTTTCAGAAAACGATGGTGTGTAGGCAACATCGTTTTTTAAAATGAAGTTTGAAAAACGTTGTTTTTTTTCATGAGAAAAAACAACGTTTTTTTTACAAGACAAAAAACGACCGTGTATGCGCCATTAGTCATGTATTAATATGTGTAGATTTGGTTTGTTATCTTTAGATGTGGGTTCTTTCCATATCTTTACACAGGTATTAGCGCTATATTGTTCCAATTTACCTTATTTATGCTATTCCAAAGTTGTGTGGAGGCTTATATTTGTATTATACACAGCACAGTTTATTCTTTATATTTTTAAACCTTGTGTTACTGCATATGTTTTTACACATGGACTTGTGTATAAAGGACTTCAATAGCAGGAAAAAAGATTGATAAGCAGCAACCAGACTATCCAATGAGCCGGATAATCCATATAGCTGTAATAGTCCCTGTACAAGGTCATTGCTCAACAGCTCATTTTTTTTTCTGCACAGTATATGAACAGATCTGATAGATATCTAACCTTCTAACACTTCAGTCAATTATGTGTTTAACCACTTCCATACCAGGCACTTACGCACCTTCCCGCCCAAGCCAATTTTCAGCTTTCAGCACTGTCGCAATTTGAATGACAATTGCGCGGTCATGCTACACTGCACCCAAACAAAATTGGCGTCCTTTTTTTCCCACAAATAGAGCTTTCTTTTGGTGGTATTTGATCACCTCTGCGATTTTTATTTTTTTCTGTTAATTTTTTTGTAAATGAGTATTCTCTTTCAATTACGGGCACTGATATGGTGGCACTGATGGGCACCGATGAGGTAGTTCTGATGGGCACCGATTAGGTAGCACTGATGGGCACTGATAGGCGGCGCTGGTATGGGGCACTGATGAGCACTCATGGGCGGCACTGATGGGCACTCATGGGCGGCACTGATGGGCACTCATGGGCGGCACTGATGGGCACTCATAGGCAGCACTGGGCACTCATAGGCGGCACAGATGGGCACTCATAGGCGGCACAGGTGGGCACTCATAGGCGGCACAGGTGGGCACTCATAGGTGGCACAGGTGGGCACTGATAGGTGGCACAGGTGGGCACTGATAGGTGGGCACTGGGCATGGATTGGCACTGTGGGGTGGCACTGACAGACACTGGGGTGGCACTGATGATCACTGAGGGGTGGCACTGATGGATCAATGTTGCCAATCAGTGCCCATGTGTGGGCACTGATTGGCATCTTTTTTCTTGCTGATTTATTTTTTTTTGTCATTTTTTTTTTCTTTTTTTATGTTCCCTGGTGGTCTAGTGTGGGCACTCCCTGGTGGTCCGTGTGGCGATCCGAGGGGGGGGCTGCGCTGATAAACAATCAGCGCGAACCCCCCCCTTTCAGGAGAGCCGCTGATCGGCTCTCCTGTACTCGCGTCTGTCAGACGCGAGTGAGGAAGAGCCGTCGGCGGCTCTTCCTGTTTACATCGTGATCAGCCGTGATTGGACACGGCTGATCACGTGGTAACAAGGCTCCGCCGGAGACTCGTTACCGAGATCGGAGGTGCAGACTGACACCCCGCATCACCGATCGCCGCGCTGCGTGCCCGCACGGGCGCGCGCGGCATTGAAATCGTGCTAGACGTTTGAGAACGGCTAGTCACGATTTCATAACCACTTCCCGGCCGTAAATCGGCTATTGGGGGGGCGGGAAGTGGATATATATATATATATATATATATATATATATAAAAACACATCTTTTCATATGCCAACACTAAAGAAATGACACTTTGCTACAATGTAAAGGAGTGAGTGTACAGCTTGTAAAACGGTGTAAATTTGCTGTCCCCTCCAAATAACCAGCCATTAACTACTTCCCGACCGCCCACCGTCATATTACTGCGGGACGGTGGCGCGGTCTCGAGGGAGCACGTAGCTCTACGTCCTATACTTTTCGGCCACTAGGGGGCCCGCGCGCGTGCCCGGCGGGTACGATAGCCGCCGGGCACCCGCGATTGCTCGTTACAGAGCGGGGAACGGGAGGTATGTGTGTAAACACATACCTTTCGTTCCTGTCAGCGGGGGAAACGCTGATTTTCTGTTCATACAATGTATGAACAGAAGATCAGTGATTTCCCCTAGTGAATCCACCCCCCCATACATTTAGAACACAAATAGGAACACACTTAACCCCTTCCCTGCCCCCTAGTGTTAACCCCTTCACTGCCAATGGCATTTTTATAGTAATCCAATGCATTTTTATAGCATTGATCGCTGTAAAAATGCCAATGGTCCCAAAAATGCGTCAAAAGTGTCCGATGTGTCCGCCATAATATCGCAGTACCGAAAAAAAACGCTGATCGCCGCCATTACCAGTAAAAAATATTAATAAAAATGCCATAAAACTACCCCCTTTTTTGTAAACGCTATAAATTTTGCGCTAACCAATCAATAAATGCTAATTGCGATTTTTTTTTTTACGAAAAATATGTAGAAGAATACGTATCGGCCTAAACTGAGGAAAAAAATAAAAAATTATATATTTTTTGGGGATATTTATTATAGCAAAATGTAAAAAATATTGCATTTTTTTCAAAATAGTCGCTCTATTTTTGTTTATAGCGCAAAAAATAAAAACCGCAGAGATGAGCAAATACCACCAAAAGAAAGCTCTATTTGTGGGGAAAAAAGGACACCAATTTTGTTTGGGAGCCACGTCGCACGACCGCGCAATTGTCAGTTAAAGCGACGCAGTGCCGAATCACAAAAAGTGCTCTGGTCTTTGGACAGCAATATGGTCCGGGGCTAAAGTGGTTAATGTCAAACCCACTGGCAACAAAAAGTGAGTACACCCCTAAGTGAAAATGTCCAAATTGGGCCCAAAGTGTCAATACTTTGTGTGGCCATCATTGTTTTACAGCAATGGAAAAAGTAGTGGTACAACAGCTGCAACAGCATCTAGATACCCACAACCTACTTGATCCATTTCAATCAGGATTCCGGCCCGGACACGGGATGGAAACAGCATTGCGCAAGATATGGGACGACGCTCTCGAAGCCGAAGACAAAGGAGAATCTTGTCTTCTGGTTCTGTTGGACCTAAGCGCAGCCTTCGACACAGTAGACCACAAGCTTTTATTGACTCGGCTAGCTGAAATAGTCAAAGTCGCAGAAAGCGATTTATCTTGGTTCTCCTCTTTTCTGGAAAACCGATCGCAAATAGTGAAGTTGGGACCTTTCACTTCTGAAAAACGCACATTATCCCTCAAGGATCCCCTCTGTCGCCGGTGTTATTCAACATCTACCTTCGTCCTCTTTTTGAAGTCATTAGCAGCCAAAAACTGCTCTATCATTTATATGCAGGCGACACGCAACTGTATTTCCGCATTTGCAATAAAAAGGATCACCACCTCAATCTAGAGACATGGCTCTCTTTGATAGAGGACTGGATGACAAAGAGTTATCTTAAACTCAACGGAGCGAAAAACTTGGGGATTTTTTCTTTAAACACAGTTTATCCCTTTGATCTAAGAAGGAAGCATTAGTTACAATGTTTCCCGTTAAAAACTTGGCAGACTGCCCAGATATTTTCAGCTGATAAGTCTCTCCACTTCTTATATGAAAGAATTGGCAAACTCTGCATTGGAGATTGTCAGGGGGGTTGAATCGAGATCACAATTTTTTTAACAATTAATTGTGCAGCAATATATGGCGGGATCTCCGGCTGCCCCACTGCCAGCAATATTATATAAATTTGAGATATATTACCTCTATATTACCTTTTCTGCAATACAAAGCCGCTCTATCGGCATTAAATCAGTCTCAGATCTTATTGGTTGGGGTAATTGCTCAACAAAGTGCCCTAACTGGAAATACCACCATTCATTTATCAATCTAAATTCCGGTTTGTATCTCAACTCATAAAGTTGGTGGTATTTAATCACCATTGGGTTTATTATTTTTTGCGCTATAAAAGAAAAAAGACTGAACATTCTGTAATACAAAATTAGTTATTTGTTTCGGTTATAAAATTTAGCAAATTTGTAATTTTTCTTCATAAATTTTGGCCAAAATGTATACTGCTACATATCTTTGGTAAAAATAAGTACAACTTGGTGTATATTAGTTGGTCTTTGTGAAAGTTATAGAGTCCACAAGCTATGGTGCCAATATCTGAAAATTAATCACACCTGAAGTACCGATGGCCTATCTCATTTCTTAAAACCCTAACATGTCAGAAAAGTACAAATACCAGTGATGCACTGAATGGGTTTTTGGTGCCGAAACTGATACCGAAAATGAAAAATACAAGATCACTGAAAACCCAAACCGATACCGAAACGGCACCGATACCGAAAGTGACCATTTAAAAAAAAAATTTTTAAACAGGAGATGGTCAGAGACTGGGGACATGGTACAGGAGATGGTTAGAGACTGGGGACACACGGTACAGGAGATGGTCAGAGACTGGGGACACGGTACAGGAGATGGTCAGAGACTGGGGACACGGTACAGGAGATGGTCAGAGACTGGGGACACGGTACAGGAGATGGTCAGAGACTGGGGACACGGTACAGGAGATGGTCAGAGACTGGGGACACAGTACAGGAGATGGTCAGAGACTGGGGACACGGTACAGGAGATGGTCAGAGACTGGGGACACGGTACAGGAGATGGTCAGAGACTGGGGACACGGTACAGGAGATGGTCAGAGACTGGGGACACAGTACAGGAGATGGTCAGAGACTGCGGACAATAATGCAGAGTTGTGGTGTGATATAGGCACATAGAAGACAATTCTATCATATGGACTTGTGATGGGTATGTAGATCAGCTGAATAGTGATTGTGACACAACCTGACAGATGGTCAACTTGTAAGAGAAAGCAATACACACAGTGACATGATACAAGAGATCAATGCAGCCTCACCAGTGCCCATCAGATGCAGCCAGCCTGTGTCCCCAGTGCAGCAAGCCTATGTCCCCAGTGCAACTAACCAGCCTGTGTCCCCAGTGCAGCCAGTTAACCAGCCTGTGCAGGGGAAGAGAGAGGAGAGAGAGAGGAGGAGAGCCGCTGCCACTGCCGCGTTGATTAGAGCACTGGGAACATCACAGCTTTAATTTCATTAGCTGTTCCCCGCAGCACGTCGTCACATACAGCCCCTCCTCTTTGTCCGGGCACTTTGATAGACAGATCGCACGTCCAATCCTAGGATGGGTGATCTGTCTGTTAAAGTTCCCTGGGCAAGTGGGAGGGGCTGTATGTGACGGTGCAGGGAACACACAGCTATTGAAATGAAAGCTGTGATGTTCCCAGCACTCTAATCAATGTGGCGGCGACTCTCTTCTCTCCTGCACTATAGGACTAAAGTTAGTCCAATGTTTTTGCATAATGTGAAAGATGAAGTTACGCCGAGTAAATAGATACCCAACATGTCACTCTTCAAAATTTCACACGCTCGTGGAATGACGCCAAAATTTGCTACTTAAAAATCCCCATAGGCGACACATACATTTTTTTAACTGGTTACACGTTTTGAGTTACAGAGGAAGTCTAGAGCTCAAATTATTGCTAGCTCTAACGTTCGCAGCGATACCTCACATGTGTGGTTTGAACACTGTTTTCATATGTGGGCGGGACTTGCATATGTGTTCGCTTCTGCATGCAAGCACACGGGGACAGTGTCGCTTTAAAAAAAGTTTTTTTCTTTTTTTTTTTTCATTTTACTTAATTTATTTTGGTTTGACACTTTTTTCCAAAAATACATTTTTGGATCACTTTTATTCCTATTACAATGAATGTAAACATCCCTTGTAATAGAAATATGGCATGACAGGTCCTCTTTACAGTGAGATATGGGGTCAATAAGACCCCCACATCTCACCTCTCGGCTGGGAAGCCTAAAATAAAAATAAAAAACGATCCTGGCTTCGATCGTAGCGGTGAGTCGGTAGAAGCACTGGAGATCGGCGGGAGAGGGGGGGGGACGTCTATGATTGTTCTTATGGAGTAGGGAATTGCCGGCTGAAAAAGCTGATATCTGAATAATGCCTGTAGCTGCAGGCATCATTTAGATATCCCCGCACAAATTCAAGGATGTCATATGACAGACGGGCGGGAAGTGGTTAAAACGCATTTTTTTTAAACACAAAGTTGTCCATTTATACAATATTACTAACACATAGCATGTACATACCAAAAATGACACCCCAAAATAGATTCTCCTACTCCTCCTGAATACGGCGATACCACATGCGTCAGACTTCCACAGCCTGGCCACATACAGAGGCAGAGTACGGCAGAGCATGGCAGAGCATGGCCGAGTATGGCAGGGTATCGCAGAGTATAATCAGTGAGAAGTGCAGCGCAAAATTTAAATAAACTAAAAAGACTAAAAAAAACACAAATAAATCTGTGAGAATAAATGTCCAAGTGTCCAAAATATTTCATATGTGAATCAACAAAACTCAGATAAATCCATAAGAAGTGAAGGTGAAAGCAAACACCACTGGGAAAATCCACCACCGAAAGCAAGATGGACTCTCACCTTAATGACTTGACCTGAAACAGGTCATATAGCATATCAGCAGTATTCCTATTAGCGTCAGATCTCCAGAAGGACGAGCATGAACCGTGAGTCAGGGATGATACCAGCAAACCAAGGCATATTGAAACCATATAGGAAAAAACTAAGAAGGGATCTAGTGCTCTCTGTATACAACACGTTTATTCCATATGATAATAAAAACAGGGCACTCACATTTAAAAACACTCATAAGCCGAGTGTATGTTGCAAACAATGGCCCAGATTCACAGAGCGATTACGCCTGCGCAACTGGTGTTGCGCGTGCGTAAGTCTAAATGTGCGCGTGCGTTTAGATGCGCGCGATTCAGAAAACGATTTACGCCAGAAATCTACTTTTTTTTGTCCGGCGTAATTTCGTTAGACAGACGCATCTGTCCGCGCAAAAATGCGCTAGACACACCATTGATTTGCTAGTCAAATATGCTAATGAGGGAGTTGCGGGGATCCACAAAAAAACGCAGTTGCTGCGCAGGCTACGCGATGTGCGCAACAGCAAAATGTCCTGTCTAAAGTTAGAGCACCTAAAAGCTGGTCTAAAGTTTGAAAAAACGTCTACATCTCACAGAAAGCAACACCGTTACTGAGGAGCAGACCACACACACGTGTTGCACTACAATTTGACTGCCAACATGCCAGGGGCATCGTCGCTCATAGCTGCACTAGTGAATTTAGATGACCAAAGAAGGAGGAGGGCACAGAGGATGGCACGGGAGAGGATATACCGCACACGCATAGACCTCTTTGGCATGAGTGATTCTGAGGTGTATCGCATCTTCAGATTCCCCCCTCATGCCATCCTGGAATTAACCACAACCCTGCAGGAGGACATCACTAGCCCAACACAACGCTCACAAGCAGTGCAGCCACTGGTGAAGGTCCTGGCAACACTCCATGTCCTTGCCAGTGGCTCTTTTCAGCGTACAAGTGGAGTGGTGGCTGGGATGTCACAATCCACCATGTGCAGATGTGTGCACCAGGTTGTCCCTGCAATCCTCACACGCTTGGCCAACCAAATCATCAAACCCACCACTGAGGACCTGCGGCTGAAGGCAATGACAGATTTCTACAGAATTGCCAGATTCCCACGCACCATCGGGGCCATTGATTGCACACATGTGGCACTCCAGCCCCCCCAGGAGACAGAGCACATGTACCGCAATCGGAAGCATTGGCATTCCATCAACGTACAGGTGATAGTTGATGCCCAAGGCCTCATATGGCACGTCCGTGCCAAACACCCCGGATCCACCCATGACAGCTACATCTACAATCAATGCCACATCCGAATGGAATTCGATCAGAACGTGTATGGGAACACCTGGCTGGTTGGTGAGTGACATGGGAGTCAGGCATGACTATCCCCTCCCGTGATGCACACCTCACAAGTGGCACATGCATGACTAACATTCTCCTGTCTTTTCCCTTCCAGGTGACTCTGCATATGCACTGGGACCCCATCTCATGACTCCTATCCGGAACCCCCAAACCCCAGGGGAGGAAAGATACAATCAAGCACACATCAAAACCCGAGCAGTGGTGGAGCGCACCTTTGGCCTCCTGAAGTCACGTTTCCGATGCCTGGATAAGTCTGGGGGTACACTGTTGTATTCCCCAAACTTCGTGTGCCATATCATCGTTGCATGTTGCATGCTGCACAATCTCGCAGTGAGGAAGGGCCTGCAGGTTGAGCTACGTGATGACCTGACCCCCCAACCAGACAATCAACCCCTAACCGAGGATACCCCGTCTTCTGAGGGAAGAGCAGTCAGGAGGCAGCTCATATTGGGCATCTTTGCACGTTAAACACACACATTAATCATGGCACAATGAGAATGCATGCATGCACACCACTATGGTCCCTAGCACACACACCCCACACCCTCATCAAATTGGATTGGCACCAGTCCACCATGCAGGACTTGTGAGCAGCAACGCCACGCCAAGGCTCCAATTATGTCACTGTACATTCATACACCATTCACACGGACCTGGGAATCACTTCTCCCTGGTCCTGGGGAACCCTTCTCCACCAAAATTGAGGATGACACCCCTTTTCCAGCAGGAATGTCACCCCCACATTCAAACAGCATGCACAACCCAAAATTTAAAAAAAATGTCAGCAAAAAAAAAATGCAAAAAATGTCAGCCAAAAAAAAATTAAAAAATCCCCTGATATCTGCCCACCTGGCGGCCTGCCCTCCAAGGCCACGGCAATTCTGTCCAGGGAAGCACCAAGTGTTGCCGTGTTGGCCTGGATAGCCTGGGTAAGGGCCCTCACATCCTGCCCAACGCCTGCTGCTGTAGTCTGCAGTTCATTTAGGCAGGTTGTGAAAGCCCGGGAGTGGGAGTCCAGGTTACCCAGCGTATCCTTCATGGAGGACAGGCTCTCCTCCACCCGCCCAAAAGTCTGGCAGAGCTGTCCCAGATGGCGGGTCTGGAGGGCCTGGTCCCTTCGCAGACTGGCGGGCAGGAGATTGGGCGCCCCCCTGGTGCTCTGGGATGACATCCTGCCTCCAGCTGATGGTTGTGGGCGGGGAGAAGGGGAGGCCCTTGTGAGGGGAGCCATGTTGGGGGAGGAGGGGGGGGGGCTCCCCCTTAGGGAGGGCAGGCTTCTGCCAGCCAGAGGGGAAGAGTCCGCACAAACCACTCGTCCAGTGCCTGACTCCTCCTCCTCATGATCGTCCTCCTCCTGATCGTCCTCCTCCTCATGATCGTCCTCCTCCTCTCGAACCTCCTCCGCGGACTCCGGCCTTGTTGGGGGGGCCTCATTAGGCTGCTGTCCTGGTGTTGGAGCGGTCAGGCCAGATGGCCCTGCACCCTCCTGCACATCTGTGGATGACACAAACCATTCACAGGTTGGAGGATCCACACACTTGCCACATATTCCCTTTCACCCCTCCCCCACACATGCTACACACCTGATAGAAAAAAAAACCTTACCTGGCACCGCGGGGACCGGACTTGTGTCAAAGCCTGGCAGGCCCTCCACTTCATGCCGGTGAAAGGTCAGGGCCACCACATGCTCCGTCGCTGTAAGCCTAATACGGCATGGTGGGCCCCCTCCTGTGCCCCTGGCATGGGCATGCATTGCGGCCAGTTTTTTTTTCACCAGACGCCGGAGATCATTTATTTTTTTGTCGATCCCAGACCGGGTCCGTGTCTCCCCCTCCCCCGATGAATTCACCTGCTCCGTGATCCTATCCAATATCTCCCTCCTCCTGGCCGGGGTGGTGGTGGCACTCTGCGGGCCGTGGAGAAAACGCCCATACTCGCTAATGGCCCGGGCAAGAATTCTTTTTTCCCCCACAGTAAAATTGAGCTTTCTTTTTCTCTCAGTCATACTTCCAAACAAACTCACTACCAGTCACCAAAAATCAGTCACAAATACAAGCACAACCAATCAGGCAAGAACACACACAAAGTTAAAACGAACACCCACAAATCACACTAGCACTCAGCAAGAAACAGTCACAAAAAAAATAAAAAATAAAAAATAAAGCAAGAAAACAAACGAACAAAAATATATCAATCAAACAAACAGTCTCTCAAACACTTATCAAAAAACACTTTCACAAATATACCAACAAGAACTTGATCACACAGAACACCACAACTACAAGACACACTGCAACGAACAACAGGAACAAAAGCACTTGGTTAAATGGGAAGGGACACAAATGGATGTACTTTTGCAATGCAAGTGCGTTTGTGTGTGTCTATTTATGCTGTCTGCGTAGTTCACAACGTTGCCCTAGTCCATTTCCAATTTCACTGATTGCGCCGCTCCCGAGTTGTGAGCATGCGCACAGCGGAGCTGACATGGTCTCGTTCAAGCGAGCATGCGCGAGCCGGCCGGCCCTTCATTTGCATGGGGTCACGGCTCATTTCAATGTAACACGCCCACGTCCCTCCCAATTTGTATTACTCCTCCTTACGCCTCTGGAAAAAACCTTACGCTTGCGCAATTTCCTGCGCAAAAGCTACGTGAATCGGGGGATTACGCGGCTAGATGGCGCAAGTCTAACGTAATGGCGGTGCGCTACGCCGGACCGATAATGCGCCGATGTACATGAATCTGGGCCAATGTGTCTGTGACCACAGCGGCGCCGATCGGGGTGACGTCCTGCGTAGCTCCTCCCCTTACGTACGCATTACGTCCCGTGGGCGGGACTTCTTCAGCGTCAAGCGGAGGGAGTACACCAGACGTCCCCAATGGTAAAACATTTATAATGCACAGGTGACCTGACGGACCAATCATGTCCCACAGCGATGCGGCCAATAGAGACGCTTCAACATAGCAACAACATCCGGGGCATGGTCAGGGAGATCAACAAGGCATAGCGGAAGTAAATAAAAAGTAAATAACAAGACGGGACCCATTGAAGTAAAGAGGAATAAAGGAAAAAATACTTCAAAATACTAGTATCTAATCAGACAAGCAGCCTGATTGATTAGTCAACCGCCAAAAATCCAAATAATTTAAATATATATATCTATAAAAAGGACGTCATCCACAATCGTCACCACATGTCAATGCATACATATATCTGCAATGCATAAATATACAAATTTAAAATACAGTAAAAACATAAAATGATCATATAAAAATCAATAATGAATATATTAATAATCAATAAATATATAACACAATAAAAAAATTTAACAAAGAAAATTAACAAAGAAAATTAAGTCGCCAATGATGTTATTATCGATTTGAAATAAAACAATTTAAGTCGAACTCGATATTGAGGCCCCCCGGAGATGCAACCTTGAGCTCAAATATCCAATAGGATTCACGGCGACTTAGTTGTCGTATAAAATGGCCACCCCTCCAATGCTTAGACACCTTTTCAATTCCCCAAAATTTGAGGCCTTTGGGGTTACGGTCATGATGCTGTCTAAAATGTCTAGACACACTGTGTGTTTTGACACCTCTTTTAATGCAGCTAATATGTTCACCTATGCGAACATGTAAAGCATGTGAAGTACGCCCCACATACTGTAACCCACAGTCGCACTCCAACATGTATACAACCCCCTCAGTATCACACGGGACAAGCTGTTTAATAGGATATTCTGTGTGGGTAATAGATGAACAGAAGGTTTTACGTTTTTTAATGTTGTTCTTTACATGCTTACATGTGGCACATCTACCACAGGCATAAAAGCCTGATAGAAAATTAAAAAGTCTAGGCTGGGCTACTATTGGTGGATCAACTACACCTGGCGCAAGAACATCTCTTAATGCTGGGGCTTTCCGATACACAAACTGGGGTCGGTCTGGCAGGACAGGACCCAAAATGGCATCACCCTTCAGGATGGACCAGTGCTGGACTATAATCCGTTCAAACTTCCTGAATTGGATATTATAATCCAGGATCATTTTATGATTGATGTTTGCATCGATAGCTACTGTATTAGGGGGCTTGTCAGCAATAATCACATCCCTACTCATATTACGTACTCTCTCTATTTCTTGATCTATAACAGAGGCTGAATAACCCTTCTGTATAAATCTTTTAGCAAGCACCTGTGACTGTGACAGATAATCTGCCTCCATAGTACAGTTTCTACGCAGTCTGACGAACTGACCTCTTGGGATGTTGCATAACCAAAGCTGGTGGTGGCAACTCGTGAGGGGTATATAACCATTACGGTCAGTACCTTTAAAATGATTTCTAGTCTGCAACCTGTGGTCTCTTTTAAAAATTTCTAAATCGAGGAAGGTGATTTGATCATGCGCTACTGTCCAGGTAAGCACTATATTTTTATCATTGGCATTAAGCTTTTCCATAAAATGTTGGAGGCTCAACATGTCACCCTCCCAGACCATGATAAGGTCATCAATGTACCTTTTGTAACATCGAAGTTGTGGGGGGCGGTTCCTAAACACTATATCTTCCTCCCAGTGGGCCATAAATAAATTGGTCACACTGGGAGCGAACCGAGCCCCCATAGCAACCCCCCGTTGTTGTAAATAGAAATTTCTATTGTACCAGAAATAGTTTTTTAAGAGACAAAAATTTAGACCTTCCAAAATGAATTGGATCTGTTGCTCACTCAGATCAGTGTGCCTCAGAGCCCATATAACTGAGGCTAAAGCAGCATCATGATCGATAATGGTGTATAAAGATCCCACATCGGCAGTTACTAAAATGGTGTCTTGAGTGCATATTAAAGTGTCCAAAATCTGTATGATCTGCTTTGAGTCACGTAAATAAGCCTCCATTTTGCACACTAAAGGTTGGAGAAAATGATCCAGGTATTGACCGAGCCTGGCAGTCACAGAATCTATCCCATTAACTATGGGGCGACCAGGGGGCCTTTCAGAATCTTTGTGGAGCTTAGGTAAAAAATAGATAATTGGCGTGCGGCAATAGAAGGGGTCTAAATAAGAAGCCTCCTTTTTGCTTAATACACCCTGTTGTTTCCCACCTTCCACCAAAGAATGCAATTCATTTTTAAACTGGACCATTGGGTCACCTCTCAGTGGCAAATATGTTTCGCAATCACTGAGAAGTCTGGACATCTCCTCCTGATAATATGCTTTACTAAGCACTACCAACCCTCCCCCTTTATCCGCGGGGCGAATAACAATGTCATTTCTTGATTCCAAAGATTTTATGCCTCGTTTAATGTCATGGGAATCGCTGACTTTTTTAATCTGCAAATCATCAAGATCCTTACATACCAAATTCTTAAAAACATCAAGATGCCTAGTATCCTGGCATTGTGGATTAAACACAGATTTGTTCCTAAGATTGGTATGTTTAATGAGGGATGAAGAGACACTCATCTGCATCGGGTTAGAAAGAAAATACTTCTTCATATTCAACCCAGGAACATATTTTTGGACATTAACATAGGTTTGAAATTTATTAAGATTTTTGATAGGGGCAAATTTTAAGCCCCTATCAAGCACACGCACTTCATCATCAGAGAGGGCAGTGCCACTGAGATTAAAAATCCCGGTCCCTAGTATGGTCTTAGCCTTTTGGACTCGTCGACCACCCCTATTTCCTCTCGGTTTTTCCTTTTTAGACTTGATTGTCCATTTCCGACAGCACCTGAGGGGGCTGGGGGGTCCCTCCATCTGTCTAACGGGGGGGCCTGTGGTTCCCTCCATCCTCCCCAAGTAGGGGTATAAGGTGGAGAACCCCTCCAAGGGATCCTCTCCTGCCCTAAAAAATGATTAGAAGAAGAAGATTCTTCCCAATGATCCTGTAAGGGAGCATAATAATTATAAGTAGACAACGGAGGGGGGCCAGTATGGCTCCCTCTCCCTCGTTGCTGACCTCCACCCCTAGCGGGTACTGGTCTCCAAGGAGGGTTGTCATACTGAATAGATTAATTCTGTTGTGGATGGTTAGAATGAGGTTGAGAGTAAGCTCCCCTATTTTTACCCTTTCCCTTTGGTTTGGGGGGACCTTGTCCTCTTGGTTTAGGGGTAATACCTCTAGAAGGCGTGACATTGGTTTCAACTACATTGGCCCATGTCCTAAGGGGGCCCTGAGTAGTTTGAATGGACTCATCAGGTGGTAAGTCAGTAGTATCCATAGATACTGATTGTGGAGCATCAGTTTGCATAGCCATGAGGGACTGCCACTTAAACACCTGGTAGGAACCAAAGTCATTCAAATCCCGCAAGAATTTCTTGCGTTTTTTGTCCTGACTCTCCTTGTCCCACCTAATTAGTTTAGTTTTTAACTCACCGGAGAGTCAGATGAATTCCGGAGACTCCTAACTAGGTTCAATGAGATCAATCATAGCCTTAATCTGATCCTCCAGCCACAGTTTCTTCCGTTGCTTACGGGATGCCAATAGGCGAATCAGATCAAAACTCTTATTGGTAAAAAAATTCATACCATTCTTTATTTGACTCAAAATCTGTTAAGCCATCATTCGGTGGCAAATCCTACCTTAAGGGTCTCGGTATAATTTTGGCAGTAAGATATTGATCAGATGATATAATATCCCACCAAGTTTTAATTTTTTTGTCAAACAGGTGTCCTAATTTTCTAAAAGAAACATTCAAATCCCCCTGATCAGAGGGAATGGCTGATTTAGAAAAGACATCTGTGAGGGTAAACTCTCGATTCTCTAAATACGAGAAGACTTCCATTCCTGCTGCTAAATAATAATGAATTGAAATGCAAAATATACAGTGAAAGAAATTCAGCGCTTGAAAATAAAATATAACACTAACATATGCAAGCCAGCACTGAGGATAAATTCATAAAAATTTCCCAAAAAACATAATCAGTGAAAAGTGCAGCGCAAAATTTAAATAAACTAAAAAGACTAAAAAAAACACAAATAAATCAGTGAGAATAAATAAGTGAGAATAAACTATTGTTTAAAAGCCCAAAATGGGGAAAGTATGAGTGTGTGAAGATAGTTGGCTGATCTCTTCCTCTCCCATTTCATATCTTTGTTCTCTTTCTTTATCTCTTGCATTGGGATACCATTTATCTTCTATCTCTGTCCCTCAGTTGCGAACAAACCAAACCCTTTTTTAAAGATCCAGTTGTCCTTTATTAACTACATGCCGACTGGGCCATAGCCAAAAGACGGCTACAGCGTGGTCTGCTTATTCTGGGAGGACTCCATGGACGTCCTCCCAGAATAAGCAGACCACGCTGTAACCGTCTTTTGGCTATGGCCCGGTCGGCATGTAGTTAATAAAGGACAACTGGATCTTTAAATAAGGGTTTGGTTTGTTCGCAACTGAGGGACAGAGATAGAAGATAAATGGTATCTCAATGCAAGAGATAAAGAAAGAGAACAAATATATGAAATGGGAGAGGAAGAGATCAAACAACTATCTTCACACACTCATACTTTCCCCATTTTGGGCTTTTAAACAGCATCAGGGACCCAACTTACAAGCAATAAAGTGTGTCCCACGTGCTGGTGGCTGCTGTTTACAATAGAAAATCTTGGTCGTCTGCCTTGGATACACCTGCAGCAGTAATCTTCTTGGATTCATTCATTCTTAGCACCTGTACTATAGGCTTCCACTATGTAACGCATTCCGTGTTTGGAGGAGGTGGATTTTTCATTCATACACCCGTCCTTCATTTAGAGAATGGTTTACATTGTGAGAAGCTATAGTATAGTATAGTCCTATCAATGGAGCACGAGGGTGTAGTCGGCACTTTTCACAAGTGTTTGCCACAGGTGCAGATGCTGATATTAAAAGGCACGTTTTTTTAAATTAACATGCATGTCATACTTACCTCCTCTGTGATCCTCCTATTCTCAGGTCGGCGCTCCTGGCACCTCCCTCCTGCAGAGAGTCCTCAAAGCAAACGGCTTGCCTCGGAAAGAGGGTACAAAGGAAGCGCCACCTAAGTGCAGTTTTGAAACAATTCTTTTAATGGTAAAGTATACAATCACACTTACAGGAAATAGTATATTAACCACTTGACAACCGGGCCTATTTTGGCACTTCTCTTCTTTATGTAAAAATCTAAATTTGTTTGCTAGAAAATTAATCAGAACCCCCAAACAATATATATATATATTTTTTTAGCAGACACCCTAGGGAATAAAATGGCGGTCATTGCAACTTTTTTTCCCGCATGGTATTTGCGCAATAATTTTTTAAATGCTTTTTTTAGGGGGAAAAAAATGTTTCATGAATTAAAAAATAACAAAACAGTAAAGTTAGCCCCATTTTTTTGTATAATGTGAAAGATGATGTTACACCGAGTAAATAGATACCCAACATGTCACGCTTTAAAATTGCGCACACTCATGGAATGGCGCCAAACTTTGGTACTTAAAAATCTCCATAGGCGACGATTTTTTTTTTTTTACAGGTTACTATTTTCGAGTTACAGAGGAGGTCTAGTGCTAGAATTGTTGCACACGCTCTAATGCACGCGACGATACCTCACATTGGTTTTGACCGGCGTTTACATGTGGGCGGGACTTGCATGCCTGGTCGCTTCTGCGCGTGAGCGACAGGGGCGGTTAAAAAAAAAAGTATGTATTTTTATTTTATTTTACTTCATTTTTTTATTTTTACACTTTTTTTTTGATTTTTTTTTTTTTTCTTTATCACTTTTATTCCTATTACAAGGAATGTAAACATCCCTTGTAATAGGAATCACTGTAACAGGTCCTCTTTATGGAGAGATGTGTGGTCAATAAGACACTGCATCTCTCCTCCAGGCTTACAAGCATGAAATCTGTGAAAAAAAAAAAATCACAGATCACATGCCGACAGCCGCAATTGCGGCTTTGTTTACTTCCGGGTACCGGGCATGACGTCATAACATCGCGCCCGGCCTCCGACATTCATAGAGATGACTGCTTTCCAGGCAGCGCCGGCCGATTCGTTCTCCGGGCCCCCGATGGCACGGGAGAGACCGGAGAGGCACCGCATGGCGGCGGGAGGGGGGGGGACGTCCCCTCCCGCTGCCTAAAAGAATGATCAAGATGTAGCTGCAGGCATCATTCAGATACCACCACACAAAGCCGAGGACATCTTTTGACGTTCAGCGGTTGTAAAGTGGTTAAGGCTCATCTGTAGATGCACAACCTTATGGCTTAGTCTGAAGCCTGTCCTGTGGCCATCAGGAAGAGGCTTGGTCTGGCATGGAGCGCATGTGACGTCACGGGTCACGTGATGGCTTCCTGGAGCACTTTCAGGGGAGGGTATCCGTGAAAAGAGGAAATCTAAATGGACCAATCAGCCTTCCTCTTTCACGGATACCCTCCCCCGGAAGTGCTCCCGGAAGCTATCACGTGACGTCACCTGCGCTCCAAGCCGGAGCAAGCCTCTTCCTGATGGCCAGAGGACAGGCTTCAGACTGAGCCATAACGTTGTGCATTTCCACATCATTGCATCCAATGGACCCGGGACAGAGCACTCCAGTAATCTACAGATTAGCCGTTTAATATGCTATTTCCTGTAAGTGTGATTGTATACTTTACCATTAAAAGAACGGTTTTATTACTGCAGTTAGGTGGTGCTTCCTTTCTGCCCTCTTCTTGCTTATCACAGAGTCAGCTCTTTGAGGAAAGCAGCCGCCATTGAACAGCCACAGATTGTTTTTAACCCTTGAACTGTCCGATATTCCCTTATGGACTAATTGCAGCGGAAGCCCGTGTCTCATTCAGCAGTGAAAGCCTGTGAGACTGAATGGCAAGTGGGCAGTAATTCATACAGAGAATAAGGCTAGCCAGTGAGAGCTCCTCCCACCCCAGGAGAGATGTGCTGCAGGACGCAGCATCTGTGTGTACAGATATCCAGACAGTGGCCCGGATTCAGATACATTTGCGTATCTTTCGGCGGGCGTAGCGCATCTCATATGCGCTACGCCGCCATAATTTAGAGAGGCGAGTACCGTATTCAGAAACAAATTGCGCCCTAAGTTACGGCCGTGTAGTGTAAATGGGCCGGCGTAAGCCCGTGTATTTCAAAGTAGGCAGGTAGGGGGCGTGTTGTATGATAATGAAGCGTGACCCCATGTAGATGCATGGCCGGACGAACGGCGCATGCGCCGTCCGTGGACCTAACCCAGTGCACATGCTCAGAATCACGTCGGATAGAATGCCTAAGATACACCGAACTCTGCCTACGACGTGAGAACGTAACTTACGCACAGCCCAATGCCCAATACGACTTACGCAAACCACGTAAAATTTGACGGCTGTTCTGACGTCCATACTTAACATTGGATGCGCCTCATATAGCAGGGGTAGCTTTACGCCGGTCGCACGCCTTACGTAAACGACGTATATCAATGCGCAAGTACGTTCGTGAATCGGCGTATCTATCTCATTTGCATATTCGACGCGTAAAGCACCCAAGATACGACGGCGTAAGAGACTTACATCGGTCATATCTTGGAAAAATTCAGGCGTAACTGCCTTTCTGAATCGCCGTAAAGATGCGACGGCGCAGATTTGAAAAGCTTTCTGAATCCGGGCCAGTGTGTTCCAGACCCCACAGAGAGGAGCATTAGCCAGACTGTTTTCTGATGAGAAGTGAGTGGGTACACTGTTGTGTACAATTAGAGCGGTTTTTTTTAGCAGGCAGAGAGCCTGTACAGTCCAAGTTGGGGTGATTTAATAGTAAGATTTCCAAGATACTATCTGTGTGGTGATGCACTATGGGTTGAACAGACCAAAATAGCTAGGAGGCTGAAAGCCTTGTGTTGTGATCTAAGTGATGGTGAGAACCCTTAGGGTGGAAAAGTAAGCAAAAAAAGCAAAAAACAAGTTGGCAAAGCAAGCGAGTCCTTGAAAGATCTACATTTGATGGTAAATCACGCATCTTTTTGGATCTTAGACTAAATGAATATTGAAACCTTAATACACAGGAGGTGGGAGCACCCAAATGTAATCTCCAAAAAATGGGCACAGTTTGGCTTTAAGCTTTTTGGTGCATTTACCATAGCTTAGTTATTGCATATGCACAGTTACATTAAGAAATAGTGCAGTGCACAAGGTTTAAAAAACACAGGGGGTGAGGAAACACAAAAAGGTGACCCATGGGGGCAGAAGGCATAAATATCGAGGCCCTGGGTAATCATAAAACTGTAGGTCTGCACCACATGATTTATAGGCTTAAAGTGAAATTAAAGTCAATTTTTTTTATACAAAAAAAAACAATGATTTTGCACAGAGCAGACGGAACACACTCCTTGGGTCCCACGTTGGCACTCCTGACCCCTCCCTCCTACTGAGTGCCCCCACAGCAAGCTACTGCTCTGCCTCGCCCCCTCCATCTACTGATTGGCTCACTGGCTGTGATTGAAAGCAGCAGGAGCCAATGGCAACAGCACAGCTGCTGCCAAAAGCCAATCAGGTGTGCAAGTCCCTTGAGAAGCAAGCCTCTTGTGGACATCGCTGGATCGAGAGGCACACAGAAGTTTTTTTTATCTTCATGCACAGAATGCATGAAGGTAAAAAACCTTGGGCCAGATTCAGAGAGCCATTACACCGGCGTTACAGGAGATGCGCGGCGTAAGTCTAAATCTGCGCATGCGTATCGATGCGCCGCATCCCCAAAACGATATACGCATGAAATCTAAATTTTTTCGACCGGCGTAATTTCGATAGACCGGTGCAGCGCAGGCTACGCGCTGTGCGCAACAGCTGCACGTCCTGTCTAAAATTAGTCCATATAAATGGTGGTATAAAATTAGACAATCCGTCTACATGTCAGCTAAAGCAACACTGTTAGGGACGAGCTGAGCAGTCACACTTGCAGGACAACAAACTGTATGCCAACATGCCAGGGGCATCCATGCTCATAGCTATACTACTGACTTTAGATGAGCAAAGAAGGAGGAGGGCACGGAGGAGGGCACGGGAGAGTTTTTTTTTTTTTTTCAAAAACTTTTTATTTGCTTTTATAAACATTACAAAAAAATATATACATACATATATACATCAATACATAACATACATACAAATTACAAACACGGTCTCACTATCTTTCAATAGCCCTTTAAAACCTTGATGGATATAATAATCTAATCTAATACAATATTCTTATCTGATACAAGCCCCTCACTTTTCACTCTTCACGGGAGAGGATATATCACACACGCATAGACATCTTTGGCATGAGTGATTCTGAGGTGTCTCGCATCTTCAGATTCACCCCTCATGCCATCATGGAATTAACCACAACCCTGCAGGAGGACATCACCAGCCCAACACATGACACCACCCATGACACCCATGACAGCTACATATACAATCCTAGCTCCATCCCCACAGATTTCGAACAGAACATGTATGGGGACAGCTGGCTGGTTGGTGAGTGACATGGGTGGCAGGCATGACTGTCCCCCCCCCCCATGATGCTGAAATCACAAGGGGCACATGCACTACTAACATCCTCCTGTCTTATCCCTTCAGGGTGACTCTGCATATGCACTGGGACCCCATCTCATGACTCCTATCCGGAACCCCCCATGGTACCCTGTTGTATTCCCCAAACTTTGTATGCCAGATTATCGGTGCATGTTGCATGCTGCACAACTTCGCAGTGAGAAAGGGCCTGGAGATTGACATACGTGATGACCTGACCCCCAAACCAGACAATCCCCCCCTAAGCGAGGCTACCCCGTCTTCTGAGGGAAAAGCAGCCAGGAGACAGCCCACATTAGGCATCTTTGCACGTTAAACACACACATTAATCATGGCACAATAAGAATGCATGCATGCACACCACTGTGGTCCCTAGCACAGACACATCACATCCTCATCAAATTGGATTAGCACAAGCCCACCATGCAGGACTTGTGAGCAGCAACGCCACGGCTCCAATTATGTCACTGTACATTCATACACCCACCTGGGGATCACTTCTCCCTGGTCCTGGGGATCACTTTTCCACAAATGAGGGTGACACCCCTTTTCCGGCAGAAATGTCACCCCCACATTCCAAAATCATTCACAAACAGAACCAAAAAAAAAAATTAAAAAAATGACCAGCAAAAAATAAAAATGCCCAGCAAAAATATAATTAAAAAAAAAAAACACAACAAAGAAAACACAGAAAAGACAAAAATCACTCTGCAAAACACTATCCAAAACAGTCAACAAATATCACAAAGACAAGTCACAAAGCAACAAACGCGAACAAACAACAGAACAAAAGCAGCTTGCTGTATCGGAAGGGATACAAAGGGATGTACTTTTGCAAAGGAAGGGTGTTTGTGTCTGTCTATTTAAGCTCTCTGCGTAGCTCACTAAGTTGCCCGGGTCCACTTCCAATTTCACTGATTGCGCCGTTCCCGAGTTGGGAGCATGCGCACAGAGGTGCCGACCATGGTCTGCTTCATGTTCCCATGCGCGATCCGGCCGGCCCTTTATTTGCATGGGATCACGGCTCATTTCAATGTAACACGCCCACGTCCTTCCCAATTTGAATTACTCCGCCTTACGCCTGGGGAATTACGTTGCACCGGCGCAAATTTCTGCGCAAATACTACGAGGATACAGTGATTGCGCCTCTACATTGCGCCGGTCTAACGTAAAGGAGGTGCGCTACTCCGGTCAAAATATGCGCCAATGTACCTGAATCTGGCCCCTTGTGCCTTTACCACCACAAGAAAAAGAAATGTCAATGCAAGCACTGAATTATTAACCAATGATGCCCAGCTTATATCAACTGGACCCCAAACTACGTCTACCTTAATTCTCATGTTTTGCAAGGCGCCAGCTCAAATTTTCCAAAACATCAGGAATAAGTTAGGCTTTGTGGTTTGACTACATATTTATCGCCAACTACAGCTCTTGCAGCCTGACTTCAGCCCCGAGTGAGTTTCTATCCATTTTGTTTCTTGCACAAATCTTGTAACATTTCTGATCTCACTGCTAGCCTTTCATAGCCAACACCCTGGTGAGATGATAATTCCACAATACTGATCTGTTTTGCTGATTTTTCAAAGCCTCCAAAACTATCATCTCGCCCTGTTTGCAGTGCCTAGAGAAGCAATTTAATTCCTCCTAAAAGGGGCAAGCAACCTTGGAAATGTAAAGAATAGTTTTAAATGTAATAAAGCATCTAAAAATATTAACATATTTAAACTCAGTTTTCAGGTTTTAAAAACCATTTGAAAATAGTCCCAAACTGAAAAGCCTATTCAAATTCTCCACACTGCTGGCTATAATACATCTCCCCACTCAAAACCTGTTTTAACAGTACGGTACAGTTTTCATCAGCGTGACACAGCTTGACATAAGAAAGCCGCCAACTTCCATTTTGAAAACTATAAATCAGAGGTTGGGCAACACTACACTAAATGTACACACAATCGGAATTTCCAATGGAAAAAGTCAGACGGACTTTCTCCATCGGATATTCCAACCGTGTGTAGCCCCATCAGAGATTTCATCGGAAATTCAGATGAATTCCATCAGAGTTTAGATATAGAACATGTTCTATTTTTCTCCAATGGAATTTCGATGTGATTTGGCCTGGCAAAAGCCTGATCGTGTGTACACGGCATTGGGCTGCTTTCACACTGAGGCGCTTTGCAGGCGCTATTGCGTAGATTCACAGACTGCGGGATTGAAAGCTGAGCTCGCACAATTTCATTCCCGCATGTCAGTCCCGACTTTGGTGGCGATTTCAGAGACATCTGTGTGGGATTCTGCACAGATGTAATTGTAAACCACACTCCCAAATCACCAAAATTAATACAGGAACTACCTTTGGGAATCATTGCGGTGCTGCTCCGATTCGGACGCTGCCATTGCCGGCAATTGCAGGCGTTTTTTTTTTTTTTTAAGTTGTTTTTATTGTAATTTTAAGGTAAAAAATATATTAAAAAAATACAAAAAATGTTCTGTGTAAAGGTGTAAGTTTTTAATGGTTTTTATTGAAGGTTTTACAAGCAGTTCAAATGGATACAAATATTGGTGATACATAACATCATGCATTACAGAAAAAAAGTGCATGACGGATATAGAATTTAAATTGTGAAAATGTTACATCCTGCTGTGAGTGGATAGAATCTGAAAGATAAATCAGGTGTTTTCCTTTGATCAGGGAGGTTAGATGCATTGTTCAGGACAGTCTACATACAGGTGGGTAACCTGTGTTGTAGGAGTAGTGCTGCCTAATCAGGTACGATAATTTATGCGTGATTCTACTCCAGATAGAAGTGAACAGAGACAAGTGAATTAGCCTAGTAGAAGAAAAAGGCTAGAGTAAAGGGTTTAATAGGGTTATCTAGTGGGAGACAAAAGGTAGATGCCAGTTCTAGGCATGGAAAGTTTTCACGATCATAGCGCAAGGCTGACCCGGGTGCTGCTGTGCTGTGTCCAGTGTCCAAGGTGGAATATCAGTTTGTCCACAGGGAGCCATTAAAGCCCCCAGGAAAATAATGAGGTATCCAAAAGGTCCAAATATTTTATGTCTGTTGATTTTGTCATAAAGAATGGCTGCCAGCTTCTCATTAACTGGTACCAGGCCATTTTTTTTTAACTTGCGTAATCTTTAGGGTACTAGACTTTACCTGGTGGTAGCTGTGAAAATTAACTGGACTTTGTATTGGTTATTAGGCATACTTCTACACAGTACAATGTTTATTAATTGATCAATTCTAGTCCAGAATCTGTAAATATAGAACAGTCCCACCAAATGTGTATTAGGTTGCCCACTGCCCCATAGTCCCCAAAGCACAGATCAGAGGTAACTTGCATTTAGCCAATCCAATGAGTCATGTGCTTCTGTGGCCTAGCTTTGGGACTACCAATGTGGTTAAGGGGGTATGCTCAAGTATTTTTTCCCTTTTGGGAGATACAGGGTAGGGGTTCTGGGAATCACCTTCAAAAAGTGGGAGCCACCATAGATTGAAGAAACCATACCTTTGGTTTGATGATCATCGAGGCAAATGTATTGAAAAGTGGTCGAGATCAGAGGGAAATCCATGCAATACAGGGTAGATTGCACATAGTTCTGAATTTGTTCTGTGTTCATGTTGGGAGAGCACCAGATAGCTAGTGGTACAAGTATAAAAAAATGGTAAATCTAGTGCCAATGTGAATATAAATAAACTACAATGAATATAGTGAATATATAAGTATTAAGCTGCTACCCAAAAAATCAGATACCTTAAATAAATTGTGAAAAATAGAGGGTAGGGGGCGCTAAAGTAAATCAAACTAGTATTAATACTATAACCATACATAAACTGTGAATTAAAGTTAATAAATGGTGACTAACAATGGTCGCAAATATGTGAATAAAAGTCCATACATAAATTCAACGTTTGCAGGAAAAGTGCTAATAAAAGAGCACAAGTCTGATGATTCCACCACTCCTTTTTAGAAGTTCTCGGTAGTAGCAATATATATATTATTGCATGCTGCAAACAAATCCAATGTGTAAAGTGTCCATCTTCACCCGCTACAAAAATGGATCACCCAATGTGCTCAGAATAAGGATGGCACCTTGCCGACAGTTGTTGACCCTTTTGGTTAGAAAAGAGGTAAATTACAGCTTTTACACACAAAGTGTATTAATCCATGCCAATCAGGGACTCCTCATCAACCGATCATATTCCAGTGCCAAATCGTGGGATATATGATGAAACAAACGGAAGGACCGCAATAGTGTAATTCTGGTTTATTAAAATAAATTAAAAACAAAAATGCCAAATGGCTCCTTACTGTCAGCTGTGCCTGGATCCAAGCACTGAGGCTGCTGAGCGTGTATCAGTAGGAGAGATGGCCCCCGTCGCTGGAGGATCTGGCGTGCGTTCCATCACCAGGAACCAGCTGGACCATAAGCAACGTGACTGTGCGTGACCAGGTTGCGCCTCGACGTATGTTTCGCATATTACGTCATCAGGAATATACTGTCTGGGCAGTTCCCCAACTTTTTTCAAAAGGGAAGGTTAGAACAGAAATATTAGCTCTACAGGGTGAAGGAATGCATCAGACTAGACACTACAGAAATTGCTGGCATATTATGTTAAATAGAACCAAATGTCAACAAACAGGTAAACTTTTCTACAGAGTTGTTATATTTCATGCCATGTCTCCAAAATCTAACACTAGACTAATGTGTAATGTGCACAGCAAGCTTTTAAAAAATAAGAATTTTGACTTACTTGTAAATTCCTAATATAGGAGTAAAGCACACAGGACTTGTAATCATAGATCATGGGTTTTATATAAATCATTGCAGGCGATCATTCGGGTGATTGGACACTGCTAAAAAAAAAAAATTGCCAACACTGCCTTTATTGCACACTACCATTCTCTTTAAGAGACCAGAGGCGTCTCTGGGGGGGGCAGAGGGGGCCCTGGCCCCCCCAACATTATGCTGTGCCCCACCATGTGCCCCCCCAAAGAAAAACAATTTATTTTTTTTGCTTTTTTTTTCGGGCCGCCCCTGGAGTAATAGTCTCTCCTGAGAGGAAGAGTGTCCCCAGTCAGCTCTGCGGGGCATTCCTTCCCCTCCCTCTGCTCGCTGACACTGCATATTGCAAGCGTTCACACAACCACAGCCGCCCGATCTGCTCCTTCCCCTGCATCCTCATTGGCACGGAGAAGAGTGAGTTGCAGAAAGGACTCCATGAGCACTGTGGGGGAGGGGGGCCCAAGCCTTCATCTCAGTTACTGAAAAAACAGACTGATTTCTCCCGTCCTTAGGACAGGAGAACCAGCCTGTAAATTCCGAGAGTGGTGACTGCAAGCTGAGCCGAGTGTCAGTCTATGACACTCTTTTACAGCCCAGCGAGTCCAGCCACCTCCCCCCCACTCTCCTCACATACGAGCAGGGAGGAATACAGCAGCTCCTCCTCCTCCTCCTTTCAGTCCCGCCCACACTATCTTGGTGTGCTGTATCTGAAGAGAGGGGATGTGTGTTCAGGAAATATGAAAATCAGCAGCATGTGTGTGAATGATGCCTGAGATTCTAGCCTGGACCGTGGGTAAGTGTGTGCACTGCAGAATGCAGTACACTGTAATCACTGAACTGCATTATCTCCATCCCTTCTACCCCCCATCTCTCTCCCTCCCCTCTCCTGTTCTGTCAAGACATTCACAATTTACTTTCTGTAACTGTCACCACCGTTTACGATATTCCATTCCATCGCCCCACGACAGCTTATCCGACAGACATCAGACACGACCCATTTCATTTCCCAGAATAACCGAGACAACACCAGCTCTGGTACTGGTTCCAAAATGAATGAATGAATCCTTTAATGGTAACTTAGCTTTCTTATATACAGTACAAGCATGTTACAGTTAATCACAGGGACAAAGACACACTCCACCCACACATCACACAATGGGGGGCTTCATACACATTGTTTTAGATAATGACATTCCGATGAGTTAATTACTACTCATTACCCAGACGGTCTGGCTCCGCATTTAGAGGGGTTAATTACTACAGCTTGACAAGTCACATTCCACATCTTAACAGTGTCATTAGCATACACAATAAACAGGTCTTAGGAGCAGACCTAATTAGCACAATGGACACAAAACAGTATTAGCATCACACAATGGAATGTCTAGGAGCAGACTCAATTAACACCTCAAAAGCATGTGTCCCCACATTGAATGAAAACGCTATTGACCTGTCAGAGTCAGACTTTAACAACTTGTAATATTTAAAGATATCCTGCAAAACATGAATTATCAGTAATGTCCCATCCCATGTAATTTATCATTTCTCAGTCACCCTATGCCCAAAAGGGCACAGGATGACCCTAGACACAAGAGTCATTAGTGATGCTGGCACTCGAGTACCCCCCATCCTTCAAAAGTCTCTGGGTGTCACGGGCCATTCTGTTACACTTTCACTTTCCGTTAGGCAGGTAATATACAGTGCAAATTTCTTTCCTACATCCACAGATTGCAGGAAAGAAACTTGCATGATTCCCCCATCAACACAGACAGTGCTGACGGGACTATCACTCCTGCCCAGCAATTGTATTCTCCCGACAAACAGTGATTCTCACTAGTGGCTATACAGCAACCACTAGTGATAATCATAAGAGAATCTGCTCATTAATGGTTCAAATCTCAGCCAGTTCCTGCTGAACCAGCTGAGATTTAAACTGTCTATGGCTGGTCTTAGCTATTAGGCAGCCCATACATTGATTACTTTTTTTCATTCAACTATTAGGTTGAATGAAAAAAAAAAAGAAATGATCCAATTCCCCCATCTACACATTATAGGTGGATGGGGGAATCCTCCCAGTGTGGACCAGTGCTGGAATAACCAGAGTTGCTGTCCTGTCCCGGCTATTCACAGCGCTGGTCTCTGTCTCCTTGGCAGCGGCGGCAGCACATTGGAACCCAGTGCTGGTTACTTTATAGGGCTTATGTACAGGAGGGCCAGCACAATTTGTTGTTAGAGATGGGCTGGGCATGTTTAAAAATCCACATGCCAGAGCCTGCCAGGAAGCCCACACTGCACAGCTCTAATTACAGGCAGTGAGAGATTTCCCGGTCCGCAGCTTTGCACAGATCAGGAAATGTCTCACTGCTTGTGATTAGCACTGTGGAGTGTTGGCTTCCTGGCGGGATTGGGCATGTGGGATTTCAAACGCACCCGAGCCCATCTCTATTGGTTGTAGACAGTTGAGCTCCCTGCAGGTTGCTTAGCAGCAGTGGAGCCTTCTCTGACATGCTGATCGGGATGCAATCCAGGTGATGCTCCTAGTCAAATCCTAGTGTTAAATATCAGAGATTTTATTGATCAAAGCCCACACTTTACAGGCATAGAGCCCACAGGGCTGCGGAACATACGTTTGATTATATATATATATATATATATATATATATATACAGTGCAGAAAATAAGTATTTGAACACCCTGCTATTTTGCAAGTTCTCCCACTTGGAAATCATGGAGGGGTCTGAAATTGTCATCATAGGTGCATGTCCACTGTGAGAGACATAATCAAAAAAAAAATTCCAGAAATCACAATTTATGATTTTTTTTAACTATTTATTTGTATGATACAGCTGCAAAGAAGTATTTGAACACCTGTCTATCCGCTAGAATTCTGACCCTCAAAGACCTGTTAGTCTGCCTTTAAAATGTCCACCTCCACTCCATTTATTATCCTAAATTAGATGCACCTGTTTGAGGTCATTAGCTGCATAAAGACACCTGTCCACCCCATACAATCAGTAAGAATCCAACTACTAACATGGCCAAGACCAAAGAGCTGTCCAAAGACACTAGAGACAAAATTGTACACCTCCACAAGGCTGGAAAGGGCTACGGGGAAATTGCCAAGCAGCTTGGTGAAAAAAGGTCCACTGTTGGAGCAATCATTAGAAAATGGAAGAAGCTAAATATGACTGTCAATCTCCCTCGGACTGGGGCTCCATGCAAAATCTCACCTCGTGGGGTCTCAATGATCCTAAGAAAGGTGAGAAATCAGCCCAGGACTACACGGGAGGAGCTGGTCAATGACCTGAAAAGAGCTGGGACCACCGTTTCCAAGGTTACTGTTGGTAATACACTAAGACGTCATGGTTTGAAAACATGCATGGCACGAAAGGTTCCCTTGCTTAAACCAGCACATGTCAAGGCCCGTCTTAAGTTTGCCAATGACCATTTGGATGATCCAGAGGAGTCACGGGAGAAAGTCATGTGGTCAGATGAGACCAAAATAGAACTTTTTGGTCATAATTCCACTAACCGTGTTTGGAGGAAGAAGAATGATGAGTACCATCCCAAGAACACCATCCCTACTGTGAAGCATGGGGGTGGTAGCATCATGCTTTGGGGGTGTTTTTCTGCACATGGGACAGGGCGACTGCACTGTATTAAGGAGAGGATGACCGGGGCCATGTATTGCAAGATTTTGGGCAACAACCTCCTTCCCTCAGTTAGAGCTTTGAAGATGGGTCGAGGCTGGGTCTTCCAACATGACAATGTCCCGAAGCACACAGCCAGCATAACCAAGGAGTGTGCTCTGTAAGAAGAATATCAAGGTTCTGGCTTGGCCTAGCCAGTCTCCAGACCTAAACCCAATAGAGAATCTTTGGAGGGAGCTCAAACTCTGTGTTTCTCGGCGACAGCCCAGAAACCTGACTGATCTAGAGAAGATCTGTGTGGAGGAGTGGGCCAAAATCCCTCCTCCAGTGTGTGCAAACCTGGTGAAAAACTACAAGAAACGTTTGACCTCTGTAATTGCAAACAAAGGCTACTGTACCAAATATTAACATTGATTTTCTCAGGTGTTCAAATACTTATTTGCAGCTGTATCATACAAATAAATAGTTAAAAAAATCATACATTGTGATTTCTGGAATTTTTTTTTTTTTTGATTATGTCTCTCACAGTGGACATGCACCTACGATGACAATTTCAGACCCCTCCATGATTTCCAAGTGGGAGAACTTGCAAAATAGCAGGGTGTTCAAATACTTATTTTCTGCACTGTATATATATATATATATGTATATATATACACACACAGGGCTCACAATTTCAAGTCCTGAGCTACTAGCCAGGCCTCAAGAGTTACTCGCCACCAGTTGCCCCACCTAATTCATACACTGCCCTGCGCCTAATTGCACCCGTAAACACACCCTCGTAGATTATCTCATGGAATGACACTGTTAAATGTTTTATGCAGAATCAAGTTACAAAATTAAATATTACCAACAACAACTTTAACAAAATGGTACAGGGCACTGGGGGCAGACCAGAGGGACAGGGCACTAGACCTGGGTCTCTTCCCCATTCTCTTGCTGTCTCCTCTGCAACTCCCATCCATCCATCCATCCTCTCTCTCTCTCTCTCCCTCACTCTCCTATTCATCTCGTCACCAGGAGCCTGTGTGTGCGACTCCACGCTTGCATGTCCCCACTTCCCCCTTTTACTCAGGCTGCCAGTGAGGAGAGGAGCGGCAGCACAGCGGGAGGGAGTACAATCCAGCGCTGAGATCCACACAACTGCACAGCCATTGACACCATAGCACAGCACACACTGACACCGCACAGCACACATTGAGACCAGTCTGTTCACAGTGCTCAGGCTGAACTGCTGGACACTTACATAGAGCACAAAAAGAAGAAAACTGCACAAACTGGAAGTCTGCCACTCTCATGTCAGAGCAACTTTCAGTGAGCGCTGCACCGGAGTGGTAATTTTCGCAGGTCCTCCACCTCACTCATTACTTTCTGCTCTCCAGCTACATTGGTCGGGGGGAGGGGGGCAGGCTTAGAGAGGTCATACTGTTAGGTCCCTTGGCTTAATGAGAATTGTAAGGAGAGCTCCTGTGTACTGCTCTGCCTGTGTGCGGCTCACCATACTACTTTTCCCGAGCATGCACCTTTCCTCTTCGGCCGCCAATCTCATCGGGACTCTAAGTGTAGGCACAGATTGGAGGGAGATTGGTCATGCAGCCCTGTCATCACTCGCCCTTAGCTTAAATCCACTCGCCAAATGCTAGTATTTTTGAGGGCTGTATATATATACAGTACAGAAAATAAGTATTTGAACACCCTGCTATTTTGCAAGTTCTCCCACTTGGAAATCATGGAGGGGTCTGAAATTGTCATCGTAGGTGCATGTCCACTGTGAGAGACATAATCAAAAAGAAAAATTCCAGAAATCACAATTTATGAATTTTTAACTATTTATTTGTATGATACAGCTGCAAAGAAGTATTTGAACACCTGTCTATCAGCTAGAATTCTGACCCTCAAAGACCTGTTAGTCTGCCTTTAAAATGTCCACCTCCACTCCATTTATTATCCTAAATTAGATGCACCTGTTTGAGGTCATTAGCTGCATAAAGACACCTGTCCACCCCATACAATCAGTAAGAATCCAACTACTAACATGGCCAAGACCAAAGAGCTGTCCAAAGACACTAGAGACAAAATTGTACACCTCCACAAGGCTGGAAATGGCTACGGGGAAATTGCCAAGCAGCTTGGTGAAAAAAGGTCCACTGTTGGAGCAATCATTAGAAAATGGAAGAAGCTAAACATGACTGTCAATCTCCCTCGGACTGGGGCTCCATGCAAAATCTCACCTCGTGGGGTCTCAATGATCCTAAGAAAGGTGAGAAATCAGCCCAGGACTACACGGGAGGAGCTGGTCAATTAACCTGAACGGGCTGGGATCACCGTTTCCAAGGTTACTGTTGGTAATACACTAAGACGTCATGGTTTGAAATCATGCATGGCACGGAAGGTTCCCCTGCTTAAACCAGCACATGTCAAGGCCCGTCTTAAGTTTGCCAATGACCATTTGGATGATCCAGAGGAGTCATGGGAGAAAGTCATGTGGTCAGATGAGACCAAAATAGAACTTTTTGGTCATAATTCCACTAACCGTGTTTGGAGGAAGAAGAATGATGAGTACCATCCCAAGAACACCATCCCTACTGTGAAGCATGGGGCTGGTAGCATCATTCTTTGGGGGGGTTTTTCTGCACATGGGACAGGGCGACTGCACTGTATTAAGGAGAGGATGACCGGGGCCATGTATTGCGAGATTTTGGGCAACAACCTCCTTCCCTCAGTTAGAGCTTTGAAGATGGGTCGAGGCTGGGTCATCCAACATGACAATGACCCGAAGCACACAGCCAGGATAACCAAGGAGTGGCTCTGTAAGAAGAATATCAAGGTTCTGGCGTGGCCTAGCCAGTCTCCAGACCTAAACCCAATAGAGAATCTTTGGAGGGAGCTCAAACTCCGTGTTTCTCGGTGACAGCCCAGAAACCTGACTGATCTAGAGAAGATCTGTGTGGAGGAGTGGGCCAAAATCCCTCCTCCAGTGTGTGCAAACCTGGTGAAAAACTACAAGAAACGTTTGACCTCTGTAATTGCAAACAAAGGCTACTGTACCAAATATTAACATTGATTTTCTCAGGTGTTCAAATACTTATTTGCAGCTGTATCATACAAATAAATAGTTAAAAAAATCATACATTGTGATTTCTGGAATTTTTATTTTTGATTATGTCTCTCACAGTGGACATGCACCTACGATAACAATTTCAGACCCCTCCATGATTTCCAAGTGGGAGAACTTGCAAAATAGCAGGGTGTTCAAATACTTATTTTCTGCACTGTATATAGTTGTACTCTTGATGCTAATAAATACTGTATTTATTAGATCTGACTGGGAGCATTACCTGGATCACATCCCGATCAGCATGTCAACAGAGAAAGTTATACAGCATTACTGCTGCTAGGTGACCAGCTGGGGGCTCACCTCTCTATAACCAATAGTGCCAGCCTTCCCCTGCATGCACCCGTAATGTCACCAGCACTAGGTCCTAATGGACTGCCGCCGCTGCCAAGGAGACAGATGCCAGACCAGCGCTGTCAATAGCAGGGACAGGACAGATGGGGAACCCCACAGTGGCAGAACACCAGGGCTCGGTGGCAAGACAACCTTTGCAACCCTGAAAGTTCTCCCACTGCTTTGGACCCTTATATTTTCTTGGTGTGCTGGTGACACATATCTCTTGTTTTCTGCCACCCTGGGGGGCCTCAGTATAGTAGGAAGGGAGCTCACTGCAGAACATGTAAAAGGGCCCATTGTGGGATCGTAGTAAAGGGCCCCAGGAGATATATATAATTGCATTTTATAGTTGGGCCCCCCTACTTTTGTCCCTGTCCCCCTATGTGCCCCCCCCCCTAAATATGAAAGCTGGAGACGCCACTGCAAGAGACAGCAGTTTTTTTCATTTTTTTTTAGCAAGCAATATGGAGTAATCAAGACACCTGTCCTGTACTGTACTCCAAGATAAGGAATTTACAGGCAAGTCAAAATCAAAATCTAAATTGTATTCATAGATCAAATGACATACCCAAGCAATAACCCAGATAGCAAGGATAACTTGCCACAAATGTATAACTTGCTGAACATTTTCACTGGCAAGTTGTACACTTGCAGGGCACTTGAAGCACAAGTTCTAGTTGACACTATCAATTTGCAGCAAATTTGCGTGGCAATCTCTAGCAAGAGCAAAGTGGCAGTGGTGAGTCTACAACAGGAGCTCTGCAAGTCACAGTGACCCCTGTGGTGGGATGACTAATGCAGAACATAACTGAACCAGAAAAGCAGACTTGCAGAATGTTTGCAAAGAAAGTTAATCTGTAGTCATGCAATGTGGACTTGCAATTGTGCAACAAAAGGTGTGAAGGCTGGCAAGTCTACAATAGCTTAGCAAGTCATTTTTAAACTTGCAGCTCAATTGCTTGCTATCTGGGCTATAGCTGCCAAGTAATCCTGAGAGCCCTGACCACATCCTGGAACCAGTGTAACACAATATCCTGGTCATGTTTTGTAGCAGGGCAGAGGAAAGGGAGGACAATGTCCTAACTGAGGTAAAAAGAGGAGACGACCGCAGGTAAAAGGCTAACAAATGAGTGATAGAATATTTCCTAGGGTTCAGCCTCCTGGCTTTCTGCAAAGTAATGACCGTTTCTCATGATGTGAAAAATGCAATTTTTTAAATTGGACATTAAAAACGACCGTGTGTAGACTCCAGAGCATTTTTCATGACTTGAAAAATGGGCATTAAAAATTTGGAAACATGCGCTAATTTTTCTCTTAGTTTTTCACGTTGTGAAAAACGGTCGTGTGTAGGCTTTAACGACGGGAAAAAACGTGCATGCTCAGAAGCAAGTTATGAGACAGGAGCACTCGTTCTGGTAAAACTAGCATTTGTAAGGGATATAGCACATTCGTCACGCTAAAATGCAATCAGCAAAAGCAGCCCAAAGGGTGGCGCCATCTGAATGGAACTTCCCCTTTATAGTGCCGTTGTACGTGTTGTACGTCACCACGCTTTGCTGGAGCATTTTTTTTTTCACGATCGTGTTTATGCAAGGCAGGCTTGACAAGAATCGCGTCGAGAAAAACATTGTTTTTTCTAGGACATTAAAAATAGTCGTGTGTATGAAGCATTAGCCTTTCAAGTGGAATGATAAAGCATGCAGGTATTGGATTTTCTTGTCCTGAGTATGCAGAGAATAACAAAAAATACTCCTATGCTTTAGACCTTGTGGTTTAACAACCAAGCCTTCCACTCACCATCTCTGGTTACAGGTTACACTTTGAATCCCATTTTTTCGAGCGGTAAATATCTTTATATCACTATGTTAGTAATTTGTTAGAATGTTGGAACCTGGACTCTCAACGTATGTGCTTTTTCCAGTTCAACAATCAAGCATTTAAAGCCAGTGGCTGAAAAACAGAATGAAACAAGGGGCCTTGGATAATCTGGTCTGTTTGAAAGAGGGCAAGGCTCATTCACCATGAGTGCGAGTATGTCCGTTTACCACATTCTTTGGGATTTTGCATGTCTTGATAAAGGAGCCACTATAACTCGGATGTTGACAGTTTTTCTGTGACTGTCTCTGTAGGAGACAACAGCAGAAGTGCAGTAACATGCTGTGTATCTTTTAGGTGGGAAAGGCTGTCAAGAATGCATCATCCAGAAGGCATGATGTAGCTATCTTATCCACCTGAGACTACGTTTAGATAGGAGGGAAACAATTGCAAATTTAAATTGCTCCTGACAAGAAATGTTAAAGCGACAAAATGGTAAGGGAGAACAATAATAAATCAAATTCCCTGCCTGTAAAACTGAATAGTGATGCAGGCTCATCTGAGGTGTGGGGTCTAAGTACTAATCAGTGTTCACCAGAGCTCCTGATGGTGGAGATGGATTTTGCTGCATGTTAGTACTAAGTCGCAGTCCTCAGGTTTGCCCCACCAGGTGGTTAGCAGGCCAGTGTCCAGAAATGGATAAGCAGTCAAGGATCAAACAGAAGCATAGTAAGTAAAACGAGCCAAAGGTCAGTAATGACTAGTTGCAGGTTGAGATCAGGCAGAAGCATAGTCAAGGAACCAACCAAGGGTCGATAACAAGTTATAGCACAATATGGAGGGCGCCAAGAAAGACGAGAGCAAAATATTGGCTGAAGAGAGCACAATATCCTGGCAAGTAGGAAGTACAGATACATGGCTTAAATCAGGAAAGTCATGGGAGGAGCAAAGAGTTCAAGGTTTAGAAGAAGTTAAGGCACAAGGTGGGGTTGTCCAATGGATCAGACAGAGCACTGTGCAGCATCTCAGGTAGCTCAGTGAGAAAAGTCCAGGCCATGACAGTATGCTAAAATCTTTGTAAATGTTTAGCAATGTTTACAAGCTGAAGCTGCATACTAGGGAAAAAAAACAGAGCGAAAGAAACAAAGAGAAAGAAAGAGAAAGAAAACTTACAATCCCTAAATAAATGCACATAAAAATGACAGACACTTTCCTCATTTATGACAGAGCTGCACTGCTAAATTTAGAGCACTGGCTTTGTGCAGATGACCTACTGTGTTTACATCACGAAGGTCTACTGTTCACGGAGTCTTGAGTCTATTCAATCATAAACCAACCTAACCTTGGTCAAGCAATCAAAATATCGTTTAGCTACATGACTCAATATAAGCATCCAGACTATAGACAACAGATTCTTACAGAGATTTTTCAGACTTAAAGTCTCAACAGGTTTATCTTTCATATCAAGTTCTATATTGTACATCATAATGGCAGATACATTTCATTTCAAATCTACCAATAAAATAGCAGTAATATGAGTACTGCTCAGAACATAACTGATTACTACAAATTTGTTTAGTTACCGTATTTATCTGCGTATAACAGGGGTGCCCAACCTTTTGAAGCGCGAGGGCCACTTAAGCGACTTGGTAATTGGTCGCGGGCCACAATGAGCGGAGCGGGCGGATGCCACTCCTTAGAGGTGAATGGAGGGTCCAATTAGGTCGGACTAACCATGTAAGAGGGGCCTATTGCTGCTTTCACACTGATGCCCTGCTGTTTACTTGCACCTTGGGTACATCACAGTGTACATTTGGCTTTTTTGCACTTTGCAATAGACTTCTATTATATTCTGAAGGTTTGGTGCACTTTCAGAAAGCTCACCAAACTCGCAAGTAATAGAAGTCTATGGCTCAGTGCAGGAAACCCGCACCAGCACTGCTTTGCGGATTTGTTTGAAAGCAGCCCAGTAACCACCAGAGAACAGATATGCCCAAATATACACTGTGATTTTAGCAATAAACTGACCTTTAATAACAGTATTCTATTCTATCCCAGAGCAGGAGGTCGCGGGCCACATCGGAGGGCTCTGCGGGCCACATCTGGCCCCCGGGCCACTGGTTGGGCACCCCTGGCGTATAACATGCACCCTAACTTTAGGAGGGAAGTTTCAGGAAAAAAACTTTCCACCGCACCCTGCGTATAACACACAGGCACAGTTTACCCTCTATTTTCAGGGTAAAAAAGTGAGTGTTACACGCCAATAAATACAGTATCTTATGCACCTGCATCATAGAGTACTGCTTTTATGACAAGCATTGTTCTTTGGTTCAAATTACAAAATGTATCTGTAGGAGTTAAAGGGGTTGTAAAGGTTCATGTTTTTTTACCTTAATGCACCCAAGGCATTAAGGTGAAAAAACATCTTAAGAATTACGGCCCCCTCATTGCCCCGTTTAACTTACCTGAGCTCTGGAGGTCCTGCGTCGCAAACGCGATCTTCCTCTGAATGGTGTTTTCGGCTCTTCATTGGATAGATTGATAGTAGCGCAGCCATTGGCTTGCGCTGCTGTCAATCAAATCCAATGACGCGGCTGCTGGGGGGCGGGGCCGAGTCCTGTAGTAGGCGGCCAAGGACGCCAAATACAGGACTCGGGAGTGTGCCCCCAAGGTAACCCCTTTGGTAGAGCACTTCCCAGAGGGGGTTATCTGAGGCGGTGAGGAGCCGAGCGAGACAGCCGCTGTGGGACCCAAAAAAACACAGTTCGGGCCACTCTGTGCAAAACGAGCAGCACAGTGGAGGCAAGTATAACATGTTTGCTATTGAAAAAAAATAAAAACATTTTTTTATTAAACCTTTACAACCCCTTTAACCACCTCAATACCGGGCTTTAAAACCCACCTCCATACCGGGCCTATTCTGGCACTTCTCTCTTACATGTACAAATCATCATTCTTTTGCTAGAAAATTACTCAGAACCCCCAAACATTATATATGTTTTTTTAGCAGACACCCTAGGGAATAAAATGGCGGTCATTGCAACTTTTTTTCTTGCACGGTATTTGCGCAATCATTTTTTAAACGCCTTTTTTTTGTAAAAAAAATGGTTTCATGAATTAAAAAATAACAAAAAACAGTAAAGTTAGCCCAATTTTTTGGTAAAATATGAAAGATGATGTTACTCCGAGTAAATAGATACCTGACATGTCATGCTTTAAAATTGCGCACGCTCATCGAATGGCGCCAAAGTTTGTTACTCCATAGGCGACGTTTTAAAATTTTAGTCTAGTGCTAGAATTGTTGCACACGCTCCAGTGCACGTGGCGACACCTCACATGTGTTGTTTGAACAGCGTTTACATACGTGGGCGGGACTTACGTATGCGTTTGCTTCTGAGCGCGAGCTACCGGGAATAGGGGCGTTTTACTTTTTTTTTACTTATTTATTTTTTACACCTTTTTTTGACATTTTTAGATCGCTTTTATTCCTATTCCAAGGAATGTAAACATCCCTTTGCGACAGGTCCTCTTTAAGAAGAGATACGGGGTCAATAAGACCCAACATCTCTCCTCCAGGCTGGAAAGAATGAGATTGTGAAAAAAAATTTCACAGATCTCATTCTTACTAGCCGCAATTGCGGTTTGTTTACTTACGGGTACCCGAGCGTGACATCATCACATGGCGCCTGGGCCTCCGACGGTCATAGAGATCTCTATGCTGCACATCCGGCGGACGGCGTTCATCTCTCCGGGCCCCCGATGGGACAGGAGAGCACGGAGAAGCACTGGATGGTGGCGGGATGTCCCCTCCCGCCGCCTGTGAGAACAGACCGCTATGATTGTTCTTACGGTGCGCAGGATCGCCGCCGGAAGAAAATTATATCTGAATGATGCCTCTAGGTGCAGGCCTCTAGGTACAGGACATCATATGACGTCCACCCGGAATAACAGATCCCCTTTTCGGACGTCATTTGACGGCGTGCGGGTTTAAAGTGGTTAAGCAGGTAGATGTGCCTCTAATTACATACAATTTAAGTAAAGTGACATTTTAGGGCTATAGCCAGCCTCGGACATAAACTGCAGGAAACAACAAGTATTGCAGATAATATTTAACACACTCACACTTACTACTAATGAATCAACAAATCCAGCAGTGGATTATAGGAGGCCAATCAAGGTCATAGCCCAACTTGCCTAGACTTCACCCCCCAAACCCCTTCCCTGGGATCAATGTTACAAATTAGCTCTTTCCTGAAAAAAGGGGGCACAGCATACAGGTAAAAAAACAAAAACAATTATAATCAAAAATAAAACCTTAAAAGTACAACACTTTCTTCTAATGTTTTTCTATGGGAGTAGAATTCCTCTTTACATTATGTAACACACCCTTATTCACTGACAATATCTCATTTATTTTTAACTGGCACTTACCAGATAATCATCTAATCATATTATCATGTGAGGAAAAAATGTAGCGCTAGGTGATATAGAGACAATGATTTCTCTAAATTAAAACAAATGTAAAATCACTGTAATAAAATGATAATAAAGTGACGAAAACAATAAAAAGGTGAGGTGAATGAAAAAACAAGTGACAAACACAACCAAAAATAACAATATAGGGCCAGATTCAGCAAGACTTGCGCTGGAGTATATCGATATGCGCAGCGTAACTGTAAAGATGCGCCGTTGTATCTACACGGCCATACCCACCAAACTAGATGCGACAGAAAACTGTCTTTTTCCGACCGGCTTAACTCTCCTTCGCCAGAGTATCGTAAGCGCATATTTTCGCTCGTCGCATCCGTCGCGCCTATTGATTTCCCATTCAAATATGCAAATGAGGAAGATTTCCCAATTCGCGAACGGATTAGCACCAGACGCTGGCTACATGCGCCGCGCGTATCTCGTCCGTCCGTCGCAAAGTTATTTCTACAAATAGCTGCTTTATCTTTACTCCAGACGGCCTCAGGTCAGCAGGAGAGCAGCTACAGCAGCAGCGTTACCGACGAAAATAGCAAGCTGAACAACCACACTTGCAAGGACAACACCTCTGTGTGCCAACATGCCAGGGGCAGTCGCGGTCCTAGCACTACTAATGGGTCCCCCGGTACGGAGGAGGCGGGCACGTGAGAGGATATACCGCACGCGCATGAGCCTCTTTGGCATGGGTGATGAGGAGGTGTATCGCCTCTTCAGATTCAGTCCTGATGCAATACTTGAACTAACCACAACCCTGCAGGATGACATCACCAGCAAGACACACCGCTCACAAGCAGTGCAGCCACTGGTGAAGGTCCTGGCAACACTTCATTTCCTTGCAAGTGGATCATTCCAGCGTACAAGTGGAGTGGTGGCTGGGATGTCACAATCCTCCATGAGCAGATGTGTGCACCAGGTTGTCCCTGCAATCCTCAGACGCATGTCCAACCACTTCATCAGACCCACCACTGAGGAGCTGCGACTGAAGGCAATGACAGATTTCTACAACATTGCCAGATTCCCATGCACTGTGGCGGCCATTGATTGCACACATGTGGCCCTCCAGCCCCCCAGTGCCACAGAGCACATATACCGCAATCGGAAGCATTGGCATTCCATCAACGTACAGGTGATATCCGATACCCAACGCCTCATATGGCACGTCCGTGCCAAACACCCCGGATCCAGCCACGACAGCTTTATATACAATCAGAGCCCCATCCCAATGGAATGCGAACAGAACGTGTATGGGGACAGCTGGCTGGTTGGTGAGTGACATGGGTGGCAGGCATGACTGTCCCCCCCCATGATGCACACATCACAAGGGACACATGCATGACTAACATCCTCCTGTCTTTTCCATTCCAGGTGACTCGGCATATGCACTGGGACCCCATCTAATGACTCCTTTCCGGAACCCCCAAACCAGAGGAGAGAGAAGATACAATGAAGCACACATCAAAACCCATGCAGTGGTGGAGCAAACATTTGGGCTCCTGAAGTCCCGTTTCCGATGTCTGGATAAGTCTGGGGGTGCCCTATTGTACTCCCCTACCTTCGTGTGTCAGATCATCGGTGCATGTTGCATTTTGCACAACTTTGCCATGAGAAAAGGCCGATTGACATACGGATGACCTGACCCCCCCAACCAGACAATCCCCCCCTGCCAGAGGAGAACCAGTCTGCTGATGGAAGAGCAGTCAGGAGGGTCCTCGCCGTAGGCATCTTTGGACACTAAACAAAAACATTGATTGCACGGACAATGCACGCATGCACACCACTGATGACCCTAGATCACACACACACCACATGCACATCTCATTGGATTAGCCCAAGTCCAACATGTAGGACTTGGGAGCAGCAACGCCGCGTCAAGGCCCCAATGGTGTCGCTGTCCATTCATACACCATTCACACGTCATTCACACAGCCGTGGGGATAACTTCTCCACCACGGCCGAGGGTGACACCCCTTACTGGCAGGAGTGCCACCCCCTCACATTCACACACCATTCACACTGCAAAGTGTGCAGTATCAATAAAAATAAAAAATAGCTCATAACCTGAGCATAATCACAAATAAAAAAGCTCATAACCTGAGCATAATCACAAATAAAAAAGCTCATAACCTGAGCATTAATGAAAAAAAAAAAAAAAAGAAAAAACATCATCTGGGATGCCGGGGGCTCCTTCTGGTGGCCCCTCTCTGGCTCCTCAGCTGCCTGGATGGAGTGGTGGGGGGGCATCTGGAGGTTGCTGATCTCCGGGTGGGCCACTCCTGGCAGGTGTGGCCTGCCTGCCCTCCAAGGCCATGGCTATCCGGCCGAGGTAAGAGTTGGTCTGGGCCTGCATCCTGAGCTGCCGGGTGACCTGGTAATGCTGGGCCCGCTGACTCTGCCTCCCCTGGTCCCGGATGGCAGCAGTGTTTGGCTGGACGGCTGCAGTGAGGTGCCTTATATCAGCCTGCACCTCCCCCAGACTGGTCACCACTGCAGAGCAGTTGCAGCTGACATCCTGCACTGCATTAGATATCTGGGCCACGGAGCACAGGTTGTCAGCCACTCTGTCCAGGTGCCCAACTATGTCCCCTATTTTCTGGGTCTGCCTAGCGTGGTCCCTTGCCACCTGGTCCTGGACCAGATCAGAGACCCCCCTGGCCACCCTTCCTGGGGCCAGTAGATGGTTGTCCCCGGGGGGATGGAGTCGCCCTTGAGGGGCTTCCTAGGATGGGGGAGGGGATTACAGAGGCCTCTGCCAAAGGGGAGGACTCCTCCAAAAATAAAATTATGTCTTGCTCTGCCGCAAAAGGCTCCTCCTCAACCACCTCTGCAGATGAGGTGTGGGCACTCTCCTCCACCTCGGTCTCTTCACCACCCAGGGGCTCGGGCACAGGATGCCATTGGGGGGATGGGGTGGACTGGCCGCCAACAGATGATGGCCCAGCTCCGTCATCTGTGGATGACACAAAGCACACACATGTTGGGTGGTCCCACACACTTGGCACATGTACCCTCCCCCCCCACATGCAACACACCAAAAAGGGGGTAAAAATCACTTACCTGTCCTGGAGCCTTCCTCCATGGAGTCATATTCCGGGACCCCCTCCAACTGCTCCCTCTCCAGGCAGCGGGCGACCACCTCCTCCTCCGTGGTCAGGCTGACCGCACATGGGGGTCTACCCCCCGTGCCCCTCTCATGCCTCCTAATGGTGGCCACCTTGCCCCGGAACCTTGCGCCTCAGATCATTGATCTTCTTGCCAATATCGGCAGCAGTCCGGGTGGAGTACCCCAAAATATTAACTCTGGCAGCAATGCTTGCCAGGATGGCCTGCTTCCTCTCCCGGCTGGTCTTTCTGCTTTTCCTGCCATGGAGGACATCGTTGTGGGTCTCCATAGCCGAAATTACAATCAAGACCTCCTGGGCATTAAAATTCAGGTTCCTCCTCTCTTTGGGGGGAGCGGGAGCAGCCATTACTGAGCAAAAGTAACTTCCCTGGGGTGGGGGGAAACGGAAATACTTTTGCGCCAGAATGGTGCTTCCGCTGTCGCTTTTATACGCGCAACGGAACACATTGCGCTGACGTTTCCCGTGAAGTGGTGCCGACGGAAGTTGTGAGCATGCGCACAGGGGGGGCGAGTGGAGCCTCACTCACTGCGCATGCTCCGTGGATGATGCGCTGAACGTAAGCCTCTGCGCTGGGCTCCGCCCATCATTTACATATGATCACACCCACTTCCACTTGCGTCGGGTTACGCCAGCGCATTTTTGTTACTCCGGCGCAACTTTAGGAGCAAGTGCTTTGTGAATAACAGTACTTGCTCCTAAAGTTTCGGCGGAGTAACGTAAATGAGAAACGTTACTCCAACTTAAAGATTCGCCCATCTACCTGAATCTGGCCCATAAAGTCCATCAAAAACTGGGGAACGAAGTGTTCATGCCTGATTGATCTGTTTTCGCTGACAGACAGATCCACGCCTTCTGGTAAGTGCATTTATATCTTCATTGAATTTAAGAAATTATTGTTTGCCTTTGAGGATCTACGTGGTCATTCCACCATCCCTTCGTTCACCAGTTTCTGATGGACGTTATATTGTTATTTTTGGTTGTGTTTGTTTTAACACTTGTTCTTTCATTCACCTCACCTTTATTGTTGTTTTCGTCACTTTATCACCATTTTATTACAGTGATTTTACATTCGTTTTCATTTAGAGAAATCATTGTCTCTATTTCACCTAGCGCTACATTTTTTCCTCACATCACTGTTCAATATTTGTCATATTGTAGTGTAGCAGCTATTTCCTTTTATTTTCACATTGTATCCAGATCAGCGCAATATTTTCCCCATTTTCCTTTGTAATCATATTATCATACCAAAGTATTCAAACATTTTATTTTATTAAGAAATAAATTAAAAACATTCAGAAAAACATTCAGAAAATTCATACATGAATGTCTTTTTACACGGGCTTTTATCCAATTTTAATAAAATGCTTTTGGAGTAAAAATCTACCTAAAGATACCGGGCCAGATTCACGTACATTGGCGCATATTTTGACCGGCGTAGCGCACCTCCTTTACGTTAGACCGGCGCAATGTAGAGGCGCAATCACCGTATCCTCGTAGTATTTGTGCAGAAATTTGCACCGGTGTAACGTAAATTCCGAGGCGTAAGGCGGAGTAATTCAAATTGGGAAGGACGTGGGCGTGTTTCATTGAAAAGAGCCGTGACCCCATGCAAATGAAGGGCCGGCCGGATCGCGCATGCTTACATGAAGCAGACCATGGTCAGCACCACTGTGCGCATGCTCACAACTCGGGAACGGCGCAATCAGTGAAATTGGAAGTGGACCCGGGCAACTTAGTGAGCTACGCAGAGAGCTTAAATAGATAGAGACAAACGCCCTTCCTTTGCAAAAGTACATCCCTTTGTATCCCTGGTGTATGAATGTACAGTGACATAATTAGAGCCGTGGCGTGGTGTTGCTGCTCACAAGTCCTGCATGGTGGGCTTGTGCCAATCCAATGTGATGAGGATGTGATGTGTCTGTGCTAGGGACCACAGTGGTGTGCATGCATGCATTCTCATTGTGCCATGATTAATGTGTGTGTTTAACGTGCAAAGATGCCTAATGTGAGCTGTCTCCTGGCTGCTCTTCCCTCACAAGACGGGGTAGCCTCGGTTAGGGGGGGATTGTCAGGTCATCACTTATGTCAATCTCCAGGCCCTTTCTCACTGCGAAGTTGTGCAGCATGCAACATGCACCGATGATCTGGCATACAAAGTTTGGGGAATACAACAGAGTACCATGGGGGGTTCCGGATAGGAGTCATGAGATGGGGTCCCAGTGCATATGCAGAGTCACCCTGAAGGGATAAGACAGGAGGATGTTAGTAGTGCATGTGCCCCTTGTGATTTCAGCATCATGGGGGGGACAGTCATGCCTGCCACCCATGTCACTCACCAACCAGCCAGCTGTCCCCATACATGTTCTGTTCGAAATCTGTGAGGATGGGGCTAGGATTGTATATGTAGCTGTCATGGGTCGTGTCATGTGTTGGGCTGGTGATGTCCTCCTGCAGGGTTGTGGTTAATTCCAGGATGGCATGAGGGGTGAATCTGAAGATGCGAGACACCTCAGAATCACTCATGCCAAAGATGTCTATGCGTGTGTGATATATCAAGTGAAGAGTGAGGGGCTTGTATCAGATTAGATTATTATATCCATCAAGGTTTTAAAGGGCTATTGAAAGATAGTGAGACCGTGTTTGTAATTTGTATGTATGTTATGTATTGATGTATATACAGTATGTATGTATATATTTTTTTTAAATGTTTATAAAAGCACATAAAAAGTTTTTGGAAAAAACAAAAATCCTCTCCTGTGCCCTCCTCCTTCTTTGCTCATCTAAAGTCAGTAGTATAGCTATGAGCATGGATGCCCCTGGCATGTTGGCATACAGTTTGTTGTGCAGCAAGTGTGACTGCTCAGCTCCTCACTAACAGCGTTGCTTTAGCTGACATGTAGACGGATTGTCTAATTTTATTCCACCTTTTATATGGACTCATTTTAGACAGGACGTGCAGCTGTTGCGCACAGCGCGTAGCCTGCGCTGCACCAACTTACTTTTGTGGATCCCTGTAACTCCCTCATTTGCATATTTGAATAGCAAATCAATGGTGTGTCTAGTGCAGTTTTGCGCGCACGGATACGCTGGTCTATCGAAATTACGCCGGTCCATTTCATGCGTATATCGTTTTGGGGATGCGGCGCATCGATACGCAGAATTAGACTTACGCCGCGAATCTCCTAGAATGCCAGTGTAATGGCTCTGTGAATCTGGCCCACCGTATTTATCGGGGTATTGCGCGCACCCCTAACCTAGAAGAGAAAATCCTGAAAAAAAAAGAAGAAGAAAAAGAATATACTGAGGCCACGTACACATGATCAAATCTATCTGCTGGAAAAAATCCGACGGACCGTTTCAGCAGACAAATTAGATTGTGTGTACGGGCGGACAGACGGGTTTTTCCAGCAGACAGATTTTAAAGCATGCTTTAAAATCTGTCTGCTGGGAACCCGTCCGTCCGACATGTCTGCTGGTTAGTACGCTAACCAGCAGACATATCTGCCCGCGCATGCGTCGAATGGATTCGACGCATGCGCGGAAGTGTTTTACTTCCTGGTGATGGTGACGTGGCGGCGTCAACGTCACCGCCACGTTACCGCGCTGTCTGCCGGCGGGGTTTTTGGTTTGATCGTGTGTACACGATCAAACCAATACATCCCAGCAGACAAATCCGATCAAATCGGTCTGTCAGACCGATTTGATCGGATTTATTTGGTCGTGTGTACGCGGCCTTACAGTTTAGATATCCCTCGTCTGTGTCTTGCCCGGCGTCCATCGGCGGCCTTGTCCGGTCCGGCGTCCGTGTACGGCCTCGGTGGTGTCCTCCTCGGTTCTCCCGCGCTGTCTCCGAGTCTAATCCCTGCTTCCCGCGCTTATTGACCGCCGCCGCCGACATATACCGAGCGCAGTACACTCGGGCACGCTCGGCTTCTCACGCATAGAGGCTAGGAGTGTGACCGCGAGTGAAGCCGAGCCTGGCCAAATGTGCCCGAGTGTACTGCGCTCGGTATATGTCGGCGGAGGAAATTCAAACTAAGTGCGGGAAGTGGGTATCGGCGTATATTGCGCACCCATGATTTTCGCCTTATTTTAAAGGGGAAAAAAAGTGCGCGGTATACACCGATAAATACAGTAGTTTATTTTAAGATGTTTATTCAGCATGAGGCTGTATATTCTGCAATATTTTCATTTTTGGTAAACTCATGCAATGAATCCAAGCACTGCTAGCTGAGATAAAATATAAAATGCAATGCATTGATGCATTCACACAGTTTCAAAGTAACCATAAGATCAAACAAAGTTCAGGAATATTCCTTTATTCCATTGTTTTTCAAATCTATGTGCTTTGATTGTTTGAAGAGAAAAGCATCTGTACCAGGCTCCAAGTGTGAGGAGCAAAGGCAAGCCATAAACATTAAAGTGAAACCCTTTAAGCAGCTTATAAAACCTTGTGATCTTTCTGCACAAAGCTCGAAGTGCTTTATTCCTCCCTTGAGGAGCAAAATGGCAGCAGGCCCTAAAAGAGATCCAGTTTGGGAATATTTACTAACCCAACAGCTTATTTTAAATAGGAAACCTTCATCTTGTTTGCAAATATTGAAGATTCTACCAGCAAGAATAAGTCCTTACGTTTAAAGAGCACCTGTCATTTCAGATCCATCAGGGCAGCGCCTGTTAGCGGGCATCCACTCACCTGCTGCCACCATCTCCCTCACCTTGTTGTGTCACTCCTGCATCACCAGCCATTCCATTAAAAAGAATATGACTGTCAGTGAGACAACAGCGGATCAGAGGAGGAGCCACTGCAGGACAGAGGGGACATTTACTCTTTAAAAATTATGACTTAATCGGAGTTCCACCCTAAAAACAAAGGCCTAGATTCACAAAGCGATTACGCCTGTGTAAATGTTGTTAGACAGGAGTAATTTCGATTTACGAGCGTTTTTACGCTAGTCGAAATCCTCAAACCATGAAAAGACACCTGCGTGCTAAATTTCGACTTTATTACGTGTTAGTACGCCTTCAGATCTACGCTGCCTGTGCGGCCACTGGGCGGACTTCCTCACCTTCATGGTATGCTAATGAGCTTTTGCCTGGCGCTCTTCAAACGCAATCTCTTACGGCACCTTTAGTCATCTTTTTTTTCCGTTTCACTATACCAGCTTTTTGCTGGAGACAGCCCATGTTAAGTACTCGAATTTCAACGTTTTTCGATTTCTTTTATTATTTTTAACGTAAGTCGTCCGGGAATAGGAATGTTCGTAAACGCCGCTACTCAAACAACGAATGACGTCACGACGTGATTTCGCGCAATGCACGGCGGGAAATTCCTGAACAGAGCATGCGCAGTTCGATCGTCGCGGGGACGCGCTTAATTTAAATGCTTCACGCCCCCTACTCACGTATTTCGATTTACGATACAATAGCGTACGCGCAAAAAAACTACCTGAATTCGGCGTAGAGTCTGGTGATAGACGGCAGCGTAGCGTATTTCGATTACGCAGCGGAAGATTACATCTATGTGAATCTGCCCCAAAATTTTTATGAACAGCTTGCCTAATGTAAAAAAAAAAAATCTTACATTTTTTTTTTTAACTCACTTCTATATGGCTGTTACTAGGCACATTTCATAATCTGCCTAGTTCCTAGTCCACATTGGTAGAACTTCCTGTCCTAAGACCCCATTGCCTCCTTTGAAATGACACTCCCAGCATGCACCTCTCAGAAAATCCAGGAAGCTATGATGGAAACGGCCACAAGATTCCTCAGATGATATCAGGCAAGTTTTTGCAACTGTTTATGTACCGATCGTGCTTTATTAATATGTTTTAATGAATATTCATCATATTGTTATTGAGATTGCAAAAAATAAATTATGCCTGGAACCCCGGTTTAAAATTGAGTTGATTTAAATAAAATCTACCCTGATTTCATTGCCATCACATGGTATACAGTTGCTATGAAAAGGTATACAAAACTTAACATTTCTTCTTATCTTGCAAAATTTGCAATTTTTAGGTAGCGATGTAAAAACACGTTAGGTGATATTTTACACAGATGTTATATTAGCAACCAGAATTAAATAAATATGCACTTTGAATGACAATTGCGCGGTCATGCTACACTGTACCCAAACAAAATTGGCGGCCTTTTTTTCCCACAAATAGAGCTTTCTTTTGGTGGTATTTGATCACCTCTGTGGTTTTTATTTTTTGCGCAACAATAAAAGACTGAAAATTTAGAAAAAAAATATATTTTAATTTTTTTCTGTTAACTTTTTTGTAAATAAGTACGTTTTCTCTTTCAATTACGGGCACTTACATGGTGGCACTGATGGGCACTGATGAGGTGGCACTGATGGACACCAATGAGGTAGTACTGATGGGCACCAATGAGGTGGCACTGATGGGCAATGATAGATGGCGCTGGTATGCCGCACTGATGGGCACTCATAGGTGGCACTGTTGGGCACTCATAGGTGGCACTGATGGGCACTCATAGGCAGCACTGATGGGCACTCATAGGTGGCACTGATGGGCACTCATGGGGAGCACTGGGCACTCATATGCGGCACAGATGGGCACTCATGGGTGGCACTTATGGGTACTTATGGGTGGCACAGATGGGCACTGATAGGTGGGCACTGGGCATGAATTGGTACTGAGGGGTGGCACTGATGGACTTTGAGGGGTGGCACTGATTAATCTATGTTGCCAGTCAGTGCCCATGTGTGGACACTGACTGGCATCTTTATTTTTTTTACTTGTGTGTTGTTTTTTTTTTTAAATCCTTTTTAATTTTTTTTGCCCTTCCAGTGTGGGCTTCCCTGGTAGTCCAGTGTGGGCTTCCATGGGGGTCCAGTGTGGGCATCCGAGGGGGGCTGCACTGATAAACAATCAGCGCGAACCTCCCCCCTGTCAGGAGAGCCGCCGTTCGGCTCTCCTGTACTCGTGTCTGTCAGACACAAGTGAGGAAGAGCCATCGACGGCTCTTCCTGTTTACATCGTGATCAGTGGTAGTGAGCCTTCGTGCACCATGAAATCCTGCAGGACGTCAATTGACGTCCAGTCAAGATTTCACAACCACTTCCCGGACGTCAATCTCCTATTGACTGGGCGGGAAGTGGTTAAAATTCAACTCACAGAAATAAAAAGGTCTTATTTTTCACATTATTTTAGGATTATCATCTCCCCAGAGTAGTTTTGTGACAGATTTCAATCGTTATGTGATGTTTGCTGCACTCTGATGACGTGAAGTAAATGAAAATAGAACATCTTTTCCTCACTTTCACATGAATTTAATGTCGCTGCACTGAGCAAAAAAAGGCAGCATGTAGTTGCAAGTTATTTTGCCCTCATACCAATTAGGATGTTTTTTACAATTAGAAGTAATCAAATATTGCCTTCCCCAAAAAAGTAATGTCTCTGGACAACTATCTTTGAGACTGTGGGGTTAGTGGATCGTTCCATGCCATAAGTTTAAAATCCAAACACTTTTGGAGTGGTCTGGAAAATTGCTTACCCTACCTACACGTTCCTATCATCAACAGATGTAGATCTAAATCCACCTTATGTTTCAGACGGCCATTCAGAGCAGAAAAACTAATATTGTCATTTCCTAAATTATTTTTTATCACCTAACTTTCAATTAGTATGCAGGTGGAATTGTACAGACTGATTGCCCATCTTTTTATGAAGCTTGGAAGCTGAAGTTATGTGTGTGCTGTGCTTTGGGTGGTTTGCTGTGGGTATCCCAGAGATAAAATTTAAGGGTATAAAAAAAATGCTAATAAATAATAAAAAATGTCTTACGTCCTTAAATTTTATATCTGGGATACCCACAACAAACCACCCAAACGCTCTTATAGGTTTTCACATGTTTTCTATGATCCCTTTACTGTCACAGACCCTCATATTGCATTAAAAAAAAAAAAAAGCGTCAAAAACTACATACGGGGTCAACTCTGCCCGGGCTCACGTTTCTGCTCGCCACATTGAACTACACATCCCATCATGCTTTGGAATACAAGTTTTACTTGTGTATAAAAATAATACACCAACCACCACAGCACACAGATGACTTCAGCTTCCAAGCTTCATAAAAAGATGGACAATCAGTTTGTACAATTCAAAATACGGCCGCCAGACTTGTGACTGGGAAAAAACCCTGGGAATCAATCTCACCTTCGCTGAGAACCCTTCACTGGTTGCCAGTAAAGGACAGAATTGCTTTTGAAGCACTCTGTCTGACCCATAAGTGCATCCATGGGAAGGCCCCGCAATATCTATGCAAAAGATAGAAGCCCACAATTCCAATCGCGTTCTGCGATCCACCAACCAAAATCTGGTCAAGGTACCCAAAGCCAGATACAAGTCCAAAGGAGAAAGAAGGTTTGCTTTCCAAGGTCCCAGACTATGGAACGCTTTACTAACCAGTATTCGGTTGGAGAGCCCAGAGGCGATTTGGTTTGCATGTGCCGCGCTATATAGGTTTTTAATTCATTCATTCATTCACAAGGCAAGGGAAAGGACCATACGGATTCACCCTGTTTGTCCCCTGCCAACACCAAAGGAGTTCCTTCAAAATGCTTTAACACCCCCTGTTAGACGAAGAGTGTAGCCTTCAGGCAGAACAGTGCCGACATGCCCCATGCAGGGTAAATACCAGCTGGAATTCGTGGAGGTTCCTTCCTGAGCCAGCTGTGGGATTGCACATTGCTGCTGCTACACATATTCTTTGCCTTTGAATAGACTTTGCTTTCCATATGGCCACACTGACATAGCACACTTACATCACAGCCTTGCTATCTATTTTATTTAATAAATGTGGCTCTGTTTTTAATGGGATCCCATGCTCCTGTCTTCTTGTCTTCAAGTTTCACTTGTGAGTGATCATTTAATGGGTCTTTGGGCAATGTCAGGGGAGTCGGATCGTCCTCTGTCATCGCCCCGCCCCCCCCCCCCCCAAATAGTCATTCACTACTATATTCAGCAATGTATGCTTTCACCATTGTAACAGCTGACCAATAGTAATACGCCAAGTGAAAGGTTGAGCATCGGCAATGATAGCATTAGAATCTGGGGCACCAGGGCAGGTGCTGCCAACTAGTAGCAAAGAACATGTTCAATGCCCACCAACAGATTATAGTATCACTAATAGTAACACTCAAACACCTTCCTGCCATCAATTTTTTTTTAGCATGTGCAACTAATAAAGTATTTAGTAATTACCCCATGTCAGCAGCTCTTTGAATCTCCCACTCTAATGACATGAACAGATTTGATGCACAGTGGGAGACGATGTGCACTGACAGGCGAGAAGTTCCTCTTCAATTATAGTTCCAAACACTGTTCATTTCACAGTGACTTGGTGACCACGTCGCCACAAAGACTACACAGGGGCAGTGAAGGGACTGGTCACCCTGCTTAGTATACAGCGGCCACAGGTCTCCTGAACAGGAAATTACAAAGGGAAAAGTCTGAGAAGGATAATGTTTGGGGTGAAGGAGAGGGAAACAGAGTTGGTACAAAGTAAATGAAGCAAATATTGTTAAATTATGTATATCTGCCTGACTATAGATAGATAGATAGATAGATAGATAGATAGATAGATAGATAGATAGATAGATAGATAGATAGATAGATAGATCGCCCATAGGCGATTTAGTTTGCATGTGCCACGCTATATAAAAGTTTTCATCCATTCAAGTTTTTCATTCATTCATAGATAGATAAATAGATATAAATAGATTTTGTTAACAGTGGGGCTTCAAACATGTGGTGAAAAATACTAAAAACAGTAATTTACAGGGTACCTGCCCCTCCTCTTCTCCTATCAAAATACACTGCAAAAGTGTAAAACACCCAAAACATTATTTTATCACAGTAATCATAAAAAAAAAAAAAAAAACACACACACCTATCACTCAATATCCAACAAAACATTGTGAACTGCATGTTTCAGTAAGCAAAATAAAGAGTAGTAAAATAGGAACATATTCATTAACTTCTGGAGCTGAGCATTGTGAATTGGCCTGATTGTGTTATATTATAATGCAGACATATTTATTTTTACATGGATTTTCCATTGGCATGTCATAATAATGGAAAATTGAACCGTTAACACATTTCACAGGAAAGTGTCCACAGATGATCAAGGTAAGTATCCCAACAAAGTGAGTCAACCCTTTTCATTTTGCATTTTATCCCAGAACTTATTCTCAATTTTCTTCAGTTATGAAGAGCTCCTAAAGTCTAAAGACTGTAAAAAGCTATGTACAGTAGTAATAAGTAAAGACTGTTTAAGTGAGCATTTATTGAGTAGGGGCAGATGACAGCTTTCATAATCCAAAATTAGACTTTGATGTAGAACTGGCAATATTTTAGACAGGAAGTTTTCCTGGAGCCAGCAAAACCTACAATTTTCTTTTCAATGTGTGCACCGCTCTGAAAATCTGGCGGAAGTTTCTTATTTTAACCACTTGCCCACCGCGCCATAGGCATTTTACTGCTACGGCGCGGCGGGGTTACCTCGGGACGACGTCCCTGGGATGTCGTCCTTCACTTTCGCGATTGCGCGTCCCCTGGGACGCGCTCACGAAAGTGTCCGTGCTCGCCGGGTCTAGGAGACCCGGCGCATCACGGATCACGGTAAATTGCCGCTGATCGCGGCCGTTTACCACGTGATCGCGCCGTCAAATGACGGCGCGATCACTTGTAAACAAACCGGCGTCATTTGATGACGCCGGTTCCTCCCTCTCCTCCCTCTCCGCTCTGTACAGTGTGCGAGGAGAGGGGGGGGAGCGGGGTGTCAGCAGCTGAGCTGTGGCTGGATCTGTGACAAATGCAGTCACAGATCCAGCCATCCCTCAAAACATCCCAGCTCTGCCATCCCCCCAGTACCCTGCAATCCCCAGTACCCTGCAATCCCCAGTACCCAACAATACTCAGCAATCCCCCAGTACCCAACAATACCCCAGTACCCAACAATACCCCAGTACCCAACAATACCCCAGTACCCAACAATACCCCAGTACTCAACAATACCCCAGTACTCAACAATACCCCAGTACTCAACAATACCCCAGTACTCAACAATACCCCAGTACTCCAGTACTCGGCAATACCCCAATACTCGGCAATACCCCAATACTCGGCAATACCCCAATACTCGGCAATACCCCAATACTCGGCAATACCCCAATACTCAACAATACCCCAGTACTCAACAATACCCCAGTACTCAACAATACCCCAGTACTCAACAATACCCCAGTACTCCAGTACTCAACGATACCCCAATACTCGGCAATACCCCAATACTCGGCAATACCCCAGTACTCGGCAATACCCCAGTACTCGGCAATACCCCAATACTCGGCAATACCCCAATACTCGGCAATACCCCAATACTCAACAATACCCCAATACTCAACAATACCCCAGTACTCAACAATACCCCAGTACTCAACAATACCCCAGTACTCCAGTACTCAACGATACCCCAATACTCGGCAATACCCCAGTACTCGGCAATACCCCAATACTCGGCAATACCCCAATACTCGGCAATACCCCAATACTCGGCAATACCCCAATACTCCAGTACTCAACGATACCCCAGTACTCAACAATACCCCAGTACTCAACAATACCCCAATACTCAACAATACCCCAATACTCGGCAATACCCCAATACTCGGCAATACCCCAATACTCGGCAATACCCCAATACTCCAGTACTCGGCAATACCCCAGTACTCGGCAATACCCCAGTACTCCAGTACTCAACGATACCCCAATACTCGGCGATACCCCAATACTCGGCAATACCCCAGTACTCGGCAATACCCCAGTACTCGGCAATACCCCAGTACTCGGCAATACCCCAATACCCTGCATGATACTTTGCAATACCCCAATACTCTGCAATACCGCCTATGGGGATTTTTAGGTAGCAAAGTTTGGCGCCATTCCATGAGCGTGCGCAATTTTGAAGGGTGACATGTTGGGTATCTATTTACTCGGCGTAACTTCATCTTTCACATTATGAAAAAAAATTGGGCTAACTTTACTGTTTTGTTTTAAGCACAAAACAGTTTTTTAAAAAACACGCGTTCAATACATTTCTGCGAAAATACCGTGCGAGATAAAAAGTTGTAACGGCCGCCATTGTATTCTCTAGGGTCTTTGCTAAAAAAGCATATATAATGTTTTGGGGTTCAATGTAATTTTCTAGCAAATAAATGATGATTTTTCCATGTAGGAGAGAAATGTCAGAATTGGTCTGGGTGTTCCAGAACGCCTGATGGCGTTCCCTGCATGTTGGGCCTCTGTATGTGGCCACGCTGTGTAAAAGTCCCACACATGGGGTATCGCAATACTCGGGAGGAATAGCAGAATGTGTTTTGGGGTGTAATTTGTGGTATGCATATGCTGTGTTTGAGAAATAACCCGCTAATATGACAGAAACAAGATTTTTTTATTTTTTTTTACAGAATTTTCAGTCGTTTTTCTTTTATAGCGCAAAAAATAAAAAACCCAGAGGTGATCAAATACCACCAAAAGAAAGCTCTATTTGTGTGAAAAAAAGGACAAAAATTTCAAATTGGTAGAATGTTGTATGACTGAGTAATTGTCATTCAAATTGTGAGAGCACCGAAAGCTGAAAATTGGTCTGGTTAGGAAGGGTGTTTAAGTGCCCAGTGGTCAAGTGGTTAACACTTAAATGAAGCTCAAGAAAAATGTACAGCAAGACAAATCTCCAGAGATACTGTAATAGATAAATTACATAAATCTTTAATAATCTCCAAATGGTATAGTAATCTCCTACAAAGCAGGGTTTCCGTTTAGTGTTATAGACTTGTAGTTTTTAAGAACATGTAAATGAATTCTCAATTGTTTTCTATGTGTCCTGTTCACACTGAAATAAAGCCCCTGGTGGCAAACAGTGTGGAGCAGTAAGGCTCCTTACACACTGTGCAGGGACCACCCTGTCTCTCCTCCGCTCTCCCGTATGGGGAATCGGATGAAAACGGACCGTCTGTCCGTTTGCATCCGATCAGTTTGGCCGGACGGAAGAAAAATAAGACATTCTTCCGTCCGCAAAAACGGATGCGGATCTGGCGGACGTTAGCGGATGCATCATCCGCTAACGGATCCGCTCCCATAGGGGCCCATTACAAGTCCGTAAACGGACTTGTAATGAGCGGACGAACGGTCCGCTAGTGTGAAAGGACCCTAAAATGCACACATTTTTCTGCAATGGACCATAGCTCACTGAGGGCTCTGTGTACTGTTTGTTTCTACGTACTGCAGGTGCACAGAAATGAATGACATGTCATTTTGATAAACATGGCTAAAAAAAAATAATAATAATTAAAAAAAATGGATGATTCTGATAAGCTCGTCAGCAATATCTTGATGGATTGGCGATAAACATAAGACAGGAAGGAGGGCCCTGGGACTGAGAAACCTCAGTATACAGAATTTATAAAAGAAACCTATGCTTTTGCCCACATAGAGTAGAATAACAGGTTAACTTAAAGTGGTGACTGCTGACGTCATCTGCATCATCGGCGCATTAACACTGAAGAAATGGGCCGCTGGTGCAGTTTCTTCAGTAGCAGTGCTGTGACCGATGGCACCCAGGCGCATGCTCGGGAGTGACGTCATCGCAGCTCCATCCAATCAGAGTGCCGGAGCCACGGACTCGGAAGTAAATCCGGTGGAAGATGTCGGCCGTGTAGCGATGCCGATTCAGGGCATCGAGATAAGTATTTCATAATGCCTTTGTCTTGCAGGGTTTATTTTTGTTGTTTTTTTCCCAAGGTTTACAACCTTTTTAAAACTACAAGCCCACCACTTATATATCCCTTTGTTTCCTTCACCAGCAAGGAAATGAATGGAGAGCCAGAATAAACAGCAGGATGGAAAATCAAGGGAACCCGTTTTATTCAAAACAGGTTAACATACAGTATATACTATTGGATTATTGCTGACAATCACTAGCATACAGCTAACATTTATTTATTTTTTTACAAATAACCTCTGCTCAGTTACTGTTCAGGTGACAATGACAGACAAAGCAGGCAGCGCGTACTGAAGTAGATTTAATTTATATATACAGCAGATCAGCACTGTGTATTAACTGAAAATATTACCTGCTGCAGGATTTAATTTGAACACTTTTCAGCTTCTCAGCAGGAAAGAAAAATGTTTACTGTACTTTTGAAGATTATTATGACAGAAAGCCATCAATTGATTCCCCAATCCATGTTAAAGCGGAGCTCCAGGCCCCCCCCCCCCCAAAAAAAATTGAAGTCAGCAGCTACAAATACTGTACCTGGTGACTTGTGAAAGGCTGACCGCAGGTCAGCCTGGGTTTGTAGGAGGAGTCGGGAGGTATTTAAACCCGCCCTCCATCCTCCTTCTGGGCGTCGGTTTTCTTGTGTGTGGGGTTTCTGGGTATTGCACGTCACTTCCTGTTTCTGTCCAGAGCAATGGAGGCAGCTGCTGCAGGTGTCCATTGTGCTCTCCTCAGGATTCCCAGCGGACCGGACTGTCTGTACCCCATCCTCCTCCGTCAGCTGAGCACCGCTCACCCCAACCGCCCCCCCGCTTCTCCCGATGCTTGCAGGGGGGGTGCAGGTCTGTAGTTGTGGCAGGCACCATTGGGGGGGGCTGTCCACCATGTCAGCCAGGCACTTGTCAGCATCATAGGGGCCACCTGCTTCTCCACTCTGGCTCACGCTGTGGGGGGTCCCTCCGTTCTCCCTCCTGCTCCTCTGGGATACTCGGTGAGAGGGGAGCCAGCCGTCCTCCCTCTCACTCCTCTGGGCACCCACATCCACTTGGTGCAGGGCTCCATGGAGACCGCCCGCCTGTTCCTCCCGCCCCCCGTTTGCTCTAATGACGTCACCCGCTCCATGGCTCCTCAAGCTAGTCTAGTACCTCACATGGGGGGATGTTGGTTGGGTCAGGTGCGGTAGTTTGGTGGGCTCAGTCAGCATCGGAGGTCGCATCCCGGTGCAGGGGGGGGGGTCGGGTGTGTGGGCATGTGCTTTCCCTGTCCGCACTCTGCTTCCTCCTAGCTGTGTCATGTAGCTGAGCGCTGTTTGGCTGAAGGAGCATCTTCCCCAGTGCGGCCTGTTACCTCCCCTGTGACACATGTCTCCCAGTTACAGCCCAGTGGGTGCTGAGGGCTCCCCGTAAAAGTTTCTGAGTTTCTACTGCTAGTTAAGGTTCTTCTGATGGTTACGTTTCTCTTATGTTATGCGATTCATGTTATGCGATTCATGTCAGGCGATTCATGTCAGGCGATTACATTTTTCATGCTAGTTATGTCCTCATGCTATGTGTTCTTATGCTAGTAATGTCCTCATGCAATGTGTTAATGCTAGTGATGTCCTCATGCGATTATGTTTCACGTGCGGTCACGTTCTCCTGCGATCACGTTCGTGTGCGATCGTGGCCATCGTGTTACGTTTCTCATGCAATCACGGTTTTCATGGTGGTTCTCATGCGATTACGTTTCGCATGGTAGTTCTCTTGCGATTATGTTTCCCATGGTTTCTCATGCGATCATGTTCATGTGCGATCACGGTCCTCGTGTGTTACGTTTCTCATGCGATCACGTTCTCATGCGATTACATTTCTCATGGTGTCTTCCCATGCGACTATATTTCCCATGCGACTAAGTTTCCCATGGTATTATGTTTCCCATGCGACTACATTTCCCATGGTATGTTTGACTCAATTACGTTTTTCATGTGACTATGTTTCCCATGCGGCGACTACGTTTCCCATGCGGCGACTACAGTTTCGATGGTATGTTTCTGACTCGATTACGTTTTTCATGTGACTACGTTTCCCATGCGGCGACTATGTTTCCCATGCGGCGACTATGTTTCCCATGGTATGTTTCTGACTCGATTACGTTTTTCATGCGACTACGTTTCCCATGCAACTAAGTTTCCCATTGTATTATGTTTCTGGTACGATTACGTTTCCCATGGTATTCTGATGCGATTACTTTTTTTCATGCGACTACGTTTCCATGCGATTACGTTTCTCATGGTGTCTTCTCATGCAATTACGTTTTTTTCATGGTGTCTTCTCATGCGGTTACGTTTCCCATGCGACTACGTTTCCCATGGTATGTTTCTGACTCTATTACGTTTTTCATGTGATTACGTTTCCCATGCGACTACGCTTCCCATGGTTTTATGTTTCTGATATGATTACGTTTCCCATGGTATCATGTTTCTGATGCGATTACATTTTTTCAGGCGACTGTTTTTCATGCGACTAGGTTTCCATGCGATTACGTTTCCCATGGTATTATGTTCTCATGCGATCTGGTGCGATTGCAGTTATCATGCGGGTTTGTTTCTCATGCGATTATGGTTTTATGTTCTCATGTGAGTTTGTTTCGGATGCGTTTACGTTTTTTCATGCGACTACGTTTTTCATGCACTCACGTTTCTCATGCGGTTACGTTTCTCATGCAATTGCGTTCTCATGGTTCCTCATGTGATTACGTTTCTCATGCGATTACGGCTCATGTGTTTTGTTACGGATGCAATTACGTTTCTCATGGTATCACGTTTCTCATGTGATTTGTTTCTCATGCGATTAAGTTTCTCATGGTTCTCAGGCGATCGCGTTTCTCATGCGGTTACGTTCTCGTGTTATTGCGTGACGTGTCTCAGGATGTCATGTTCTCATGCGATTACGTTTCTCATGGTTTACTCATGTGTTTTCATTTCTCATGTTAGTCATGTCCATGCAGTTATGTTTCTCATGTGCACATTTCTCGAGCTAGTTACGGTTCCCAGGCGATCACGTTTCTCATGCTGGTCATGTTCCCTTGCGATTACGTTTCTAACGCTAGTCATGTTCTTGTGCGTTGCACTTTTATGTGCCGCGTTTCTCAGGCTAGTTATGTTCTCATGCTATTTTACATTGTTTCATGCAGTTATGTCTCATGTTTTTCGTTCCTCAGACAATTTTACGTTTCTACGGTGCGTTTTACGTTACGTTTCTCATGCTATTCATGTTTTCCCATATTTACGTTTCTCTTGCAGGTTTTAGTTGTGATGCAATTATTGGTTATTAATGTATGTATGTACGATTATGCTTCTCATACTTTTTACGCTTCTCATACGATTACGCTTCTCATACGTTTACGCTGTTCTGGGTATTATGTTCTCAAGTGTATTACGCTTCTCATGTTTTTTCGTTTCTCGTACTATTCACGTTTCTCGTACTATTCACTTCTCATGCTTTTTTACCTCTCATGCTATTCGTGTGCTCGGGTGCTTATGTCTCTCATGCTACTTCACGTCGCTCATGCAACTTCAGGTCTATCATACACGTTTACGCTTCTCATACGATTACGCTTCTCACACGATTACGCTTCTCACACGATTACGCTTCTCATACGATTACTCTGTTCTGGGTATTATGTTCTCAAGTGTATTACGCTTCTCATGCTATTCACGTTTCTCGTACTATTCACGTTTCTCGTACTATTCACTTCTCATGCTTTTTTACTTCTCATGCTATTCGTGTGCTCGGGTGCTTATGTCTCTCATGCTACTTCACGTCGCTCATGCAAATTCAGGTCTATCATACAGGTTTCAGTCGTGATGGTTTCTAGTTGGTAGTTTGATATCATCATTGTAGATTCATGGCGTTTCACCGCTGGGGGGGTCACCCATCACGTCTATGGGTGCTTACGGATTGAGATGATCGTTTTTAATCGGCTTGTACGGTGGCAAGTCTCCTCATCCGTTTCTCATACGTTTCATGCATCTTGACATACTATGACCTGACACGTCTTCAGGTTCATCGGGCCTGAGTGTACGTTTTTAATTTGCCTGCTACGCCTCAGGTTGCTCGGCCTTTGCAATTCATGGGTTTGTCTCATTCTCAGTCCAGCTGCATTAGTCCACACTTACCTACATTTTATTTTCATAGTCTGTGCATTCATATTTGTTCATGGCCACTCTCCACTGCTGGTTACCTGTTACGTCTACGGGTACTGTCGGATTGAGATGTTCGTTTCTAATTGGCTTGTGCGGTGGCAAGTCCCCTCATCCGCTTCTCACGGCTTTCATCACGTTCATACGTCACATTATCTCACAACTTACATCACTTGCCTGACACGTCTTCAGGTTCATAGGCTTGAGTGTTACGTTTTTAATTGGCCTGATTTGTCTCAGGTTGCTCAACCTTGCTAGTTTCTTGAGACTGACACATTTCAGTCTTCCGCTACATTTTCATTCCTGCTCTACGTTACTGCGTGTTAGTCACGGACACCTACGTAGGTAGGGGTAAGGGAGGTAGGGATTTTTCCTATGGTGAGTTGGGGCTCGTTGATTATGTTGTTTTTAACGAGGTTGTTCTTCTTTGCAGATTTCATGTCACGGGCAGCAGATATCGCAGAGTTTGCCGCCATCTGTCTTTCTCCGGTAACAAATTCTATGCATGGTAGCACGCTCTCCTTGAAACTCCTGATACAGCCTTCTTTTTTACAGACGGAGCTTGATCTTCAAGTCCTGGGTTCTTTTTCTCACTGACATTCAGTTCCTACTTGCCTTTTTGCTCCTTTTGCCACTTTCAGCTCAAACAAGTTTTCAAGCTGGGCCCAGGACAGTCGGGGCACTAGACTTTTGCGAATGTACTCAGGGATAGGCCACTTTACTTTCCCTAGTACTCCCTTCTCTGCTAGCACAGGGCATGACTTGTAGCCATTCCCTGCTGCTTAGCCAGGGTAGAACTTCAATATCCTCTCCGGGCCGTGCTTGCAGTACAGGTGCAGTTTCTGCTGCCATTCGTCGAGGGGTCTGTATTCTCGTTGTTGAGAAGTTAGATTGGCGGTAGCTTTCTTTTCCGGACATAGGTCAGCTCCACATGTCTGTCACAGGCATTCTTACGTTGGGGGCTTGTGGTTGCATACAGTTACTTTAATTTCAAATCTCTTGGCTAGCTCATCCTACGGTTTTATTTTTTGCCCCCTTTTAGGCATACGGACCACGTGACCCCGGCACACCTCAGGTCACTTTCCCACCTCAGATCAATTTCCCTGTTTTCCCCTCAGACCTTTCCCTAGCACGATCACCTGAGACTCAGAGTACAATTACTATTAGGGCACTTACCTGTACAGGGATCCCACGGTGATCTCACCCAAGCTGATGGCTCCACCATCTTGGGCAATGGAAATCAGCAGTAAAGCCTTGTGTAGGAGGCAGACACGATGCACTTCCCCATTTGGGTGGATGTCTACTTTAAATAGTGTGAATGGAACAATCTCTTCTGTTGGCTATTGTAATCTGATAAAAAGAACCAGCAGTTGTCAGAATACCTGACCAGGGAATGTATTTGATTGGCTGTAGTGACTGTTTGGCTGAAATTGTTCTGCCCACCTCCTTTGATTTTCAAATTAAGGTAGATGAGTTGGGTTGTGCTAACAGGGCCAATACAGCTCTAATTTTGGCTTATGTGTATGACCAGTATTAGTTGTAACTACACTTGGTAGGATCTCCACTGACAAATAGTGTAGGAAACACAATGTACTTATTAGGGACTCATTCAATGTAACTTTCTACCTTTCATCATTAATTACATGCAACAAGAATACACCCATGATGTATAACTATAAAAAAAAAAAACTCTAAACTGAACTGCCTAGAAACGACTGTAAACCCACCCTATGTACATGGACAGATAAGATAACAGAGGAGAGTTCAGGAGCAGTTGAAAAAAATGTCCAACTGCTCCTAAATGTCCATTTAGCAGCAGCAGTGTACATAAGGCCTTAGCGCCACTTAGCAAGTAAGTTAATTATTATTTTCAACCATTAGTTAGAAAGCTTTCTGGTTACATTAGGGACACCAAGATGGTTCTTTCACTAATTAAAGATCCGATTTGGTGAGATGGTTTGGTATAGGTAACTTTGGATGTACAGGCATTGTACTCCTCTATACCCCATCATCTTGCCTTATGGAACATTTAGGCCCCATACACACGAGCAGACAGATTTGTTCAAAATCCCCGCCGGCAGAAGTCGCGCTGACGTGGCGGTGACGTTGACGCCGCCACGTCACCGCACCAGGAAGTAAAACACTTCCGCGCATGCGTCAAAACCATTCGACGCGTGTGCGAGAAGACATGTCTGCTGGTTAGCGTACTAACCAGCAGACATGTCGGGCGGACAGGTTCCCAGCCGACAGATTTGAAAGCATGCTTTCAAATCTGTCGGCTGGCCAAATCCGTCGGCTCGCCCGTTTCCAGCAGATAGATTTGATCGTGTGAACGCGGCCTGAAAGCGATATAGTTCCTATAATAAAGAACTACTGTAGTTTATAGTCATGGCTTTTGAATTTTAGCTTCAACACAATTATTTTTATTTTGATGGTGCCTATAGCGTTTTTTTAAGGAAAAATAAATATTATATATTTTTTTTTTCAATGGATCAAAAACATTAAAAACCGCTGGTGACGTTTTTTTTGTTTTACTGCTCAAAAATGGCACTGCCCAAAACTGCTGATAACAGCTTATGTGTGCATGGACATGGAGAGTTTAATGACTGTAGAAAAAAATGTCTACTGACAAAAACAGCGGCTGTAAAAACGTCCAAAAACGTCCAGTGTGCATGAGGACTTAAAGTTTTTCCAATCCAAATGCTTCTTTAGGGTGAATGAGGCTGATTTATTAATAGCAAATAGGCTGTTTACTTTGCAAAAAAATGCAAGGAAAATTTTCCAAGAGCTTAGTGAATTAGGTGAAGCTCTGCTGACTTCCAGGTTTTCTTTTCTGTGCACAAAATTGCCTATTCTTTGCAAAGTGAAATTTCTCCACACTAACTAAGCTCTGGTGAAAATTATTTTGCTAGATAAGTTCATGTTTGGAAGATGTTACATGATCCAGCTCCTGCCACCTTTCCCTCCTATTCTCCTATTCACCTCCTCCCTGTGAGGGCAGGTGGGGGTTCCTCCTCCACTGTAATTTAAAAAAAAACAGCCGGCTCCCTCCACACAGCCATGTCATTCATTCACAGATTCTTTTGAATAAACAACCTAAAAGTACAGTCTTCCACCATGGCAGATGGACTTGCAGTTTCAATGGGCTGCGGAGGCACAGATATGCGCTCTTGTCCAAGAACAGCTTTCAACAGAAAGTCCATACAGAGGTACGGGCTGAAATCTGGTGGACATTCCTGCAGGAGCCGACATTGCACATCACAGGTGCAATGCATGCCAGGCTCCTACAGGAACATTCTTTCATTTCTGAACTAATTCTGCAGTCAGCTGTAATGTGGTAGATAATGAATCAAACCATAAGCGGACAATTATTTTCACCACAAAAGTAAAAAATAAAAATAAAGGTAAACCAGTCATGATCAGAATGAGTTTGATGAACTCTTGGTGTATAAAGACATCTCTCACCAGTGTGACCACCTTTGAATAAAGTTTAAACTGAAAGCTTTTTTTTTTTTTTTTATAACTTGTCATGTAGCAAAAGCCTCAAAAGCTGTTTTGTAAAAGTTTCTATAAGCTTATCAAAATGGCTCACATGAATACACTTTTATTATGACTGGACTATCATAGCTAAAAGCTCCTAAAAAAACAGAAAGCAATAGCCAGGCTGTGGGAATTAAATTCCACTGCTGGAAATTGTTTTCACACTTTGTCCTGAAAAACAAGTGAACAAGGTTGGGAAAACTTAATTTCAGTCAAGTTCAGTATGCAACAAATTAAATTGGGTTTTTATTATTAGATCAACACAAACGGTTAGTGGAGAAAATATTGTACGACTCAAGGAGTACAAAAATAGAAAAATGTTTATTAAATAGACATTATTGTAATAATATATCCACAAGACAGAAAAAAAGTCCTACGAATACATAAGATAAAATGGTGGTCGGTCAGAGGTAGGTAAAATATGATTTAAGCCAAAGTAGATTGTTGTATCCCAACAGTTTCGCTTGTGATAAGCTTCCTCAGGGGTAGATGGTAACAATTGGGGCTTTTTGATTTTTAAAACTACAAAGATGTAGAAAGATACAAATGTTAATTTTATACAGGCAGGTAATGATTGTACAAAATATACATACAGAGAATACTATTACTGGGCTGCAGAGGCCACATAAACTTGTGCTCACCCTTTAACCACAGGAGACCAAGGGCCGTCTCAAACCACCACCAGGTGGTGTGGGCCCTCTCCCACAGCAACAAACGGACCGCTTCAGAAATTCAATCCTTATGGCAGGAGAAAAGTATGATGCCGGACTGACAAGGAATGACCAAGGATAAAGACAGTGAGGTGAAGGGGAGAGAAACAGGCAACAATTGGGCAAGAATATGCTATATTCAAGCCAAAGAAATAGCTTACTTACATGGGAGCGAAAATAAAGGGGGAAACAATTATTTAGATGATACTGGGCATAAGATGGTAGTGTGCTTGATTAAACACCTTCGGTCTGGAAATAACAGAAAAATATAGAGAATAAAATATTTTTGAAATAATATTGGTATATGCATAAAGTATGTAAAGAGGACCTAAGTCTCAATTCAATAAGCTTGCAGAAGGAAAAATAAAGTGGACATATACTGAACCAGATTTAAAAAAAGAAGATGAGAAAATACTGTGATGAAAAAGTGCCCAGTGTTGAACACTGAGAAAAGCGGGGATCATTCAGAGCCAGGTTAGTCCTTACCGTAAGACAGTGTTCAAGGCAGCAACCCGTGTCATCTGCACTGGGCTGTTCAAACAAGCAGCTATTTATAGTGATATCCGTCCTACGTGCACAGGCGTGTGACGTGTCGGGGGCTGCCTAATTAGCTCTATTGAAATCAGGGGAAAAGAAAAGGAGAAAAACGAAAGAAAGTACTGATAGAACTACGTATCCCAGAAAGCAGTGGGATAGTCACGTGTGGGCGTTCGTGACGCCTACACAAAGACTCGAACGGTGTGTGAAGAAGACTCCACCCCATGCAAATGACGCAAAGCGTACAAGAGCTGGAATGGGCAGGGGGGCGTATTCGGGGGACGGATAACAATAAGCCGGTGGGAGGTCAATCAGAAAAATAAATAAAGTAATGCCTGGCAAAACGGCACCGGATTAGAAATGAGCGGCCAGTTTGTGTAGGAAGGGTGCCAAAACAGGTCGGCGAGACAGGGACGGACCAGGTTTGCACTAGGGGCAAGGGGGAGCATGAGAAGAATCGGATTGGTAGACCGTAATACATCCAATATTCCCTAGTGCCTCTGCAACCCAGAAAATAATAAAAAATCAAAAACAAAAAACAAAAAAATATAACAGTAAGTAATATTGAACACAATACATAAACACTATATAGTAATCAAATTATCATCAAAAGAAGAAACAAATTCATTAACGCCAACAGTATATACAATAATCATATAGATAGCATATCTCCAGGTTACATAGACCCAGGGGTATAGTATGTTGCCAAAATGCGTGGCAGGGAGGGAGACATAAAGAGGGTAGAAGGGAGGACATGGGGTAGCATAGGGAAGGGGGAAATAAAGGGGAGGGGAAACCAGATACTAGATGTTACAGGGGTGGGGAGAAAAGGAAAAGAATACAATTGTAAATAAAAACTTAGAGCAATGAAATAACCAAGAATTATCACAGAAATGGCTTAAAACTAAGACTTTCATTAAACCCAGGATGAATGGTAGCCCTGAGTTTGTCTATAAAGCCTTCCATCAAGGAATTATTGATCAAGGTTCAAAAGAGAAGCTCACTCATTTTTTCATCTAACTCCAAAAATAAAACGGATACAGTAAGAATAATTACTTAATATTCTAGTCAACACAAAGAGATGCGTAATATTCTCAAAAATTTCTGGCCCCTACTATCTGCAGATCCAAAACTAAAGAAATTCATCAAGGAATTTCCAGAGGTGACCTTCAGACGTGTTCCATCACTTAGGGATCGCCTAGTACACAGCCACTTCAATAGGGCTGAATTGTCCAAAGCAACAACAAAAGGTGGTACTGCTCCGTGTGGCAAATGTGATGTTTGCAATTTTGTTGGACACCAACAACAATTCAAACTGCCAAATGGCAACTGGCACACGACTAAAGATGTTGTCACTTGCCAGACAGTAGGCGTGATCTACCTAGCGAAATGCTGCTGCGGTGGCTTTTATATAGGAAAAACGAAACAACCTTTTTTTAAAAGAATCCAAGATCACATAAAACCTATCCTTAAAAAGAAAATAGTCACTGCTATTAGTAGACATGTTGGAACCTATCGCAATTTGACCCGAACTTTATTAAGTTTTTTGCTCTTGATCATATCCCGCCTGACTCAAGAGGGGGCAGAGTTGATGGAACGTTGCTCCAACTTGAAGCACGCTGGATATACAAACTCAGGGCTACCATTCATCCTGGGTTTATTGAAAGTCTAGGTTTTAAGCCATTTCTGTGATAATTCTTGGCTATTTTCATTGCTCTAAGTTTTTATTTATAATTGTATTATTTTCCTTTTCTCCCCATCCCTGTAACATCTAGTATCTGGTTTCCCCTCCCCCTCCTACCCTCCCCTTTTCTTTCCCCCTTCCCTATGCTACTCCATGTCCTCCCTTCCACCCTCTTTATGTCTCCCTCCCTGCCACGCATTTTGGCAACATACTATACCCCTGGGTCTATGTAACCTGGAGATATGCTATCTATATGATTATTGTATATACTGTTGGCGTTAATGAATTTGTTTCTTCTTTTGATGATAATTTGATTACTATATAGTGTTTATGTATTGTGTTCAATATTACTTACTAACTGTTATATTTTTTTGTTTTTGATTTTTTATTACTTTCTGGGTTGCAGAGGCACTAGGGAATATTGGATGTATTACGGTCTACCAATCAGATTCTTCTCATGCTCCCCCTTGCCCCTAGTGCAAACCTGGTCCGTCCCTGTCTCGCCGCCCTGTTTTGGCACCCTTCCTACACAAACTGGCCGCTCATTTCTAATCCGGTGCCATTTTGCCAGGCATTACTTTATTTATTTTTCTGATTGACCTCCCACCGGGTTATTGTTATCCATCCCCCGGATAGGCCCCCCTGCCCATTCCAGCTCTTGTACGCTTTGCGTCATTTGCATGGGGCGGAGTCTTCTTCACACACCGTTCGAGTCTTTGTGTAGGCGTCACGCACGCCCACACGTGACTATCCCGCTGCTTTCTGGGATACGTAGTTCTATCAGTACTTTCTTTCGTTTTTCTCCTTTTCTTTTCCCCTGATTTCAATAGAGCTAATTAGCCAGCCCCCGACACGTCACACGCCTGTGCACGTAGGATGGATATCACTATAAATAGCTGCTTGTTTGACAGCCCAGTGCAGATGACATGGGTTGCTGCCTTGAACACTGTCTTACGGTAAGGACTAACCTGGCTCTGAATGATCCCCGCTTTTCTCAGTGTTCAACACTGGGCACTTTTTCATCACAGTATTTTCTCATCTTCTTTTTTTAAATCTGGTTCAGTATATGTCCACTTTATTTTTCCTTCTGCAAGCTTATTGAATTGAGACTTAGGTCCTCTTTACATACTTTATGCATATACCAATATTATTTAAAAAATATTTTATTCTCTATATTTTTCTGTTATTTCAAGCACACTACCATCTTATGCCCAGTATCATCTAAATAATTTTTTCCCCCTTTATTTTCGCTCCCATGTAAGTAAGCTATTTCTTTGGCTTGAATATAGCATATTCTTGCCCAATTGTTGCTTGGTTCTCTCCCCTTCATCTCACTGTCTTTATCCTTGGTCTTTCCTTGTCAGTCCGGCATCATACTTTTCTCCTGCCATAAGGATTGAATTTCTGAAGCGGTCCGTTTGTTGCTGTGGGAGAGGGCCCACACCACCTGGTGGTGGTTTATGAGACGGCCCTTGGTCTCCTGTGGTTAAAGGGTGAGCACAAGTTTATGTGGCCTCTGCAGCCCAGTAACAGTGTTTGTATTCTCTGTATGTATATTTTGTACAATCATTACCTGCCTGTATAAAATTAACATTTGTATCTTTCTACATCTTTGTAGTTTAAAAAAAATCAAAAAGCCCCGATTGTTACCATCTACCCCTGAGGAAACTTATCACAAGCGAAACTGTTGGGATACAACAATCTACTTTGGCTTAAATCATATTTTACCTACCTCTGACCGACTACTATTTTATCTTATGTATTCGTAGGATTTTTTTTCTGTCTTGTGGATATATTATTACAATAATGTCTATTTAATAAACATTTTTCTATTTTTGTACTCCTTGAGTCGTACAATATTTATTTTCTTTCTCATTTCAATAACTTTTGGTATTGAGCACCATTTAGAAAATCCCATCTGCTTTTTCACCCCCCCTTTTTTCCATTTGCTAAATGTCTAGGATGTGGTGCCTAATTAATATGGTGTGCTTTCTGTGATTGGACCAAAACATACACAAACGGTTAGTGTTTCCAAAAACAAAAATGTCATATATGGAAAAAAAATAAAAAATACCAGTCTTTGGATGTGACAGTTGCATTGTTTTTTAAACTATTTCACAAATAGTACAATTTTTGTACTAAACTGAAAATGCTCAATCGCTGCACTGTATATAAAGAGAAGTAGCATTGTCACCCTAGTCTGCTCTCCTGGGTGACTAAAGATGTCTTCCCTTCCTAGATAGAGAGTTTTTTTTTTTTTTTTTGTAATTAACAGAAAATACACTGGAAGGCTGATAACATTTTTGAGATTTCAATTCAGTCCTCAAGGACCTCAATCATTTCTAGCAAATTCAACAGGTATTTTTTGTACTTGCAGAAAATTTACCAAATTTACCAAATTTACCAAGCTTGAAAAAAAAACAGCAAACACAAATAATAAATGCACTTTTTTCTGCAAGTAAACAAATATGCATTTATTTATTCTTTTGTTAGGGACCTGTAAGGCATTGTATGCAGAATCAGTAGATAGTCGGTGTACTGTCACAGTCCTGCAGACGGTCTGTATAGCTGTCTGCCCATACCTCCGATACAGGCAGGCAGTAACACTCTGACAGGAAGCTCAATGAACTACCTAGAGCGATCAACAGCCCTCTGGTAGTTCATTGAGAAAAGTTTACAAAAAGATGAAATTATCCTCTACATGTTTTAGGCTGGGTCCACACTGGTCCGACAAAAAATACGACTTTGGGAGCTCATGTCACATGACGTGTGAAAATCAATGTCGGGGCATGATGGGACTGTGATGTCATAAGAGGCCGGGTCACAGAGTGACCACGCCCCATGCCTATATAAATCATTGCATACAGCGCACATGGCAATACAGCGGGAGAGAGCTTTGTGTTAACATCGGGACAAGAGAAGAGGGAAGAAGACGACAGGGAAGACCGGGCCACCGCTAGTAAAATAGCTGGAAGAAGATAGCGGAGTAGCTGCCAGAGGGCAGAAAGCACCGGAGAGCGCGGAGAAGGCATCGGAGTGCGGGAGAAGACCACGGAAGTCAGAAGAAGACCCCCCGGAGCTGCCTAATAAATTACTTTAAAAACCTGTTTAGTGTGTTTTTTTCTTGACACTTTTCCTCCAGGTGAACAGGTAGGGGTACGATGTACCCCATACTATTAAAGGGGGCTCCCAGATTCCGATATGCCCCCCACCCGCAGACCCCAACAACCAACGGCCAGGGTTGTCTGGTATGGTACATGAGCGCTCGTTTGTCCCCACCTCCTTTCCCGACCGGCCGGACTGCGTGCTCAGATAAGGGTCTAGTATGGATTTTGAGGGACACCCACGTATTTTTTCCACGTAGGGGGTTCCCCTTTAAATCCATACCAGACCCAAGGGCCTGGTATGCTCTTGGAAGGGAAACCCATGCCGGTTTTTTATTTAAAATTTGGCGTGGAGTTCCCCCTCAAGATTCATACCAAATACAGTGCCTGGCATTGGCAGGGATCCAAGTGGGATCCCCGTTCATTGAAAGTCGGACATATGTCGGCTTCAAGTCACAGGGCAAAATCGGATCCAAAGTAGGAAGAGTGTCGTGTCACACTAGTGTGAATCCGATCTTAGACCTAGTTCACACTGATACGACACGACAGTCTTCCGACTTTCATCCTACTTTGCTCTGCGACATCAGTACTACATTGGTCTTATATCCTTCCGACTTGAATGAACTGCATACTACTTTGATCCTACTTTGTGATAGTCTGACTTGTCCTTTGACCAATCAATACAATCCCAGAGTGAGATGAAGTCCTTTTACTGCTGCTGTAATCACCATGTCGGATGATAAGGACAAGGCTCCTACTTTGATCCGACTTCAATGATATTCAATGGGCTGAAGTAGGATCAATGTCAGACCAAAGTAGTACAGGGAGCATTTTCAAAGTTGGACCAGTTAAGATGGCTCTCATAGGGAATCATTGATTTTCACACTTCATGCGACATGTTGGAGCACTTGTTGGTCCAGTGTGAACCTGGCCTCAGGCCGGGTTCACACTGGTACGACACAACAGTCATACAACTTTCATCCTACTTTGCTCTGCGACATCAGTTCTACATTGGTCCAACATCCATCCGACTTTGATGAACAGGATACTACTTTGATCTGACTTTATCATAGTCTGACTTGTTCTTTGAAAAATCAAAACAATCCCAGTGTGAGATAAATTTATTTTACTGCTGCTGTAATCACATGTCGGATGTCAAAATTCGGATAGTTCGGACAAGGACCCTACTTTGATCCGACTTCAGTGATATTTAATGGGCTGAAGTAAGATCAAAGTCGGAACAAAGTAGTGCAGGAACTTTTTTTAAAGTCGGACCGACTTGTGTCAGACCAGTTAAGACGGCTCTCATAGGGAAACATTGATTTTTAGATGTAATGCGACATTAGCTCCTAATGTCGGAGCCTGGGTTCACACTGGTCCGACAAACGCTCCGACATTGGGAGCTCATGTGGCATGATGTGTGAAAATCAACGTTACCCAATGAGATCTGTCTTAACTGGTCTGACACAAGTCGGTCCGACTTTGAAAATGCTCCCTGTACTACTTTGGTCCGACTTTGATCCTACTTTTAGCCCATTGAGGCTGGTTTCACACTGATATGACACGACAGTCATACGACTTTCATCCTACTTTGCTCTGCGACATCGATCCTACATTGGTACGACATCCATCTGACTTTCATGAACAGGATACTACTTCAGTCTGACTAGTCCTTTGACCATTCAATGGGCTGAAGTAGGATCAAAGTAGTACAGTGAACATTTTCAAAGTCGGACCAGTTAAGACAGGTCTCATGGGAAACAATAATTTTCACACGTAATGCGACATGAGCTCCCAATGTCGGAGCGTTTGTCGGACCAGTGTGAACCCAGCCTAAATATCATTGAAGTCGAACCAAAGTAGGATCCTTGTCCTTACCATCCGACTTTTGATATCCGATATGATGATTACAACAGCAGTAAAAGGAATTTATCTCACACTGGGACTGTTTTGATTGGTCAAAGAACAAGTCAGACTATCACAAAGTCGGATCAATGTAGTATCCTGTTCATGAAAGTGGATGGATGTAGGACCAATGTAGAAACGATGTAAGACTGATGTCGCAGAGCAAAGTAGGATGAAAGTCGGATGACTGTTGTGTAATATCAGTGTGAACCCAGCCTTATTCAGACAGGTAGATATCAATTACATCTATTTAACCACTTCAGCCCTGGAAGGTTTTACCCACTTCCTGACCAGGCCATTTTTTGGGGGATACGGCACTGCGTCGCTTTAACTGACAATTGCGCAGTCATGCGACACTGTAACCAAATAAAATTGAGGTCTTTTTTCCCACAAAGAGAGCTTTCTTTTGGTGGTATCTGATTGCCTCTGCGTTTTTTTTTTTGCATATTTAAAAAAAGAGAGACAATATTTTTTACTTTCTGCTAAAATACATATCCCCAAACAAATGTAAAAACAACTAAAATGTCTTCATCACTTTAGGCCAATATGTATTCTGCTACATATTTTTGATAAAAAAATCCCAATAAGCGTATATTGATTGGTTTGCACAAAAGTTATAGCGTCTACAAACTAAGAAATAGATTTAGGGCCTTTATGTTTTTTTACTGGTAATGGCGGCGATCTGCAATTTTTAGCGGGACAGCGACTTTGTGGCGGACAAATACTTTTCCAGAACTGGTCTGGGTTATTTAGATGTTTTTTGGCAAAGTTTAATCTGGCTTTTCTATTCTTCAGGCTTATGAATGGTTTGCACGTTGTGGTGAACCCCCTGTATATTCTCTCGAGAAGTCTTCTCGATTGTAGACTTTTTCCCGCAGCATATTTATTGCAGTCGGCAAGTGGTTAATCAAATTTGTTGGGGCCCCCAGATCATAACTAGTGCCTTCATTGGAAGATTTCCCCTCTATTACTTTTCTGGTGATGACACAAAATTTGGGATTTTCTTTTACTTTCACTTTCAATAATGATAAACAGGACAAACAGAGGGTGCATCTTCCTAATGGGGAACACAGACAGCAATAAAAACCCAATACAGTGGAACCTCAGATTACGAGCATAATCTGTTCCAGGAGAATGCTCGTAATTCAAAGTACTCGCATATCAAATCGAGTTTCCCCATTGAAGTCAATGGAAACAAAACTAATTTGTTCCGCATTGACTTCAATGGCATGCAATACCACATGCAGCCAGAGGTGGGGGGCGCCGGCGAGCCTCAATAAACAGGCAGAAAGGCCAGTGGACACCTCGGCTGACCTCAGCAAATCTCGGAAAGACTCCATTCTTGAGGTCAGCCGAGCTGTCTTTGGGCCTTTCCGAACGGCGCCAATCGGCTGTGAATGTCTTCGCACGGCTCCAGCTTCCCCCACCTCAGGCCAAACGCGGTACTGCACACCGCTTTGACCTAAATCCTTCTCAATTTGCAGGACCCCACTTGCAAAAACCGAGTTAGGATTTTTTTTTAATCACTTAAGACCCGGACCATTATGCAGGTTAACCACTTGACCACTGGGCACTTAAACCCCCTTCCTAACCAGACCAATTTTCAGCTTTCGGTGCTCTCACAATTTGAATGACAATTACTCAGTCATACAACATTGTACCCATTTGAAATTTTTGTCCTTTTTTTCACACAAATAGAGCTTTCTTTTGGTGGTATTTGATCACCTCTGGGTTTTTTATTTTTTGCGCTATAAAAGAAAAACGACTGAAAATTCTGTAAAAAAAATAAAAAAAAACTTGTTTCTGTCATATTAGCAGGTTATTTCTCACACACAGCATATGCATACCACAAATTACACCCCAAAACACATTCTGCTATTCCTCCCGAGTATGGCGATACCCCATGTGTGGGACTTTTACACAGCGTGGCCACATACAGAGGCCCAACATGCAGGGAAAGCCATCAGGCGTTCTGGAACACCCACACCAATTCTGACATTTCTCTCCTACATGGAAAAATCATCATTTATTTGCTAGAAAATTACATAGAACCCCAAAACATTATATATTCTTTTTCAGCAAAGACCCTAGAGAATACAATGGCGGCCGTTACAACTTTTTATCTCGCACTGTATTTTCGCAGAAATTTATTGAACGCGTGTTTTAAAAAAAAAAAATGTTTTGTGCTTAAAACAAAACAAAACAGTAAAGTTAGCCCAATTTTTTTTCATAATGTGAAAAATGAAGTTACGCCGAGTAAATAGATACCCAACATGTCACACTTCAAAATTGCGCACACTCGTGGAATGGCGCCAAACTTCGCTACTTAAAAATCCCCATAGGCGGTATTGCAGAGTATTGGGGTATTGCAAAGTATCATGCAGGGTATTGGGGTATTGCCGAGTATTGGGGTATTGCCGAGTATTGGGGTATTGCCGAGTACTGGGGTATTGCCGAGTACTGGGGTATTGCCGAGTATTGGGGTATTGCCGAGTATTGGGGTATTGCCGAGTACTGGGGTATTGCCGAGTACTGGGGCATTGCCGAGTACTGGGGCATTGCCGAGTACTGGGGCATTGCTGAGTACTGGGGTATTGCTGAGTACTGGGGTATTGCTGAGTACTGGGGTATTGCTGAGTATTGGGGTATTGTTGGGTACTGGGGTATTGTTGGGTGGTATTGGGGTATTGTTGGGTACTGGGGTATTGTTGGGTACTGGGGTATTGTTGGGTACTGGGGTATTGTTGGGTACTGGGGTATTGTTGGGTACTGGGGGATTGCTGGGTACTGGGGATTGCAGGGTACTGGGGGATTGCAGAGCTGGGATGGATTGAGGGATGGCTGGATCTGTGACTGCATTTGTCACAGATCCAGCCACAGCTCAGCTGCTGACACCCCGCTCCCCCCCCCTCTCCTCGCACACTGTACCGATCGGTACAGAGAGGAGAGGGAGGAGAGGGAGGAACCGGCGTCATCAAATGACGCCGGTTTGTTTACAAGTGATCACGTGGTAAACGGCCGCTATCAGCGGCAATTTACCGTGATCCGTGATGCGCCGGGTCTCCCAGGGGACGCGCAATCGCAGAAGTGAAGGACGACGTCCCAGGGACGTCGTCCTAAGATAACTCCACTGCGCCGTAGCAGTAAAATGCTTATAGCGCGGTGGGAAAGAGGTTAAGGACCTTGCCCCTTTTTGCAATTCGGCACTGCGTCGCTTTAACCGACAATTGCGTGGCCGCGAGACGTGGCTCCCAAACAAAATTGGCGTCCTTTTTTCCCACAAATAGAGCTTTTTGGTGGTATTTGATCACCTTATTTTTTGCGCTATAAACAAAAATAGAGCGACAATTTAAAAAAAGAAATCAACATTTTTAACTTTTTGCTGTAAGAAATATCCCCAAAAATATCTAAAAAAACTTTTTTCCTCAGTTCAGGCCGATAAGTATTCTTCTACCTATTTTTGGTAAAAAAAAAATCACAACAAGCATTTATCGATCCATATATCGCAAAATGTATAGCGTTTACCAAATAGGGGATAGTTTTACTGCATTTTTATTAATATTTTTTTTTTTACTACTAATGGCGGCGATCAGTGATTTTTTTCGTGACTGGGACATTATGGCGAACACTTTGACACATTTTGCTATAAAAATGCACTGTACTGTGAAAATGACAATTGTAGTTTAGGGGTTAACCACTAGGGGGCGCTGTAGGGGTTAAGTGTGAGCTCATATGTGTTTCTAACTGGGGCGGGGCTGTGTGACGTCAGAGATTGTTCCCTGATATAGGGAAAGACAGACGATCAATGACACTGCCACAACAAAGAACAGGGAAGGTGTATTTACACACACCTCTCCCCGTTCTTCAGCTCCGGTGACCGATCACGGGACACCGGCGGCGATCGGGTCCGCAGGCGCAGAGCTTCGGACCTGGTCGCGATCACGCCGGCGTGCTCAAGACCCCACGGCTGGGCTTAAAGAATCACATACAGGTACGCGATTGTGCCCAGCCGTGCCATTCTGTAGACGTATATCGACGTGAAGGGGTCCTTAAGTGGTTAAATACAGTGCTCGTATTGCGAAACGCTCGTTAATCGGGTCGGCTTACTCGTAATCCGGGGTTCCACTGCAGAGGTTTTAATTCCGTTCTACTCTGTCCAAAACTAAAAAAAAAAAATTTGCTTTCAGTTATACGTTAATGCAGAGAATGCAAAAAAATCTTAAGCCTTTAGAAATCACTTTAACCAGGGTAGTACAAAGTAAGCAAATAATGAAAGCTATAAAAACAGTTGGTCCAAAAGATCCGTACACACACTCTTTAGGTACCCCCACTGCACCAAGAGTACCCTAAATGTGCAAGAGCTACTACTTTAAAGAAAACATATATTTAAAAAAATTCCAGTATGAGTAAGAGTCGGTTTACACTGGGGCGACACGACTTCCAGCACAACTTTCAGAGGCAACTCCAACACGACTTCAGCATGAACCACAGGGCGATCTGAGGCAACTCCAGGCGATCTGGGGCGATTTACAACACAACTTGAAGTCGACTCCAGGACAGGAAATGTTAGAAGTGGCCAATCAGAGCTTCTAAGCTCTTTTGACATTATTCTTCTTCCCGTTTCATTTCTTCTTCCCTTTTCCCTGTTTTTTTGTATCCAAAATGCTCTCTGTGCGTTACGTAATGTCAGCTGTCATAGCAGCTGGTTTGGCAGTATTGATCTATCAATACAGATCTATTGATCCTGCCAGGGATATACTGTTAGGGATCTATTGTTGTCAGGGGAACTAGTGTTCCTGTTGTTAGGGATCTACTGTTGTCGGGGATCTATTGTTGTTGTCACAGGAACTATTGTTCCTGTCAGGGATCTACTGTTGTCAGGGATCTATTGTTGTTGTCACGGGAACTATCGTTCCTGTCAGGGATCTACTGTTGTCAGGGGAACTAGTGTTCATGTCAGATCTACTGTTGTTGTCAGGGGAACTAGTGTTCCTGTTAGGTATCTGTTGTTGTAAGTGGATCTATTCTTCATGTCATGGACCTACTATTGTTCCGGTCAGGGATCTACTGTTGTCAGGGATCTATTGTTGTCAGGGGAACTAGTGTTTCTATTAGGGATCTACTGTTGTTTTAAGGGGATCTATTGTTGTCAGGGGTACTGATGTTCCTGTTGGGGATTTACTGTTGTGAGGGATCTAATGTTGTCACATGAACTATTCTGTCAGGGATCTATTGTTGTTGTCACAGGAACTATTGTTCCTGTCAGGGATCTACTGTTGTCAGGGATCTATTGTTTTCAGGGATCTATTGTTGTCGGGGATCTATTGTTCCTGTCAGAGATCTACTGTTGTTGTCAGGGAAACTAGTGTTCCATTTAGGTATCTACTGATGTAAGTGGATCTATTGTTCCTGTCAGGGATCTATTGTTGTTGTAAGGGGAACTAGTGTTCCTGCTAGGGATCTACTGTTGTTGTAAGGGGATGTATTGTTCCTGTCAGAGATCTACTGTTTTCAGCGATCTATTTTTGTTGTCAGTGGATCTATTGTTCCAGTCAGGGATCTACTGATGTTGGAAGAGGGATATGTTGTTCCTGTCAGGGATCTACGGTTGTCAGGGGAACTAGTGTTCCTGTTAGGGATCTACTGTTGTTCTAAGGGGATCTACTGATGTCAGGGGGTTGATTGTTCCTCTTAGGAATCTACTGATGTTGCAAGGGGAAAACAGACATATAATAAAAGGTTAAACTTACATTTGGCAGTGCGGTCGCTCTGGGACAATACATCCCAATCCTCAAAGGACAGGCGACAAATATCCAGCCAGGCATTGTCCCTTTTCAGTTGGTCCTTGTAATGTCTGTCTGTCTTGTCATACAGACATGGTCTCTCCTTGATGAACCTTATAAGAGACTCATTATCCACAGCCTCTCTTCTATTCCCTTCCCTGGCTCTGGTAGACATGGTGTATAGAGGTATACAGAGACAGAAAGTAATCAGTGTGTAGGAAGGTGGGGGCTGCCTGGGGGCTTCTGGGTAAATTCCTCTCTGCTTCCTGCAAAGTTGCCTCTAAGTAGAAAATCGAATGGGTGGGATTTTCTAGGCAACAGTAATTGTGGGTGACAACTAGGTCATAAAAATAGTAATTTATTACAAAATAATTGATAGACAGACTAAGTATCACAATTTAAACAATATCAAAATACATTATAAAAACATAATTCTAGAGAAGTACTGTATATCACCCCATGCCCCAGGGCAAGGTTAAGGGCAGAGACAATTTTTTCCAATGCGTTTCAAATTTTTCTTCTTCAGGGAAAATTGTACAGTTATTTCCTCTAACAAAAAAAATAGAAGAAAAACAAAATAGGTTACATGATTAGGTGCATATACATATGGGCACATATATCGGGCAAATAGGGAATGAGTAGGGAGGGAGAAGGTGGGAGGTTCAGGAACCCAAAGGGGGAAAGGAAACCTCCATCGTAAACTCACCCTCTCCCCAAACAAGAAGTGCTTGGATTTCCCTAGGGAAGACATGAGTGTCCCAGAACAACCGCAGTGGCAGGATCGGATGATACCTCGAATGTCCAAAGGGTGTCTCCCACCTCTAAGGGCCCCCAAACCATGGGGGGTGGACAAAAACGAATAGATTCCACTTTTTGATCAGCGATAACCAACGGTAGTCCCAGCTATAATGGTCAAGCAAACAGTACATAAGTAGTTGTTGTTACAATAATAAAAAACAAGAAACAAAGAACATATAAAAGGAAAAAAGAGGCAGGAGGCACACTCACCAATTCAAGGGAGAGAAGCCCCAATCACTGAAAGCTTGACCAGACGGCAATTTCCAAAGAGGAGAATCCAAAAAATACAACCAAAATTGTGTGGGATAAACGCCATATGTCTTCCCACTCCTTCAGGAGATGGGAGAGGTGTATGCTGAATCAAGGCCCCTTAACTTGAAATCCTCCCCCTTGGCCGCAAAAAAGGTGGCAAAATACTATATATGAATGAAATTCCTGTGATAAAAACAGGTGCAGAGAGCGCCATTGTATCTCCGCGCCTGCCGCGTGCACCGCGTTCAAAAACAAAAAGAGTCGCGCATTAAAAATGACATCACCACATCGTGCACCACGCGACGCCATCATGATGAAATAGGTGCAGAGAACGCCATTGCGTCTCTGCATATGCCGCGCGCACCGCGTTCCCAACACAAACATGGCGCGCCTAGATGACGTCACCGCGCCATGTATCACGTGACCCCCGCACGTCGCATTTAACCCAACGTGACGGGAACACCACGCCTGCCCATACATCATCACTGGTGCGTCCGACAAGCCTGGTGTCCGCATGGAAGGTAAACTAGCACCAAAAGTCTGTCACTTGCAAACCAAAGCATAGTGACAGTGGTACTAGTGACGGCATCAGAGCGGATGTGTCAGTATAACCAAATATGTACACAGTGGTGGGTGACGTCTGATTTTGAAAATACAGTAAAAAGTATGGGCCAAGACTTAAGGGCATCAAGACAGAGACCCTAAAGGGGGGGGGGGGGGTTGTTTTCCCTCAACGACCAAATAGACTAGCCCTAATTAAAAAACTGCTAGGGGTAGAAAAGAGAAAAATAAAAGAGATAGAAGAAAAGAAAAGAAAAGAAAAGAAAAGGGGCAATAGCTGGAATGAAAAGCAGGTCTCAACGATTTTCCAGCAATTTCCCAAAAGGGAAAAGCAAGAAAAAAGGAGATTGGTATATAAATCCCTCAACACCTAGGACACGGAAATGATAGTCAATTCGCCAATAAGGAAAGGGACTGGTGGGAGGAACCCCCATCAGTCAGAGAAAGGAATGAAAATCACCACTGCCGGAGGAGAGAACAAGCTCCCCGGACATTGGACGTCCAGGGAGCAAAGAGCACCGAGGTGCTGTTCTCCCCTGGCAGTGGATGGGGGAGCCCCTCGAGAGAGGGATAGACCCAGGCCATCAAGAGGAGACCATCCAAAATCTGCCACACGCGGAATTGGACATAACATGTCACAAGGATGGGGGCCCCAGTGTCAGCCAACATGTACCCACTAAGTATTGCATCTAACCAAACTTAAATCATACATTACACAGAAGTGTTTTAGAATATATATAGAAAAATACATTTGAATTGACATAATTGCAAATGAAAATACATTATAATAAAAAACAAATCCCAATTTTTCTCAAATCCCGGAAAGAACATGACCCTCTGGATCCGGGTACCGGGAGCCATTTTTTTTCAAGTTGCCTCTAAGTTGCCTCACTATGAACAGGGATCAGACTTGGAGACGACTTGCCTAGAAGTCTGATTGAAGTAGTACAGGAACCTAGGGAAAAGAGACCGCCGCTCCAGATGAGTGCACCTCGGTGGTGAGTGTTGGCTCAGGGGAACCCAATGGGTGCAGGCAATGCACGGAGCATAAATGGAAACAAGAAAAATATGGACAGCCGCACTCTGGTAAATGTAAAAAACAATAAGAGCCTTTAATCCGGTAAAAAAAAAAACACTACAAAAACAGAAGAACAGCAAACGGTGGGATGATACAGCTGACGCGTTTCACATTGTGATACAATGCTTAGTCATAGCTGGTACAGGAACCTCTTCTGCAACTTCAGTAGTGTGTATTAAGATGGCTTACATTGATTTTCTGGACAGCACGACTTGGGGAGACATGAGGCAACCTGAAGTCGTATCTCAGATCGCCTCAGTGCGAACCGGCTCTAAGTGCCAGTTCACACAGGGGCAACGCGACTTCCAGTGCGACTTTGCGAGACGACTTCAGCGCGACTTGGAGCGACTTACGTGACTTCAAGTTGCCTCCAGGAAAGGCGACTTTGCCAATGACCACTGGAATTCAGGTAAGATATTGTAGATTTAATAGACCACCATTGTCTCCATAAAGAGTACCAGTCAACTATTTATATCACATAGGCAGCTTCTTAGCCTTTATATAAAAAAAAAAACACACACACACACACACACCCCATATCCAGTTCATAAATATCATTTCATAACTCTAATGTAATAGATTTAAAAAAATATGGCAAGGTATAGGTAATTTGCACAAGTGGAAGAGACTGACCCAAACACTCAGGGACGTACCTAGAGCATTTGGCACCCGGGCGGATATCTGGCACCCCCCCTTAAAATGTAAAAACACCCCACTGTGCCCCCTGCATGCTTCAATATCTATTTGTCACTACTGTGTACCCCCTCTCCACAACTGCACCTCTGGACCCCTTTACATTACACCGCACCCTGCACCTCTGGACCCCTTTACATAACACAGCACCCTGCACCTCTGGACTCCCTTTACATTACACAGCACCCTGTACCTCTGGGCACTTTTACATTACACAGAACCCTGCACCTCTGGACCCCCATTACATTACACAGAACCCTGCATCTCTGGACCCCTTTACACTACACATCACCATACACCATTGGAGCCCTCTAAATTACGCAGCACCCTGCACCTCTGGACCCCTTTACATTACACAGCACCCTGCACCTCTGGACCCCTTTACATTACACATAACCCTGAATGTCTGGACCCCTTTACACTACACATCACTCTGGACCCCTTTACATTACACAACACCCTACACCTCTGGACCCCTTTGCATTACACAGCACCCTGCACCTCTGGACCTCTTTACATTATACAGCATTATGGACCCCTTTACATTACACAGCACCATACACCTCTGGACCCATTTACAGTACACAGTACTCTGCACCCATTTACATTACACAGCACCTACACCTCTGGACCCCTTTACATTACACAGCACCATACACCTCTGGACCCCTTTACATTACATAGCACCATACACCTCTGGACCCCTTTACATAACATAGCACCCTGCACCTCTGGACCCCACAGCTCTAGACACCTGTATGTTACACAGACACCCCCTACAGTGCAGATCCCCCCTACAGTGAAGAACCCCCTACAGTGCACATCCCCCTACAGTACAGACCCCCCTACAGTGAAGACCTCCCTACACTACAGAGACCCCCCCCCACAGTGCACATCTCCCTACAGTACAGTGCACATCCCCCTACAGTACAGACCCCCGCTACAGTACAGAGACCCCCCTACAGTGCACACCCACTACAGTACAGACCCCCCTTACAATGAAGGCCCCCCCCTACAGTGCACATCCCCCTATAGTACAGTGCAACCCCCCTACAGTACAGACCCCCTACAGTACAGAGACCCCCCTACAGTGCACATCCCCCTTACAATGAAGACCCCCCCTACAGTACAGAGACCCCCTACAGTACACATCCCCCTACAGTACAGACACCCCCCTTACAGTGAAGACCCCCTACAGTACAGAGACCCCCCTACAGTACAGAGACCCCCCTTACAGTACAGACACCCCCCTTACAGTGAAGACCCCCCGACAGTACAGAGATCCCCCTACAGTACAGACATCCCCCCTTACAGCGAAGACAGCCGAGAACGAGTGCAAAATGTAGTATATACCGTAGTATGTACATTTACCGCGCTACTCAAATAACATACAAAAAATGGCAGCCAACACAACTAAATGAGATCAATTTAGCAAAACAAAAACAAGAAAAAAAATGTGTAGCGCTAAATTAAGTATTAATGATGACAGTGTGATGAGTGATCAGCACAAAAAACATGAGAAAAAAACAGACAAAAAATGCCACCAGTAGTGTTCAAAAAGAGTGTCTATTAAGTTGAAAACAGTCTCTGTAAAATCCAACAGGATTGATGCAATCGTGACTTAGGCCCCGTACACACGGCAGAGAACCTCGAAGGGCGGAACACATCGTTCCGCCCGTCGAGGTTCTCTGCCGGCCGTCAGAATCGGCGACCCGCCCGTCGGGAAAGACAACCAGCCATTCATCCCGACGGGCCGTCGAACAAATAGAGAACCTGTTCTCTATTTGCTCGACGGGTTTCCCGACGGGCGGGGCTCGCCGAGTGCGTACACACGGCCGAGGTTCTCGGCAGAATGCGGCTCCCAGCGAGGTTTGACCCTACTGCCTGTCTTAATCCATGCGCATGATTGTTCATTCAAATGTGAGTGTATTACTTTTTATTTTTTGTGCAGTAAATTCTTTTATCCAGATTTACGCTATGTGCATTTTTTTTTTTTTTCCTAACCTGGGTCTTCTGAGTTATCCATCTATTTGGATGACCCTTTGGATGTGATTTTATTTCTGGTCTCTCTTCATTCTGGTCTGGTGTGTCACTACACGGTCCCAACGTTGAAGTTTTATCCTGTAAAGAACCTAGGATGTCCTTTAAAGCGTGCCTGACCTAATAAGTATATGCTTATTTTGGTTCATTTCATCTGGTAAGCCTTCATCATTTTCACTGGTGGTGGATCTCCTATCTGGATACACTAAGTCACGATTGCATCAAGACAGCCGAGACTGATCAGAGCCGCGGCAGCCAGCCATGAGAGAAGGGGGATCATTGCGGGTCCCGGGTGTCACTCGGGTGCCTCGCACATCCCCCCCGCCCCCCCTCCTTGCAAAGCCACTACAGGCTGAGCTCTCCATCGCCGCATGTGTTCTGTTGCACCGCGGTGCCTCTGCTTAAGCCCGCCTGGCGCTCCGCTGTCTCTGCTTCAGTGGGGGGGTTGGGAGAGCGCCGGCCTGACATCCCCAGTGTGTGCCCCCCCACTTAGTACGCCACATCCGCCAGCTTGAGCCGCAACATCGTTAAAATGCCCCGCTGTTTAAGCCCGCCCAGCGCCCACTGCTTCAGTAAGGGGGGGCTGACACCCCCCAAGTGTGTGGCACCTGGGGCGGTCCGCCCCCCCGCCCCCCACTTAGTACACTACTGCAAACACTAGTGACTGTTTTCAAAGCTCTATCCTATCCTCTTTCTAGGACAGACCAGCTGGCACTCACTCCTTGAATGCTAGGAGGCGCTCTTGCCAACAGCTGGTCTGTCCAAAAAAAAAGAACACAACATACCTACAGGATTAAAAAAGCAAAAATGCATATTTTTTTAATTTCATTATATTATATTCAAATATAGAAGTAAAGAAGTGAAAGCAAATTAAAAAAAAATACTGAAAATCACCAGAATTAACAACTGGTTAATTAATCCAAATAAACCAACAAATGATTTATATAACAAACCCTGGGCAGCTGCTATAATTCCCTCATAAAACAATGAGTAAAACTATACAGAAATGTAATAAAGCACTTATGCACTTACATTGACATCATGCTGTCATACAGTAATGGATGATAAGAATCATACAACCAATAACTAATTACAATATTACAAAAATTACAGACCACCCAGTGTGTAACGTTATAGTCTAGGAGTATAGCACCAGCCGTGATAACAATGGTTTTGCTGTAATTTGTGCTCTTAATCACCAAAAATATTACAACAAGTGTGTCCCACACCCTATGGATTCAACACTTACCCCTTTGAGGTAAGTATAAAGTATGAATCACTGATGTCTCACTCTCCACACCGTCTGGTCATCATAAACTCGAGACGTTACGGTCATGCTGCATTCTCAAACAAAATTGCAGTACCTTAGCATAACTCCATATAAAACTTTTAATATGCCAATAAACCTTCCCATAAAAGTTGCACTTATAAAAAAAACATAATATTCAAGTATTATCTGCAGGACATTATTCCAACAAGACCAGCTACCTTGAAATTTTATAAACTCACATTTTAGAACTTTAAAATGCAGTAGATGGCGCAAGGATGTGCACAATGCCTCTCTACTTACTGTTTGTGCAAAGCTGCATGTACACAATCTAAAATTATTATGCAGAGAGGTTGACCAAAACTGTCTATCACAGGAGTTTGCTGGTGACTCTAAAAGGCAAAAGACCCCTTGGCATGCCTCGCTGTGAACCAACAAGCTGAACGTGTGGATGTGCTGCGTGTCAGCACATCTGCTTGTAGCACCCAGTAGGAGTACACATTCCAATGCTGCTCCTACTCAGAAAGCAACTCAGGTCACATTCCCAGCCTAACGCAGGAAGTTAGAAAGGCAATGGGCAGGATCAACAGATGGAAAGAAGGGAAAAAAAGGCTCATCTGTAACAAGTGCATGGTTAGGAAATATGTAATTACTTTAAAATTAAGATTTAGATACACTTAGGCCTCGTACACATCCGATGAAAACGGTCCGCGGACCATTTCCATCGGATATGTCCGATCGGGAGTTTGATCCGATGGCGTGTACACACCATCGGATCAAATTCCCCGCCGCCGGACGGCGCGGTGACGCGGCGGTGACGTTGACGCCGCCACGTCACCGCCACGTCACCGCACCAGGAAGTTAAACACTTCCGCGCATGCGCCGAATCCATTCGGCGGCGGCGCGGCGGCGGTGGGGGACGACATGTCTGCTGGTAAGTGTACTTACCAGCAGACATGTCGGGCGGACAGATTCCACCGGATGGATTTCAAAGCATGCTTTGAAATCTGTCGGGTGGAGAAATCTGTCCGCTAGCCCATACACACGAGCGGAGACGTCTGCTGAAACGGTCCATCGGACCGTTTTCAGCGGACATATCCCCTCGTGTGTACGAGGCCTTAAAGAGATGAGTCATAGCGATGAGTCACTGCGCTCCGATTTATTCCTTGACCTACTGAGGCGAGTAACAACTTGGCTTTTTGTAGCAGGTGATAAATAACAGGAAACATGAAAAGGAGCCTACAGCTCCACCCACTGGTTTAAAAGTACACAAAATATCACAATGGTATATTTTATATTTTCTTCATCAAAAGATTTGTAATTTGTGAGTCCTGACAATAATAAAGAAATATGTATTAAAACACTATACCTTCCTTTGAACCACTAATTTACATAATGTCCTCTCCTGTGCCAGGATCCCGTTGTGTTGAAAACAAACTCTTTCTGGCACTGATTCAATCCAAAGCAATGTTTAGAACAAGACTAATTTGAAAATAGGAGAATAACTGGCAATCACTATAAAAGTGAGCCTACAAAATAAACTGTTTTTTTTTTTTACTTTAGATTATTATTTTTAACAAAATACATTCCAATATAGATGAATACAATTAATTTGTATTATAATATAAATCGACCTTCGCACTACTGTGAGTAAATAAATGTACCGTATTTAATCGGCGTATATCGCACACTTTTTGCCCTGAAAATCAGGGCAAAATCGTGGGTGCGCGATATACGCCGATACCCGCTTTCCCGCACCGATTTTGAATACTGCGGCATATACCGAGCGCAGTACACTCGTGTATAGTCGGGCAGGCTCGGCTCCTCTCGCGCTCACGTCCTGGACGTACAGGACGTGAGCGCGAGAGTAGCTGAGCCTGCCTGTCTATTCACGAGTGTACTGCGCCTGCATATACCGAGAGCTGTACACTCGCGTATTGTCGGGCAAGCTCGGCTCCTCTCGCACTCATGTCCTGGGCGTACAGGACGTGAGCGCGAGAGTAGCCGAGCCTGCCCGACTATACACGAGTGTACTGCGCTCGGTATATGCAGGCGCAGTAAAACTCGGCGCGGGAAAGCGAGGATCGAGCGGGAAGGACGCCGCAGAAGGACGCTGGACCCGACGAAGAGGACACCCGAAGCCGCCGATGGACGTCGCGCAAGACACCAAAACTAAGTATAAAAATCTTTTTTTCCACAGGAATGGGGGCCACTTTAGGGGTGCGCGCTATACCCCGATAAATACGGTATATAACAAACAATCACGTTAATTCTGCAAAACCTAATAGTGTTTACAATACACTCAAGGAAAAAATTATATGAAGAGAGGGTTTTAAGCAAAAAAATAAACGGTAACAAATACAGAAAGTGAGGGTGATAAGTGACAATCAATGGTTAACATGTTAATCATTAAATACAAATAAAAGTGAAAATCAATAATGTGAAGTGTCCAATGTGTAAATGTTGATGCTGCCAAATGAGAGAACAAAACGTAGCTGAAAATCCACTGGGAGGAATGTATATGACAATAAAACTATGTAGTTGGTCACATCCGTATATGGGCTTACAGAACTCTCACTTCAATACCAAATATCAAAGGCATCCAGGGTTTCTTTGCATCATACACCTCCTCGCAGCCACAGATCTTCCCCTGTCACACTTCACTGGTGCTTCTCCAACCTCTCAAGCTATGTACAGCCTTCCCTCTATGGTGCTGGTTTGTCGGTACACAACTCCTCGACAATCGCTCATACAACTCCATTCAGGGGGAGGGCGGAGAGGGAGAAAGCAAACAGAGAGCCTCCAATGGTGTAGTATGTAAATAACAGGGGGACGTTTATTAAAGGATAACCTGCACTTACATCAAAAATTAAAAACGAGTGCAATAGTTAAAACAGCCAGTGGTGTCCTCAGCGCCTTCTTACGTCACTCCAGGTGTACGTCTGCCCACGGCCAATCCCTACGCGTTACGACACAGTCACATGTCTTTATCTGGGGACGTGATCTGTATTTGTAACCGTTTAGTTTTTTGCGCAAAACCCTCTCTTCATATAATTAATTGGTATTGCTTATCATATTGCATAGAACAGATAACACAAATTGAGGAATGAATAACCAGAAGTAACAAAAACTTTAAGGCCCCGTGTACACAGGACGCTGCTAAACGTACGTTCAGAGGCAATTGGACACTTTTTTCAACTGCCCCTGAACTCATTCAATGTTGTCCTATGTGACCATGTACACAGCCTCGTTTATTGCCGTTTTTTAGGCAGTTGTGTTCAACAGCGTTTCTTTGAAAGCAAAAAAAATGGGTTCAGACGCAGAAGATTTCCACGTTTCAGACCCCAAACACAACTAAACGCGGCTTAACGCGGTAACCCGCGTTTAGCAGCATTTTGTTTATATGCGCGTTTTTTTATTATTATTATTGAAACACTTCTAAAAAGGCAAATGCGGCAAAACGCAGCCAAACGCGACAAAACTGACGTTTTAAACATGGGTTACTATATGTCAAGTTTAATCATTTAGGAGCAGTTGTAAAAGTGTCCCGTGTACATGGAGCCTAAAGGTATAATAAAGTTTGATATTCTGCTACTGCCCAACCCAAGTGGCATCATATTGAAAACAGGAGCTCCGCAGAAGATTTCCAAATTTCAGACCCCAAACGCAACTAAACGCGGCTTAACGCGGTAACCCAGTTCGTTTTTATGCGCGTTTTTTTATTATTCATTTTGAAACACTTCTAAAATGCAAACGCGGCAAAACGCATCTAAACGCTCAAATAATTATTTTTTAGGCTGCATGTACATGCACACTGGAGCCGATAAACTGCAGTTTATTGGAGTTTGGGCATTTTTTTCAAAGCCCAAAAAACCCACGTTCAAAGTGCATTTTTTTTTGCAAAACTCAGTTTAGCGTTTTTTGATCCATTGAAAAAAAAAAAAAAAAAAACGCTAACTCTAAAAAAACCCCAATAAACGCTATTGCAAAAACTTTAAAACACGTTGAAAGGCTCCCTGCAAAGCTACTGGCGTTTTTATAGCTTTTTTAGCATCCAGTGTACATGGAGCCTTAGAAATAAAAAGGAGTCTATAAGAAATTCAATATCTTGGTGTATTATACAGGTATATCGATATAGTTTAAGTAATTGGAGGCTCTCAGGTTGTTTATCCAAACTTGCCTTTTTTTTTTTTTTATGATGGAGACATTTTTGAATGCCAACATCAATTGGTATTGGGCCTTAGTCTTTAGACTTATAATGACATTTGACAAGTTAGGCAAAATAAAATGTTCTTAAAGCTTTTGTTGTAACTGACAAAATATTGCCCAGTGTGCAATTCATACATGCCCACACACAAAAAAGCAAATCCTTTATAAGCAAAACTATAATTTGGAGAGCTACAAAATGTAAAGCATAACAACTAAAGGCAAAACCTTTTTTAGATTTTTGATAGTAATGAGGGGACGACATCACTGTCGTTTTTTTATTGCGGTCTGCTTTCCTATTTGGGAGATTCACTCTGTCTAACTGTCCTGATGACAAGTGTCACCAGGAATGAAGGCAAATCCGACATTTTGAGTTGCCATCAGAACAGTAAGAAAAAGGAAAATCTTCCAATGGGGGCACTGGGGACAAAGAGAAGGCAAATTTAATAAATACCTTCTTTAGCTTCATGTATACAAATGTCCATAACGGGGATGATATTGACACAGCCCCAAATGATCCGCTATGGCTCAAAAGTGATATGGTCCAGAAATATTTAGACAGATTAAAGGTGAATAAAGCACCTGGACCAAATGGTATACATTCACAGATCCTTATAGAATTGAGCTCTGTGATTTCAAATAGCAAATTGAAGGGTTTGTGTAATTCACGTACAACTTGCGTAGACGACGTAAAAACGACGGCTGTCCCGACGTCCATACCTTTGCATGGGATGCGCCACCTTTTTGGTGGTTTATCTTTACGCCGCAAAAACGCCTTACGTAAACGGCGTAGATTACTGCGTCGGGCATACGTACCGTATTTTTCGCACCATAAGACGCACCTAACCATAAGACGCACCTAGGTTTTGGAGAAGGAAAACAAGAAAAAAAAATTCAGAACCAAATGGTGTACCAAAATTTTTACCAGTGCCCATGAAATGCAGCATGACCTGTGCCATTAATGAATAATGAATTGCCATTTAATTTAAGTAAAAAAAGTGCACTTTGCTGCAAAGGTATTTACTGGCTGCCTGCAGGAAGAGAAATTACAAATCATTGATCAGCACAGCACAGGGAAATGCATTGTTTCAAATGATTTCAAGGTAGAACTGTGCTGAAAAAGGTTGGAAACATGCACAAAAAAGGAAGGAGAGATTGTCCATGAATATGTGCTCCTGGAAATGAGAGACAACTTCATTATCCCTGCAAAGGCTGATTTTCTAAAAGATGTTCTTTATGCTGAGCTGGGTTAGGAATAGAGAGAGAGAGAATAGAGGGGGTTGGTGAGAAGTGCACACACTCACAGTCTCCTGGGGGCTCTCTGGCTTATTCAGTAGTATATCCATGTTTGTCTGCTGCTTCTTTTTAATCTTCCCGCCCACCTCCTTCACAGACGGAACACACAAGCAAGGAGGGAGGGGTGAGAGAAGGGATGTGTGAAGCTTCTCAGTCGTGACAGGCTGCAGGCTTGGTGGAGTTGGATAGAGCAGTGTGCTGATTGGATCCTCTCCATGTAGGACAGGACACTTCACGAGCCATCAGCTGCACTGTCTTGCACACAGTGACAGAGAGAAGAGGACGGAGCTGCAAACGGAGGAGGGAGGAGAGGAGCAGGTGATGGGATTTACACAGACAGGAACTTATTTCTGTGCCCCTCACTTACTTCTCATGACGTTCGGCCGCGGGGGGCGGGACCGGCAGTGGCGGGGGGCGTGGCCTAATGTATATTCGTTCCATAAGACGCAGGGACATTTTCCTCCAGATTTTTGGAGGAAAAAAGTGCGTCTTATAGTCCGAAAAATACGGTACATTCGTGAATCAGCGTATCGTGCTCGTTTGCATATTTAACATGAGAACGCCGAATTCGTCCAGCGTAACTATGCGCCCAAGATACGCCAGGGTAAGCAAGTTACGTCGGGCAGCTGAAGCCTTGTTTTACTGTGTATCTAGCTTTGTGAATCGGTGTAAAAGTACGACGGCGCACATTTGTACTTACGATGGCGTATCTGGAGATACGCTGGTGTAAAGGTACCTGAATCTGGCTAATAGTGTCTACAAAATAGGGGATAGATTTATACTGTAGCATTACAAGCACAAAAACAAAAAATTTGCAAGTAAACAAATAAAAAATGTGCATTTATACATTTTTTCTCAGGAGCCTGCAGGGCAAAGCACCCCCAATCAGTGGATCATGGGTGCAATGTTAGGCTCCTGCAGACACTTTGTTCAGTCCATTGAGAACTACAAGTGCATCTGTCGAGGTGGCAAATGTATTAATTCACAGATAACCGTTTAATGTGACAAGGGCTGGGAGAGGGGTGGGGGGTGAAAGACAGACGATTAGCAACATGTAACACCCTAAATACAGGCGTTCCTAAAAGTGAACTTAGCCTTTAATATGAATGCAGTATATATTAATAATTATAAAACCATTACAAATGTATTGGTCAGGAGGCAAATATGGTCAAAATGTTACAAATTGACATCCCTGACAACCTTTTTTTTTTATAATGACCTTTATAGTTTAATTGACTGCCCCAGTAATCCACAAATCAGAACTGTTTGTCAAAAGTTAGAAGTCAAACAGTACAAAGTCCAGTAATAAATGACTCCAAGCAAAAAATCCAGAATGAATGCTCATGATTGCCCTTTAATGCAGTAGGAAGTTAGACGAGCTGTGTGTTTCAGGAAGGCAGGCACAGATAACAACCTAGAAAAGCAATACAATACAATACAAATACATTACAACGCATGACATCACTTCCGATTTTTTTTTTTTCTGTCGTACGAGAATTTTCGTGACTTTAATAACCTATTTCATTTTACTTGCGTACAATCCGAATATGGTACAACGGATGGTACGACTTTTTTCGCTTAAAAGTCGTACCATATTCGGATCGTGTGTACGGGCCATAAGTCAGGAACTTGGAAGGGACAAAAGAAGAGCTCCCTTATGTCGCGTACACACAACCAGGTTTTTGCCCAGGCCAAAAGCACATCGGAATTCCGACGGAATTACATCGAAGTAAAATAGAACATGTTCAATATTTAAACTACAATTGAATTCCGATGGAATTTCTCAGATGGGGCATACACACGGTTGGAATTCCCTATGGAAAAAGTCAGTTTGACTTTTTCCATCGGAAATTTCGATCGTGTGTACGGGGCTTTACAGATAACAGTTTGCCTGGATTTTCTAAACTAACCAGACGTTTAGAAGTATGAAATTCCCAATTTCAGCTTGTTGCCTGTATAGAAGACACCTGGGAGCCTGAAGTCTTGCTGATTGATAGGGGATCAAATACTTATTTCACTCATTAAAATGCAAATTAATTTATAACCTTTTTGAAATGTGTTTTTCAGGATATTTTTGTTGTTATTCTGTCTCTCACTGTTAAAATCAACCTACCAGCAGGGGATCAAATACTTTATTCCCTCACTAATACTTTTCAAGGCCCGCTGAAAAAAATGTGAGAAGGGCTGCATCCTCTTGCAATTGAGCAGACCACATCGGAGGAAGCTGGGTGTATAGGACAGAGAAGTCCATTTACTCCTGGCCGCTCATAGAGTGAGGTCTGTCCGTATTCGCTCTGCATAAAATGAGGGGGACACAAACCTGTCAACCCCCTGTTCTGCTCTGATCAGCAAGGGGATCAGCTCACAAATCCCCTGCTGATTAGAAATGGAAGACACAGTGTGAAGGGCACTTAAACTGAACGGATTTAAACTGATGTAAACTGAACTGAAGTGCAAGCTGATGTAAACTGAACTGAAGCCAGGTGTGTAAACTGAATCAGTGTTTGCTTGGAAAAAGAGGGAATGAACAAATGACACCCATGCAAAAGAGCAGTCCTCAGCCTTGCAAAATTTGTTCTCTTAAAATTAAATGTTTTTATCTTCCCAGTAGGTTTGTTGTTTACAGCTTATAGCAAATTGAATCCTGTTATGGTTTCTGCTACCCAGAATTTCTTAAGTATAAACTTTAGTAATTAGCTCTGCATTGTTTAATTTAACCAGGTCCAACACAGCATCATTTCTAGTTGAGGCTTCTATAAACTGTATTTTAAGGGCTCAAGCAAACTGGGCACAAAAACACCACTTTTACAGGCATTTGCCATTTTTGTTTCTGCCTGTAAACTCACCTGTTACCCTATGTGTCCATGCACACATAGGCATTTTCAGGAATATTAAAAGCGGACCTTTACAGGTAGGGGAAAAAACATTGCCATAGTGTTCAGGAGAGGCGCTTTTGGGCAGAAAAAGCAAGGAACATGCAAAAACGCTAGGCACGTTTGCAAGTTCATACATTCTAACAGTTACAGTAGGTGACTGGGATATTGTGTCAATCTCGCTCCCTTTCTCGGCAAAATTGACCACCTACGAGCCCCATCGCGGGAGCCAGCGCCGAGCTGGCTTGCCGCGATGGAGACAAAGCCGTCATAGAAGCGACGGGAATCCGACGCGGATTCCCGCCAATTCTACATGTGGGCGGAGTTTGTTATGAATCCTGAACGAGAAATCCCCGCCGGATTTTTAAAGAAAAATCCGGCATGGGTTCCCCCCTCAGGAGCATAACGGGCCCTTAGGTCGGTTATGGGTTGTAAGGAGACCCCCTACGCCGAAAAAATGGCGTGGGGGTCCCCCCACAATCCATAACAGACCCGTATCCAAAGCACGCCGGCCGGCCGGTCAGGAAGGGAGTGGGGGCGAGCGAGCGCCCCCCCCCCCTCCTGAGCCGTACCGGGCAGCATGCCCTCAACATGGGGGGGGTCAGGTGCTCTGGGGCAGGGGGCGCACTGCGGCCCCCCACCCCAGAGCACCCTGTCCCCATGTTGATGAGGACAGGGCCCCTTCCCGACAACCCTGGCCGTTGGTTGTCGGGGTATGCGGGCGGGAGGCTTATCGGAATCTGGAAGCCCCCTTTAATAAGGGGGCCCCCAGATACCGGCCCCCCACCCTAAGTGAATGAGTATGGGGTACATTGTACCCCTACCCATTCACCTGCAAATACAAAGTGTAAACACAAATAAAACACACGGGGTATTGAAATATTTTATTAGTTGGCCGCCGGGGGGGGGTGTGTATGATCGCTTTTATAAAAGCGCCCCCCTCCGGCGGGCTTCTGTGGGGGGTGGGTGCCGCCGTCTTGTTCTCTTCTGCCGCCGGGGGGCGCTTTGATAAAAGCGCCCACCACCCGGCGGGCTTCTTTCGACGTCTTCGGCGGCGGGGGGGTCTTCTCCCACTCTCCGGGGTCTTCTCCCACTCTCCGGGGTCTTCTCCCGCTCTCCGGGGGTCTTCTCCGCTCTCCGGGGGTCTTCTCCGCTCTCCGGGGGTCTTCTTCTTCTTCAGGACTCGCCGCCGCTATCTTCGTGTGTTAGCTCAATTACTAGCGGCGGCGGCCCCCTCTTCTGCGGCGACGTCGGCGTCTTCTTCTTCTTCTGCTGTCCAGATGTTGACGCGACGCATCCTTCCGCTGTTATGCCGGGCGCGCGGCTCGCAGCGAAATATATAGGCCTGTCTCGTGACGTCGCAGTCCCATCATGCTCCGGTAGGTATCACGTGGGTAGGTAGCACGTGGTACCTACCGGAGCATGATGGGACTGCGACGTCACGAGACAGGCCTATATATTTCGCTGCGAGCCGCGCGCCCGGCATAACAGCGGAAGGATGCGTCGCGTCAACATCTGGACAGCAGAAGAAGAAGAAGTAGACGCCGACGTCGCCGCAGAAGAGGGGGCCGCCGCCGCTAGTAATTGAGCTAACACACAAAGATAGCGGCGGCGAGTCCTGAAGAAGAAGACCCCCGGAGAGCGGAGAAGACCCCCGGAGAGCGGAGAAGACCCCCGGAGAGCGGGAGAAGACCCCGGAGAGCGGGAGAAGACCCCGGAGAGTGGGAGAAGACCCCCCCGCCGCCGAAGACGTCGAAAGAAGCCCGCCGGGTGGTGGGCGCTTTTATCAAAGCGCCCCCCGGCGGCGGAAGAGAACCAGACGGCGGCACCCACCCCCCACAGAAGCCCGCCGGAGGGGGGCGCTTTTATAAAAGCGATCATACACACCCCCCCCCCGGCGGCCAACTAATAAAATATTTCAATACCCTGTGTGTTTTATTTGTGTTTACACTTTGTATTTGCAGGTGAATGGGTAGGGGTACAATGTACCCCATACTCATTCACTTAGGGTGGGGGGCCGGTATCTGGGGGCCCCCTTATTAAAGGGGGCTTCCAGATTCCGATAAGCCTCCCGCCCGCATACCCCGACAACCAACGGCCAGGGTTGTCGGGAAGGGGCCCTGTCCTCATCAACATGGGGACAGGGTGCTCTGGGGTGGGGGGCCGCAGTGCGCCCCCTGCCCCAGAGCACCTGACCCCCCCATGTTGAGGGCATGCTGCCCGGTACGGCTCAGGAGGGGGGGGGGGGCGCTCGCTCGCCCCCACTCCCTTCCTGACCGGCCGGCCGGCGTGCTTTGGATACGGGTCTGTTATGGATTGTGGGGGGACCCCCACGCCGTTTTTTCGGCGTAGGGGGTCTCCTTACAACCCATAACCGACCTAAGGGCCCGTTATGCTCCTGAGGGGGGAACCCATGCCGGATTTTTCTTTAAAAATCCGGCGGGGATTTCTCGTTCAGGATTCATAACAAACTCCGCCCACGTGTAGAATTGGCGGGAATCCGCGTCGGATCCCCGTCGCTTCTATGACGCGCTCGCTGGAATGTGCTTTTACTATTCCAGCGAGTGCGAGATATCGGCAGCCTGTCGCCGAGATTCAGCGCGATGCTGGCGTGCTGAAAACACATTCTCGGCGGCAGGCACTGTAGAATAAATTAAAGTTCTGGCCAAAAGAATGCTTTAACGTGCATACACAGAAACGCGCATAAACACGTGTTAAATATGTACCTTATACCATTAGATTTTTTCCTACCAGGAGAAAAAGGCGTTTAGAGTAGCTGATCAAATACTTAGTTTGCAAGAGGCCTAAAACTGCCTTAAAACCTCACAGTACTACCAATGCTTCAGCTCTTTTAGCCCTTTTACTGTATCTGTGCAAGGAACAGAGTCTCTACCCCCTGTTAACATTGGGTGGCCTCTAACAAACTACCCATATGTAGTGCCACCCACAATGCCTGAGCACCATCACACTCTTTGTCAACAAGTCCACATTTACACTCAGTTTTAGATCACTTCACACAGATACAGACACACATTGCCACCTTTTCATTTTTAACCCTGCCTCCTCAGAGTATAGCCAGGATTATTAGCCCAGTCATGTGAAGAACGAAGCCAAGATTCAGCAATACCAATTTAAAGTTCTCTCCATGCACAAAAGCTTCCAACTCTCATATTTTGCTTGGCAGACTTCTGGCATTGGTAAACAGATCCTTAGATCCACTGTTGCATTTTGCACTTCCATTTTCTACATACAAGTGCGTGTATATTTCTACATGTTTGTTACATATTTAGAAAACAGGATTTAATATTCAAAAGCTTACTCAACCTTTTCATATAACAATACAAAATATCTGTTGTCAACATAAACTTAAAATTAAAACAGAAGATAAAAATACCCTGAGGAATGGTAACTACATATCTTTCCAACCATTAGTATATAATTCCTTGCATGTTAATATGGTCAGACCGGTAAGATTCCAATGCCCAACAGCTTCACAGTCATCCCAAATCACCCCACGCACTGCTGACAGCGATCTCATTACATTCAGCTAAGGTGGGAGTCAGCCATGAGCTTGAAAGAATGGCAGCTATCCATGGCTCAATAACTGTGCATTATTAATGGTTCTGCTTTATTATTCTTCAGGATGTTCATCTAATTAACCTATTTAGTGCCAGACAACCAACCGTACATTGCAGGAGATAAGAAATCAATGGTTAACATCTGGCATCAGGCTGTTGGGTGCATTAACATATATATTATACATTGATAGAATCCCTATATGCTGGGCTAGGCTAGGCTAGATCTTCAAAATAAAACAAATGCCACAAATATTAATATTGTTCAATGCGGCTATGGGAGTTGCTACAGTTTATCTTCTTTAAAATGGTGTCAGCCATATGACATGACCATTGGTTATTTCCTGCTTTCCACCCCAAAAAAAAAAAAAACAGATTGAAAAGTTTGTGGTATAATCCGTGCATTCTTATTGTAATATAGACAATGAAATTAAAGTAGAGGATAGATACCCAATCACAAACATCTGGAGGACTATAGCTTAGCATACTTGGTTCCAGACATCTGAAGAACTAAAGCAAAGTCATGTGACTACACTGTTATAGTGACAATCTACAACATGGCGTATTTACCCATAAGTAATCGAACACTGCCTCAAACTTTCCATGCATTTCATTATTTGATGGCACAAGTAAATTCGAAAAGCAGTTGAATAAGGCAACAAATCATTATTGGTGAGTAATAGATCTCTCAAAGATATACATGTATGCATGTATTGCTCAACATAAGGGTTTTTGAACCATCAAAATAATTTTAACTATAAAGTTTGAAAAGTTAAACCTCTAAAACAAGGGCAATATTATAAATGATAGGTGTGACAAAGAAAAGAAAATGTCTTTATTTTAAAAGCACAATTAAACCATAAAATCACAAAATAAAACAAAAGCCTGAGTTTAGCTGAACTCGCACGATTTCAAACCCGCATCAGTGTTAACTTAGGCTTAATGTTTATTTGTAGTCAGAGCTTTTTTTCTCAGAAAATAGGTGCAGGAACTCAACCACGACCCCGTTCAGATTTCAAAAACAGTAGAAGGGTCTTAAAGGGGCATTAAATACCAGGATTGCATTACATACAGAGTACAGAGTTTAGGGGGGTTACACACAGAGTGCAGAGCTGTCATTTGTAAACACAGAAACCAGACTTCTGTGTTTACAAGTAATTGTGGTGAGTAGGCACCAAAGGGTCTGAGCCAGAGGTGGTGGAACTGAGTTCCCCCAAGTTCCCCCTGAAAAAAAGCCCTGTTTGTAGTTGTCAATTAATCTTCTTCCTTGCTTCAAGGTCAAAAAGACAAGTCTTAAAGGGGTTGTAAAGGCGTGTCTTTTATTCTCTAAATTGGTTCCTTTAAGCTAGTGCATTGTTGGTTCACTTACCTTTTCCTTCGATTTCCCTTCCAAATGTTTTTTTTCTTTGTTTGAATTTCTCACTTTCTGTTTCTCCTCAGTAAGCTTTCCATCATTCCACCGAGTGGTGGAAAGTCATTTAGAACAGCTTACTTAACAGATTACTGAGGAGGAACAGGAAGTGAGAAAATCAGACAAAGAAAACAAAGAAAAAAAAACATGTAGAAGGCAAATCGAAGGAAAAAGGTAAGCGAACCAACAATGCACTAGCTTAAAGGAACCTATTTAGAAAATAAAAAACAAACTTTTACAACCCCTTTAAAGTGGAGGTTCACCCTAAAAAAAAAATTCTGACAATACATTGAGAAGACTGATTACACTGCGGGTATGCTGTTTTTTTTTTTTTTTTTTCAGTACATACCTCGTTATCGCCGTTTCATCCCTCGGCTTCCGGGTATGATTATTGCGGGTCTGGGCGTTCCTAGATTGACGTTCCTCCAACCGGCGCATACTGTGCATCACGAAAGAAGCCGAACGTCACTGCACAGGCACTGTATAGAGCCGACCCTTTACGGCGCCTGCGCAATGACGTTCGGCTTCTGTCGGAAAGTCGTGACGCGCAGTATTGAAGTCGTAAGGTGAGAGGCCATCTTACACATGGTGGATATCTTTTGGTGTCACTTTTTCACCTACACCTTTATCTGGAATCTTTTGAGTTGGATCTCTGGATTTATTATCATATGGACTTTTATTCACATGGACACTTTTTCTTCTTTTTTCATATGAATTTTCTTGTATGAATTTATTATATGATTATATATTTATTTTAGTTGGGTTTTCACTTTTTGCGCTGCACTGTTTTCACTATATAACCTTTTACTTTTACTGCCATTTACTGGCAGGAGAAAATTGCCTGTTTTGTACTGGCTGCCAGTAAAAATACTGACGGTTGGCAACACTGCTCTAGGTGTCTTATGGGCTTCTAGAGCGGGGCTTGGGAGGGAGCTTGCACAAGTACCCCCATAGAATGTGGCTTGCTATTGGGGACACTGGTCAAGAAGGAGGAGCCAGGAGCCCAAGTGTGAGACCCGAGAAGAAGAGAATCAGGGCTGCTCTGTGCAAAACCATTGCACAGAGCAGGCAAGTATAACATTTTTTTGTTGCTTTTTTTTTAAATAACAAAGAACCTTTAAAATCACTTTGAATCACTATATACAGTATACATTTTAATACACACACAAAAAAATATGAACATTGGAAAAGACAATTTCTATTGTAAAATTAGAAACTCAGCCATCCTACCAACATAGATTTAGACTTCCTTTTGCTTAATATCACTCCTATTAACATTAATAATTTTAACTGTACCCTCATATAACGTATTACAAATGTATTTAACTCTTAACTCTGTAACCTATCTTCATTGATAAAGATAAAAAAAAATCTTAGATATAAACAGATACATATTTTTTCTCTAGATACTTAATCTACCATCTGTATTTTCATGTTAAAGCACTATGATGGTTGTAGACATATAGCAAACCAAGGCGCTAGATGGACACTATAGTTTACTAAAGCCATAAACAAAATTTTTCTTTCTGCTTGAGAACACATACTAGAAGCTGCTCCTACTCAGATGTTTAGACACAGTAATGAATTATCTGTACACCAACCTTGGGATGACCAGTGCTAGACATCGTGCTTGTGTTGCTAAGCAATAGGCACCCTTGAAAAACACTTTGGCTAGATATAGTTGTTGGCATTCAAGAGGGAATTAAGCCAAAGGGTACATCATTTTACTAATTTCACTGCAATACATTCTTTTTTTATATCTTGTATTAACCAATAAGATGAATAGTGGTTAAAAGCCCAACTCCAGATTAAACTTATTTTGTTTTGGATAGAGCAAGGAAGGGTCAGAGCCTTAGTCAGGTTTTGATTGCTGTCTATCTTTTGGGGGGGGGGGGGATCTCTCCTTTCTTTCTGTCACAAAGAGATGAGAAATCTCTCCAACCGAGTCACAGGCTCAAATGAAAACTTTGCAGAACGTATGACTTTTCTTAACTCGCAAAAGTTGTTTGGCTTCAAAAGTAGAAGTGTGAGATTCTTAAAATACCCATACTCTAACAGGGTGAAGGCCCAGGTTGAGTCCATATAAAGGTTGCACTACAGGGGACTAGGCAACAGCCATAGCATTCAAGAGTGTAGCCTTCCTTTCTAAAGGAGTAACACTTCTTTAGAAAGGCGGGAGGCGCCCAGGTGAAACAACAACCTGAACAAACAACACGTTTGAATGTTGTTAACTTTGTTGCCAAGTCCTATAGAGTATCTTTTCATTTTCTGTATTATGTCCAGGAGCAGAAACCATGTAAAACCTGTAACTGGCAAAAGTGAAACCTGAAAACAAGTTACATGTAGTTTGTGCAAAACGCTATGTTATCATTATTACTACCAATATTACTTCTGGAGCATTTTCTATACATTACTACAAATACTATGCAAACACAACTAGCATTGTCAATGCTTCAGATGTATAAATATTTATAATTCCAAATGTTTTTTTTTTTTTACCAGTCTAGGGTAATTATTTATTTGTCAGGACACTGCAAGGTAATGGTTATTATAGCCAAAAGGGTAACTTGCGCATAGCTACCGAGATTCAAACAAAGTCACTTTCTTATACCATGGCATTCTTTTATGTATGAATTGTACGCAGACAGTAAAAATGAAATACTCTGCTCTGGAAATATCTGTAAAACATGCCTTAGAAAAGTGTAGCTCCCAAGGAAAAACTAACAAACCCAAAGGGGGCAGCTCTTCAAATTTATATATTGCAAATTTAGTGAATATGTTGTGTAATGCCTTGTTTTTTTTTTTTTTACAGTACATCTGTATTGTACATAATTCTACTAAAATGGCAACTGAGCACAACAACAAGCACCTCCAAGTGCCTAAGGTTAAGGTCAGTTTATTTCCAGAGTGTCCAAAGGGCATTAAATCACAGGGCAGTAGTACATTGTGCAATTTTTTGCTTCACATAGAAGTCATAGGTTCAGCCTACCCACATGATTTGCTACTGGCAATGGAGGTGAGAGGTGACAAACAAATCTCCAGAATAGAAATCCAAATTCATACAACGGGTTGCCCTGGGTTTCAGAACGATCTAAAAAAAATTCAAAACAAATAGGCTGCCTGCAGAAATCTGCTTTTGCACTGACATACCACTTTTATAAGGTAACATACATTATATGGACAAAAATATGTGGACATCTGACCAAACAACCAGATTTCGGAGCATGTCTTTGAGAATATGTTCTCACTTCTTCAGGGCACTACCAATTAATGTCCCCAAAACCCGCTTAGAATCCCTGCAAAGAGAAATTAACAAATTTATATGGAATGACAAAAAACCTAGGAGATAGTTACTCTCTCATGTACAGATCTCAAATCAAAGGTGGCCTCGGCCTACCAAACTTGTGGTATTATTTCCTAGCAGCTAAACTTGTACAATTGGCACATTGGTTCTCATCAGTAGCTGATATTCCATGGCTCCGCTTTGAATCTATTTCAATACAGCCACTTAATCTCAAAAGGTATCCTGTGGTCTGATGCTATAAAATACTATACTCTCTCTAAGAAAAACACAATAGTTGCTCAGATGCTGCAGGTTTGGAAGAAGGTCAAAAATAAACACCTCCTCTCTTCTCCTACCCCCCCCCCCTGCTTCATACCTAGGTGACCCCAGATTTTCAGCTGCCTTCCCAGATATGACCCCATTTAATGAATGGATCGCCAGGGACCTCACCACTCTTAAATCATTCACCTCCAACTTGTCATTTCTCCCCTTCCCTTCTCTGCAGACCAAACATGGCCTTTCCCTCTCTGACCTCCCTCAATACACACAAATCCGTGACTTTTTTGCAACATCCTTCTCCACACATATCTCCCCTCCTAGCACCTTATTTGAACATGTCTGCCTTACCGGCCCTAGAGACAAAGGTTTAATATCCAATTTTTATAAACTATCTAAACTCCTTATTTCTACCAGAGAAATCCGGTCCTATGGTACGCTGGGAACTAGAACTTAATTGCTCCTTCCCGGCAGACCAATGGTTGGATATGATTGAAAATCTTAGAAAGAGTAATCGTGCAGCCGCCTCTAAAAATTTTCACCAGGTGGTACATGACCCCTGCTAAAATCCATTCTTTCTACCCAAATACCTCCCCAAACTGCTTCAGAGGTTGCCCAGATGTGGGCAACTATTTCTACATCTTTTGGGACTGTAAATTTTTGGAACCTATATGGCTCGCAGTAACAAATAGACTCGAGATCACCCTCAAGTAGAAAATCTCCCTTACCCCTCATATATGCTTATTATATGCCACGGTCCCAGATGTCCCCCCCCCCCCCCCTGTAACAGATTGATCCACTCTCTTATTAGCGCTGTACAATGGATGATTGCATATAACTGGAAATCACAGAACCTTCCATGGCCCCAGGTTGTTTCCAGAATGGAATCCATCAAACTCTCAGAAAGAATCCACCACACTTTATATGATAGTATGCACACTTTCTCTAACAAATGGCTCTACTGGTCTATGCCCTCTTTATAATTCCCCCATCCTCCTATCCTCCTACAACAATATAGCACTTGGTCTATCTGCCTTTTCCCACTTATCCGACTGATTCTGAGCGCAATTTTCTATTATAATATGTATATTGCCTATGTTTTATTTTTTTATATTAATGTACACAGATACTTGCCTTTCCTCCTTGTATGCTCCTTATACAATTACCCCTTTATCATTGACTCCCCCCATTATATATTCCTTGTTCTTGTTTCCTAACTTAATGCACTGTATTGTTCTGTTTAATTATCGGTCTTCCAAATAAAACTTTTTTGAAAACGAGAATATGTTCTCAACCAAATTTCAGTCACTGAGGCTGAATGAGACCTGGTTCCTAATCAGCATTCCAACTCATGCCATAGGCGTTTATTAAAGTGTTAAAGTCAGGGCTCTGTGCTGGCCATTCAAATTCCTCAACAACCAACCATGCCTTTATGGAGCTGGCTTTGTGCCCGAGGCAGTCATACTGGTTAGAAAAGGGCCCTCTCCAAATTGCTGGCACAAGGTCAGAACCCCACAATGGACAAAAAATGTCTTGCGCCATTAATAGCAACCTTCACTGGAAACACCTAAACTCAATCGATTAGGGGGGTGTCTCACATAGTTTGGACGTATATGTTTTAAGGTCAAGTGTTCACAAACCTAAATTAAATAGTTTAAATACAGGATAATGTTAAAAGATTTTCAGCTATATGCATGTCTCCCAAACCTTTTCTCCCCATTTACCACTTACCGTTTTCCTGTGAACGAACCAACAATCTTTAAGACCAAATGTGAAATGCAACAACCTGCTTGATTAATGTCAGCGCAGCCCTCAAACTAGACTATATGAAATCAGATTGTACCATCATCATTATACAACAACTTCCACTGTCTTCATACAATATGGCAGTTTTGGCTCAGATGTCAAATGTCTATGTCAAAATTTCCCTAATGTGCTCCAAAGTCCCACCACCAAATCAGGTTATGTGGATATGTACCCCATTACCAAAACCGTTACTCCACATGCACAGCTATCTGCACAGTTGCTATAAAATGTTTGAAAACCCAAGGTTTAGAACTAAACAGTAATTTTGCTATAGGCCTTCAGAACAGGCTGTTTGTGCATGCCCTGTGGGCGCCCGTACACACCACATCTCTGATCACATTAAAGAGCCTACGATATAGGCTCTCTATAATGTGATCAGCTGTGTCCAATCACAACTGATCACACTGTAAATCGGAAGTGCCAGTTATCTATATTCCTCTTTTCATGCTGACAGTGTATCAGTATAGGAGAGTCGATGAGTGGCTGTCCTGGAGGGGGGGCGTCTGTGCCGTTAATCAGTGCATTGATTATCAGTGCAGTTCCATCAGTGATGCCTGTCTGTGCCCACCAGTGGTGCCAGTCAGTGCCATCTATCAGTACTGTCTATCAGTGTCCATCAGTGCTGCATATTAGTGTATCCTAATTAGTGCATATCAGTGAAGGACAAACATTACTTATTTACTAAATTAAACTAGAAGCTAAATGAAACTTTTTTTTTCCAGTCTTTTTTCATTTGTTTAACACAATAAAAAAAACTCAGTAGTGATTAAATATCACCAAAACAAAGCTCTACCTGTCTCTAATAAATGTAAAAAAATTGTTTAGGTACAGAATTGACGTCTACTAGAGCCTGACAACCCAATCTTGTCTGTCTCGCCCCAATCTATTCATATGCTGATCCGACTAATACAGGATAGGGGGGCATTGAAGAGGTATTATTTTCATTGTTTTGGAAAAAACCTAAATTTTTAGTTACTTGAAAAATATCCATTCCCCTTGAAATTTTCCAAATTTTGTCATGTTACAAGCAAAAACATAAACCAACACAAAGTGATGCATAATTGTGAAGTGGAAGGAATATGATAAATGATTTTTAATTTTTTTTTTACATATAAACACTTGAAAGCATTTGTATTCAGTCGTCTTTACTCCGATAACCCTAACTAAAATTTTGTGAAACCAATGCCTTCAAAAGTCACCTTATTAGTAAATAGAGTGTGTGTGTAATGTGTAATAAATACACCTGTTCTGTGAAGCCCTTAAAGGTTTGCTAGAGAACCTTAGTGAACAAATAGTATCATAAAGGCCAAGAAACACACTAGACAGGTCAGGAATAAAGTTGTGGAGAGGTTTAAAGCAGGGATAGGTTATAAAAAAAATATCCCAAGCTTTGAACATCTCACAGAGCACTGTTCAATCCATCATCCGAAAATGGAAAACGTTTGGCATAACTGCAAACCTACCAAGACATGGCCGTCCACCTAAACTGACAGTCTGGGAAATGAGAGCATTGAATCAGAGAAGCAGCCAAGAGGCCCATGGTAACTCTGGAGGAGCTGCAGAGATCCACAGCTCAGGTGGGAGAATCTGTCCACAGGGTAACTATAAAGCCCCATACACATTATCAGTTTTCCTGCAGGTTTTTCTCTTCAGGTTTACCAAAACCATGTAGTGCAATGGCCTGCCTGATTGCATACAAATTGAAACTCTTAGGTCGCGTACACACGATGAGTCCAAACCGATGAAAACGGACTATAGTTTAGTTTCATCGTTCCAAACCGACCGTGTGTATGGCCCATCAGTCTTTTGTCATTCAGACCAAAGTTTTAAAACTTGCTTTAAAATCGGACTGATGGACCGATGGTCAGTACGCAAAAGCATCGGTTCAAAACCCGCGCATGCTCAGAATCAAGTTGACGCATGCTTGGAAGCACTGAACTTCGGGTTTTTTCAGCACGTCGTCGTGTTTTACGTCACCGCGTTCTGACACGATCGGTTTTTGAACTGATGGTGTCTACGCACATCAGACCATCAGTCTGTGAACCGATGAAAATGAACTTCAGTCCGTTTTCATTGATTTGGACTGATCGTGTGTACAAGGTCTTAAAGGAATTTTTTTTTTAGCTAAATAGCTTTCTTTATCTTACTGCAGTACTGGTTTCATGTCCTTATTGTTCGTTTTTGCTTTGAAGTTGCTGTAATCCTGGTCTGATCTCCACACTTCCTGCTTGTCCATTTCCTTATAACCACAGTACTGGAAGCTTTCTCACGGTGGTCTAATCTGTCATTACTGTGTGTCTAAAACTTCCCAGAACCAATCAGATTCATTTTAAAAACAAAACACTGCCCTGGATTTGTTTGTTTTTGTTCTGTGTGTCTCTTTCTACTTCACAGAAACATGAAGGCAGTTCAAAAGTAAAACTAACCTGCAGGCACATTATATGATTGATTTTTATCTATTTTTAATCATTTTGAAAAGGAATCAGTTAACTTTTATGTCTCTATACCCTTTAAACAGTCATTTCAGCAAAAAAAAATTTTCCTTTAGTGACCCTTTAAGGTTTGACCTCATATTAGATGGTTTTGGTAAACCCGAAGAGAAAACCCTGCAGGAAAACTGATAGTGTGTATGGGGCTTTAGTTGCGCACTCCATAAACCTGGCCTTTATGGAAGAGTGGCAAGAAGCAAGCCATTGTTGAAAGAAAGCCATAAGAAGTCCCATTTGCAGTAGGGTTGCCCAAGTACTTTTACTCGGGCAAATGCTCCAATGCTTCACCCGATACCTGGGCAGTCAGGGTGATCAGTGTAGTGGGAGAGTTACAAGCACTGATCACCCTGTATAGGTTTCAAAGTCTGACATCCTGTGCCCCTACCCCCATGGCTTTCAGCAGTGATCGGTGCTCCTCTCCCACACACGTTCACCACCGACTGTCCCCTCTCCTCCAACAGTTCCCCTTCATTCTGCTGCTGTCCCCCTCTGTGCTGCCGCCACCCTCCATGTCCCCATTCTGCTGTCACCCTCCGTTCTTCTGTGTCCTTCTAAATGCTGCTGTCTCCCTCCCTTCTACTGTGTCCTTCTCCATGCTGCTTTCCCCCTCGTTCTACTGTGTCCTTCTCCATGCTGCTGTCCCCCTCCGTTCTCCTGTGTCTCCTTCCTGCTGCTCCGTGTCCCTCTCTCTTCTCTGTGTCCCCCTGCGTGCATCTGTCCCCCCTCACTTCTCCCCCTCCGTGCTGCTGCTGCCTCACTCGATCTGTCAGGATGGAGAGCGGAGGTAGGAGCAGGTAAACGCGGCTCCTTAGTTTTCTGAACGGACAGAGTCAGTAATCATTGACTCTGTCCATTCACATAACAAACACCGTAACCTCCAATGATTACGATGTCTCAGTTAATGAATGAAGAGGAGGCGCCGTTTTCTCTCCATTCATTTTCAGTGCAGCGGAGGCTGCTGAAAAAGGGACTGGGCAATATGTGTCACTAGTCCCTTTCCCTGTCTGAAAGGGGAGATGGGAGATGGGAGAGGTCTGTTAAGACCCCTGATATCTCACCATAGTCCCCCAACAGTGCTGATAAAAACAAAAAAACAAAAAACACACTGACCTTGACCACCACCCCCCCCCCCCCCTTAAAAAAGAAAGCATTGTAAAAAAAAAAAAAAAATACTGGACACATGTGCCACTGTCACATGAGATTAAATGAAAGTATCAGTAATCAGTGAATAAAAATGCATGCCACATTGTTCAGATATTTGTAAAAAAAAAAAAAAAAAAAGAAGAAGAAAAACCCATTTGTCATTTTCCTTCCACTTCACAATTATGTGCCACTTTGTGTTGGTCTATCATATAAAATCCCAATAAAATACATTTAGGTTTTTGGTTGTAACATGACAAAAATTTTGACAATTTTAAGGGGTATGAATAATTTTTAAAGGCACTGTACCTATAGGAAAGATTATTCCTTATTTTTTTTTAATTGCTTAATTAAAATCACATCATTATAAATTATATATGAAAGGGTCAGCCATAACAGTCTCAGTTACCTGCCAGTTTCTTATATCTCTCACATAATCAAGTAACATGATCTCTCGCCTGCATTTCCAGGCTTGTCCACTAGCCATAGCCTTAGTGTAATTTTCTTTGATGTTTATTTTATTTTATATTGTAACTAGGATATCTCCTCCTTCTCCTGGCCTCGGTGGCATTATGTCATCATCACATTTGGAACACTTATGCCAGGGTTCGCAAATGTGGGAAGATATGACATAAATAAGGGCAACATACTCTGGGAAACCTACACTGCTTAATTTCAGGTAACCTAAAAGGTCAACGTTTGAAGAGATTTAGAAGAACATTTATAGTTGCAGGAAAAAGGTATGTGAACTTGGAATGATATGAATTTCTGCACAAATTGGTCATAAAATGTGATCTGATCACAACAATGGACAATAACAGTCTGCTTAAACTAATAAACACACAAAGAATTAAATGTTACCATGTCTTTATTGAACACACCATGTAAACATTCACAGTGCAGGTAGAAAAAGTATGTGAACCCTTAGATTTAATAACTGGTTGAACCTCCTTTTGCAGCAATAACTTCAACCAAAAAATAACTTGCTGAACAAGATCAGTTCAGCAATATTCGTGGGATGTCCGGTGTGAATCGCTTTCTTGAGGTCATGCCACAGCATCTCAATCGGGTTGAGGTCAGGAATCTGACTGGGCCTCTCCAGATGGTGCATTTTCTGTTTTCTTCTGTTTAAGCCATTCTGTTGTTGATTTACTTCTATGCTTTGGGTCGTTGTCCTGTTGTAACACCCATCTTCTGTTGAGCTTCAGCTGGTGGACAGATGGCCTTAAGATCTCCTGCAAAATGTCTTGATAAACTTGAGATTTAATCTATCCTTCGATGATAGCAATCCGTCCAGGCCCTGACGCATCAAAGCAGACCAAACCATGATGCCCCCACCACCATATTTCACAGTTAGGATGTGGTTTTGATGTTGGTGTGCTGTGCCTCTTTCTCCACACATAGTGTCGTGTGTTTCTTTCAAACAACTCAACTTTGGTTTCATCTGTCCACAGAATATTTTGCCAGTACTGCTGTGGAACATCCAGGTGCTCTTGTGCAAACTGTAAACATGCAGCAATGTTTCTTTTGGACAGCAGTGGCTTCCTCTGTGGTATCCTCTCATGAAATCCATTCTTGTTTAGTGTTTTACGTATCGTAGTTTTGCTAACAGGGATGTTAGCATATGCCAGAGACTTTTGTAGGTCTTTAGCTGACACTCTAGGATTTCTCTTCACCTCATTCAGCAGTCTGTGCTGTGCTCTTGCAGTTATCTTTACAGGACGGCCACTCCTAGGGAGAGTAGCAGCATTGCTGAACTTTCTCCATCTATAGACGATTTGTATCACCGTGGACTGATGAACAGCAAGGCTAACCCTTTCCAGCTTTATGTAAGTCAACAATTCTTAATTGTAGGTCTTCTGAGAGCTCTTTTGTGCGAGGCATCATTCACATACATCAGGCAATGCTTCTTGTGAAAAGCAAACCCAGAACTGGTGTGTGTTTTTTATAGGGCAGGGCAGTTGTAACCAAACACCTCCAATCTCATCTCATTGATTGGACTCCAGTTGGCTGACCCATCACTCCAATTAGCTCTTGGAGATGTCATTATTCTAGGGGTTCACACACTTTTTCCACCGGCACTGTGAATGTTTACATGGGGTGTTCAAGAAAAACATGGTAACATTTAATTCTCTGTGTGTTATTAGTTTAAGCAGACTGATTGTCGATTGTTGTGACTTAGTTGAAGATCAGATCACATTTTATGACCAATTTGTGCAGAAATCCATATCATTCCAAAATGGTTCACATACTTTTTCTTGCAACTGTATGTTGCATTTAGTTCTGCACTACCTAGTCCTTTATTACTCTTACCCCAAAAGCTATCTTTGTAAAAAGATGAAGAATATGTGCAGCAAATGAAGTGTGACAATTTGCTCAATACAAGACTATTAAAGTGTTGCTGACCTAGCAGACAGCCATATACGACAAAAATTGTGGCAGTAATGAATTTTTCTGAATTCATTCCTTTATTACCCCATCCTCAGACAGCTACACTTGTCCTTGTCAGTCTATAAATGACAGTGTGTAAATGAATCATTGTTCACCGAACTGACAATCAATCACTTATCAGAAAACTGAGCAATGGCAGTATTCATCCTATTAATTGTCATTTGTAGGCGTTTTCATAGGAGTATTTAGCACTCTTTTGTCCTTTTCAACCTACAAAATAAACTAAAGTGGGATTCATAAGTGTCGAATTCAGACACAAAAGGACATCAAATCAAAACACACAAAGAAAAGTGTAGCTACAGAAGAAACTAGAAAGTATAATCAAATCTTCAGCACATGTAAAATGAAATAGCAATGTGTGCAGAGTAACTTTAGATCTCCGCTTCCTTTTTTCTTAACTCCCAGGCAAGCTTTATAAAATTCAGCACTTTAACCACTTCTCTACCGTGGGTGTTTTTCAGATTTGGTGTTTACAAGACAAACATTTTTTTTTTTGCTAGAAAATTACTTAAACCCCCAAAACATTATATATATATTTTTTTCTAACACCCTAGAGAATAAAATGGCGATCATTGCAATACTTTTTGTCACACCATATTTGCGCAGCGGTCCTACAAGCGCACTTTTTTTGGAAAAAATTAACTTTTTTGAATTAAAAAATAAGACAGCAATAAATTTGGCCCAATTTTTTATTTATTGTGAAAGATAATGTTACGCCGAGTAAAATGATACCCAACATGTCACGCTTACAAATTGCGCCCGCTCGTGGCATGGCGTCAAACTTTTACCCTTAAAAATCTCGATAGGCGACGTTTAAAAAATTCTACAGGTTGCATTTTTTGAGATACAGAGGAGGTCTAGGGCTAGAATTATTGCTCTTGCTCCAACGATCGTGGCAATACCTCACTTGTGTGGTTTGGACACCGTTTTCATATTCAGGCACTACTCACGTATGCGTTCGCTTCTGGGCGCAAGCTCGTCGGGACGGGGCACTTTAAAAAAAAAATTTGTTTTCTTATTTATTTTTATTTATTTAGTTTATAATTTTTAAAAATAAAAAAATTATCACTTTTATTCCAATTACAAGGAATGTAAACATCCCTTGTAATAGAAAAAAGCATGACAGGTCCTCTTGAATATGAGATCTGGGGTCAAAAAGACCTCAGATCTCATATTTAGACTTAAAAGAAAAAAAAAAGAACAAAAAAAAAAGTAATTTTTTCAAATGACAGAAAAAAAAAATGTTTCTTTAACCACTTAAGACCCGGACCAAAATGCTGCCAAATGACCTTGCCCCTTTTTGCGATTCGGCACTGCGTCGCTTTAACCGACAATTGCGCGGTCGTGCGACGTGGCTCCCAAACAAAATTTGCGTCCTTTTCTTCCCACAAATAGAGCTTTCTTTTGGTGGTATTTGATCGCCTCTGCGATTTTTATTTTTTGCGCTATATACAAAAATAGAGCGACATTTTTGAAAAAAAAATCAATATATTTTACTTTTTGTTAAAAGAAAAATCAAATAAACAACATTTTAGTCAAACATTTAGGCCAAAATTTATTTAGCCACATATCTTTAGTAAAAAAAAAAAAAAAAAAAAAATCTCAATAAAAAAAAAAAAATTAGCTACCTAGCGGGAACAGCGACACTAATACAGCGATCAGAAAAATGATCGCTTAGTGACGCTGGCAATAGGGAGTGAAAGGGTTAACTAGGGCGGTGATCAAGGGGTTAAAACTTTATTAGGGGGGTAGGGGGCTACCCGGAACCTAACACTAACTGCCTGTCACACTGACACTAACTGCAGTGATCATACATATACCGTATTTATCGGCGTATATTTTTTGCCCTGAAAACCGATACCCGCTGTCCCGCGCCGAGTTTTAAATACTGCGCCGACATATACCCAGCGCAGTACACTCGGGTATATTCGGCCAGTCTCGGCTTCTTCCGCGGTCACGTCCTGGACGTACAGGACGTGAGCGCGACAGTTGCCGAGCCTGCCCGAGTGTACTGTGCTGGGTATATGCTGGCGCAGTATTCAAAACTCGGCGCGGGAAACAAGCGGGGAGGACGCGAGGACGTCGGACCCGCCGAAGAGGACACCGGACCCGCCGAAGAGAACACCGGACCCGCCGCAGAAGGACACCCGAACCCGCAGAAGGACACCGGACCCGCCGAAGAGGACACCCGAAGCCGCAGAAGGACGCCGGACCCAACGAGGCCGCCGATGGACGCCGCGCAAGACACCAAAACTGTAAGTACAAAAATAACTTTTTTTCCACAGGATTGGGGGTCACTTTAAGGGTGCGCGGTATACGCGGGAGCGCGTTATACCACGATAAATACGGTAATCACTGCATTGAGTGACACTGTGACAGGGGGGGAAGGCGTGGGGGGGCGATCGGGGGGGTTAAATGTTCCTATGTGTCCTGGTGTCAGTGTGCTGTTGTGTACACTTACTATGTGATGTGATCTCTCCTCAGCGGTGGTCGAAAAAAACGCCGAGGGAGCGATCACATCACTTCCTCCTTCCTGTGTTTACACAGGAGGAGGAAATGACACGCAGGGGGAGCGCGCGGATTGGCTGAGAGCGATCCGGAGGGGGCGGACAAAAACGAATAGACGCACCCTCATCCCAGATCGCTCGGCCAGGTAACCGGACCGCCGCATGTACGGGGGGGGGTCCGATCGGACCCCCCCAAGGCACCAACGTATATATACGTTGATGTGCCTGTCGGTGCCATTCTGCCGACGTAAATGTACATGCGGCGGTCCTTAAGTGGTTAAGACGCTGGGCGGGACTGACGTTTTGACGTCACTTCCGCCCAGCAGAGGTATGGGGACGGGCGAGAGAAATTTTTCCCTCACTCGCATCCCCACTGAGCAGACGAGCGGACCCGATCGCCTCCGCCGCTACAGGCGGCTCCGGTAAGCGGTGGGGGGGGGGCCCTCTCCCGCCGCCGATCACGGCGATCTCGCAGCGAATCCGCCGTTATCTGTTACAGGACTGCTCACACTAAAGGTGGATACCTCGGTTGTGGCAGCAGCTGCTGCCGTTACCGAGACATCCATCTTTAAAGTGCCACCGTAAAAAGTCGTAAGGCGGTAGGGAAGTGGTTAAACAGATGTAGAGAAGAAGACTGCAAATAAACCTGCACAACTTATGCAAGAAGATTTGTTTCACCTTTGTGCATCATGTGAGGCCACTTACTTTACTGAGTATATGTAAGGGTTTACAACCACTTTAATGGACTAGTACGTTTATTCAAAGTGCAGTGTGTAATGTCAGCTTAAAACAGCTTGTGACCTATCGATTGGAGGGAGCTCTTGAAGGGCCTGACAGAAATGCTGCATTTTATAGAAGCTCTTTGTGATCATCTCACCTGGATTCACATCCACAACACAGTAGTAAGCGGTGTACAAAAAGTAGCTGCTACTCACAATTAAATTATATATATATATATACCGCGTATACACGATCGGTTCGTCTGATGAAAACTGTCTGATGGACCATTTTCATCAGACGAACCGATCGTGTGTGGGCCCCATCGGTTTGTTATCCATCAGTAAAAAAAACTAGGAACTTGTTTTAAAATTATGGTTATGATGGTTAAAAAAACAATAGAAAAAAAACGATCGTCTGTGGGTAAGTTTATCGGTTAAAAATCCACGCATGCTCAGAATCAAGTTGACGCATGCTCGGAAGCATTGAGCTTAATTTTTCTCAGAACGTCGTTGTGTTTTACGTCACCGCGTTCTGACACAATCGTTTTTTTAACCGATGGTGTGTAGGCGAGACTGATGAAAGTCAGCTTCATCGGATATCTGATGAAAAAATCCATCATACCGTTTTCATCAGATGAACCAATCGTGTGTACAGGGCATTAAAGTTATAATGGTACAAGCTCTATGGTCAGACTGGGGTTGATTTACTAAAACTGGAGAATGCACAATCTTGTGCAGCTATGCATGGTAGACAATCAGCTTCTAACTTTATCTTGTTCAATTAAAGGAGTTGTAAATAAAAAAAAATAAAAAAAAAGATTATGCTGAAATGACTGATTATAGGGTATAGAGACATATTAACCGATTGGTTTTAAAAACAATTAAAAGTAGATAAAAATCAATTCTATAAAAAAGGTACCTGTAGTTTCTAGTTTAGTTTTTGCATGTGGTTTCCTGCCTCTCTGATGTACAGAGCCACAGAGCCAATACAGGGCACACACAGTAATCACACCTCCTTGATTAGTGACCGCAGAGAGAAAGCTCCCAGCACTGTGGTTATCAGGAAGTGTGGAGATCAGAAAAGAATTACAGCAAAAAATGAACAGAGAGGACACGAAAACAGCACTGCATTAAAGGTAAAGAAAGCTATTAAGATAAAAAAAATAATCCTTTAAGCTTTGACAGAACAAAAAATGGAAGGGGATTGGTTTCTATTCAGAGCTGCACAAGATTTTGCCCTTTACAGTTTTAGTAAATCAACCCCGGCCCACTGATTTAAGGGGGGAAATTCTAACTAGCACTTTGCTGAACTCCAGGAGAGAAAATACACAATAAAACCAAAAGAAGCAACAAAACTAAATCATTTTCCCAAGGTTTAGTAATAAAGGACAAAGCTACGGCATGCTACAGCACTAAGAAATTATTATTTTTTGTCTCACAACTGCCCAGAAGCTTGTGGTGACTAAGCAGCCAGAACACTACTCCTGATTATTTAAGGGGCCCTGGATTCCCAGGGGGGAACTATATTTCTGGGATCTCCAGGATCAGCTGTAATGCAGCTTTTGTGCAGAGGTGGACAAAAGGAGGAAAATGCATGGCACTAAGAGACATACACAATACATAAGCTGGGCTTCACAAGCAAATGGCAGGGTACTGCCTAGAGCAGGGATCCTCAAACTACGGCCCTCCAGCTGTTGCAGAACTACACATCCCATGAGGCATTGTAAAACTCTGACATTCACAGACATGACTAGGCATGATGGGAATTGTAGTTCCTGAACAACTGGAGGGCCGTAGTTTGAAGACCCCTGGCCTAGAGTAACAATAATTGTGTGCCGAGAAGGAAAAGGATTCAAGCTGCTTAAAAGCAGAAGGAAGATGTTGCCCTCTTGTGCCTTACTTGGATCTGTTCTGTGGTTGGATAGTAGATCATCTGTGGGCACATGGGACAAAACAGCAGGAAATCAAGTGACAGAAACAGGAAGTCCAATGCACACCCCCCCCCCCCCCTAAAGTTTGTCTGCCTTCAGTAAAAATGTATTTTGTTTGAGGTTTGGTCTTTTCAAGGGCCCTGGAAACCTGCTGTAAGTACATTGCAGGAAAAACACCCTTGTGGCTTGCATACATGGATGTAATTTTCTTGACACCTGGATGGTTTCTGAAATGCTTTTGAAACCCCATTGATTAAACCATTACACAACCTTTACCAGTTGATGAGTTTAGGCGGCCATACACGGTTCGAATTTCGAAAGAATTTTCTTTCGAAAACCGTATGAACGAATTTTTGTTCGTATTTCGCACCGTTAGTGGGCTGCAGCAACAGCCGATTTCTGTGTGGCAAACAAATTTAGGAAATCCAACATGTTGGATTTTTTTTAAAAACAAACGATTTTCTGATCAATGATGGGAGAATCGTGCGAGAAATGTAATAGAAAAAACAATGTGCATGTGCAAGAAAATAATATTCCCGGAGAGAAACGAATATTCCTGGCAACATGAATATTTTGTCGGACGAATTTCGAAAATCAATGGTGGCATCATCGGATCACAAAAAAAAGATTTGAAAATAGAAAAAAATGAAATTCGACCGTGTATGGGCTGCTTTAGTGAATTGCCTCTTAACCACTTTCCGACCGTCGCACAACGATATACGTTGACAGAATGGCACAGGCAGACAAATGGGTGGGTGTAATATATATATATATATATATATATATACACACACACACACATATATGTCCCTGCCTCCCAGGGGGTGGGGTGGGCCGCGCCGCCCACCCCCCCCCCCCCCCCAGTGCATGTGGCGGTTGGAATCCCTTTAGGAGCGATCCATGATGAGCTGGCAGCCATCGATTCATGGCCACCCCCTCACGATCGCTCCTGGCGAATAAGGAAGCTTCCTCTGTCTGTGAATTGTAAACACAGACAGTAAGTGATGTCATCTCTCCTCACGGCAGTCTTTTCATCCAGGGGCAGAGGAGAAGAAACATTAAGTAAGTGCACCAACACTACACTGACACCAGGACACATAAGCACACAAATCACCCCCCAATCACCCCCAGTCACAGTGTCACCAGTTGCAGTGGTCATTTATTTACTGATCACTGCATGCAGTGTCATTTGTGACTGTAAAAAGTGCCAGGACAGTTAGTTGTAGGCCCCTTTAGGTATAGGGTATCCCCCTAACAAAAGTTTGATCGCCCCCCAGGTAACCCTTTCACCCCGTTGCCAGTGTCACTAAGAGATCTTTTTTCTGATCGCCGTATTAGTGTCGCAGGTGATGCTAGGTAGCCAGTTAGTTATTTAGGTTCACGTCAGGTTTTTATAGCATCAGGTACCCCCATATACTACCTAAATAAAGGTTTTAACCCCCCCATTGCCCCCTAGTTAACCCTTTCACCAGTGATTACTGTATATATGTTTAACGGGTGATGCTGGTTATAGTCTGCTTTTTATAGCGTCAGGGCACCGGCCATTTATTACCCAATAAAGGTTTAACGCCCCGATTGGCTGGCGTGTGATATCAGTTAGGTTTAGTGTCAGATAGGGTCTGTGTCGCCCCAGGCAGCGTCAGATTAGTGCCGGTAGCTCTAACACCCACGCACGCAGCATTCACCTCCCTTAGTGGTATAGTATCCGAACGGATCAATATCTGATCAGATCTATACTAGCGTCCCAACGCAGTGTTAGTGGGATCAGCCCAGATACTTGCTAGCACCTGCGTTCTGCTCCTTCACCCAGCTCAGCCCACCCAAGTGCAGTATCGATCGATCACTGTCACTTACAAAACACTAAACACATAACTGCAGCGTTCACAGTCAGGCCTGATCCCTGCGATCGCTAACAGTTTTTTTGGTAGCATTTTATACAGTTGCTGACAGCCTTATAAGCATTTTTACCTGTGAATCTCACTAGTTGTACCAGTAAATTTAGAGCCCAAAATGGCAAATCAAAAAAGGTACATTAGTGAAGAGGCACTTGTTTGGACATCAAATTGGCACATGTGACACCATGCGACCTAATCGCCGGGGCTTACCCCAGTGGCTTGTAGATTCCCGTCTTAAGCCAAATGTAGTAACCCGGCTGCATGAGAGGCATTTTCCATATATGTTCTCTCTAGTACCCCTAATGAACGAGCCTGCCAAAGAAAATGTTGTGTCTGTAGAAAGCACGGATATAGGCCTGACACCCGTTATTATTGTCCACGCTGTCCTGACAATCCTGGTCTTTGCATTGGTGAACGTTTTAAACGCTACCACACACTAGTGCAGTTTTAGCGTAGGGTACAGCATTTCACAGACTAGAACACACTTACACTTACACAGGGTCTCCCAAGATGCCATTGCATTTTGAGGGACTTAAACAGTTACAAAAAAATAAAATAAAATTATAATTATATATTGTGACAGGAAGTCAGGTAAATCTGTGGGTGTTGTCACAGACGGGAGATACATTTCTGCCTTGTTTAGACAATTCACCAATTACTATTAGGTGTCGGCTGTAGAAATAGCCAGAAAGGTTTAAGGGCGTTCAGCTGTTCAGAATGAGGCAATTAGGGCCTCTATAAGTTATCCAGAGGATGACTACTGATTGCTGCATCCTGAGGCTTTTTGAGTTAAGGAGAGCAGTGATCATGGCTCCATGATCGTAGAAAGTACGAACTTCGGCTGTTAGACTTGACTAAAAAACACATGCTCTATGTTACACAGAAGACATTTGAACATGGTAACAAGGCGGGGCGCCTATTTGTGTATATTACAAGAGCGGAGAGTACCCCTATCTCTATCCCTAGGATATTAACCGCAACAAACCACATTAGTGATGTCCCTCAGGATATAACGGAGGCCTTTCTTTCCTTTTACCAGGATTAGACGGGTTCCCAGTGGAATGGTATAGGCAGTTCCAGCATCTTCTTGCCCCTCTGCTACTTAAGACTTATAATGCAGCATTGAAGGAGGGGGTGCTACCCCCCTCGATAAGGGAAGCTCTGATTGTTCTACTCCTTAAACCCAGAAAGGACCCGTTGAAGTGTGATTCATACCGCCCTATATCCCTCATAAATGTGGATGTCAAAATTCTGGCTAAGGCCCTGGCGAATCGTCTGAACAAAGTGATTGCTCGCTTAGTGGGGAGTGATCAGGGGGGTTTTATCCCGGGCAAGTCAACTAGAATGAACATACGTAGACTGTTTCATAACTTGTCATATGTACATGACTGCCTCCCGACTCGGGTCGTGGTATCCCTGGACACTTGCCAGGCCTTTGACAGTGTGGAATGGCCATACATGTTCCGGGTCTTGCAGATGTATGGTTTTGGCCCCCGTATGGTAGCCTGGATTACACTCCTCTATACCATGCCGCTTGCTCGTATTCGTATCAACTTACAAATTACGGAGACCTTCCGAATTACTAGGGGGACCAGGCAGGGGTGTCCGTTGTCACCCCTGCTTTTCGCCTTGGCCATGGAACCCCTCGCTATTAAGATACGCATTTCCCCACTTCTTAGGGGACTGCCCATCAATGGTATAGAGCAGGAGTCTTCAAACTATGGCCCTCCAGGTGTTCAGGAACTACAATTCCCATCATGCCTAGTCATGTCTACGAATGTCAGAGTTTTACAATGCCTCATGGGAAGTGTAGTTCCACAGCAGCTGGAGGGCCTTAGTTTGGAGATCCCTGGTATAGAGGAGCGAATCTCGCTATATGCTGATGATACACTGGTGTATTTGGCAGATGCCCAGGACTCACTAGCTAATGTGTTGAAAATGGTGTCTGACTTCGGGGACTTCTCGGGATTCAGAGTGAATTGGGAGAAATTCATTATCTATCCCATAGATCAATCACCTATTCCTCACATTCATTCTCTAAATTGATGGTGGCCACCTCGTTTAGATATCTGGGGGTTGTGGTCCAGTTACCCCTGTCCCTGTACATTGCCAATAACCTGAGCCCTGTGCTACTACAGCTGCAGTCTCAGACTAAACAGTGGAAAGACTTACCTCTAGATCTAATGGGTAGGGCCAATGTCCTAAAAACGATATACCTACCTAAATTACTGTATGTCCTAGCTAATGCCCCATGCAAAATCCCCAAAGCATTGTTTAAGAGCATCGACTCAATCTGTATAACATTCTTGTGGAACGGTAAGGCCCCTAGAGTAGCATTGGAAACACTTAGACTACCCTCTCATTTGGCAGGACTGGCTTTCCCTGACTTCTACCTCTATTACCAAGCCTCCCAACTGGTAAATGTGCGTGTACTACCACTGAAGGGGCTATGGTCACATCGTTCGAGACCTTACACAACATTGTCTACCGCGGGCGTACCCCCCCAGGACCGGGACTGACTGTGCTGCAAACTTCACTGTCCCTGTTTAAAATAGTGACTCTTAAACATGCCCCGGGATCCTGGGTGACCTCTCCAAATAATCCAATATGGTTCAATATATTACTCCCAGAATTTAATTCTCTACCTGACCCTCAGAGATGGATATCTAAGGGGATTAAGTACCTATGTCACCTATATACCTCAGAAGGCTTTAAGTCCTTTTCCCAGTTGAGGGATGACTTTAATCTTCCGCCCAATTATTTGTTCTTTTATTACCAGCTAAGACATGCCGCGCGAGCCCAGTTTGGCTCCTTGAACAACCCACTTGCGATTCCTGACCTAGAAAAGCTTTTGCGTTCCCCGGACCGAACAAAACTCATTTCTACCTATTACTTAGCCTTAACGGTGAACTCTAATCCTAGATTTAAGGCAGTGCAGAGCAAGTGGGAATCCTTAGATATCACCATGACGGAAGATGACTGGACTGAGTTCTGTGATACTTTTAAGACCTCCGTTATAGTCTCCAGGGACAGGGTGATCCAACTAATATTTTTTCACCAATCGCACCTGACCCCGGCAAGGATGCACAGAATGGGCATACTGGCCTCGGCGGATTGTTTCCGTGGATGTGGGCAGGTGGCTGATTTTATCCACTGCTTTTGGAGTTGCCCAGCTATAGGAGACTTCTGGAGAGATATAGGATCCTTCCTCTCTTCTGCCTTGGGACTCCCCAATATACTGGACCCTAAAAACTGTCTGTTGGGGGTCTTTGGTGACCTCGCGGATCCCTCCCGGGTCAAAAAATTGCTTTGAATCCTATATTTCTATGCTAAGAAATCCATCCTGTTGACCTGGAAGGGAGCGGCGACCCCGACAAGGGGCCTATGGTTGAAACTAGTCAATGACGCCCTCCTGCTTTACAAGCTCACTTTTGAGATTAGGAAAATAAATAAGTCCTTTGATAAGATTTGGGGCAGGTGGCTGGCTAGCCCCCTGACCCTATCTCCTATACAGCCGTAAATAGGGAGGTTGGTGGTGCAGTCTCCATTTGCTAGAGTAACATTAATATGTCATCTCACAAAGGGGTAATACTACCTATATACTTCGTTGTATGCCGACTTTTGACTTTTGTATAACTATGCTGTTGATAATAGTATGGAGTGAGTAAGGAGCAAATTACTGCCGATGTATGTTCTGTGTTGTTTAAGTTTTGTTTTTGTATGTGTTGTATTGTTGGTTTTGTAAAAAGATTTTTCAATAAAAATATCTTAAAAAAAAAAAAAGGAGAGCAGTGAACTGAGAAAGACTTCTGAAGAGGTGAGGTGGTTGTTGATTTTTCTGTGTGATAAAAATCAAAAAGACTATTGTTTTTCTGCTGTATGACCAGCAGTGTCTGCCCAGCAGTAGGCTGTGCCAGACTCCATAGATAGGTTCCTGTGTAGTGAAGGTAGACGCCCCAAGTGGCCAGGGTTTATTTTATGTTTTGTTTTGTTTATGCCGTTTGGATGCTTGCACTTGTTTCCAGCAATATGGAAGAATAAACCATAATCTTTGTTTTCACCCAGACAAACCCGCTACCGAGCTAACCACTTACAATATATAAAAGTTGTCCTTTATTGTTCTCTCCCTCTTTATTCTCTCTCTATTGTTCTGCTCTTTTTTACTGTATTCTATTCTGCAATGCTTTATCATGTTTGCTTTTCAGGTATGTAATTATTTTATACTTTACTGCGTTTTATGTTAACCATTTTTTTGTTTTCAGGTACGCCATTCAGCTGCAGCTCGGATTTATTTATCTTGACAGCAACGGCGTTTGCTCCCACGATACATAAAGCCGTGACTCCAGTGCTTTAGGAGGCGATTCGCACTGCGCATTGCAGAAAAAACGTGTGCGGATTTTATGCCTTGCGGTGCGGCTCAGGTGCGAATTCAGTCCCATTATCTTCTATGGGTACGCAGCTGATTTGCAGATGTGTTCAGTTCTCTTCAGGAATTTCTCTCATTCAGCTCAATACACTTCTCCCCCACTCTCCTCTCACCCGGAACTTCTCCCAGGTCTCCAAATTCGCAGCTAAAACGCAATGGATCTGCTGAACACTTCCCTTATCTACCTGCAGAGATTACAGAGCTGAAATTCGCACCGCACAAGTGTGATTCCGGCCTAAAGTGTAAGTTCACCTTTACAGAAAATCTGTAAGGTGAATTTACACTGGACCCCCTTCCCATCGCACCAGGTCCCATTAACCTGGAGTCCAGCGATCACTCGTTCCGACAGATCATATTGCCGCTTTACCAGTCAGAGGATTTAAAATCCCTGCGGCTTTTTCTCCTCTTTGCCTGTGGTGACAGGACAGGCTACGCAGGTTCTGATTGGTCTGCACCACCCATGTGACTGTGCCAACCAATTAGAATGCTCCTATACATACCTCCTGATGGGGTAGGTTTAGGAGGTTAAAAGAGTAGTAAAGGAAAAAAACATTTTTGCTGAAATGACTGTTTACAGGGTATAGAGACATAATAGTTAACTGATTCCTTTTAAAAACGATTAAAAATAGATAAAAATCAATCATATAATGTACCTACAGTTTAGTTTCATTTTTAGACTAGTTTCAGTTTGTTCTGTGTGTACAGAGACACACAGAACAAAAACAAACACAGGGCAGTGTTTGGTTTTAAAATTAATCTGATTGGTTCTGAGGAGTTTTAGACACATAGTAATCACATCTTCTTGATCATAGACCACAATGAAAAGTTACCTTGAGTTTTTGAGCCAGACAAGCAGGAAGTGTGGAGTTCAGCAAGGGATTACAGCAACTTCTAAGCAAAAACGGACATGGAGGACATGAAAGCAGGACTGCTATAAGGTAAAGCAAGCTATTTAGCATTACATTTTTTTTTCCCATTTACTGGTCCTTTAAGCCATGGGAACTTCTACGTGTCTGACCAGTGAGGCAGTTTAATAAGTTCTCCTAGCAGGTGATCGACACTGACATACCAGATCGTACAATTTTTGTTTAATCAGTACAGTTGTCGTTCGAAAATACAATACAAAAACATTACATCCATTCTGAATTTTTATTCTGTCATGGGAATTTACGAAACTATAGTCAACGCTATATTTTCGATATGAGATTAGCATGCAAGTAAAAAATTAACGATCATTCGTCCGATAATCTCATTGTGTGTACCAGGCTTAACATTTTTGAACACTGTGGGGAAGAGTTAACAGTTTGAACTGAGGATGTAATTGAAAGTGGAACTTTAGTTAGAAAATTAAAGGAGTTGTAAATAAAATAAAAAAATGATGCTGAAATGACTGTTTACAGGGTATAGAGACATAATAGTTAACCGATTGCATTTAAAAATGATTAAAAATTGATAAAAATCAATCATATAATGTACCTGTAGTTTCTAGTTTCATTTTTGCATGTTGTTTCCTGCCTCTCTGCTGTACAGAGCCACAGAGCCATACAGGGCAGTGATGGTTTGGAAAACGAAACTGGTGTTTTAGACACACAGTAATCACACCTCCTTGAAGTTAGTGACCACAGAGAGAAAGCTCTGTGGTTATCAGAAGACAGACAACCAGGAAGTGTGGAGATCAGAGAAGAATTACAGCAACTTGAGAGCAAAAAACGAACAATGAGGACATGAAAACAGCACTGCATTAAGGTAAAGGAAGCTATTAAGATAAAAAAGAATTCCTTTACAAACCCTTTAAGTCCTGCTAGATCACCTATGCACATGCTCAGTTGCTCTCTATTTTTAGTCACTGCCAAAGTTGTAGAGGCTGATCTGCTTGACAGTCTTAAAACGTAATTAAACCTTCCTTACAGCCAAGGAAGCTGCTTCTGTTTTGATCTGTAACTGCCCTGGTGCTACACATGTGATCAGTTATGATACCAGCCATTTGGTGGTTTGACAGTTTGGTTGAGGACACAAGCAAAATGTGACAGTTAGCAATCCCGGAATTCCAGGAATGTAACAATTTTTTTAAACTGTTAGACGGGTTTAGTTCTGCTTTATGATTTACTGTTTGAGGCTATGGGCTTCAGCAAAATGACAGCCGCTAGCAAGAAGAAACAGAAGCAATGCTGGAGGCAATGTACAGAAAACACTAATTTTGGAAGCATAATTATTAATGTGGAATGTATGTTCCTTGCTAAAGAACAGAATTCTAATGGATAGAGTTCCGCTTTAACTGCAATTAAGAAAAGTAAGGTCACCACCCTACAGCTGTGATGTCTTGCAGGACTAATTACATTTCAGGACAAAAAAAGACAGAACCTGCTCTGATCTGTCTGAAACCAGCAAACAGAGAAATCTCAGGACAGAGTGGACAAAAAATACAAATCTTTTTGCAACTAAAACAGCTTCCATTTACTGTAGGTATCTCAATTGTAAAAGTATATTTGAAAGATAATTTTAACCACTTGACTACTGGGCACTTAAACCCACTTAATAACCAGACCAATTTTCAGCTTTCGGTGCTCTCACATTTGGAATGACAATAACTCAGTCATACAACACTATAACCAAATGAAATTTTTGTCCTTTTTTTCCCCACAAATAGAGCTTTCTTTTGGTGGTATTTTATCACCTCTGCGGTTTTTATTTTTTTCACTATAAATGAAAAAAGAACGAAAATTTTGTAAAAAAATGAATTTTTCTTCATTTCTATTATAACATTTTGCAAAAAAGTAATTTTTCTTCATAAACTTGGCCTAAAATGTATACTGCTACATATCTTTGGTAACAAAACAAAAAAAATTTAGATATTATTTAGTCTGGGTGAAAGTTATAGGGTCTAAAAGCTATGGTACCAATTACTGAAAATTGATCAATTTGATCACATCTGATGTACTGACATCCTCTCTCATTTCTTGAGACCCTAACATGCCAGAAAAGTACAAATACCCCCCAAATGACCCCTTTTTGGAAAGAAGACATTCCAAGGTATTTAGAAAGAGGCATTGTGAGTTTTTTGAAGTTGTAATTTTTCCCACAATTCTTTGCAAAATCAAGATTTTTTTCATTTTTATTTTCTTTCCACAAAATTTTCATATTAGCGGGTTATTTCTCACACACAGCATATGCATACCACAAATTACACCCCAAAACACATTCTGCTATTCCTCCCGAGTATGGCGATACCCCATGTGTGGGACTTTTTGACACAGCGTTGCCACATGGAATGGCGCCAAACTTTGCGACTTAAAAATACCCATAGGTGACGCTTTAAATATTTTTACTGGTTACATCATTTTAGTTGGAGAAGAGGTCTAGGGCCAAAATGATTGCTCTCGCTCTTACGTTCGCAGCGATACCTCACATGTGTGGTTTGAACACCGTTTTCATATGTGGGCGGGACTTGCGTATGCGTTCGCTTCTGCATGCGAGCTCACGGGGACAGGGGCGCAGTATGCCCAGAGTATTGCGGAGTATGCCCAGAGTATTGCGGAGTATGCCCAGAGTATTGCGGAGTATGCCCAGAGTATTGCAGAGTATGCCCAGAGTATTGCAGAGTATGCCCAGAGTATTGCGGAGTATGCCCAGAGTATTGCGGAGTATGCCCAGAGTATTGCGGAGTATGCCCAGAGTATTGCGGAGTATGCCCAGAGTATTGCGGAGTATGCCCAGAGTATTGCGGAGTGCGGAGTATGCCCAGAGTATTGCGGAGTATGCCCAGAGTATTGCGGAGTGCGGAGTATGCCCAGAGTATTGCGGAGTGCGGAGTATGCCCAGAGTATGCCCCCCAGAGTATGCCCAGTATTGCCCCCCAGAGTATGCCCAGTATTGCCCCCCAGAGTATGCCCCCCAGAGTATGCCCAGTATTGCCCCCCAGAGTATGCCCAGAGTATGCCCAGAGTATTGCGGAGTATGCCCAGAGTATTGCGGAGTATGCCCAGAGTATTGCGGAGTATGCCCAGAGTATTGCGGAGTATGCCCAGAGTATTGCGGAGTGCGGAGTATGCCCAGAGTATTGCGGAGTATGCCCAGAGTATTGCGGAGTGCGGAGTATGCCCAGAGTATTGCGGAGTGCGGAGTATGCCCAGAGTATGCCCCCCAGAGTATGCCCAGTATTGCCCCCCAGAGTATGCCCAGTATTGCCCCCCAGAGTATGCCCCCCAGAGTATGCCCAGTATTGCCCCCCAGAGTATGCCCAGAGTATTGCAGAGTGTTGCCCCCCCAGAGTATTGCCCAGCATTGCAGAGTATGTGCAGCAGGGATGGCTGAGCAGGGAGGGATGGATGGATGGATCTGTGACTACATTTGTCACAGATCCAGCCCGCAGCACTGGCGCTGCCATCCGCTCCCTCCCCTCTCCTCTCACACTGGACCGATCGGTACAGAGAGAGGAGGGAGGAACCGGCGTCATCAAATGACGCCGGTCTGTTTACATCTGATCGCGCCGTCATTGGACGGCGCGATCACGTGGTAAACCGCCGCTATCAGCGGCGATTTACCGTGATCCGTGACCCGCCGGGTCCTCTGGACCCGGCGGTCACGGACATTCCCGTGTGCGCGCCCCAGGGGGCGCGCGGGAGCGCGACTCTGGAATCACGTTATATAACGTGATCCCAGAGTTAAGCAACCACCTTGCCGCCGTTATTTTTCGGCAGGTGGTTGCTAAGTGGTTAAAGTATATGCAGCCCTTTTGTTAACCAGTTAGGGGTTTTCTCTCCTCAGCTATTAATATTCTTTCTGCCTGTGTAAACTAGAAGCTGCACCCTGTACAATGTTTTCTCTGGCAATGCCTCCACTAAGTTGGGCCTTGGAGTTTACAAGGAGAACCTACAAAACTACAATGGAAGTGGCCTCCTCTTTTAGGGTCCCCAGCCAGCACTCCTGGTCCCTTCTCTCGGTCCAGTGCCCCATGGGAAGCTGCTTCCCATGAGGGCACACGTGCGTGCTCGTACCCAAGCCCTGCTTCCATTGACACAGACAGCGGGAGTCGGCCCCTGCCCCCCCACTCCCTCCTCACTGGGTTTGATTGACAGCACTGAGAGCTAATGGTTTCCAGAAAAGCCAGTGAGACACAGAAGTGAGGGGAGAAAAGAGCTGCAGACGTGCACGGTGCTGGGTCGAATAAGGGGTTAGGTAAGTAAAAAACACTTCTTACCTTAATGCAAAGAAGACATTACAACCACTTTAAGATAAGTGTCCCAAACAGATTCACTCAGATTCTTGACAGAATGGGTAATCCAGTGCTTGAATGCATTGTAGGACTTTATTGATTTCAGGGAGGAGAGCAAAGAATACGCAAAAGAAAAGGAAGTACGAGTTCAGTGGCTGGCAGTGCGTGGATGAATGCACATACCTTCCCTATCTGATGCTCTCACAGGGTAAAGTAGCTTCCACAAAAGCAAAGATACTTGTGTTAGCTCTGCACCAGGTAAGGGACTGCAACTTTTAGTCCATTGGATGTATTTGTCTACAGTCCACTGTGTCCTATCTCTTGTATCTCACACAAAAAGGTTTTGGGTAATAATGTCCTCAAGGACCAAAATACCTTCTCTCCGCCCGCAGGGTCTGGAACCCACGCAAAGTATCTCAAACGAAAAAGAAACCCTTGCAGAAGCTTGCTCCAGATATTTCCCAGCGTAATAAGACCTTAAACGCTGGGAGAAAAAAATACCTCTTCAGTAAAACATGCAGAGTCAGCCCATGTTACACTCCTAGCACAGCACACTGGAAGCTTTAGGCGGCGTACACACGACCGAGGTTCTCGCTGGAAACCAGCGAGAACCTCGCTGGAAGCTGCATTCCAGCGAGGACCTCGGCCGTGTGTACGCTCTCGGCGAGCATCCCGTCGGGAATCCCGTCGAGCAGAAATAGAGAGCACACTCTCTATTTGCTTGACGGCCCGCCTGGATGAATGGCTGGTTGCCATTCCCGACGGGCGGGTCGCCGATTTCGACGGCCGGCAGAGAACCTCGACGGGCGGAACGATGTGTTCTGCCCGTCGAGGTTCTCTGCCGTGTGTACGCGGCCTCAGAGGGAGAAAGATAGTGGAACAGGGGAAAACCCTAGAGTTCTGAAACCTGGAAGAGACCTTGCAAAACAAGTACTGTACAGGCTAAAGCAAGAACGTATCATGCGCTAGAGTGACGACATCGTCGCTCCAGCCAATCACAGCGCTGGAGCAGCGATACCCGGAAGACACGCCGAGGCAAGATGACATCTCGCTCGGCATGGACCAGGTAAGTTCTCTACACCTCGTTTTAAGGTAAGTATTTCATAATGAGCTAGTATGTGGTGCATACTAGCTCATTATGGCTTTTACCTTACAGGTGTAAAAAAATAAATTGCGGGTATACAACCACTTTAACCACTTGCCTACTGTGCACCTACACCCCCTTCCTGCCCAGACAAAATATAAGCTTCCGGCACTGCGTCGCTTTAACTGACAATTGCGCGGTCGTGCGTCGTGGCTCCCAAACAAAATTGGCGTCCTTTTTTTCCCACAAATAGAGCTTTCTTTTGGTGGTATTTGATCACCTCTGCGGTTTTTATTTTTTGCGCTATAAACAAAAATAGAGCGTCAATTTTTAAAAAAATTCAATATTTTTTCCTTTTTGCTATAATAAATAACCCAAAAAATATATAAAAAAAATATTTTTTCCCTCAGTTTAGACCGATACGTATTCTTCTACATATTTTTGGTAAAAAAAAAATGCAATAAGCGTTTATCGATTGGTTTGCGCAAAATTTATAGCGTTTACAAAATAGGGGATAGTTTATGGCATTTTTTTTTTTTTACTATTAATGGCGGCGATCTGCGATTTTTTTATTGGGACTGCGACGTTATGGCGGACATTTCGGAGACTTTTCTGACATTTTTGGGACCATTTACATTTATACAGTGAACAATGCTATAAATATGCATTGATTACTGTATAAATGTGACTGGCAGTGAAGGGGTTAACCACTGGGGGGCGGGGAAGGGGTTAAATGTGTGTCCTATGAGTGTTCTAACTGTGGGGGGAGTGACTGGGGGAGGTGACCGATTGTGTCCCTATGTACAAGGGACACAATCGATCTCCTCTCTCCCTGACAGGGATGTGCAGCTCTGTGTTTACATACAGAGCTGCACGTCCCAGCTCAGTTACTGAGCAATCGCGTGTGCCCGGCGGCGATCGTTGCCGCCAGGCACTCGCACGGGAGCCCCGCAGAGCGGCTAGTGCCCGCGGCTTTAAAGGGACATCACGTCATATGACGTGATGTCAGGATAATGGAGTCGTCTGCCCGCCGTCATTTGACGGTGGGCAGATGACAAGTGGTTAAGCTAGTGCATTGTTGGTTCACTTACCTTTTCCTTCATTTCCCTTCTAAATGTTTTCTTTCTTTGTCCCCATCATCCGAGCCGTTCTGGCTAGACGTTAGTCAACATGTTCGCCCCCTCCCTTGGGACTACTTCCCTGCGGGGAGACGCTGTATTCACTACCGGCGTGTCCTGTGACATCATCATTGCCCCGGCCAATCACAGCGTCTGAGCCACGATACCTGGAAGAAACTCCAGGATGAGACATTGATGGCTTGTGTCGGACAACGCAGCGGGGGCTTTGATCCCACGTGAGTATTATGCATATTATGCATACTAGCTCATTATGCCTTTGTCTTGCAAGTGTTAGATTTAAAAAAACAAAAAATAAATTGCAAAGTGGGTTTACAACCACTTTAAAGTGATTGCGAAGTTTTTTTAAAAATTTTTGACAGCAGCAGGAGCCAATGGCGATCCCACGTGCCACTAGAGCTGCACGATTCTGGCCAAAATGAGAATCACGATTTTTTTTGCTTAGAATGAAGATCACGATTCTCTCACGATTCTCGCGGCGTAAAAATGCATTTAAAAACACTGCTGCGCAAATACAGTGCAACATAAAGTATTACAACAACCGCCATTTTATTCTCTAGGGTCTCTACTAAAAAAAATATATAATCTTTGGGGGTTCTAAGTAATTTTCTAGCAAAAAAAATAATGATTTTAACTTGAAAAGTGCTGTCAGAAAAAGGTTTGTTGTTTAACCCCTTAACGCCCGCCGCACGCCTATGTACGTCCACAGAATGGCACGTACAGGCAGATGGGCGTATATTTACGTCCCTGCCTTCTAGCGGGTCGGGGGTCCGATCGGGACCCCCTCCGCTGCGTGCGGCGAGCGACTTACCTTGGGAAGCGATCCGACTCGAGGGGGCGGCTGTTCGTTTCTGTCCACCCCCTCGTGATCGCTCCCAGCCAATCCTGTGCGCCGCCGCCGTGTCACTTCCTCTGCCTGTAAAATATAAACATAGGCAGAGGAAGTGATGCAGCGCTCATCTCAGCAGTATTTTCAAACCGCCGAGATGAGAGAAGAGTCACAGTAAGTCTGCACCAACACTACACTGACACCAGTACACATAGGCACATTTAACACCTTGCGATTACCCCCCACTCCCTGTCACACTGTCACTGAATGCAGTGATTATATATGTACTGATCACTGCATTTAGTGTCAGTGTGACAGGCAGTTAGTGTTAGGTCCAGGGTAGCCCCCGTACCCCCCCTAATAAAGTTTTAACCCCTTGATCATCGCCCTAGTTAATCCTTTCACTCCCTATTGCCAGTGTCACTAAGCGATCATTTTTCTGATCGCTGTATTAGTGTCACTGTTGCTGCTAGGTAGCTAAAAAAAAAATTATTGCGATTTTTTTTTTAACAACGACATGTGGCTGAATAAATTTTGGCCTAAATGTTTGACTAAAATTTAGTTTATTCAATTTTTCTTATAACAAAAAGTAAAAAAAGTTGTTGTTTTTTTCCAAAATTTCGCTTTATTTTTGTTTATAGCGCAAAAAATAAAAATCGCAGAGGCAATCAAATACCATCAAAAGAAAGCTCTATTTGTGGGAAGAAAATTACGCGAATTTTGTTTGGGAGCTACGTCGCACAACCGCGCAATTGTCTGTTAAAGCGACGCAGTGCCGAATTGTAAAAACGCTTCTGGGCATTTAGCAGCATATTGGTCCGGGGCTTGAGTGGTTAAACATTCCTAATTTACTTACAGAAGTTTATTCCTTTTGATGTGATACAATGTTTAGACTTAACTTTCCACTGATAAAGAATGTTTTCAAAACTTGGCAGGCTACCCAGGCCTGGCAGATTGCCCAGACTTTGACATTTGGCTGAGAGCAGACAGGAAATTATTTGCATACTAAAGTGCAGAGAGAAAATTATTTTCATGTCAAAGATCGTGAAACCCTGTATCAGGAATCGCAACGGGAAAAAGATTGCGATAAAGATTCTTGACGATTAATCGTGCACTTCTAGGTGCCACCTGGGGCACGCACTGGGAGTCTTCATAACCATCGGGTCATGGCATCACAGAACAGGGTAAATGGCCAATGACAGCGGCCTTTTACCTTGTGATCGCTCCGTCCAATGACAGATAGATCACTTGTCAACAAACTGGAGCTTGTCTGGTGCAGCTCCTCCCCTCTCCCCAAAGCGATCGGACAATGTGTGAGGAAAGGGGGGAATCGGGTGCAGCAGTGCTGTGGGCTGTCTCTGGAGTGCCCACCGTGCTGATTTGTGCCCACCCATGTAACATCCATACATCTCTGGCTCATCCATGCTTCATATTAGGGTTGTCCCGATACCACTTTTTTAGGACCGAGTACAAGTACCGATACTTTTTTTCATGTACTTGCCGATACCGAATACCGATACTTTTTTTAAATGTCATGTGACAGTTTTCAAACCACAATACAGACTAAAGATATTTTCTTTAGAATTATAAAGAACTCTAACTCAAGACATTATAAAAGAATAAAAATGAGTAAAAATGAATAAAAATGTTTTATTTTCTTGTCACGCAGTAGTAAAAAACTCAAAGAATTTTCACAGAACATGTTGATAAATACAAAAAAAGTATTCTATTTAGGTATCGGGAGCATTTGCGAGAGTACAAGTACTCCCGCAAATACTCGGTATCGGTCCCGATACCGATACTAGTATCGGTATCTGGACAACCCTACTTCATATGTACCCATCCATCCATTTCTGGCTCATCCATGCTTCATATGTGCCCATCCATGTAACATCCATCCATCTCTGGCCCATTCATGGTCCATCCATCCCTGGCTCTTCCATGCTCCATCCATCCCTGGCTCATCCATGCTCCACCCATCCCTGGCTCATCAATGCTCCACCAGTCCCTGGCTCATCCATGCTCCACCAGTCCCTGGCTCATCCATGCTCCACCAGTCCCTGGCTCATCCATGCTCCACCAGTCCCTGGCTCATCCATGCTCCACCAGTCCCTGGCTCATCCATGCTCCACCAGTCCCTGGCTCATCCATGCTCCACCAGTCCCTGGCTCATCCATGCTCCACCAGTCCCTGGCTCATCCATGCTCCACCAGTCCCTGGCTCATCCATGCTCCACCAGTCCCTGGCTCATCCATGCTCCATCCATCCCTGGCTCATCCATGCTCCACCCATCCCTGCTCCACCCATCCCTGGCTCATCCATGCTCCACCCATCCCTGGCTCATCCATGCTCCATCCATCCCTGGCTCATCCATGCTCCATCCATCCCTGGCTCATCCATGCTCCATCCATCCCTGGCTCATCCATGCTCAACCCATCCCTGGCTCATCCATGCTCCACCCATCCCTGGCTCATCCATGCTCCACCCATCCCTGGCTTATCCATGCTCCACATCAGTGCTCACCCGTGCCACATCAGTGCCCATCCATGTCTCACAAAAGTGTAATAGGTAATCAAATCAGATTTGAAATGTCCCTGATGATTCTTCCTGCATGTTGAGCCTCTCTATGTGTCCAGGCTGTGGAAAAGTCTCACATGTGGTATCGCCATAGTCCAGAGGAGTAGCAGACTATATTTTGCTATGTACATGCTAGGTGTTGGAAATATTTTATAAATAGACAACTTTGTTAAAGTGTTTTCATTTTCTTCTCACGTTTTCCAAAAACTTGTGGAAAAAAAAATGAGATGTTCAAAAGACTCATTATGCCTCCTAGATTATGTGTTGGGGTATTTAGTTTCCAAAATGGGGTCATTTTGTGGACGTTTCCATTGTCCTGGTGCTCCAGGGACTACAAAAGTGTAAGAAGTAGTCAAAAAAATGTAATGTGTAATTTAGGTCCCTAGAACGCCCAATGGTGCTCCCTGCATGTTTGGCCTCTGTATTTGGCCAAGCTGTGTAAAGGCCCATACACACGGTCAGACTTTTTGCCAACAAACTTCAAAAAAAATGTTTTAATTGTTTTTATTAAGGTATTTTTAAAGTCGTGAGTTAAAATTAGCAAGTTTTCATAATAGTCCGACCGTGTGTACGCTCCATCGGATAAACTTTTTTGGGTTTCATCAGACAAAAAGTTCAGTCTGCAAAACGGACAAACTTTACGGCAACAAAAGTCTGATGGTGCCTAGTCCGACCGTGTGTACAGCAAGCATTTGGACTTTTGTACAAAGTACAAAACGCACATGCTCAGAAGCAAAGACCAGACGGAAGCATTCTGTCTGGTAGAACTAGCGTTCGTATTTGAAAGAGCACATTCGTGACGCGGCAAGTTCTGAAATCAAGAAAAGCAGCGCACATTCTCTTCTTTATAATGTGATAATACTAAAAGCTGCTTTGCTGGTGATACTGACGGAGTAAAAACAAATGTCTTTGCTTTGGATTAGTGTATTTTGGTTATATGAATCAAACATATTTTTATATATTTTTTGTGGGTCAAGTTAGCACAACCCCATTGCGCAACATGTCTGCTTGATGAACGGACGTTCAGAAACGAACAAAATTTGCACGAAACTGAAAATCGCGAATGCACTCAGACGAAACCTCTACTAACTCTCAATTAGCAGAAGGAGCCCAAAGGGTGACGCCGGAGAATTGAATTTCCTCTTTTAAACTCTCGTCAGTACATTGAAACTTCACTACGTTCGTGTTTGTTGCCGAAAAAAGTCTGAGCGTGTGTATGCTATGGGTGTGACCGGACAACTCCCTTCGGACAAAAATCCAAGGGAAAGTTTGTTTGATGTCCGATCGTTTGTACAAGGCTTAAGTCTCACATGTGGTACCACCATACTCGGGAGCAGTAGTAGAATGTGTTTTGGGGTGTGATTTGTGGTATGCATAAACTGTGTAAGATCAATAATCTGTTAATCTGACAATTTTGTGAAGAAAATAAAAAATAAATCTTAATTTTGCAAAAGAATTGTGGGGAAAAAATGACAATTTAAAAACTCCCAATGCCTATTACTAAATACATTGGATTGTCTACTTTCCAAAAGGGGTAATTTGGGAGTATTTGTACTGTCCTGGCTTGTTATGGTCCCAAGAAATTAGATAGGTGAGATCAATTTTTAGTGATTGGTACCATAGCTTCTAGACTCTATGGGCCAGATTCAGGTAGAGTTATGCCGGCGTATCAGTGATACGATGGCATAACTCACACTTTGCACCGGCTTATCTGTTTTCTGTATGTAGAAAACAAGATACGCCGGTTTGCTGCAAAGATCCAACAGGCGTAATTGTATTACACCGTCAGATCCTAAATGCAGTTTTAAAATGGCCGCCGGGGGCGTTCTTGCTGATTTACGCCGAGAATATGTAAATCAGCGAGATACGGCAAGTCACGAACGTACGCAGGCCCGACGCAGTCACTTTACGACGTTAACGTAACGGTTTTCCCGGCGTAAAGATAAAGCAACAAAAAGCAGGCGCATCCTATGTTAAAGGGGTGTTCCAGCCAAATGTAATGTTTATTAAAAGTCAGCAGCTACAAAAAGTGTAGCTGCTGGCTTTTAATAAACATTCACTTACCTTCTCCACGTTCCAGCGACGCGCCGACCAGGGCTTCGCTCCTCTCCCCCCTCCCCGGCCAGCGTCTTCATTCCGACTGTGAGCACCCAGCCGTGACAGCCTTCGGCTTTTAAGGCCAGGCACCCACTGCGCATGTGCGAGCGGAACTGCGCATGCGCGAGCCCGCCGCTGATTGGACAGGCGATCGCATGGGACCTGTCATGTGTCCCATGCGATCGCCTACAGGGAGGGGCTGCTGTAGGCGATTAAGCTTAATCGCCTAACCAGCCCCTCGGCAGAAAGTCCCACTCCTCCTGAAGCCCCCACTACCCCCCCAAAAAATTACATGCCAAATGTGGCATGTAAGGGGGTGAGGAGTGGGATCAGCGGAAGTTCTATTTTTGGGTGGAACTCCGCTTTAAGTATGGACGTCGTGACCGCGTCGAATTGGAAAAGTTTTACGTCGTTTGCGTAACTCGTCCGTGAATGGGGATTGACGTCATTGACGTTCACGTCGAAAACACCGTCATAATTTGGAGCATGCGCACTGGGATACATTGACGGCCGGCGCATGTGCAGTACGTTCGCCGTGGGATCGCGCCCATTTTAAATACTACTCGCCTCCTACCCGCCCAATTAGAATTCCGCCGGCCCATTTACGCTACGCCGTCGCAACTTTAGGAGCAAGTGCTTTGTGAATACAGTACTTATGCGTAAAGTTTTGGCGGAGTAACGTAAATGAGAAATGCTACGCCGGAATAAAGAACTGCTCGCCATCCTGAATCTGGCCATATAACTTTCACAAAGACCAAATAATATACACTGATTTGGGTTATTTTTACCAAAGACATTTTTTTACCAAATTTTCATTCTTTCATTTATAGCGCAAAAAAAGTGCAAAAAAAAAAACCAGTGGTGATCAAATATCATCAAAAGAAAGCTCTATTAATGTGAAGAAAAAAAAAGGACAAAAATATTGGTACAATGTTGCCTGACTGAGTAATTTTCATTCAAAATGTGAGAACACTGAAAGCTGAAAATTGGTCTGGTTAGGAAGGGGGTTTAAGTGCCCAGTGGGCAAGTGGTTAAAAGAGAATTTTGAGAACAGCTGCTACAGCCAACTTGCATTCTGTCATCATTCATGTTTAACCAGTGAATTATGGATCCAGTAACAAGCTTGTAGCCAGTGAAGTCAGATCTAGGCACTACCTTCAGAAGATGCCCAAATATCAGGGATCCCCTTGATAAACTTTTGTTCACCACAAGATTTTGTACATGCATCAGCCATGAGAACAGTGTTCCATGGTTTCAAATATACAACAATCTCTCAAATGCTTTGCTTACAGCAAAAAAGAGAAATAAGTATTTTGCATTGGATTTTACTAGTTATTAGGAAGTAAAGTCTGAAACACCACAAACATAGTTCCAGTTATTCAAACTCTAACGTGCTTGCAACTAGTGATGAGCTCAGGTGGGTTCAGATATTAGTCCAAACCTGTCTGACCTATCCCATCAGTAAGCTGTCACTGCGGACCACCAATCATAAGCGGCCGAGGCGTTCCCTGCCCTTTAGCTGTGCATATACAAGAGACATGTATACTCGTGACAGTAAATGCCATGGCTGCTTTTGATTGGCGGCTCGCAGTGGTAGACACCTGGCAGGATAGCTTAGACAGGTTTAGGCTAGTACTGAGCATGCCTAAACACATCCTTACATGCAACATTTGTAGCAATTATCCTGTCCTAAAATAATAGGCTGTTTAAAGGGTTAGTCCACCGAATCTGACATTTCATTTTTGGTATATAGAGGACAGTTTAATAAGCAACCAAACTCTAGCCCCCTCAATCCAAAACTAGAGAAGATACATTTTTCAGCTATACTTTACATTATGACAAAAACAACACTTCAAGGTATGGGGGTCAGAGCCTTGAACTATGAGGGTCTCATTGCTAGAGAACCCCAAAAAAACAGAGTGCTTTTAGCCAGTTTTACTCATTGTATGAGTGTAATATTACTTTTGGGTATGATAAAATGCATATAATGCAATACTAAGAAGGAAGTTTTCAGTAAAAGCTCCCCAGAAGTGCTTAGATAAGACTCAGGGCCATCTTTAATATTGATTGGACCCTGGGCAAACATTTTCTTTGCGTGCCTCCATCATCCGAAGCACTCCTCTGTCCTCCTCTACCCCCTCCCTCCCTACCTGTCGGCTCCTGTCTCCTCCCTGCTCCTCCCCTGCCGCTGCTATACTATGTAAAATAACTGTGTCCTTTGTAGAATCCCCTCGGTTATATCCTGATATATCGCTCGCTGCCTTTGTTTTATATAAATGAAGCCGGACAAAACCTTATTAAAGACCGCTGAAGTGGTCACGTGACTGTCCATGGCTCTCCTCCTCTCCGCTGATGTCACAGGGAGCCTTAGCCCTTCCCTCTATAGTCCTCGGAGTGGGGCAGTAGAGCCCTGGAAATCAGCTGACTGCACGGTGGTGCTGCAAAACAAGTAATTGCGCCACATATTTTTTTTAAAACAAAGGCACTGGGCAATATAAACTATAATAAGTACAATAAGTATTATGTAGTAATCGTATCAAACAGGTTTGTAGAACTATAGGCTGTCTAAAATAAACATCTCAGGCTGGGTTCACACTAGTGCGTCTTTGGCTCAGGTTCAGGTCCGAATTTAGAAACTCAGGCCTAATTTGTCCCTGAAATTATGAAAAGGGACAGACCGGATCCCTGCTGTCAGCCGCATCCATCTGCAGCGTGAACCTAGCCTTAAAGCGTATTATAAATATTACACACACAGTGCTTGTGCTGTGTAATTTGGCCTGAGTCTATAACACCTAAAATACCTGGCTGAATCCACCCCCCCCTGTAAACAGACCATGGTCATCCGAAGCCCTCCTGTCCTCCTTTGTCCTCTCTCCCCTCATTCCCTGCCTGTCTGCTCCTGTGTCAGTATGTACTTTCCTCCCCTCTTGCTTGCTGAGGTTTCTTTAAACTTTATACCAGCCTGTCGGTTTAATAATCCTACGTGCCCCCGTGTCTGTGTTTTTTTTTAAATAAGCTGTTTTCAGAATGCCGATCGCCGCTTACGTGACCCGCCACATCTCTCGTCCTCCCCTCCTGACTGATGTCAGCAGGGAATCCTTGGCTCTGGCCGCTGCAGCTGTCAGACAGGTAGAGGAGAGAGGCGGCGGGTCACGTGAGCAGTGATCGATGCTCTGAAGACTGGTAAAGAACTACAATTTTTTTTTAAAAACACAGACACAGGAGCACATAGGATTATTAGACAGGATGGTATAAAGTGCATTAAGTGGCTTTACAACCACTTTAATGATGTTTAGACTCAAACACGTTACCAGTTTTTCCTTATTGTTTTCTGTCAAGTTTACTAATCATTTTATTTTCATTTAACCACTTAAGGACCCCCGCACGCACATATACGGCCACAGAATGGCTCGTACAGGCACAAGGGCGTAAATTTACGTCCCCGCCTAAGTGCGGTTCGGGGGTCCCATCGGGACCCCCTCCGCGGCGTGCGGGGGTCCCCCTGGCTCCGGGAGCGATCCGGGATCAGCGGGCGGATGTCGGCGAATACCCGCCCCCCCGCGATCGCTCCCAGCCAATGGGAGCGCGCTCCCATCCTGTCAGTTCCTCCTCCTGTGTTTACACAGGAAGGAGGAAATGATGTAATCTCTCATCGCAGCGCTGTTTCCCAGCGCTGCTGATGAGAGAAGACATCACAAGTAAGTGTGCACCAACACAACACTGACACACACTCACATAGGCATATTAACCCCTTGTGATCGCCCCCCCCCACCCCCCCTGTCACAGTGTCACTGAATGCAGTGATCTAATCACTGCATTTAGTGTCAGTGTGACAGGCAGTGTAAAAAACAGTTAGTGTTAGGTTCAGGATAGCCCCCCCACCCCCCCTAATAAAGTTTTAACCCCCTGATCACCGCCCTAGTTAACCCTTTCACTCCCTATTGCCAGCGTCACTAAGCGATCATTTTTCTGATCGCTGTATTAGTGTCGCTGTTCCCGCTAGGTAGCTATTTTTTTTTATTGCGATTTTTTTTTTTACTAAAGACATGTGGCTAAATAAATTTTGGCCTAAATGTTTGACTAAAATTTAGTTTATTTGATTTTTTTTTAACAAAAAGTAAAAAATAGTGTTTTTTTTTCAAAAATGTCGCTCTATTTTTGTATATAGCGCAAAAAATAAAAAAATCGCAGAGGTGATCAAATACCACCAAAAGAAAGCTCTATTTGTGGGAAGAAAAGGACGCAAATTTTGTTTGGGAGCCACGTCGCACGACCGCGCAATTGTCTGTTAAAGCGACGCAGTGCCGAATCGCAAAAACACCTTGGGTCATTTACCAGCGTATTGGTCCGGGTCTTAAGTGGTTAAAAGACATAATAAGCATGTGGGATTTGAATGTGCGATTACCATACTAACTTAGGGCAAAATGACTAAAGCCTCATACACACGCTCGGTTTTCTCGGCAAGAACCACCAAGAAAACTGCTGGCAGAGCTTTCTTGCCGAGTAAACCGAGCGTGTGTACGAGGCTTTCAGGTTTCTCGTCTGGAAATCTGGCCAGAATCTCGAGATCCTGCTCTCTATTTTCTCGTCGAGATTCTTGTCGGCCTGTTTCCCGACAAGAAACCTGAGAGTGTGTATACTTACCTGTTGCCGTGAAAACCCATGCATGCTCAAAATGACTGACACATGCGCGGTAGCTTCCACGGCATAGGTAGGGTGAAGCAAGATGTCGGTGACGGCATTGAATGTGACGATCGCATGCTCGTCGAACGCAATGACATCACCGCGTTCTTGCCTTTCAAAAGAATCGCGGTTCTTTTGAAAGGACTGGGTGTACACTTGGGAGGCAAGAGATTTTTGCCAAGAATCTCATCAGGAAAAACTAAGGCCCTTAGACCTAGTCCAACATCTACAGTTTTTGGCAGGACTAATGCGCACATTTCACAGACTACTCAGCCCACAAAGTTGCCCCCCATTAATAGTTAGTTTACATACATCTCTGCAATACATGCATTATTTAAAGACCATGCAAGTACAGAAAAATACCTGTTGATCACCCAGAAATGCACTCAACTATGAAGTCTTGTTGTAGGCTGACAACATACAGCATCTTTGTGGACAGTGTGTTGTCAGTACAGGCATACCCCATTTTGAAGTACACAATGGGACCAGAACATGTATGTAAAACGAAAATGTACTTACAGGGACTGTAGTGGGGGTGTCAGGGGCACACTGGAACAGGGCAGGCTATGCTCTCTGAGCTTCAGCTCCTTCTACTGCAGCTGCAAAATGTCTGAACAGTAATTGTAAGGCACTTTGCATACACTTGCGGGTATGTCCTTACTCGCAAGTGTATGTAAAGTGAGTGTACTTAAAGCGGGGTATGCCTGTACTGCCCATTGTCTTTACGAAGCTAAACTATTTAACCACGCCCACTGTCAGATCCCTACAATGTAAAGGCCAATACATTCTGTAGTCCACAATACAAACTAGGGGGGCTCTTTAAGATAACACCAGAAGTGTGCAGAGAATACAGGACAGCTCCGATTTCCTCATCAGATCAACAGTATTTTTTCTTTTTGAATTTATTAAGCAGAAAAGGCAAAAAACAGTTGGTATATTTAACAGACCTAAAAGGAGCAAAAAAAAAAAGAACTTCATTGTTAGGGTTTGCACACATAAATGAAATCATTCACTACCTTTGGGAAGCATGGTATCAACAAAGCAGAATCAGCATTGTATTTTGCCGAAAAAAAATGCACAGCGACAGGATACAAATAGGCATATACTGTATAAGAGCTGTGCCAGGGAAAGATTAGCCTTACAGGGACTAACATATTACTATTCCTTCACAAGTATAACCTGCTAAAAGCCCAACACCATTCAAAACTTCTCTACATCTGCCCATGTCCCATTAAAAAAAATTATACCCGACTGTCCAGGTTGCAGACTGACAGGAAGGGTAGGGAAATCTTTCAGTTGGGACACAAACTGCATTTACAAAAACGCACAGAAAAATATTTTTAGTAAAAGGACACAGCTAAAATGTAAAATTTGTATCCAAAAAAGTTTATAAACTTAATTTGAGCGTAGGCTTTATTGTTCAAGTGGTAGTAAAGCCTTAAAGGGGTTGCAAAAGTATAAAAAAAAAAAAAAATCCCTAAATAGCTTCCTTTACCTGAGTGCAGTCCTCCTTCACTTACCTCATCCTTCCATTTTTCTTTTAAATGTCCTTATTTCTTAAAGTGGTTGTAAACCCACTTTTTTTACTTTTACCTACAGGTAAGCCTATCATAAGGCTTACCTGTAGGTATAAAGAATATCTCCTAAACCTGTACGGTTTAGGAGATATTCCCCTCGCAATGTGCCGCTGATTGCAGCGGCGCATGCGCAGGGGATATCCATGGCGAAAGGACCGGCAGCCGCTGACCCACTGCCGATTTGAAATCTCCCGTGCGCACGCGCGGGAGTGACGTCATCGCCGCTCCAGCCAATCGCAGCGCTGGAGCGGCGATACCCGGAAGACACGCCGGAGCAAGATGACATCTCGCTCGGCGTGGACCAGGTAAGTGTTCTTCACCTCGTTCCGAGGTAAGTATTTCATAATCAGCTAGTATGCAGTAACTGATTATGCCTTTTGCCTTGCAGGTTCACAGAAAAAAAAAATTGTATATGCGCTTTACAACTGCTTTAAAGCGGAGGTTCACCCTAAATATAAGATCTCCCATGCGATCCAGCATACTGGCGTCAGCGCCAGTATGCTGGGTTTTTTTTTTTTTAATAGCACACTATGGGCCAGATTCAGGTAGATGAGAGTATCTTTCCTCTGGAGTAACGCTTCTCATTTACGTTACTCTGAAGACCCTTTCGGCGCAAGTACTGTTATTCACATAGCAGTTGCGCGTAAACTTGCGCCAGAGTAACGATAATGCGCTGGCGTAACCCGACGCAAGGGGAAGTGGGTGTGATCATATGTAAATGATGGGCGGAGCCCAGCGCAGAGGCTTACGTTCAGCGCATCATCCACGGAGCATGCGCAGTGAGTGAGGCTCCACTCGCCCCCTTTGTGCGCATGCTCACAACTTCCGTCGGCACCACTTCACGGGAAACGTCAGCGCAATGCCTTCCGTTGGGCGTTTAAATGCGCCCGTAGATGCGCCATTCCGGCACTAAAGTATATCCTGCTCCCCCTCCCCGCAGTGATGTTACTTTTGTTCTGAGATGGCTGCTCCCGTTCCCCGCAAACACACAGGAGAAAGCTGAACTTTAATGGCCAGGAGCTGTCAGCCGTCATCTCGGCTATGGAGACCTATGATGTCTTCCTCCATGGCTGTAAAATTTGACAGACAAGCATGGACAGAGGTGTTGTCCTGCAAGTGGGGGTGCTCAGCTAGCTCTTATCGTCGGTAACGCTGCTGTAGCTGCTCTCCTGCTGACCTGTGGCCATCTGGAGTAAAGATAAAGCAGCCTTTTGTAGAAATAACTTTGCGCCGGACGGACGAGATACGCGCGGCGCATGTAGCCAGCGTATGGTGCTAATCCGTTCGTGAATTGGGAAAAATCCCTCATTTGCATATTTGCAGGGGAAATCAATAGGTGCGACTGATGCGCCCAGCGAAATTAAGCGCTGACGATACTCTGGCGTCGGAACGTTCCGCCGGTCGCAAATGACCCGTTATTGGGCGCATCTAGTTTGGTGGGTACGGGCACATAGAAACGACGGCGCATCATCACAGTTACGCGGCGCATATCGAAATACTCCAGCGCAAGTGTTCCTGAATCTGGCCCTTACTGTATTATTGTAGAATTCCTTTTCTGTCCCCCGCGGTGGACGGCTGTAGTATAGCGCGTCACATCTTCCTAAAATACCCGATATGGACTCGGGTAATCTCGGCGAAAATGCGGCGCCTGCGCACAGACCTAGGAGCTGACTGCGCAGGCGCCGTATTTCTCCGAGTCCTATTTCGGAGGGCGTGACGCGCCATAGCCGTAGGACTCGGAGAAATACGGCGCCTGCGCAGTCAGCTCCTAGGTCTGTGCGCAGGCGCCGCATTTTCGCCGAGATTACCCGAGTCCATATCGGGTATTTTAGGAAGATGTGACGCGCTATACTGGCGCCGTCCACCACGGGGGACAGAAAAGGAATTCTACAATAATACAGTAAGTGTGCTATTAAAAAAAAAAAAAAACAGCATACTGGCGCTGACGCCAGTATGCTGGATCGCATGGGAGATCTTATGTTTAGGGTGAAATACCGCTTTAAGAGAAATCCTCACTTCCTGTTCTTCTGTCTGTAACTACACGCAGTAATGCAAGGCTTTCTCCCTGGTGTGAAGAAAGCCTCTTGAGGGGGGAGGGGGCGATCAGGAGGGTCAGGACACTCTCTACTTTGCAGATAGAGAAAGGAGCTGTGTCTTAGTGGGCGAGCCGACACTCCTGCTCGCCCCCTCGCCTCTCAAGAGGCTTTTTCCACACCAGGGAGAAAGGCTCCCATTACGGTGTGTAGTTACAGTCAGAAGAACAGGAAGTGAGGATTTCTCATAAGAAATAAGGGCATTTAAAGCAGAGCTCCACCCTAAAGTGAAGTTCCGCTGATCGGAACCCTCCCCCCCTACGGTGTCACATTTGACACCTTTCAGGGGGAGGGGGGTGCAGATACCCGTCTAAAGACAGGTATTTGCACCCACTTCCGGCCACATGTCTCGGGCAAAAGACGAACACTCGGCTCCCAGCACACAGCGGGAGCCAATCGGCGGGTGCAGCGCGACTCGCGCATGCGCCGTAGGGAACCGGGCAGTGAAGCCGGAGCGCTTCACTTCCTGGTTCCCTCACCGTGGATGGAGGGGGGAGCAGCAGAGAGACGAGCGATCGCTCATCCTCTGCTGCGGACGGCGCTGGACTCCAGGGACAGGTAAGTGTCCTAATATTAAAAGTCAGCAGCTGCAGTATTTGTAGCTGCTGGCTTTTAATATTTTGTTTTTGATGGGCCATCCGCTTTGAAAGCAAAATCGAAGGATGAGGTAAGTGAAGGAGAACTGCACTAAGGTAAAGGAAGCCATTTAGGTAAAAAAATGTTTTACCTTAAAGGGGTGTTCCAGCCAAATGTTATGTTTATTAACAGTCAGCAGCTACAAAAAAAGTGTAGCTGCTGGCTTTTAATAAACATTCACTTACCTGCAACGCGCCGGCCGGGGCTCCGCTCCTCTCCTCTCCTCCCCTCCCCGGCCGGCGCCCAAGCCAAGCCGCATCTCCATGTGTCCATTTAGATATGAAGCCACAATTTGACTAGCCCCCTCTGTCTTCTGATTGGCTAACTGACTTTGATTGACAGTCAATGACGCCGCTGCTGTGTCTCTGCCTGCTTTATATTTTAATAATTAAAGAAAAAAAAATTCTGCCTTTACAACCACTTTAATGGAATCTATACATTATGGTAAAAAACCTTTTGTGCCACATTTTAATAATAAAAAACTTGGAAGCTTGAGAATCCCTTTCACTAAACATATAGTCAAATTATCTGTTCCAGAAGTGTTTAGGGGAAAAAAAAAAAAAAAAGTAGTTCCCTTACTGTACATTTTTTTTAAGTAGCCAAATGAAAGAAAAGGCAGTAAAATAGCAGGAAGCGTTTTCCTGACTGCAAGCAGCGTGAATAAGGACATTTAGGAAATACCTCTTAGCAATCAAGTAAACAAATACAAGTAATAAAGGAGGCATATTTTAGTATGACAGTACATAGTAACACCAACTTCTGTTTTAGAAAATAACTTAAGAAATTACTTAAAACTGGCCTGGAGGGGGTAGGGTGTGTGCAGATATTGGCCGGAGCACCAGAGAACCGAGGCTGATGAAAAGGGTGGGAGTGGGGGGGTCAGATATGGCAGCTGGCATTATGGTAAGGGATGCAAATAGGTACAAGAGGGTGAGCGAATGAAAAACGTATATAGCGCAGCACATGCAAACTGAATCGCCTCTGGGCGCTCGTTTGCCCATTTCTCCTTTGAACTCAAAAGAGATGGGTTTTGATCTTTTCTCCTAAAGGCCAAGCGGTTCTCCTCCAACCGAATGCGGGTTGGTAAAGCGCTCGGCCCTTGGACCGCAAATCTTCTTTCTCCTTTGGACTTGTATCTGACTTTGGGTATTTGGAGTAGATTTTGGTTGGTGGATCGCAGAACGCGATTGGGGTTGTGGGCTTTTAGTTTTTCGCATAGATATTGGGGGGCATTTCCCAGAATACACTTATGCATTCTAACAATCGGCCGATGCCGATTAATTAACCACTTAAGACCCGGACCAATACGCTGGTAAATGACCCAAGGTGTTTTTGCGATTCGGCACTGCGTCGCTTTAACAGACAATTGCGCGGTCGTGCGACGTGGCTCCCAAACAAAATTTGCGTCCTTTTCTTCCCACAAATAGAGCTTTCTTTTGGTGGTATTTGATCACCTCTGCGATTTTTCTTTTTTGCGCTATATACAAAAATAGAGCGACATTTTTGAAAAAAAAAAAAAACACTATTTTTTACTTTTTGTTAAAAAAAAAATCAAATAAACTAAATTTTAGTCAAACATTTAGGCCAAAATTTATTTAGCCACATGTCTTTAGTAAAAAAAAAAATAGCTACCTAGCGGGAACAGCGACACTAATACAGCGATCAGAAAAATGATCGCTTAGTGACGCTGGCAATAGGGAGTGAAAGGGTTAACTAGGGCGGTGATCAGGGGGTTAAAACTTTATTAGGGGGGGTGGGGGGGCTATCCTGAACCTAACACTAACTGATTTTACACTGCCTGTCACACTGACACTAAATGCAGTGATTAGATCACTGCATTCAGTGACACTGTGACAGGGGGGTGGGGGGGGGCGATCACAAGGGGTTAATGTGCCTATGTGAGTGTGTGTCAGTGTTGTGTTGGTGCACACTTACTTGTGATGTCTTCTCTCATCAGCAGCGGTGGGAAACACCGCTGCGATGAGAGGTGACATCATTTCCTCCTTCCTGTGTAAACACAGGAGTAGGAAGTTACACGAAGGGGGAGCGCTCCCATTGGCTGGGAGCGATCGCGGGGGGCGGGTAAACGCCGACATCCGCCCGCTCGTCCCGGATCGCTCCCTTAGCCAGGGGGACCCCCGCATGGACCCCCGAACCACACTTAGGCGGGGACGTAAATTTACGCCCTTGTGCCTGTACGAGCCATTCTGTGGCCGTATATGTGCGTGCGGGGGTCCTTAAGTGGTTAAAAAGTGCCAAAAATCGGCCGATATATCGGTCGACCGCTAGTAAGGGTACATACAGTATGTTGAGGTTTCTGTTCCCAAGGTAATTCGGTGGAGGATGGATAAAAATCAACGTATTTATTTTTTATCAGATTTTTTTTATTTAAATCTGATTTATATTTTTATCCAATTTTAACCACTTCAGATTCGGTGCTTATGAGACTAAAACAGTTTTTTTTGCTAGAAAATTATTTAAAACCCCCAAACATTATATATTTTTTTTTCTAACACCCTAGAGAATAAAATGGCGATCATTGCAATACTTTTTCTCACACCGTATTTGCGCAGCGGTCTTACAAGCGCACTTTTTTTGGAAAAAATTCACTTTCTTGAATTAAAAAATAAGACAACAATAAATTTGGCCCAATTTTTTTATATATTGTGAAAGATGATGTTACGCCGAGTAAAATGATACCCAACATGTCACGCTTAAAAATTGCGCCCGCTCGTTGCATTGCGTCAAACTTTTACCATTAAAAATCTCGATAGGCGACGTTTAAAAAATTCTACAGGTTGCATTTTTTGAGATGCAGAGGAGGTCTAGGGCTAGAATTATTGCTCTCGCTCTAACGATCGCGGCGATACCTCACTTGTGTGGTTTGAACACCGTTTTCATATGCGGGCGCTACTCGCGTATGCGTTTGCTTCTGCGCGCGAGCTCGTCGGGACGGGGCGCTTTAAAAAAAATTTTTTTTGGTTTTCGTTTTTATTTCTATTTATTTTATAATGTTTAACACTGAAAAAAAAAAAATTATCACTTTTATTCCTATTACAAGGAATGTAAACATCCCTTGTAATAGAAAAAAGCATGACAGGTCCTCTTATATATGAGATCTGGGGTCAAAAAGACCTCAGATCTCATATTCAGGCTTAAATGCAAAAAAAAAAAAAAAAGTAAAAATGTAAACAAATTAAATGTCTCTTTAAGAGGCTGGGCGGAAATGACGTTTTGACGTCACTTCCGCCCAGCAGAGGTATGGGGACGGCTGAGGGACATTTTTTCCCTCAGTCGCATCCCCGGACAGCCAGCAAGAGGACCCGATCGCCTCCGCCGCTACCGACGGCTACGGTAAGCGGCGGAGGGCGCGGGAGAGCGGCGGGAGGGGGGGGCACCCTCTCCCGCCGCCGGTAACGGCGATCTCGCGGCGAATCCGCCGCGATGACCGCCGTTATCGTTAACAGGACCGCCCCACGAAGAGATGGATACCTCGGTTGTGGCAGCAGCTGCTGCCGTTACCGAGATATCCATCTTCAAAAAAATGACGTCTTTGGACGTGGGGCCGGTCAGAAGTGGTTAAAGGGGTGTTCCATCCTTTTTTTATGTTTATTAAAAGTCAGCAGCTACAAAAAGTGTAGCTGCTGGCTTTTAATAAACATACACTTACCTTCTCCATGGTTCCAACGACACGCCGGCCAGGGCTCCGCTCCTCTCCCCCCTCCCAGGAAGGTGTCTTCATTTCAAGTGTGGGCACCCAGCCGTGACAGCTTTCGGCTTCACGGGCGGGCACCCACTGCGCATGCGCGAGCGTCACTGCGCATGCGCGAACGGCGCTGCGCTGTCCCATTGGACAGGCGATCGCCTACAGGGAGGGGCTGCAGTAAGGCGATTAAGCTAATCGCCTTACCAGCCCCTCGGCGGACGTGGGACAGGAAGGACAGGAAGTCCCACTCCACCCGAATGGGACAGGAAGTCCCACTCCTCCCGAAGCCCCCACTCCCCCCCCCAAAAGAATTACATGCCAAATGTGGCATGTAAGGGGGTGAGGAGTGGGTTAAGCGGAAGTTCCATTTTTGGGTGGAACTCCGCTTTAATAAAATACTTTGAGTAAAAAAAAAAAAAAATCTATCTAAAAAGATACATTAATAATTTAGTTTATTCAGCATGAAATCAAGCTTAGTTATGTAGCACGAGTCTGTATATTCTTCAATATTTCAAGGTAAAGGAAGCTATTTAGGGAAACATTTTTTTTCCCTTTATAACCCCTTTAAGGCGTAGCGCTATACCTTCTTTAGAAAACAACTGCTAGCACATCTGGAAGACCTTGGCTGCCTTTACTGCTTTATTCTGATACCTAGGCCTACACATGCACAGGAGCACAAGAGCAATGTTGCTCATCTCAAAATAAGAGGCTTAAGTAATTCTTACAGTAAAACCTTGGTTTGCGAGTATAATTCGTTCCAGAAACATGCTTGTAATCCAAAGCACTTGTATATCAAAGCAAAGTTTTACCTTCATTAAAATGTAAAACCATATTGCTCTCATGACGCTACTCTTAGGCTCCATTCAGACCTAGGCGTCGGCGGCAGCGGCGTATTCGGGCGACATGCAATAGGCGTTTTGTCCCCGCGATTTGCGGCCAGAAAACGCCTATTGTTTTTTTTGTTGGAGGGCAGAATTTTACACTGTCGGCTATGGCCGAACGCCGAATACGCCTGAAAAAAGGGTCCGGGACTTGTTTCAGGCTTCAGGCGTTCGGCGTAGAGATGTGAACCATCTCCATAGCCGACAATGTAAATTCGCCCCTCCAGCGTATCACAGGCTGCTGCAGCGTCGGGCGTAGGGCGACAAAACACCTAGGTCTGAATGGAGCCTTATAGCAAGACATTGCTTGTATATCAAGTCAAAAACTTTACTACAATTTTTTGCTTGTCTTGCAAAACGCTCTAAAACCAAGTTACTCTCAAACCAAGGTTTTACTGTATATGCTATGCGAGTAACCCAATAAACCCAAATGCTTAAGACAACATAGATTGGAGGAAAAACTGCTGCAGTCTTTGGGTCTTACCGGTATAATTGTTCCTGGACTGCTTAGAAATGTGCCTATTGATTTTAGATGGAGTTGCACCCTGGCTCACTCACTCTTCTTTTTCCCATATAGATTTTTGCAAAGTTACATAAGAGGCATATGAGCAGGAGGAAGTTTCCATGATAGAAAAACTATACAGACCATTTCAAATACAGTACTACAAATGGGTGCAGGCATGAATAGCAAGATAAAGCAGACTGCATAGTGTTACTCTGAAAGTTTCAATGCATGTCAAGTTCTTATTATTAATCATAATGTACGTTTGCCAATATATTCCACACTAGTATTTAAATGCTGCGTTTTACAAAAAAAAAAAAACCCAGTGTGCACCTTTGCTGAAGCCAAGTTAAGTGCACACTCACACTAGCACTCTAAACCAGTCCTAGGCATGGTTCAGCCCCATTGGGCCAGTGTGTTTGTTTAGCGCGAGAGTGCTCTAAACCAGGGGTCTCAAAGTACCGGCCTGCGGGCCGGTAATAAATGGCCCGCAGGCAGGGCGGGTGCTGCGGAAGTGTAGATCGAGGTGCATGAAGAGTAGGGCAGGAGGCGTCTGTCAGAGGTTCACTTCTCTCTCATGTCACGCCGCTACTCCCCGGCGGCCCCTCCTCTCTTCTCGTCCATCCCCATTTGCTTGTGACATCATCTGAGATGGACGAGAAGAGAGGAGGGTAGCAGCGTGACATGAGAGAGAAGTGAACCTCTGACAGACGCTTCCTGCACTGCTCGGCATCTGAAGAAAACAACAAGTAAACGCTGACCTTTGCCCTGATGTGCTCTCATGTGCCCTGATGTGCTCTCATGTGCCCTGATTGTGCCCCATGTACCCACATGTACCCTCATGTGCCTCATGTACCCTGATGTGCTGGGCTCTGTACATCAGGGTACCCTGTGCCCTGTACCCTGATGTGCCATGTGCCCTGTACTGGTGTGCTGTGCCTGATGTGCTCTAATGTGCCCTGATATGCCCCATGTGCCCTGATTGTGCTCTGATTGTGGCCCATGTACCCTGATGTGTGCCATGTACCCCGATTTGCTGGGCTTTGCCGTTTCATGTGCCCTGTACCCTGATGTGCCATGTGCCCTGTCCTGATGTAATGTGCCCTGATTTGCCAAGTCCTGTACCCTGATGTGCCATGTGCCTTGTCCTGATATGTCCTGTCCTGATGTGCCGTGCTCTGTACCCTGATGTGGCCTGTTGTGCTGTGCCCCCATGTTCTGTGCTCTGATGTGCTGTGCCCTGATGTGCTGTGCCATGATGGTGAGTGGTTAGATTGTAGTGGTCTGTCGGCAGTGCAGTGGTCTGTCGGCAGTGTAGTGGTCTGTCGGCAGTGTGCAGTGTAGTTATCCGTGTGCAGTGGTCTGTGTGCAGTGGTGTGGTCAGAGTTAATAATGCGTCTGCTGACACCGGTGCTGGGGGTTAATAATAATTTCGCTGACACCAGTACCGTTTTTGAAGTTTGAAAGTTTGCATGTGGCCCTCCATGGGATATGAAAACTTGTCTTGCCGGCCCTCAGGTAATTTGAGTTTGAGACCCCCTGCTCTAAACCATACCCAGGGCCTTTTATTCTAACTGTGCCCAGGACCACTGGGAACAGGTGGTCCCAGGCACCTTTTAATTCTTATTTGATATGGTTTGCTACACCGCGAGTACAAAACCATGCCAGAGTACAGTTCTCTTCATAGAGAACTGTTTTACCACTTAAGGACCGGGTCACGCAAATCGGCAGAATAGCACGGACAGGCAAATTAATGTAAATATGTGTCACTTTAAATTTGCCGCCATGTGGGCAAGGGCGCGCCGCTGCCAGTGTGCGCACGCCCCTACCGCGAGCTCCATGATCGTGCCCGCGGAAGCCCCAAAAAGTACTTTGGGCAGCCAAAGGGGCCAGGGCTGAAATGGTTCATGAAACAGGGATTGCTGGTCTGGTTAGCAGAGGAGTGTGCCCAGAACTTGTTCGTTTTCCTGGGACCACTTCCTTACAATCCGCTGTGAGTGCAAACCAGCAGGGGGGGGGGGTGACAGTTGACCCTGGCAGGGTTCTGTTAAAAAAGGCAAGTGCACTCTTTAGTAACTGTCACTGTATAGTAACATGCCTCTACTTTCAATCAGCCTGGTACTGTAAAGTGTTAATAAACCCAGGACCCTGCATTTACTATATCTGGTCTCTCACTGTACACAGAACATAGAAATTAAATTATTTTAGTAAATATAAACTGCTAAATACCATTTCTTATCAGCAGTATAAAACAGGTTTGTGACTTATATCAGTGTCCAGCTGAGCACTGGTTAAAGCTTGTAGAAGTTTTCATTCTCCTCCGACTGTCCTATAAAGATGCATGACCGCTGACCGTCTGTCTGGACAGTGCTGATAGCCTTAAAAACTCTCTAGCAACACGCACCAAGCTGAGCATGTGCCCAAGGCAGAAAAGATAGTTTTCCATTTAAGATACATTAATAATTTCAATTATTCAGCATGAAATGGAGCTAGTTATATTCTGCAATATTTACATGTTTAGTAAACTCATTCAATGAATTCAAGCTCTGCAAGCAGAGACAACATGCAGTCACACAATTCCACAGTAACCATGAGATTAAACAGAGGGTTCTTTACTGTTAAAGTGATAAGGATGTGGAATTATCTTCCACAAGCAGTGGTTTCAGTGGTGAGCATAGATATTAACCACTTCCTGCCCGGCCAATAGACAACTGACGTCCGGGAAGTGGTTCAGTTATCCTGACTGGATGTCTATTAACATCCAGCAGGTGAACATGCCGGTGCGTGCCCGTGGGGGGTGCGCAGCATGGCAATCGGTGATGCGGGGTGTCAGTCTGACACCCTGCATCTCCGATCTCGGTAAAGAGGCTCTTTACTATGTGATCAGCCGTGTACAATCACGGCTGATCACAATGTACACAGGAAGAGCCGTTAATCAGCTCTTCTTCACTCGCGTCTGACAGACGCGTGTAGAGGAAGGCCGATCGGTGGCTCTACTGACAGGGGGGGTATACGCCGATTGTTTATCAGCGTAGCCCCCCGCGGATGCCCACACTGGACCACCAGGACTACCAGGGAAGGGGGCAGCATGTGGATGGCCAGGTATGTACCCCATGGCCATCCACATGTTAAAAAATATTCCCAATAGATGCCAATCAATGCCCACAAATGAGCACTGACTGGCAACATGGGCACAACATAAAAAAGTGATGCCCAGCAATGCCACTATGAGTATCATCAGTGCCACCCCTCAGCTCTATTTCTGTGAACAAAATGATAAAAATTTAATTTGGGTACAGTGTAGCATGACCGCTCAATTTTTAATTAAATTGCGACAGCGCTGAAAGCTGAAAACTATTAGGCACCTAAATGACCACAGCATTCCTGGGATATACAATGTAGCATTGTAGCGCACACACAGGTTGTGTCTTTTTTTTAACCTCACCAACGGGCCAGATTCAGGTAGATGGGCGAATCTTTAAGTTGGAGTAACGTTTCTCATTTACGTTACTCCGGCGAAATTTTAAGAGCAAGTACTGTTATTCACATAGCACTTGCTCCAAAATTTGCGGCGGCGTAGCGAAAATGAGCCGGCGGAATTCAAATTGGGCGGGTAGGGGGCGTGTATTATTATAACTAGGCGCGATCCCGCGGCGAACGTACTGCGCATGCGTCGACCGTCAGTGCGCATGCTCCAAATTCTGTCAGTGAACGTCAATGACGTCAATCCCCATTCACGGACATTTTACGCAAACGACTCAAATTATTTTTTTCCCGACGCGATGACGACGGCCATACTTAACATAGGATACTCCACTAGGGGGCTGCTTTATCTTTACGCCGCGTATCTCTTACGGAAACGTCGGAAAGTCACTGCGTCGCGCCCGAATACGATCGTGAATTTCCGATTCCCGCTGATTAACATATTCTCGGCGTTAATCAGCGGGAACGCCCCCGGCGCCATTTTTAAAATTGAAGTTACGATACGACGGCGAAATACAATTACGCCGCTCGTATAGGAACTCCAACCCGGCGTTTCTTGTTTTCTGACTAAAGAAAACAGAAACGCTGGCTCAAAGTGAGAGTTAGGCTGGAGTATCACTGATACTCCAGCCTAACTCTACCTGAATCTGGCCCTATATATCCAGTGACAACGTATTGCCATTTCCCCCCTTTACTTCTTGTAACTGAAAGCTATTATGACTGGCTTTCTAGCAATCAATGTTTGACAATTTCCATGTTATGAATGGCAGGAATGCTTTGGAGAATACTAGAACATAAACAAAAGTGTTCGGCGTGTTCTCGTTACTACCAGCCTTTCCTATAAAAAGGACTAGGCACAGCACTGAATTTAAAACTATTTTACTTGCTTCTCCTAGAGCCAGTTCCTACTGATCATGTTTCATTGCATTCTGCAACGCAGGCAGAACACAAGGCAATGCACAAACCAAGTACAGCACATTCTACATATGTGCTCTGCTGCAGTTGTAACCCATACAGTGCAACATACAGTAGGATAAAAGTCACAACCTGAGCTTCAAAATCATTTGTTTCCATAAGAATGACATCTAGTTGCTGTACGATACCTGTGATCTACCTCCCCTATCCTTCTGTCCACTACCAACAATATTTCCTGTTATTATACACAAAGCTTCAAGACTAGATTAAAGGATCACTAAAGGAAATTAGTTTTTTTAGCTAAATCGCTTCCTTTACCTTACTACAGTACTGGTTTCATGTCCTTATTGTTCATTTTTGCTTTGAAGTTGCTGTAATCCTACTCTGTTCTCCACACTTCCTGCTTCCTTATAACCACCATACTGGGAGCTTTCTCACGATGGTTTAACCACTTTAGCCCCGGACCATATTGCTGGTCAAAGACCAGAGCACTTTTTGTGATTCGGCACTGCATCGCTTTAATTGACAATTGCGCGGTCGTGCGATGTAGCTCCCAAACAAAATTGGCGTCCTTTTTTTCCCACAAATAGAGCTTTCTTTGGGTGGTATTTGATCATCTCTGCGGTTTTTATTTTTTGCGCTATAAACAAAAATAGAGCGACTATTTTGAAAAAAATGCAATATTTTTTACATTTTGCTATAATAAATATCCCCAAAAAATATATAAAAACATTTTTTTTTCCTCAGTTTAGGCCGATACGTATTCTTCTACATATTTTTCGTAAAAAAAAAAAAAAAATCGCAATTAGCGTTTATTGATTGGTTTGCGCAAAATTTATAGCGTTTACAAAAAAGGGGGTAGTTTTGTGGCATTTTTATTAATATATTTTTTTTTTACTAGTAACGGCGGCAATCAGAGTTTTTTTTCGGTACTGCGATATTATGGCGGACACATCGGCCACTTTTGACACATTTTTGGGACCATTGGCATTTTTATAGCGATCAATGCTATAAAAATGCATTGGATTACTATAAAAATGCCATTGGCAGTGAAGGGGTTAACACTAGGGGGCAGGGAAGGGGTTAAGTGTGTTCCAACTGTATGGGGGAGTGGACTCACTAGGGGAAATCACTGATCTTCTGTTCATACATTGTATGAACAGAAGATCAGCGTTTCCCCCACTGACAGGAACGAGAGCTATGTGCTTACACACAACGAACGAGCGCGCGTGCGTGCGTGCGTGCGTGCCCGGCGGCGATCGCACCCGCCGGGCACGCGCGCGGGACTCAGGGGACAAGCGCACTTGCCCCCTAGCGGCCGCTAAAGGTAGGACGTAGAGCTACGTGCTCTCGCCCAGCAGTGCCACCGTCCCGCCGTATAACTGCGGTGGGCGGTCGGCAAGCAGTTAAGCTGTCATTACTGTGTGTCTAAAACTTCCCAGAACCAATCAGATTCATTTTAAAAACAAAACACTGCCCTGGATTTGTTTGTTTTTGTTCTGTGTGTCTGTTTCTACTTCACAGAAACATGAAGCCAGTTCAAAAGTGAAACTAACCTGCAGGCACATTATATGATTGATTTTTATCTATTTTTAATCATTTTGAAAAGGAATCAGTTAACTTTTATGTCACTATACCCTGTAAACAGTCATTTCAGCAAAAAAAAAAAAATGTTTTCCTTTAGTGACCCTTTAAGCTACTTAGACACTGGGATGTGAAACCGGCCACAAGTTTTATGGCTGGCCATAGATGGGTTCATTTCTTTCTTTGTGGCGTACAGGCCAGAAATGGTTAATAAAATACAAGAAACCTGCTTACTAGAATCATGTAATTTTGTTAAGGAAATGGTTGAACCTTCCCTTGCAGGTTATTAAGCAAAAATAAGGTTACTTTCTAAATGCACCTACAGATGTTAGATGGTGGTCACCCATTCATACACCACGTGGTCACCAAATCATCTTTCTACAGACAGAAGTGTTTGTACTGATCAGTCAAACCTACCAGTGCCTAGGGAAGGGGTGCCCAACCTTTTGAAGAGCAAGGGCCACTTAAGCGACTTGGTAACCGGTCGCGGGCCACAATGAGCGGAACAGATGGATGGCAGCCCACTCGGCTCTATAGACCCCACTCTACTCTTAGCAAACTAAACTCACAGGTAATAGAGGTCTATGGCTCAGTGCAGGTAACCCATAGGTTACATATATACACTGTGATTTTAGTAATAAACTTACCTTTAAAGTGGATCTAAACCCAGTTCATGAAATTTGAGCTGGGCACATCTATCTGCAGTGTTTTGTTATCTCTCTTAAAAGCACTGTCCCATAGTTTTCTCCTGAACTGCCTGATAACTCCTGACAAATTCTCGACACATCTGATAAAAGCAGTCTGATTTCTGTCAGGGGAGGTTCCTAAAACCTAAAATTGTTCCTAAAACAAAACACCTCTGAGAGTCTCTGCATATGATGAGAGGGGGGGGGGGGGGGGGGCTTTCCGCCATTAGCAATTTTAGCTATCTTGGCTGTATGCCCAGACATCACACTCTGTGTGAACCACGAAGAGAACATTTCCTAAAACGATCTAAACTTTCTACACAGTATATAAATGTGAAGACAGCAGATATACATGTAAAACTTATGCAGGGAGATTTGGTTCATCTCAGTGTATCATATGAGGCTGTTCACTTCACTGGGTGTATGACGGGTTTACATCCACTTTAATAATAGTATTCTATTATATTTTATTCCATCCCAGAGAAAGAGGTCACGGGCCACATCAGAGGGCTCCGCAGGCCACATGTGGCCCCCGGGCCACTGGTTGGGCACCCCTGGCCTAGGGAATTAGTTATAGCTTGTAGGAGGAGTTTTCTTTCAGCTCTGACTGTCCTATCGAGCTGCAGGACCCCCGACCCTGTCTGGACAGTGCAAATCAGCCGTGTGCTGATGACCTACACCAGGGGTGTCCAAACATTTTTCAAAGAGGGCCAGATTTGATGAAGTGAACATGCGTGAGGGCCGACTATTTGGCCTGACATTCTTTAAACCATTAAAATTGGGTCTAAGTGTGTTTGTCTGAGCACCAATACACTGCCCAATAAGAATTATCTTGCCTTTGTGGCCGTGTGTGGTGAATAGATGAGGAGCTCAGGCGTGCTTTTTGGATATACTGTATATATTTCTTTTGTGGCCCCAATGAATCCCAGAGCGTTGCTTAGGACTAAGGATGAGCTTGGGCGTGTTATTACTGTATTTATCGGCGTATAACAGGCACTGGCTTACCATTGCCATGAATGCAGCCTCACCATTGCCATGAATGCAGCCTCACCATTGCCATGAATGCAGCCTCACATGTGCCATAAATGCAGCCTCACATGTGCCATAAATGCAGCCTCACATGTGCCATAAATGCAGCCTCACATGTGCCATAAATGCAGCCTTACCATTGCCATCAGTGCAGCCTGAACGATGCCCATCTGCAGCCTCGGAGGGCAGAGGGAGGGGACGAGTGCCGACAGATTACAAACAGGAGAATCTCTTGTTTATTCTTTGGCCTCTTTAATACAAAGTCCTGCCTCGTATGATAGACAGAACAGTCGTCCAATGGCATCCCAGGAGACGGGGCTTCCAATAAGACATTCTCTTATGTAATCTGACAGCGCTTGTCCTGCCCCCTCCAAGACAGCGCCAATAAATACAGTATATATCTTTTGTGGCCTTGGGGGCCACAAACAATATATATATCCAAATTCCCAGGGGGGCATATTAACCTCCCTGGCGTTTTTCCCGTGTCTGACACGGGGTAAAAATTTCCTGCTACTATCGTTGATCCCGTGTCAGACACGGGCTCGCCTCGCAGCATCTACAGAGACAGTTTACTTACCTTCTCCGTGGATCCAGCGATGCATCCCCGCTGTGTGAGCACCCACTCGATTCACACAGCGTCCCCGTGTGCCGCCGAGCTCCGTTCCCTGCGACGTTACGACGCACGGGGACGGAGAACGGTGCCAAATTCAAAAATGTAAACAAACACATTACATACAGTACACTGTAATCTTATAGATTACAGTACTGTATGTAAAAAATACACACCCCCCATGTCCCTAGTGGTCTGCCCTGTACACTACATGTCCTTTTATATAATAAAAACTTTTCTCTTTCTCCCTGCAAACTGTAGATTGCCCATAGCAACCAAAAATGTCCCTTTATGGCAAAAATTGTTTTAGACCAGCTAAAAAACAGCGATAATAAATTATAATCACTTGCAGAATTTAGCGATAGCGATTTATGGGGAAATTCGTCATAAAAAAAAAAAATAATGACAGCAAAAATTCTGCAACTGAGCAAATTTCAGTGATTTTGATTTGATTACATTATTGAATAATTTTTACTATAATTATATTATTATTTGTTATAATTTTTTTATAATTATTTATTATATTATAATTTTTAATTAAAAAAAAAAAAAAAAAAAAATCATACCCGGGATGCCTATTAGACTCTTGTTTAGATAGATTTAAGTAAGTACTTACTAAGAATTGCAGGCCTATAATACATAACACCACATTTCCTTGCAAAACAATTGCAACGCTTTTGGTACAAAATTCCAGACAGAATCATAACGCCAGGGAGGTTAAATCAACAGGGGGGCCACATTTGGCCCCCGGGACAGACTTTGGACATGCCTGACCTACACTATCCCAAGAAAAATAAAACTCTCCAGCAATACACACCAAACTGAGCATGTGCAGCTTGTCCCCAAGGTTCTGTTCTATCAGGAGATGAATAGGGGACAATGGAAGAAGAGGAGAAACAGAGCAGACAGGATCAAACAGCCTTTTTAGACAATGCAGATTAACCCCTTTAGGTTCCACAGTGAGTATAACAAAAAGCTTTACTGCATATTAGTGTCGCCCTGTTCGGATCGGCATACCACGTGATCAGCAGAGCGGTCCGCAGCCTCGGCCATAGAAAAGTCCCCGTTTTCAGCCTAGCTCCGGAGCGGCCGCCATCGTGGTACACCTGGCGGCAGCCGTCTCGTCAGGAAGTGACGTTTTGTCGCCGCCATCTTGCTCCACCCCACACTCCTGCACAGTAATGATAGTGATTAGGGGGCAAGCAGACATCTTGTTACACCCAATGGAGTTTTAGATTTCACAGTTATTTTCAACACAAAACTGCTTTTATGCTTAAATACAGTATTTGGAAATCCGACGGACTGTTTACATGTTATATTTTAAAAGCAGCAGCAAACCTTACATTCTTGAAAGAACACCTCGGATTTTCACATTTCACATTTGGTTAAAGGAGTTGTAAAGGAAAAAAATGTTTTGCCTAAAATTAATGTCTACAAGGTAGACAGACAGAATAGTGTAATGATTATGTTAACAAACGAGTAAATACCTATTAAATTCCTTCATCTATATCAGTGTTTTTCAACTCCAGTCCTCAATGCACACCAACAGGTCATGTTTTCAGGCTTTTTATTATTTTGCACAGGTGATTTGATCAGTTTCACTGCCTAAGGGCCCTTTCACACTAGCAGACGAACGGTCCGCTAATTACAAGTCCGTTAACGGACTTGTAATAGGCCCCTATGGGAGCGGATCTGTTAGCGGATGATGCATCCGCTAATGTCTGCCAGATCCGCATCCGTTTTTTCGGACGGAAGAATGTCCTATTTTTCTTCCGTCCGGCTGAACGGATCGGATGCAAACGGACAGACGGTCCGTTTCCATCCGATTCCCCATAGGGGATAGCGGAGGAGAGACAGGGCGGTCCCTGCACAGTGTGCGGGGACCGCCCTGTCCGCCCGACAGCTCAGCGGAGACCCCCCGCTGAGCCGATGGACACACGGAGCGGACCGAAAAACGGACCGCTCCGTGTGAAAGAGCCCTTAGTAATCACCACAGCCATATAATCTGAGGGAAATCCTGAAAACTTGACCTGTTGGTGTGCCTTGAGGACTGGAGTTGAAAAACACTGATCTATATCACCTCCGTCGTTCTAGTTTCTGTTCTCTCATTCACTTCCTGGTTTGCATCATTTGTTCATGTAAGAACTACATTTCCCAGTATGCATTGCGGCACGCCCAGTAATTCACATCTCCTTGAAGTCTCGAACACGTAGAAAGCGTCCTGCCGCACAGATGTAGTTCCCAGGAGGGGGCGAGCACGCCACTGACCACCGCAGTAAAGCCTCCCTTCACGGTGGTCAGTAAAATCAGACAAGCAGGAAGTGAACAGAACAGGGAAGAAATAGAGCAACTTCTGAGCAAAAACGAACAATGAGGAAGTGAAAAGAGGAATGTCTGCGGGTAAATTATGCTTATTATGAAAAGAAAAAAAAAATTCCTTTACAACCCCTTTAACCACTTCCATACCAGGCACTTACGCACCTTCCCGCCCAAGCCAATTTTCAGCTTTCAGCACTGTCGCACTTTGAATGACAATTGCGCGGTCATGCTACACTGTACCCAAACAAAATTGGCGTCCTTTTTTCCCCACAAATAGAGCTTTCTTTTGGTGGTATTTGATCACCTCTGCGGTTTTTATTTTTTGCGCAACAACTAATAAAAGACTGAAAATTTAGAAAAAAAAATACATTTTTATTTTTTTCTGTTAACTTTTTTGTAAATAAGTATGTTTTCTCTTTCAATTACGGGCACTTATATGGCGGCACTAATGGGCACTGATGAGGTAGTACTGATGGGCACCGATCGGCGTTGCTGGTATGCGGCACTCATAGGTGGCACTGATGGGCACTCATAGGCGGCACTGATGGGCACTCATAGGCGGCACTGATGGGCACTCATGGGTGGCACTTATGGGTACTTAGATGGGCACTGATAGGTGGGCACTGGGCATGGATTGGCACGGAGGGGTGGCACTGAAGGACACTGTGGTGTGGCACTGATGTACTTTGAGGGGTGGCACTGATGTATATGTTGCCAGTCAGTGCCCATGTGTGGGCACTGACTGGCATCTTTTTTTTTTTTTTTTTTACCTGAATTTTTTTTTTTTTTATCCTGTTTTTTTTATCCTTTTTTTTTTTTCTTTGCCCTGCCAGTGTGGGCATCCCTGGTGGTCTAGTGTGGGCATACAAGGGGGGCTGCGCTGATAAACAATCAGCGCGAACCCCCCCTGTCAGGAGATCCGCCGATCGGCTCTCCTGTACTCGCGTCTGTCAGACGCGAGTGAGGAAGAGCCGTCGGCGGCTCTTCCCGTTTACATCGTGATCAGCCGTGATTGGACACGGCTGATCACGTGGTAGCGAGCCTCCGCCGGAGACTCGTTACCGAGATCGGTGATGCAGGGTGTCAGACTGACACCCCGCATCAGTGATCGCCACGCTGCATGCCCCCACGGGCGCGCGCGGCATGAAATCGTGCTGGATGTTTGAGTCATGATTTCATAACCACTTCCCGGCCGTAAATTTGCTATTGGCCAGGCGGGAAGTGGTTAAATGTGAAAATCAGAGGTGTTCTTTCACATTAGCAACCATGTAAGGTCTACAGGTTTTCTTCCGGCTTTTAAAATTTAACATGTAAACAGTCCGTCAGATTTACATATTCTGTATTTAAGCGTATAAGCTCCGTTTTGTGTTGAAAAGATTAGTCTTTTTTTTTTTTGCTGATCTGAAAAATTATCCGATCCGTGACTCTGATGCGAAGATTGATCCGATCCATTAGTTTTTTGGTCCGTTGCACCCCTACTGCATATACAGACTGATTTTGTGGGTTTAGTAACACTTTAACCACTTGCCGACCAGCCAAAGTATATATACTTCAGCAGGTCGGCACTCCTGCGCAAACCAACTTAACCCAATGTCCGCCAGCCATCCGTGATCGCAGTGAGGAGAGGCAGAACGGGGATCTGCCTATGTAAATAAAGTGGATCCCTGTTCTGCCAGGGGACAACTCTGAGATCTGCTGTTTCTAGTGATCGGGAACAGCAATCTCTTTGTTGTCCCAGGCAGCCCAGCCCCCGCACAGTTAGAACACATCCAGTGAACACAGTAACCCCTTAATCGCCCCCTAGTGTTAACCCCTTCCTTTGCCAGTGTCTTTTATACATTGATCGGTGCATTTTTATAGCACTGTGCAATGTAACAATGTCACTGGTGCCCAAAAAGTGTCATTTGGGCTCAGATTTGTCCACCGCAATGTTGCAGTCCCGCATAAAATAAATGTAAAAAATAAAATTCAGATCGCTGCCATTACCAGTAAAAACATAAAAAAAATAAAAAAATATCCCTTATTTTGTAAATGCTATAATTTTTGTGCAAACCAATCAATGCACGCTTATTGCGATTTATTTTGATTTTTTTTACCAAAAATATGTTGCAGAATACATATTGGCCCTAACCGATGAATGTTGTAAGGCCTCTTTTTGTTAATAAAGCAAATTCCGACAAGAAAAGTCCTGAGCTTTTGGTCGGAAATTCCAATCGTGTGTAGGCTCCAACTGAATTTTTTTGTTTAGTTTTTGAAATTTCTGCCAAGAAAAATTGGAGAGCTGGTTCTCAAATTTTCAGACGGGAAAAGTTCTTGTCAAAAATTCACGATCGCCTGTATGCAATTCCGACGGAGAAAAATCCTATGCATGCTCGGAATCTAGTCGACGCATGCTCAAAAGCACTGAACTTCATTTTTCTCGGCTTGTCGTAGTGTTGTACGTCACCGCGTTCTTGACGGTTGGAACTTTGGTGTGACCGTGTGTATGCAAGACAAGTTTGAGCCAAAATTCCGTCAGAAAAAAATCCACGGTTTTCTTGTCGGAATTTCCGATTGTGTGTATGTGGCATCGGATCATTCTTTTTGCAAGGAGACTTACCATAGAGCCATCACCCCTTAGGGTGGCCCCTCATCAAGCATTGCACTGTGGTGTCATTCCAGACAGGTCTGAACAATCTGTGGCCACAATTTAGGTGTCAAACGGTCAGAGCTATTTATCATAGTGCTGGGAACATTGTGTTAATAGTGACATGGGGGGACCTTTCCTCCATTCTCCCAAAGATCTAAAGCCCAAACACCATACAGTCCTCAGAGAATTACTATAACACAAGATAATAAGCATCCTGCAAAGTAACAATAGTTTTATATGAGAGTTTTGGGTCACCTGCAAACCCTTGGAACAATGTTAAAATACTACTGCTGAATTGCAATCTGAAAACTAGCCCACACTTTGCATTGCAAATGTTTGATATGGGACTACTGTACACAAAGTGTACATTCTGGATAACATTTCTTGTTGCTTACTATGCATATTTACTTCTAATGGTACTTGGACACTGTATTGATGTTTTAAAATCAGTGTTCCTGGGCAAAAACAAATTTTACGATCATATGCACATAAAATAAAATCACACACACACACAGCTACCCCTTTATTATATTTTATTTTTTATGTACAAACTTTATTTGAAGTGTACAAAACTACACCTCATTCATATCGCTGTACAGCAGCGTGATAGCATGATGCACCGTGCTGCTGTACAGTGGCATGCAATTCTCTACAGCACGCTGCAATAAAATGTAGCATGTCTGCATTTTATTGTAGCATGGTGCAGCTCTGGGCCGCGTTGCAGTGTAAATAGGACACACAGCAAATAATTGTGTTCTGTGTCCTTGCAGCGACAGGTGTTTTATGGACCCCCCTCCAGTGACAATAGATTTCCTAGCAGCTAGTATCAATAGACCCTGCAGCACACTCCAGCAACTTTTGTCATTACATACATTCAGTACAGAAGGTGCTGGAACTGTTACCCTCATGTTCATGCTGAAAAAAAGCCTTACCGATAACAATATGCGGCATTTAAATCAGTAAAAAAAAAAAAATGCCTGTATTCCCAAAAACAAAAGAGTTTTTAGGCAGCAGTGTGCAAGAGGCCTTAAATGGATGGATGAAATTTCAATGCTGTTGACAATGGAACCACCTGTTTTATGGTGGGCATTAGAATTGAATATATGGGAGACAGGAGAAATGAGATTGGGCAGCACAAGTAAACAGGAGAATGTGCAAGTGGGATGCAATTCCCATGAACTTTTCTTCTGCGGTCATGGACGACAGAATGTGTTTTGGGCAAAATCATTTCAACTTACAGCTTAGGGTCTAAAAATCTCTAGCAGCCATGCAGCCGATTCAACCTGCTGTCAGTTAAGGGTATTCAGCTAGAGCAGCGTTTCTCATCCTTTTTTTAGTCAAAACACCATTTAACATTGTGCACAATATCAAGGCACCCCATTCTGAAATGTTGAAAAACAAAAGAAAGTGTTTTTTTTTTTATAAGGCAGCAACATCCATACAGGCGATTTATTCTTCCAAAGCAAATACAACTTTGCACAACACTGGTACTGACTGACTACCGTGTTTTCCCGAAAATAAGCCCTACCCCGAAAGTAAGACCTAGCGTGATTATCAGGGTGGGCTACAATATAAGACCTACCCCAAAAATAAGCCCTAGTATATTTCATTAAAAATTCTTTAATCCGTTTTGTAAAACTGTGGCAGTGTCTGATTGTTGCTGTATTGAAAATCTCATGTTTACACCCATTGCTGACCCACCGGAGATCCTCTTCTCTCCTCCCGGCTGACATCTGCTGCCCCTTCTTCTGTGCACGGAGCAGGCTCATGTCAGCGGGGATCTCGGCTCTTCTTTCACCCCCTCCTTCCCGCTGATGTCGGCCGCACCTCCCTCTTCAGTTCACGGAGCGGGCTGACAGCAGAGGGGATCTCAGCTCTTCTATTTCCTCCCTTCCTCCCTGCTGTCACCTGCCCCTCCCACTTCAGTTCACGGACAGGCTGATAGCAGAGGGAATCTTGGCTCTTCTATTTCCTCCCTGCTGATGTTGCCTGCCCCTTCCTCTTCAGTTCACGGAGCAGGGGGAGAACAGAGTCTATGGGGGACCGTAGACCGGCTTACAACTGCTGGAATCCAGCAACACTCTTGGCTTATCTCTTTTCTCCTCTCCTCAGACTCAGAGAAGACAAGGGAGCTGTTACAAAGGTGTTATAAAAAAGGTACTTTAGATACTTTCTCCTGACATGACAATGAGGGGGGGGGGGCAGGGCAGGAGAAGACATAGGACATTTTTATAAAGATATTTTATTGATTTATTTCATGCTTTAAAGGAACAGGATTTTTTTAAGGGTTACAACCACTTTAAGACTGTCAGCCAGACAGGCTTTAGACTTATTGCACACTTTATGCGTATACAATATTAATACAGTAAATAAATAAGCCCTACCCCGAAAATAAGCCCTAGTGTGCTTTTTGTAGCCAAAATTAATATAAGACCCGGTCTTATTTTCGGGGAAACACGGTAGTATTGCAATGTTTGTCTTCATCATTCAGCTATTGTGACTCTGGTGCTGATGAAGAGGGGCAAACAAGGATGCTGTGCAGGTGCCCGATATCCTCCTTATTAGCCGCTGATGTCATTGGTTGTTAGGATGCCGGTGGCTAGAAGGTTGAAATGGTGCACATTAAAAACCTGTGGCTTTGTGGAACTAAAAGGCAGGCTTGATCCATCCCCTAGCTTGTATACAATTTTTGGGTGCATTTTGCCAAGGCATCCTTGAAGAAACCAAAAGGCATTCCAGGGTGCCTGGGAACCCTGGTTGAAAAGGGCTGAGCTAGAGGACCACACATGTGGACCCCCCGATACGCCCTTGTAGTCTGTACAAGTATGAACTACACTTGAGTAAATATAAGTGATATTTTTCTTCCCCAATATTAATAGTAGTAGAGATGTTCACAATGTCATAATATTATTTGTGCCACCATTGTACCAGTGGAGATTACCATTTCCTATAACATTTAGATGTCATAACTAATGACTGACGATTAATCAATTGTACGCTACATAAAAGCACACTGCAGTGCAAGAGTGCCTCAAACCCTGCAGGGTTCATGGCAAAGGTCATATTCTCATGAACTTGAGTCCAAGTCATAAATACAGTTTGGATTGGAGAACAGTTTTAAAGTGTAGTTCAATATAAGCATACAAGTTATCTGATGTTACTAGATGAAGACTATAGAGAGAAAACAGGCTGTATTAGTAAGGGCTGTCTTGGTGTGTGGGGATATTGTTTACAGAAAGCAGTAAAGCACAGGAAAAAAAAAATAGCTTTTTAAATAAATTGAACAAAGGGTAATAATTAGCCAAAATCCCCTGTGGCAAAGTACATTTCACGTTAAGACATAATTAGGCGTTCTATTTTCAGCAATGAGAAAAATAAGAACCCTGAAAAAAAAAATGAAAAAAGTGACAGTTTGCAGTCAGAAAACTGCAATGTACCTGGCTGCCTGACATTGCAGAATGTTCTTCTAGATCCACAGTCAGTCCTAATGCTAACACTGTATAGTTCACAATCATAAATTATGTACAAAGCAGAAAAACTGAACAAAAACATCACAATGCACGCCAGGCTAGACCGAGATTCCCAGACTCAAGCTGGGTATACATAGGTAAAAAAATTAAAAAGAAAATACGCAAGAAAATTCTTGGGAAGATTTATATAAAAATTCTAAATCTGAATGTTGTTTGAAAGTAGTTTAAGATTCCTTTTGCTTTTAACAATCAGTTTTGGAATAAATGAAGTTTGCTGATCGAAAAATCACATACACTGTCAGAGATTGATAAATTCAATATTTTTTTTTAATCCTACCGCTTTGAACCTGCTAACAATTAGAACAATGAATGAGCGTTCTCACAATGAGAAATGTTGAATGAAATTCTATTAGTGTATACCCAGCTTTACTGACAGCTCCATTGTCATGCTGGCTTCAGGAAGGAGTTGCACATCCTAAACACTCACACGTCATAAAACTATGCAATATGTAAACATACAGCAACTCTGCTCCCGTACCATCTAATCATCACCCTATGAAGTTCATCCAATCCCACCGCCATAGAGGCTGACAACACAAGTCACCCGGAGCACTATGGTGACCGATGTAAAAGTCATTATTGAAATGAGCAAACGGCTGAGCAGAGGATCATTAGCATGAAAGGATGTCTGCCCGGGCAAGCAGGGGCTTGATGAAAAGAACATTTATTGAGCTGCCATGTCAGTGCAATGCTTTATTAACCAACCTTGGGCATGAGAAGAGGTGTCATTAGCTCATCTCCTCGCCCATTAAAGAATGCTGCAAGAAAAATAATAAAAGGAGTAAATGATGTTTAACTGGCTGAGAGGGAGTGTGAGAGGACCATGCCACAGCAGAGAAGGTAGGTCCCTCTATTCCCTCAGAGCCAGCTTCACATCCATGGGCTTTTTACTGAAGAAGCGCAGAAACAAACTACAATATATTGAACATTATTCCCTATGGGTCCCGTTCACATTTATGTCATGCGATTCTTTGGAAAGGTGCAGGGTATTTTTTTTACAAGCAGGGTGGTGCGTTTTTTGCTCCAAAGACTTCAATGGAAGCGCATGAAAACGCATTTTTAGTAGGGTTTTGTTTTTAACAAACAGTCTCCTCCTCCCAAAAAAAACCATGAAGCTTGAAAAAGCATCAACCACACATGCACAGATGTGAAGTTCACACCTATGCATGTTGCAGTTGATGTTTGCTGGTGTGTTTTTTTATGCATTTTGCATTTATTGGGAAGCTTGTTGTTAGGAGGAGGTATTTGTTGTCACGCAGAAGTCTATGGAAGTAAAAATGCAAACAAGAGTGGTTGAAAACAGGACCCATACGAAATCATTGTAAATGGACTGTAGTGCGTTTCTGCGAACCGCAAAATGCATCAGATGCAGTCAGGTGTGTTTCAAAAACCACAAAAAAAAAAGCAGCAGAAACGCATATGCAAGAAAAATAAAATGTATTACAATAAACCTAGTTTACACCATTGCGGTGCTTTCATGTGCATTTAAAGGCTCATTCACATAGGGCGAGGACATGCATGCCCTGTGCAGGGCCAAGTTTCGCCAGCAAGGGGAGGCACAGGTGTTCCCCTTCTTGTGCCAGCGTCCAATTGTTGTCTATTGGGACACACAGCTACACAGCCACCACTGATTTGTCCCAATATGACATCTGTGTGTGTGTGCCTATCCCCAACCTTACCCTGTTTGTGTGTTTAGGGGCACGCGCCCATGTGTGGAAAACAGCCGCTGTATGTCCCAATAGACAACAATCAGACACCAACACTGCAATGAATAGAACACCTGTGTGTCACCTTGCCGGCAAACCAGGTGCCTTTACATATATTTTGTCGCATTAAATGCATGTAAAACGCACACTGCAAATGTAAGAGTGTGCAAATGCAACTTAGTAAAGAAGATACATTTAAATAAATGAAACAATTAAATAAATGAAACAATTAAATAAATGAAACAATAAATGAAAAAAAAAAAAACTCATATAAATGCAGTGCAAACGCACATACAGAAACGCCCAGCAGCGCAGAGACTGTTGGAGAAAACAAGCTCTAATCCATCTAATGTCTGCGGCGCAATGGTCAGTACTGGACCCCCCCCCCAAATTATATGGGGCACAGAACACCCACATGTCACCCATGCCAGTGTCAGTATTGGACCCCCCCCATATTACACAAGGGTTCCCCGTGTCAGTACAGGACCCCCCCCCATATTATAAAAGGTGTCCCCCGTGTCAGTACAGGACCCCCCCCCCATATTACACAAGGTGTCCCTGTGTCAGTACAGGACCCCCCCATATTACACAAGGGTTCCCCGTGTCAGTACAGGACCCCCCCCCCTCATATTACACAAGGTGTCCCTGTGTCAGTACAGGACCCCCCCCCCATATTACACAAGGGTTCCCTGTGTCAGTACAGGACCCCCCCCCCCCCCCAAATTATGCAGGCCATACACGGTCGAATTTTGAACAAATTTTCTTTTCAAAGTCAGAAAGTTTGTTTTTTTTCGTGATCCGATGATGCCACCATTGATTTTCGAAATTCGGCCGACCAAAACTTTCATGTTGCCGGGAATATTCGTTTCTCTCCGGGGATTTTCTTTTCTTGCACATTTTTTTTTCTATGACATTTCTCGCACGATTTTCCCATCATTGATCAGAAAATAAGCCGTTTTTCCGAAAACTGTTGCTGCAGCCCACTAACGGTGCGAAATACGAACGAAAATTCTTTGATACGATATCCGCAAGAAAATTCTTTTGAAATTCGAACCGTGTATGGCCGGCTTTATACAAGGTGTCCCTGTGTAAGTACCTGACCACCCATATTATACAAGGTGTCCCCCGCCCCATGTCAGTACAGGACCCCCCCCCTTATTATACAAGGTGTCCCCCGTGTCAGTACAGGAGCCCCCATATTACACAAGGTGTCCCCGTGTAAGTACTGGACCCCCCATATTATACAAGGTGTCCCCGCCCCATGTCAGTACAGGACCCCCTCATATTATACAAGGTGTCCCGTGTCAGTACTGGACCCCCCATATTATACAAGGTGTCCCCGCCCCATGTCAGTACAGGACCCCCTCATATTATACAAGGTGTCCCGTGTCAGTACTGGACCCCCCATATTACACAAGGTGTCCCCGCCCCATGTCAGTACAGGACCCCCTCATATTATACAAGGTGTCCCGTGTCAGTACAGGACCCCCATATTATACAAGGTGTCCCCGCCCCATGTCAGTACAGGACCCCCTCATATTATACAAGGTGTCCCCCGTGTCAGTACAGGACCCCCCCCCCCCATATTACACAAGGGTTCCCTGTGTCAGTACAGGACCCCCATATTACACAAGGTGTCCCCGTGTAAGTACCGGACCCCCATATTATACAAGGTGTCCCCTCCCCATGTCAGTACAGGACCCCCTCATATTATACAAGGTGTCCCGTGTCAGTACAGGACCCCCATATTATACAAGGTGTCCCCTCCCCATGTCAGTACAGGACCCCCTCATATTATACAAGGTGTCCCGTGCCAGTACAGGACCCCCTCATATTATACAAGGTGTCCCGTGTCAGTACAGGACCCCCATATTATACAAGGTGTCCCCACCCCATGTCAGTACAGGACCCCCTCATATTATACAAGGTGTCCCCCCTGTCAGTGGGGGGGAGGGGCAGCCATGCACATGTGTGAGGAGAATGGGGGGGAGGGGACACAACTTGACAGCCCCCAACTTCTCAAAGTGTGTGACCCCCCCTCACTCCTCCCCCGAGCTGCCCCCTCACTCCCTCCTTCCTGCACATAAATACCGGAGAGAAAACAAAGCTGCTGCCCGCTCCGGGGGGGCCGTGCCTGCTCCGGGGAGTCGGTGCACCCGGGGAAGGGGGGAGCGGGGAAGGCGCCTTTTTCTGGTCACGGAAACACACGGAAGGTGCACATTTGGTACTCACGGTTTCAGGGGGTTGTGAATGACAGTCGCCATCTTGCTACAATGTAACAGAATATTGTCTGTCTCGGAGTTCTGAAGGTTCGATACGGGAGGGGGTGGTGGGGTCTGAGGGGACGAGCGAATCAACGCGAGGGCTACCGGCGTCGCGGCCAATGGCGGAGAAGTGGGCGTGTCGTGGCGAGGGGTGTTCTGCGAGGTATTAGGGAGCTGTCAAAGCGGCAGAGGTCACTCCCTCGGGTGGCCGGACAGGGAGGAGGGAGGAGAAGAGGGACCTCACTGCCCCCAAGGGGTCAAACCAGTGCGGGGCCGTGTACAGAAGGAGGAGGGGGGAGGGGACGGGCGGACCGCACTGCACTGGCCGCCTGTCGTGACCAAGGGGCAGCGACTCGCCTGCTGTGTCCACGCTGGAGCGGAGCCAGGTCGTCAGAGCGCAGACTCCCCCCCCCCCCCCCGTGTGTATTCACAGAGCTGACACTCAACTTTCCGGTCTGTGGATTGTCCCCCCCACCTTCTCCGGGGCTCCCCGGCGGTGCTGATATATAAGTGCCCCCCCTCCCCTCCTCCGGTCATTTCCAGTGTCAGCTCCGGCATGGTGATACCCGGGGGGGAGGAGGAGAGGGGGACTTCATATGGTCAGCCGCAGAATGAGAGTCACTGCCACGGGGAGGTCACCGCTCGCCAATACAAAAGAATTCTCTTCGTTTTCTGTTTACAATCAGAAGATTTTTTTTCATTTAAAGTGGAACGAAAGGCAAAACTTTTTTCCCACTGTACACAGAGTGAGTATAGAGGATACAGAAACTACTACTGCACCCACCAGGGCAGGGCAGGACCCCCCCACCCTCTGATGTTGGGGGGGGTATAAATATTCAGGGGGCATTACGTCACCAGTGTGACAGGTACAGGGAACCAGTATTCACCATCACAACCCATAAATCACATCTGACAGGTAGTGCAGAGGCAGAGCAGGTGTGAACAGGGAGCACTAGTATGTATTAGGATGTCATTAGATTAGAATTCCTTAACATAATATATGCCTCCTTACATCAACTGTCCCCATCAGAGTGCCCCTTACATTAACTGTCCCCATCAGAGTGCCCCTTACATTAACTGTCCCCATCAGAGTGTCCCTTACATTAACTGTACCATCAGAGTGTCCCTTACATCAACTGTCCCCATCAGAGTGTCCCTTACATTAACTGTACCATCAGAGTGTCCCTTACATCAACTGTCCCCATCAGAGTGCCCCTTACATTATCTGTACCATCAGAGTGCCCCTTACATTAACTATCCCCATCAGAGTGTCCCTTACATTAACTGTACCATCAGAGTGTCCCTTACATTAACTGTCCCCATCAGAGTGTCCCTTACATCAACTGTCCCCATCAGAGTGTCCCTTACATTAACTGTACCATCAGAGTGTCCCTTACATTAACTGTCCCCATCAGAGTGTCCCTTACATCAACTGTCCCCATCAGAGTGTCCCTTACATCAACTGTCCCCATCAGAGTGTCCCTTACATCAACTGTCCCCATCAGAGTGTCCCTTACATCAACTGTCCCCATCAGAGTGCCCCTTACATTATCTGTACCATCAGAGTGCCCCTTACATTAACTATCCCCATCAGAGTGTCCCTTACATTAACTGTACCATCAGAGTGTCCCTTACATCAACTGTCCCTATCAGAGTGTCCCTTACATCAACTGTCCCCATCAGAGTGTCCCTTACATCAACTGTCCCCATCAGAGTGTCCCTTACATCAACTGTCCCCATCAGAGTGTCCCTTACATCAACTGTCCCCATCAGAGTGTCCCTTACATCAACTGTCCCCATCAGAGTGTCCCTTACATCAACTGTCCCCATCAGAGTGCCCCTTACATCAACTGTCCCCATCAGAGTGCCCCTTACATTATCTGTACCATCAGAGTGCCCCTTACATTAACTATCCCCATCAGAGTGTCCCTTACATTAACTGTACCATCAGAGTGTCCCTTACATTAACTGTCCCCATCAGAGTGTCCCTTACATCAACTGTCCCCATCAGAGTGTCCCTTACATCAACTGTCCCCATCAGAGTGTCCCTTACATCAACTGTCCCCATCAGAGTGTCCCTTACATCAACTGTCCCCATCAGAGTGTCCCTTACATCAACTGTCCCCATCAGAGTGCCCCTTACATTATCTGTACCATCAGAGTGCCCCTTACATTAACTATCCCCATCAGAGTGTCCCTTACATTAACTGTACCATCAGAGTGTCCCTTACATCAACTGTCCCTATCAGAGTGTCCCTTACATCAACTGTCCCCATCAGAGTGTCCCTTACATCAACTGTCCCCATCAGAGTGTCCCTTACATCAACTGTCCCCATCAGAGTGTCCCTTACATCAACTGTCCCCATCAGAGTGTCCCTTACATCAACTGTCCCCATCAGAGTGTCCCTTACATCAACTGTCCCCATCAGAGTGCCCCTTACATCAACTGTCCCCATCAGAGTGCCCCTTACATTATCTGTACCATCAGAGTGCCCCTTACATTAACTATCCCCATCAGAGTGTCCCTTACATTAACTGTACCATCAGAGTGTCCCTTACATTAACTGTCCCCATCAGAGTGTCCCTTACATCAACTGTCCCCATCAGAGTGTCCCTTACATCAACTGTCCCCATCAGAGTGTCCCTTACATCAACTGTCCCCATCAGAGTGTCCCTTACATCAACTGTCCCCATCAGAGTGTCCCTTACATCAACTGTCCCCATCAGAGTGCCCCCTACATTATCTGTACCATCAGAGTGCCCCTTACTTTAACTATCCCCATCAGAGTGTCCCTTACATTAACTGTACCATCAGAGTGTCCCTTACATCAACTGTCCCCATCAGAGTGTCCCTTACATTAACTGTCCCCATCAGAGTGTCCCTTACATCAACTGTCCCCATCAGAGTGTCCCTTACATCAACTGTCCCCATCAGAGTGTCCCTTACATCAACTGTCCCCATCAGAGTGTCCCTTACATCAACTGTCCCCATCAGAGTGTCCCTTACATCAACTGTCCCCATCAGAGTGTCCCTTACATCAACTGTCCCCATCAGAGTGTCCCTTATATTATCTGTACCATCAGAGTGCCCCTTACATTAACTATCCCCATCAGAGTGTCCCTTACATTAACTGTGCCATCAGAGTGTCCCTTACATCAACTGTCCCCATCAGAGTGTCCCTTACATTAACTGTCCCCATCAGAGTGTCCCTTACATCAACTGTCCCCATCAGAGTGTCCCTTACATCAACTGTCCCCATCAGAGTGTCCCTTACATCAACTGTCCCCATCAGAGTGTCCCTTACATCAACTGTCCCCATCAGAGTGTCCCTTACATCAACTGTCCCCATCAGAGTGTCCCTTACATCAACTGTCCCCATCAGAGTGTCCCTTATATTATCTGTACCATCAGAGTGCCCCTTACATCAGCTGTCCCCTCAAGGTTCCTCTTACATCAACTCTTCCCATCAGAGTGCCTCTTACATCAACTGTCCCCTTTAACCTCCCTGGCGTTATGATTCTGTCTGGAATTTTGTACCAAAAGCGTTGCAATTGTTTTGCAAGGAAATGTGGTGTTATGTATTATAGGCCTGCAATTCTTAGTAAGTACTTACTTAAATCTATCTAAACAAGAGTCTAATAGGCATCCCGGGTATGATTTTTTTTTTTTTTTTATTAAAAATTATAATATAATAAATAATTATAAAAAATTATAACAAATAATAATATAATTATAGTAAAAATTATTCAATAATGTAATCAAATCAAAATCACTGAAATTTGCTCAGTTGCAGAATTTTTGCTGTCATAATTTTTTTTTTTTTATGACGAATTTCCCCACAGATCGCTATCGCTAAATTCTGCAAGTGATTATAATTTATTATCGCTGTTTTTTAGCTGCTCTAAAACAATTTTAGCCTTAAAGGGACACTTTTGGTTGCTATGGGCAATCTACAGTTTGCAGGGAGAAAGAAAAGTTTTTATTATATAAAATGACATGCAGGGCACTGGGCAGACCACTAGGGACATGGGGGGTGTGTATTTTTTACATACAGTACTGTAATCTATAAGATTACATTGTACTGTATGTAAAGTGTTTGTTTACATTTTTGAATTTGGCGCCGTTCTCCGTCCCCGTGCGACGTAACGTCGCAGGGAACGGAGCTCGGCGGCACACGGGGACGCTGTGTGAATCAAGCGAGCACCCGCTCGCTCACACAGCGGGGATGCATCGCTGGATCCAGGGAGAAGGTAAGTAAACAGTCTCTGGATTCTGCGAGGCGAGCCCGTGTCTGACACGGGATCAACAATAGTAGCAGCAAATTTTTACCCCGTGTCAGACACGGGAAAAACGCCAAGGAGGTTAAAAGAGCCCTTTAACATCAGCTGCCCCCTTTAAGGTTCCCCTTACATCAACTGTTCCCATCAGAGTGCCCCTTACATCAGCTGCCCCCATCAAGGTTCTGCTTACATCAACTGTCCCCATCAGAGTGCCCCTTACATCAACTGTCCCCATCAGAGTGCCCCTTACATCAACTGTCCCCATCAGAGTGCCCTTTACATCAACTGTCCCCATCAGAGTGCCCCTTACATCAGCTGCCCCCATCAAGGTTCTGCTTACATCAACTGTCCCCATCAGAGTGCCCCTTACATCAGCTGCCCCCTTCAAGGTTCTGCTTACATCAACTGTCCTCATCAGAGTGCCCCTTACATCAACTGTCCCCATCAGAGTGCCCCTTACATCAACTGTCCCCATCAGAGTGCCCCTTACATCAACTGTCCCCATCAGAGTGCCCCTTACATCAACTGTCCCCATCAGAGTGCCCCTTACATCAGCTGCCCCCATCAAGGTTCTGCTTACATCAACTGTCCTCATCAGAGTGCCCCTTACATCAGCTGCCCCCTTCAAGGTTCCCCTTACATCAACTGTCCCCATCAGAGTGCACCTTACATCAACTGTCCCCATCAGAGTGCCCCTTACATCAGCTGCCCCCTTCAAGGTTCTGTTTACATCAACTGTCCCCATCAGAGTGCACCTTACATCAACTGTCCCCATCAGAGTGCCCCTTACATCAACTGCCCCCTATCAGAGTGTCCCTTACATTAACTGTACCATCAGAGTGTCCCTTACATCAACTGCCCCTTTCAAGGTTCCCCTTACATCAACTGTCCCCATCAGAGTGCCCCTTACATCAACTGCCCCCATCAGAGTGCCCCTTACATCAAATGTCCCCATCAGAGTGCCCCTTACATCAAATGCCCCCATCAGAGTGCCCCTTACATCAGCTGCCCCCTTCAAGGTTCTCCTTACATCAACTGTCCCCATCAGAGTGCCCCTTACATCAGCTGCCCCCTTCAAGGTTCCCCTTACATCAACTGTCCCCATCAGAGTGCCCCTTACATCAGCTGCCCCCTTCAAGGTTCCCCTTACATCAACTGTCCCCATCAGAGTGCCCCTTACATCAACTGTTCCCATCAGAGTGCCCCTTACATCAACTGTCCCCATCAGAGTGCCCCTTACATCAACTGCCCCCATCAGAGTGCCCCTTACATCAACTGCCCCCATCAGAGTGCCCCTTACATCAACTGCCCCCTATCAGAGTGCCCCTTACATCAACTGCCCCCTATCAGAGTGCCCCTTACATCAACTGCCCCCTATCAGAGTGCCCCTTACATCAGCTGCCCCCTATCAGAGTGCCCCTTACATCAGCTGCCCCCTTCAAGGTTCCCCTTACATCAACCGTTCCCATCAGAGTGCCCCTTACATCAGCTGCCCCCTTCAAGGTTCCCCTTACATCAACTGTCCCCATCAGAGTGCCCCTTACATCAACTGTCCCCATCAGAGTGCCCCTTACATCAGCTGCCCCCTTCAAGGTTCTGCTTACATCAACTGTCCTCATCAGAGTGCCCCTTACATCAACTGTCCCCATCAGAGTGCCCCTAACATCAACTGTCCCCATCAGAGTGCCCCTTACATCAACTGCCCCCATCATAGTGCCCCTTACATCAACTGCCCCCATCAGAGTGCCCCTTACATCAACTGCCCCCTATCAGAGTGCCCCTTACATCAACTGCCCCCTATCAGAGTGCCCCTTACATCAACTGCCCCCTATCAGAGTGCCCCTTACATCAGCTGCCCCCTATCAGAGTGCCCCTTACATCAGCTGCCCCCTTCAAGGTTCCCCTTACATCAACCGTTCCCATCAGAGTGCCCCTTACATCAGCTGCCCCCTTCAAGGTTCCCCTTACATCAACTGTCCCCATCAGAGTGCCCCTTACATCAACTGTCCCCATCAGAGTGCTCCTTACATCAACTGTCCCCATCAGAGTGCCCCTTACATCAACTGCCCCCATCAGAGTGCCCCTTACATCAACTGCCCCCTTCAAGGTTCCCCTTACATCAACTGCCCCCTTCAAGGTTCCCCTTACATCAACTGTCCCCATCAGAGTGCCCCTTCCATTAGCTGCCCCCTTCAAGGTTCCCCCTTATATCAACTGTCCCCATCAGCGTGCCCCTTACATCAACTGTCTTTATCAGAGTCCCTTACATCAGGTGTCACCATCAGTATGCCTCTTACAACAGGTGTCCCCATCACAGTGCCTTTTTGCAGCAGATGTCCCCAGAGTGCCCCTTACATCAGCTGTCCTCATCTGAGTCCCCCCTTACATCAGGTGCCCACATCACAGTGGCTCGTTGCATCAGTTGTCCCTATCAGCGTGCCCTCTACAGCTACTGTACCTATCAGAGTGCCCCTTACATCAGCTGCCCCTTCATGGTTCCCCTTGCATGAACTGTGCCCATCAGAGTGCCTCATAGATCAGTGGGTGCACTCAGAGACATGGAGGGACAGCTAAAATCGGGGGAGGGGGCACAGCCCTCCCCATAGATCCAGGCCTGTTACCTAAAAGGAAAGCAGGGAAAAGTCCCAACCCTTTTTACAGAAGAACTTCACCCAAAATTACCAGTTACTTACCGGTAGCTGGATTTCTACGAAGTCTTACAGGACGGCACCCTGAGAGTAGACTGGCTCACCTGACAGGAAACACAATCAAAATGAGGTTTAAAAGGCCCCACCCCTCCTGTGTGCCTCAGTTTAAGATAAGTAACCGCTCTTTAGAACACGGTATAGACAGAAACTAAGAAAAAGGAGGAATTTAGATAGAAGTAAAAGGGAGGGAAGTAGGCCTGCCGTCCTGTAAGACTTCGTAGAAATCCAGCTACCGGTAAGTAACTGGTAATTTCTCCCTCGTCTTCCAGGACGGCACCCTGAGAGAAAAGCAAGTAATCTTCAGGCCTACCTTAGGGCCGGGACCACCGTCTGTAAGACCTTCCTACCAAACATCAGGTCTTGAGGAGACAGTAGTTCGACTCTATAATGTCTGAGGAACGTATTCCGGCTGGACCAGGTTGCCGCTCTACAGATCTGCTCTATGGAAGCTCCTGCCCTTTCTGCCCAGGAGGTTGCCAGAGAACGCGTGGAATGAGCCTTAATATCAGGAAGTGGTTTACCTGCCTGTGTGTATGACAAGGAGATAGCCTGCCTAATCCATCTGGAGATGGAAGCCTTAGTTGCCTGTTGACCCTTTTTCTGCCCTGAGAAATTAACTAAAAGGTGAGGGGAAGTTCTGAACTCACTAACCCTCTCTAGGTAAACTAAAAGGCAGCGTCTTACATCCAGGCAATGGAAAGTGGCTTCCTTTTCATTGCTGGGATTTGCGCAAAAAGAAGGAAGTATAACTTCCTGAGACCTATGGAACCTGGTTGCCACCTTGGGAAGGTACAGAGGATCCTGAGTCAAAATAACCCTATCTTCAAAAACCCGCAGAAAAGGTTCCTTGATAGAAAAAGCATGCAAGTCTCCAACTCTCTTGGCAGACGTGATGGCTAACAAAAAGGTAAACTTAATTGTAAGAAATTTTACAGAAATGCTGTCTATAGGCTCAAATGGTGCCTTAGTCAGCTGCTCCAGGACCAGGGAGAGGTCCCATGAGGGAACCCTGGAAATCTGCACAGGAGAAAGTCTGTCCCTAGCCGTCAGGAATCTCTTGATGAGAGGGTCCGCTGAGAGGCTCTTCTCCAAAAAGTATGATAAAGCTGCCAGTTGGACTCTTAGAGTTCTGGTAGCTAAGCCTAGTTCCACGCCGTCCTGAAGAAACTCCAGGATGGCGGGAGTTTTGGGAGAAGAGATCTGCTTTGTGGTGCACCAACGCGAAAAGACTGTCCAGACCTTTGCGTAGATGTGTCTGGTGACCTTCTTGCGGCTGGATAGTAGGGTATCTATAACTCTATCCGAGCAGCCCTTCTGCTGCAAGTTCCGCCTCTCAAGAGCCATGCCATCAGGCTGAAGAACCCTGGGTTTGAATGAGAGATCGGCCCCTGCCGCAGGAGATCCGCTCGGAGAGGAAGGGGAAGCGGGGGAGCTAGAGACCAGAGCTTCAGAATGGGAAACCAGGATCTCCAGGGCCACCAAGGAGTGATTAGGATTAATTTTGTCTCCGAGGAGGCCAGCTTTTGTAAGACCCTTGGGATCAGATTCAGCGGGGGAAAAGCGTAAGCCAGACGGAAATCCCAGGCCTGGGCTAGCGCATCCACCCCCTGAGAACCCTGTCCCCGCAGAAGGGAAAATAATCTGTTCACTTTTCTGTTTTCCCTGCAGGAAAAAAGATCTATCTCCGGAACGCCGAACCGCCGACAAACCCAGTCGAAGGTTTCCTGGCACAATTCCCACTCCCCCTGAAAAATGGGTCGACGACTCAGAAAGTCGGCCTCCAGATTGGTGGCTCCCCTTATGTGGATTGCCAGAATAGAGGGTACTCTCTGTTCTGCCCAACCCAGGATCTCCAGGGAGAGTGTCAGGAGAGATTGGGACCTGGTGCCTCCCTGTCTGTTGAGAAAGGCGACTGTTGTAGCATTGTCGGAAAGGACCAGGACATCCTTGCCCTGAATTCTTTCTTCGAATGCCCTCAGAGCTTCTCCCACTGCCAGTAATTCTCGATAGTTGGAGGAGGTCCGCCTTTGATGGGGATCCCAGGATCCCTGAGCCCATAGTTCTTGTACATGGGCTCCCCAACCCCAAGCACTGGCGTCCGTAGTGACCTTCACTGGATTGGTCTGACTCCACGGACGGCCCTTCAGGAGGTTTTGGTGGTGAAGCCACCAATCTAGGGAGTCCTTGACTAGGATCGGGACCCTGACCCGTGAATCGAGAGTGTCTTCCTTTCCGTTCCAGGCGGAGAGGAGGAACCTCTGAAGTGGTCTTGCGTGTAGTTGGGCCCAGGGGACCGCCGGAATGCAAGCGGTCATCCGACCCAACAGCTTCATGATCTCTCTGAGGGAGGGATTTTCTGTAGCCACTAAAGACCCGATCGTCGTCACAAGCCTCTGGAACTTCTCTTGGGGAAGAAAAAGCTTATTTTCTCGGGAATCTATGATAACCCCCAGATATGCCTTCCGCTGTTCCGGCAGAAGGGAGGACTTTTGCTTGTTGATTATCCAACCAAGCGACCCCAGAGTGGTCATGACGACGGTCAGGTCCGAAAGGAGCTGATCCTGACTTGGGCTAAAGAGCAGAAGGTCGTCTAGATAGGGGACGAGGGAGACCCCCTTCAGATGTAGATGAGCCATTACCTCCGCCAGGACCTTCGTAAACACCCTTGGGCTGGAGGCCAGACCAAAGGGGAGGGCAGCAAATTGCCAGTGCTGAATTCCCTGTGCGGAGACGAGGGCAAATCTCAGAAACCTCTGATGTCCCGAAAAAATCGGGACATGCAGGTAGGCGTCCCTCAAATCTATGGTCGCCATAAAGACGCCTTCTAACAAAAGACCCCTTAGGCTGTGAACACTCTCCATCCGGAATCTTTTGTAGAGGAGATGGGAGTTCAGGGGTCTCAGATTGATTATCAATCTGAACTTGCCGTCCGGCTTGGGAACCACAAAAATGTGGGAGTATACTCCCTGACCTTGTTGGTCTGGTGGGACTGGGATTATGACCCCCTGTTCTGCCAGATTTGCAATATTCTGGGAGAGGCCTACGGCCTTGCTGGAGTCCCCTGGGAGGTGAGTGAGGAGAAAGGTCGGGGAGGGAAGCTCTCTGAACTCTAAATGGTACCCCTCCCTGATTATCTGCAGGACATGGGGACTCTGGGTTATGCTCTCCCAGGCAGGAAGAAACCTGGAGAGCCTGCCCTCCACCTTCCCGTCACTTGGTGTCCTTTCCGGATGGCTTGGGACTGGAAAAAAGGATCCCCCCTTTTGGTCTATCTTTACCAAAGGTCCAACGTCGGCTGGTGGACGGTCTTTTGTCCGGGGCCGGAATCTTTCTCTGGCTGGGACGAAAGGACCGCTTCCTACTCTGCCTGGGTTTTGAAGGGAATTTATTCCCCTTCTCAGAAAACCTGGACAAAGCCTGATCTAAGGCATCCCCAAACAAGAGGGAACCCTTGAAGGGGAGTGCACATAGGCGGCGTTTAGAGGCAAGATCACCCCTCCAGGTTTTTAGCCAGACGGCCCTCCTAGAGGCATTAATAAGGGCCCCGGTCTTGGCTGAGGCGCGAACGGTTTCCACCGCCGCCTCTGCCAAGTAGGCCACTGCCCCGCTAATAAGCTGGAGGGAATCTCGTATCTCCTTTGTCTTGGAAGAACTGGGGAGATGGTCTAGAAGCCTGGAAGTCCAGGCGTCGGCATTTCTTGCCAAGCAGGCTGAGGCCAATGCAGGACCAAGGGCGGCTGCATTGGCTTCCCATGCTCTACGGAGAGAAGTGTCGGTACACCTATCCATGGCATCCTTTAAACTGCCTGTGTCCTCAAAGGAAAGGTCTGACTGTCTGGAGACCTTAAAAAAGGTGTCTACTACCTCCGTCTTAAAGGGACAGCGGCGTTTCCAAGTTTTGAAACTTGGTAAGCTTTTTTCAGGTTCTGCCCACTCCCTGAGGATAATGTCCTTTAGTGACTGATGGACAGGAATGGTCTTGGTTTGAGGCTTTATTAAACCCATATACATCCTGTCCTGGGCTGAGACCTGCTCTGCTGGTTCTTGAATATGCTCAGTAGCATAAACAGCTGCTAGAAGGCCCTCCATATCATCAGCAGGAAACATGTATTTTCCTGTCCTGGCATTCTCCTCCTCCTCTTCCTCCTCCTCCGCCTGGCTGTCAACCAGGGTTTTACTACGCAAGGTCAACTCGGACTCCTCAGAATCCGAGGGGTACACTCTACGAGCCTGTAGGGGTACAAACGGACGAGAGGCAGAAGAGGATTCCTGGGAGGAGGGGCCCGGAACCGGAGAATCAATGTCTCTTTTATTTAGGGAAGATTGAAACTCCTTTAGAGTGGATAGCATTTCGGTCTGAACCGAGAGAAATTGCTTCATAATCTGTGAGGTCTCCTTCCCTGTTAGTTTACAGATGCACTTAGAACAGAATGGCTTGTTATGCTCAGCTGGTAATTTGTCACCACAATTGCCACACTTCCTAACACGCTTAGGAGGCTTAGCCACTCTGCTGGACTCCCCCTGGGCAACAGGGTCTTCACCTAAACATATCAGGGAGAAACATATGCCCATTAGCCCTCAACCTCTCAGGATTAGGGGAGGGGGGGGGGGTTGTTTGGGAGACAAAAAACCCCCCTAAGAAAAAGGAAGAACTCACCCTTGGTGGTTTCCTCTGCAGCCATGGGAAACAGACGGTCCTCCTCCATAGTAGCGTCTTGTGCCAAGAAAAGGGCTTCCATGAACACGCTCTGAGGCCGCCAGGCCCCTCTATCTCCCTGGCTGCTTTATAGTGCGCCCCGATCGCCTGCAGCGTTCGTCCGGTGGGGGCCGCCATCTTGCCGCGCGGAAGCGGAATGACGTCACGGCGCCGTGCGCGTCATCAACAGGAGCCCGGATGCTCCTGGCGCCGCTCGGAGCGGCGCCTAACTAACCGCCATGCGGTCCAGCAAACCCCCGGACGGAGCCAGCAGGAAGGGGGAGGCCTTAGCCCAACCTCCAAGGTAGGGAACCAGGCGGGGGGGAGAGAGGATGTGGGCTCTTCGGAGCACTGGAGAGCCCTGCCCTCCTAGGAGGCTCCGGCGTCCAGGGGAGTCTGTGTCTTCTCCTGTTCCCCACTGGACTAAGACGAAGGGGAAACCCCCCGGGGGGGTAGCAAGCTACACCGGACCCAACGGCACCCAGTACCTGCGGTCCGGGCTCCGGGGGGGGGGGGACCACCAGCCCCAGGCCTTAGGTCACAAGGAAAAAAACAAACGTTTCGCTGAAAGGGAAACACAATCAGAACTGAGGCACACGGGAGGGGTGGGGCCTTTTAAACCTCATTTTGATTGTGTTTCCTGTCAGGTGAGCCAGTCTACTCTCAGGGTGCCGTCCTGGAAGACGAGGGAGAAAGAGGAAATTCCACTTCAAGTCCCCCTCCCCTTCTATCATATTTGGCATATCATTTTTCAGGGGGGTGAGTGGGTACCTTGTTTTGACAGGTATCCACTCCCACTATCGCTCTGATTGCCTAGGCACTTTGAGAGAAGTTGTCGTCCCTCCCCACAGTCCTCTAGGACACATCACAGGTCCCAGAAGACTGTGAGATCATTCACAAAGTACAGTGCGGCTCGCGCATGCACAGTGGGTAGCTGGCTGTTAAGTTGAAAGTAGCACATCCGGCTGCCCGCAGTTAGGGTGACTGAAAGCTAGTGAAGAACTAGCCCAGGTCCTTCTCTTAAAAGTCAGCAGCTACTAGATATATAGCTGCTGGATTTGTTTATTTCCAGAGTAAACAACCACGTTAACCATAAAGAGCTTGTTCACTTTGGAATGCATGCATTCTTGTGCAGACCCCCATGTGCCAGTTTTGATAGCGCATTATTTGAATGGGTTGCCAAAGTCATGGAAAAAGGTAGTGCAAGCAACTAGTTTTGCAAACAGGGGCGGACTGACCATTGAGGCACCCGGGCACTGCCCGAGGGCCCCATGCCACTAGGGGGCCTCATAAGGGTTGCCAGGCTCATTAAAACCAGGGAGAGTATGTATAAATCTGTGTTTTTTTTTTTACATATGTCCCTGATGTCCAAAACCGACATGCTTTTGATGTGAAAATCCAAAGATTTTAGCTGCCCCGCCTCTGTACTGCCTCCTGGCTTGGAGGCCATCTGTAAGCCCGGGGGCCCCATAATCTTCTATTGCCTGGGGGCCCCATGAGTTGTCAGTCCGCCCCTGTTTGCAAATCACACTGCACCAAAACGCATGGTACTGCAGTGATATGCAGTTTGGTGGGCGCACAAGCACTGCATTTGTGAGATGCATTTTAGGTGCCATTAACAATTAATTGGCACCACGCCTGTCGCGCAAAGGCAGCACGTTTACGTGTGGTGTGGCAGATGCATACAGAACGCACCTTTCCCCCACTGCATTCCTGTGTGAATGTGCCCTTACACTAGATGCAGTCAGGTGCGTTTTTAAACACAGAACATGCACGTATGCAGGAAAAATCTATGTATTCCAATGAGCCAAGTTGACATCATTGCATTGCTTTCACGTGCGTTTGAAATAAATTAAAGTAATTTGAAAAAAATAATGCACTGAAAACTTGCGCTAATGTGCATGCAGAAACATACAGTGATCGAGAGATTGTGGTGTAAACTAGCCCTAAAAATGTACCGCAAAAATCTGCATGTGGGTGCCATTAAGAATTATGGGCACCAATTGGCATCTGCTAAAGAGCAGTGCATTTTGCCTAGGGAGGGTTCTAACCAGTATTAGTTCTCTTACAAACAGGAGGTTGAGTCACAGTTTTACCACCCTCTCAAACTTTCCCAAAACAGCCATATAGAGCTGTTCCTTTGCAGCCGCAGAATTTTTACTTTCCTTTGCAGCCGCAGAATATTTACTTTCCTTTGCAGCCGCAGAATTTTTAAGCTGCAGTGCAGAGTTTAACAAGCATTACCATCCGTCAAACTTGCCCATTTAGTTTAATGGGGCCTCAACCACATTGGGAAAGTGCAGCATTATAGTGTTAAAGAGTTTGTTAAACTGTATTTATAAGTCTATGCCAGCCCCTCTATTAGGAGGCTGGCATAGCACACTATGTTAATTCTAAATACCTATTTAGAGTTGTCTTCAGGCCAGTCACATGACTCACGGCTGCTTTACAGCTCCGATGGATGTCTTCTATGGGAGGAGCCGTGATCTCCGTCTGACGTCAGCTGGGGAGATCATGTGTCCGCTCGTCTCCTCCGCAGAAGCTCTGTCTTGTAGCTGTAAAGCGCCCGAGACTCACGTGACCGCCCATAACACAGTTTAAACTCTGTATTTAGAACACTCGTTTTTTAAAACAACTTACATAGTGTGCTATGCCAGCCTCTAATAGAGGGTCTGGTAATGACAATTTAATTTTTTGTTTAAAGAATAGCGGCGGGGGGGCAGACACAGAAAGGGAGATGACAGGCAGGAAGAAGGGGGGAGAGAGGAGAGCAGAGGAGACAGCAGCGTATGATGCAGGGACATACACTGACCACGGTGGTCAGGGCTGAGCAGCCCTGATTTTCGTGGTCAGTATAGAGAGGGGATACAGGAAGTGTCAGGATCAGGGAGTTTTTTTTTTTACAGTGTAGAGGGGGGAAATTAAACAGCACAAGCACTGTGCTTTGTAATCTGCTTTAAGGGACAGGACCAGGACCTATTTTATTTTTGTTGGGTTAACAAACACTTTAAATCGCATAGTAAGGTGCACCTTCTCACTACCTGTCAAATGCCCTCTAAAAAGTGGGCCAAACACAGCTCTTCAGAGGTTGAAACACTCCACAGTAATGCCGCGTACACACGGTCGTTTTTTGCGATGAAAAAAACCGACGTTTTTTAAAACGTCATTTAAATTGATCGTGTGTGGGCAAAACGTCGTTTTTGGTCTTCAAAAAAACGACCAAAAAAAATTCCAACATGCTTGAATTTTTTGTGTCGTTTTTCAAAACGTCGTTTTTTGTTTCACAAAAAGTCACCGTGTGTAGCAAAAACGTCGTTTAAAACGACGTTTTTCAACCCGCGCATGCCCAGAAGCTAGTTATGAAGCGAGCTTCAATGGAAAAGTGTGGTGAACGTAACCTCGCTTTTTGTGAAAAAAACGATGGTGTGTATGCAACATCGTCTTTGAAAAGTGACGTTTCAAAAACGTCGTTTTTTACTTCACAAAAAACGTTGTTTTTTTTTCCATCGCAATAAACGACCGTGTGTACACGGCATAAGTGTGAAAGAGCTCATAGTGAATGCAGCAAACATTAATTCAAACTGCTACAATCACCTAACCTCCCTTTATGAAACTGTTCTGAGCAGTAAAACAGTGCAGATTTATTAAGTATCTGCTTAGTTAAGTCAATTTAAGCACAGTCAGAATTCCTAAAGTGGTGTTAAAGTGAAGTTCCACCCATATAAAAGTCAGCAGCTACAAAAAGTGTAGCTGCTGACTTTTAATAATCAGACACTCACTGTCCCATAAGGTAAAGAGAGTATGTCCCTCAGGCCCCGTACACACGGCAGAGAAACTCGACGGGCGGAACACATCGTTCCGCCTGTCGAGGTTCTCTGCCGGCCGTCAGCATTTGCGACCCGCCCGTCGGGAATGGCAACCAGCCATTCATCCCGACGGGCCGTCGAGCAAATAGAGAACCTGTTCTCTATTTGCTCGACGGGTTTCCCGACGGGCGGGGCGAGCAGAGAGCGTACACACGGCCGAGGTTCTCGCTGGAATGCAGCTCCCAGCGAGGTTCTCGCTGGTTTCTGGCGAGAACCTCGGCCGTGTGTACGGGGCCTCACGCTACTGTGAGTAAATCAATCAAATGTCAAAATAAAACAGAAAGTGAAAATAACACAAAAGCAGCAAAACCTAAAGTGTTCACAATGCACACAAAATCATAAGTAAAAAAACAAGTGATCTCGCGCTGATGTGGTAATTACCCAAAAACACAAAAATAATTATGCTACTCAACATCTGAATAAATGCACAATAATGCCAAAGAATGTCCATAAGTAGCACTTTGTGGCGTGGTAAACACAAAAAGTCCCTAAGACCCCTTTCACACTGAGTTTTTCAGGAGGTACTAATAATAGCGCTGCTATACCGCCTGAAAAACTCCTTCACTGCATACTCAATGTGAAAGCCCGAGGCCTTTTTACACTGAGGCGATGCGCTGGCGGGAGAGGAAAAAATCTCCTGTCAGCAGCATCTTTGGAGCGGTGAGAGGAGCGACGTGTATACCGCTCCTTCCCATTTAAAACAATGGGAAACCGCGACAATACCGCCCGCAATGCGCCTCTGCAGAGGCGCATTGCAGGCGGTATTAACCCTTTATCGTCCGTTAGCGGGGGTTAATACTGCACCACTAGCGGCCAAAGCCTGCGGTAAATCCGATGGTATAGCGGCGCTATACCACCACCGCGGCTCCCGCCCCAGTCTGAAAGGGGCCTTAAAGTGGAGGTATAGAGATGAAATATCAGACAGTATGTTCACATCAATGGATGAATCTGGATAGGATAAATAAAAATCGATATCCACAACCGGTCTCTCTGGACTCTCACCTCATTAGATGTATATATAAGCTGTTGCGACCTCTAGTGCAGTAATCTCCCAGCTTTCTCTCACTGTGTCACCACCTCCAATCTGTCTGTGGTTAGTAGCCTTCACTGGCCTTGGTAGATTGCCATGACTTCCACACGTATACCTCCTCTGCCGCCAGTTCCTGCAGGTATATCTGTGGAAGTCACGGCAATCTGGAGATAACTGCACTAGGGGTCGCAACAGCTTATATATACACATGTTTATACATCTGATGAGGCAGGGCCATTCCACCCTATTGGCTCACTTTGCAAGCCGCTTAGGGCCCCCGCAAAGCTGCGGAGGGCCCCCCAAATTACTAGAAGCCCCGCCTGGTGAGGTCATTTTTCGGCCCCTCACCCAGTTTCACAACTCGCTGGCTGCAAAAGTGAAGAGGTAAGAAATCAGCACCCCCGCGTCTCACTTTAATGTTAGATGTCATTTCCAACAGCAGAAAACCCCCTCTCACTGTCAGCAGCGCCCCCCCCCCCCCCCCCTGCGCTTCTCAACTGTAATGTGACATGTCATTTTCGGCAGCCCCACCCCCCCCGCCTTCTCAACTTTAATGTGACATGTAATTTTGCTTAGGGCCCCAGCGAGGTCAGGATCGGTACTGTAATGAGGTGAGAGTCCAGAGAGACCATTTGTGGATATCTATTGTTATTTATCCTATCCAGATTCATCCATTGATGTGAAGATACTGTCTGATATTCCATCTCTATACCTCCACTTTAAGAGACTTTTTGTGTTTACCAAGGCACAGAGTACTACATATGGACATTCTCTGGTATGATTGTGCATTTATTCACAGAGGTTGAGTAGCACAAGTATTTTTGTCTTGCTTTGTTTGTGTTTTTGGGTAATTATCACATCAGCGTGAGATCACTTTTATTTGACTCACTTGTCCCATTGTCCAGCAATGCAGAAGATTGCAGGGAGGGAGGGGGAGAGGTGGGTCACCTTCACGTAAAGCTGAAGTTCCATTTTTGGGTGAAACTCTGCTTTAAACCCAAAATCTAATATTTTTTAGCTTACCAGTCATTAGATGTGGTGCCTGTATTCAGGCAAGAGATTATTATGGCTGTTTTTATGGCTGTCTGTGTCCCCTCTCTTTTTGTCCTGTTTACTATTATCATTGAAAGTGAACGTAAAAGAAAATCCCACATTGGGTTGGGTTGTCCCCAGAAAAGTAATAGAGGGGAAATCTTCCAAAGGGGACACTATACAGAGCTGCTCACAGCAGGGTCCGTGCATCCCTGTTTACTGTTTCAAGTGCCGATTTCGGTTGGAAAGTTTGGCTGAATTCCGACCTGAAATGGACCAGAAGACACATGGGACTCCTGTGCAATTTGCTCCGCAGTTATCCTGGAGCTGTGTGAAACGGCTCCATAAAGAGCATAATCTAATATGCAAATTGGATGCGGTGAAAGACTTAGTTAGACTTACCGATGACGGTATTTCTAAGAGCCTTTCAGGACAACGTCGGAGAGCGCAGCTCCGCCTCTTCATTAGGAAACACATGTAGATCCTTTAAAACCCCTCCTCTTCCACCATGGCCTCAGTTATTGTGGTCCGACTCTCTGGAAGACAAAGCACAGAAAACCACAACACCATAATAGATTTATAACTATTACTTTAACATACATTTAGGGTGGGAAATAGCGGTTGTCCTGAAAGGCTCTTAGAAATACCGTCACCGGTAAGTCTAACTAAGTCTTTCTCAACTCGCCTTTCAGGACAACCTTGGAGAGGATAAACAAGTAACTTACCCTAGGGTGGGACTACTACCTGCAACACCTTTCTGCCAAAGGCCTGATCGGCAGCAGATAATAGGTTCTTTGGCTTTGTAAGCTTCCATAATTGAGAGTTTAAGCCACCTTCCGAGCGTACTTTTGGACGCTTTTTCCCCTTTACGAGGGCCTGAGAAAAGTATAAACAGGGCATTTGTTTTCCTGAATTCTTTGGTGACTAAAAGATATTGTACGAGGCACCTTCTCACGTCTAAGGTATGAAATGCTTCATCGCCAGCATTGGAAGGATTCAAAGAAAAAAAGTGGGTAAAATAATTTCCTGCGAACGGTGAAAACTTGATGCCACTTTTGGAAGGAAAGCAGGATCCGTCTGAAGAATTACACGATCTGGAAAAATTCTTAAGAAGGGTTCGGTAATGGCCAGAGCTTGGAGCTCACTAACTCGTCTTGCTGAGGTTATTGCCACCAAAAAAAGAGTTTTGAAAATTTAATTTAATGAACTATCCTCTAATGGCTCGAACGGTGCTTCCGTTAAGCCCTGCAAGACAACTGATAAGTCCCAACTTGGAAAAAATTTAAGGGTCACTGGTCTGTTTCTTGAGAGTGCCCTGAAAAACCTGGAAATCAAAGGTTCTCTGGATAGAGTCTTTTCAAAATAAACAGAAAGAGCCGCTACTTGCGTTTTTAATGTACTGGATGCGAGACCCTTCTCCATTCCTTCATGAAGAAATTCTAGTACCGAGACTACATCTTTGGTCTGGAAATTTTTAGAACACCAGGAATTAAATTTCTTCCAAACTTTCCTGTAAATAGACCTGGTTATTTCTTTCCTGCTTGACAATAAGGTTCTCACTACTTTGTCGGATAAACCTTTGTTTTTTAAGATGTCCTCTTCAGTAACCAGGCGCACAGGTGCAACCTGTCTGTTTCTGGGTGACACACCGAGTCCTGCACTAGAAGGTCCTTCCTGGCTGGAAGCTCCCATGGGGGTTCTACGGCCAGATTTAGCACTGATGCAAACCAAGGCCTTTTCGGCCAGAAGGGAGCGCTTAGAATCAGGTTGGTCCTTTCTTCCCTGAATTTCCTTAAAACTAGAGGAATTAGGGGAAGGGGGGGAAAGGCATAGCACAAACGGTAATCCCAAGGGTGGGCTAGGGCATATATGCCTATCGCTCTGTCTCCCCTGTGTATGAAAAATAATTCTTGGACCTTGGCATTTTGTTGGTTGGCAAAAAGATCCACTTGAGGATGGCCCCATTTCGTTGTGATCATGTTGAATATTTCCTGATTTAGGCTCCACTCCGACTCCAATACCTTCCTTCTGCTTAGCAGGTCTGCTAGTAAGTTCTGGGACCCCTTTAGGTGAATTGCTGACAATGAGGCTAGATTCCTTTCTGGCCATGCTAACAGTTGGTTGGCCAGTTCCATCAGCCCTTGGCTTCTGGTCCCGCCTTGTTTGGTCACATAGGCCACTGCTGTTGTGTTGTCCGACAACACCTGAACATGATGAACTTTTAACAGCTGTTGGAAAGCCAGGAGACCCATGAAAATGGCCTTTAATTCTCGCCAGTTTGATGACCTCCTTGCTTCCAACTTGGACCAAGACCCTTGTGCTGTCTGTCCGTCCAGGTGAGCTCCCCACCCCCAAGAACTTGCGTCCGTCGTCAGACGCTTGTCCGAAGGGAAGACCCACGAGAGACCTTTTGATAGATTGGCCTGGTCTCTCCACCACCATAGGGACCTTTTTACTTTTCTTTTTTTTTTTTTTCACATCAGTCTAGACCCAAGATAGTACCGGTATGCCCAGCTCACGGATCTTTCCGCCCTTAGCTTATCATTGTAGTCGTTGCATCATTTGTGGTTCTCTTTATCTTCGTTCTGTTTTAATTCCTCTTCTTTTTTTTTTCACCATACCATTTTAATTTAACTTGTGGATTTCCCCCCCCGGCCCCCCCCTCTTCTCCCTCCCTCTATCTCGTGATTCCACTATCTCTCCCACCCAAGTGTACCCCCCAAAGTTAAATCAATTTCCTTCTCTTTGTTCATGGCACTCTGAGATTCCACGCTGAGATTCCAGTTTTTTTTTAAATCTCTCCATGTACCCCACCTCTTACGTTTATCCTCGCTATCCCCTCCAGGTTTCAACTCCTCCCTCCTATAAGTTTCCTCCACTGAATCAATCCATTACCATATTTGTGGGCTGTTCTTCTCCCTCCATTTTTCGGATTTAACCGTTTTGCTGCATTAAGGAGGTGGGGTACCAATGACTTTTTATACTCCTTTAAGGGCACCACTCCTCCATGGAATAGGACTTCCCAAGGATCTTCTTTAATCTCTTTTTTGGTAATATCCTTAATTAGTGCAAGAATACTGTTCCAGAAGCTTTTAATTTTAGGACATTTCCACCAAAGGTGGGCCATTGTCCCCGATGTTGGACAGCCTCTCCAGCATTCTCCTGTCTCCCCTTCTTTAAATTTACTAGTTTTGTCAGGGGTGGAGTACCATCCCGTAATAAGTTTGAAATTCATCTCGGCCGTTCTTACGTCAATTGCTGAAGAATGGGTTAGATTTAATATTCTTTCTACTGATGTTTTCCCCCTGGAGACCTCAAGTTCCCTTTCCCATTTCAGGATATACCTAGGCGTCCCCAGCTCTTCCGCCCTCATCAGGATTTTGTATAGTTTTGAAATATTTCCTTTTGAACTATCCACCAGGCTTAGTTGTTCCAAGGGTGTATAGTCCTTCTGCTCCCGGATGGGGCCTGGTAAGGTCCTGATGAAGGAGGATAGCTGTCTATATCGCCAATCATTCCACCCTGTGCATTCCCTCTTAACTTTAATTTCGTGAAGTGTCATTATTTTACCTTGCTGTGTTATATCTTTTATCCGGATCCGATTTTTAATCCAGTTCCCCCCCTCCTCTTTTAATCCTGGTGAAAAAAATACATTGTCTTTTAAATCAATAAGTGGTGAATTATAAACTGTTCCTAACTGTTTGTGTGTTCTATCCCATATCCTTAATGCTGTCTGTGTCATTTCATGGGTGGTTGTGTGTATCTTTCTATACTGTGGTGGGTTCCATATCACTCTACCTAATTGTGTATTTGCTAGTGCACACTCGATCTGAACCCATCTTTTATCGTGCTTTTCTTTGGCCCACTCTATTATACGGGATATTATTGAGGCGGTGTAGTATTTTCTGATGTCCGGCACTCCTAAACCCCCCAGTTTTTTCCCCTGTTTTAAAACTTGGAAGGAGATCCTATGTTTTTTTTTATTCCATATAAAATTCAGTAGGAGGGAGTTAAGTATTCTAAAGTATCCTTGGGGTACATAGATTGGGATCATCTGGAACCTATACAGAATTTTCGGGACTAATATCATTTTTACTAAATTTACCCTTCCGAACCAGGAGATCGGTCGATTCTTTATTTTTCTGATTTCCCCTTTTATTTCCTCTAGTAGGGGGATATAATTTGATTTATATATATTTTTTAAGGATCTTGCTAGCTTTATTCCCAGATATTTGATCTCTTTCTGCCAAGTAAAATTGTATTCCTTTTTAAGGAATCTCACTTCGTCTTTATTAATGTTTACATTCAATATTTCTGTTTTGGCCATGTTCATCTTGAAATTAGAAATTTCTCCGTACTGTTTGATTTTCGCTATTAAATGGTGGAGCGTGTCCCTTGGATTTCTCACGAAGAACAGCACGTCTTCAGCAAAGGCTGCCAGTATGTGTTCCTCGTCTCCTGCTCTGACCCCTTTTATATTGGGGTCGTTCCGTATCATGGCCAAAAGGGGCTCGAGTGCCAACACAAAGAGAAGGGGGGACAAAGGGCATCCCTGCCTAGTCCCATTCCCCATCTCAAAGGGAGACGATAAAGATCCGTTGATCTTAACTCTTGCTCGAGGGTGGCGATATAATGTTTGAATTCTCTCTCTCATCCTTGGGCCTATCCCTATATTTTCCAGTGTTGACATCATGAACCCCCAGTCTACCCTATCGAACGCTTTCTCGGCGTCTACTGAGAGGAGTAGACTGGGGGTTCGGTTTTCTTTGATTTGTTCTATGAGTAGGAGGGCTCTAGTTCCGTTGTCCTTCCCCTCTCTACCCGATATAAAGCCCACCTGGTCCGGATGAATAATGACCGTCATTATCTCCTTCCCACGGTCTGCCAGAATTTTAGCATAAATCTTTATATTGACGTTCAATAATGAGATGGGTCTATACCCCGAGCATAACGTGTTATCTTTACCCTCTTTTTCTAGGACGGTAATGTTTGCCATGGCAGCTTCTCTACTCAGCTCATAGTCCCTCCCAAGTCCATTATAGTACTGGCAGAGTCGAGGTATTAGTATAGTTCCGAACTTGTATATATCTGGTCGTAAAGCCATCGGGACCGGGGCTTTTCCCTTTACTGGAGTTTTTTAAAGTTATCCTTATTTCCTCCTCAGTTATGGGCTGGTCTAGAATTTCAGCTACCTCGTTATCTATTCTAGGAAGTTTGCCTTTTCTCAATACCTCCTCAATATTAGCTTCTTTCTCCCCTAATTTCCAGTTTTTTTGTTTTACATTATATAGGCCCTCGTAGTAACTTCTAAACTCTTCTGCGATATCCCTGTTTTTATATGCTACGTCCCCATTCTTTTTCCTTATTTTTTCTATATAGTTTTTTTTTTTTTTTTGACCATTCTGGTCAGGGCTTTACCAGGTTTATCTCCCCAGATATATCTCTCTCTTTCAATAATATTTAGTTCTTTCTTAGTCTCTTGTTCTAATAGCGCTCTATACTCATCCCTTTTCATTTTTACTTTGTACCATGTTTCTATTTTTTGTCCTTTATTTTTATGTTCTTGTTCTAATAATGAGATAACCTTCACTAATTCCTTTAGCTCTTTTGTTTTTTTTTTCTTTTTCCTAGCCCCCTCCATAATAAAAATTCCTCTTATGTAGGCCTTATGGGCTTCCCACAGTGTAGCCCTAGAGATCCCCTCCGTATCGTTTTCTCTAAAGTAGCTTTCTAATTCTCCTTGCACGCTTTTTACAATTTCTTCATCATCCAATAGGATCTCATCTATTCTCCACTCTGGGGGATTCGTTCTCTGGTCTGATATATTAAGCTTCATAGTTATAGGTGTATGGTCGGAGATTGTCATTGCTTCAATACCGGTCTCTACTACCCTTTCCAGGAGTCTATGATCGACCAAGGCATAATCGATCCTAGAGTACGTCCCGTGCACCGCGGAGTAAAACGTATAGTCTAATTTTTTAGGATGTTGCAGGCGCCAAATGTCTACCAACTGAGCCTGATGTAGTCTTTGTTTTACTAATTTCAGCTGTACGTTTCTCGTCCCCTGTGCACGGGACGTACAATCCATTACAGGGTCCAGGCAAAAGTTAAAATCTCCCATTATTATCAGATGCCCGGCCTTAAATTGTTCAAGTTTTATCAGGGCTCTAGTCACATAGTTTGCAGAATTGTCATTAGGCGCATATATATTTTCTAGCGTATATTCCTCCCCTCTTAGTTTTCCTTTTAAAAAAAGGAATCTCCCTTCAGGATCCGTTACTCTGTCTCCCAGCTCGAAGCGTATGGAGCCTCGGATGCCGATTGCGACACCTCTGGCTCGTTTTGTAATTGTATCCCCATAGTACCATATAGGGTGGTATCGAGAAAACAATCTTATATTAGATTCCAACGTTAGGTGTGTCTCCTGCAAAAAGACTATGTCTGCTTTATAAAGTTGTAGTTCCTTAAGAATTTTATGTCTTTTTGCAGGAGAATTTAACCCCTTAACGTTGTATGATAATAATTTAATTTCTGTCATCTGTACTTATTACAACTTTGTTTGCTTTGTTTACTTGTCTCGAACCAACCTCCCTTTCGTGGGGTCTTGCTTGGGTGGACAAAATGGATCGATGTGGAATCAACGAGATATTATTTTAATATGCTTGTCTTCTAATGATTTTCCCAACAAGGGTTTAAAGAGCATGTTTATAATCTCTCTTAAGTCCTCCCCCTGTACCTCCTCTATTGCGCGTATCCTAAGGTTCTGTCGCCTGTTGCGATTTTCCTGATCTTCTAGTCTATATGCCAGAATTTTTTGACTCTCTGTCAAACGCTTGTACTTGTGATTTTAATTTAACCAGTTCTTGGTCATGGTCTACTATTCTTTTTTCTGCCCCCTCCACTCTTTCAAATAGACCCCCTAATTCAGTTCTTAAACTGTTGATCTCTGTTTTTATTAAATTTTCCATCCTCAGGAGCATCACGTTCATCTCTGCTTTTGATGGTGGTAGTGCGTCTTGGCTCAGGTCATCCAGTCTACTTTGCTCCAGATCCCCTTCAAGGGTTGTCTCCCCTTTAGACCGATTCACCATGTCTTCTCCTGTTCTTTTCTTATCCATTTTCTTTGTGGTGCCTGGGCTTTTAGCAGAGGGTTCCTGTGTCATATACTGCTGTATCAAGCTGATACCCACATTGCTTTTAGGGGGTTTTGAGGTGGCACCCCTTGTTGAACTACTCATTTTAAATCTGTTGTTTGGTCTAATTCTTTTCCCCAGTTTGGCGTTTAAGAGTAAAAAGGGGGGGGGATGCTCTATCACTGTACTTATTCTTCCCGGGTTCTAGAGGGTTCTTGCTAATATAATACAGGCGCTTACCTGCTCTTTAAATCTGTTAGTGCAATACTTACTGCAGCGCTTACTAATAAGGGGGTTGTTTACCTTTTGTATTTTTTTTTTATCTCCCCTACTTGCCACCGTCCCCCAGTCTTTTTTTACCAGAAAGGACTCCCCATCCCCATCCCTCAGGTGCTTAGAAACTTTTCCCAATAATTTTAGGGTAGGTCTTTTAAATCCTCTCTATTGAGTTACCTCCGAGCGTGGACCCAGGGTATCCCACTAGTCCCCTAGGGGGGCATACGGGCACACGGGCAGATAGGGAAGAGATTTTCTATCTTTCTAACTATCTGTTTTTACCCTCTTAATGTCCTCAATCACAGGGGTTGACTGCGATCCCTGACTCACAGTCGTGAGATATTCAGCGCAGGCTTTCTGCACATTCAAACTCTAAATCGCATTTGGTCGCATGGTCGGCATTGGAAGGACCTCCGGCTCTAAATCACTCAGTCTTCCCACACCGGGTTCAAAAGACATTCACAAGACATCCGCCTTTAAGGTTCCTAGGCCATCTTTCTCGGATTGCACTGCCCTGTACCAGCTCCATAGTCACATTTGTCTCAATGTTGTCAATTGTTATATCCAAGACTCAAAATTCCAAACCCTCCTGGATTCAGTGATTTTTAAACTCAAGTTTGCAATAAGCGCTTCCAAATGGTAGTTACCCCGTGCCTGAGCCAGGAATGCAGTACCCTCAGACTTTAACATCAGAGACAGTACAATTCGCCAAAGTTTTTCCCCTCCTTTGCTTAATAAAGCCAGACATCAGATGTTAAGACAGTAATATTGTGCACAGAACTACAGGCAATTTTGCCTTACCCTACTCCCAACAATAATTTCTCCACGATAGGGGGGGGTGATTGCAGGGGGGGGGAGGGTTCACCAGACCCTGTCTGTTCTCGGCTCCACAGAGCGCCTCACCCAATCCTTATTTCGTCTCCCGTTGGCGCTGTGGCCATGTTATACGGCGGCATCTCTGGCTCCGCAGGAGGCTGCGTGCACCTTTCCCCTCAGCGCCGCTGCCATTACACCCTGCGGACTCCAAGCGTTACGGGCAGGATCGACATCCGAGCGGATCGCGGGTCGTGGGTCACGGCGATTCCGGGTAGGTTCCTCCTCGCTGTCGGAGGCAGCCCAGCCTCTCACGCCGGGTCAGTCACCTCGCGTCTCGCGGAGCTTCCCCGTACCGCTCACAGCCACGGAGCATTCCAGCAGCCCCTCCCTCCTACACGCGTCACGTCCGCATCACGTGAGCACCGGGACCTTTTTACTTTTGAGGTTGGCCTGCAAAGTTTCTCCAGAGACTCCTGATGAGACCAAACTTGTAGGATGTTTCTTTGTAGCGGTCTTGAGTGTGACCTTGCCCATTGTACAGCCAGAATCGAGGCAGTCAGCTGGCCTAGAACTGCCATTGTTGTCCTTACAGATACTGCTAGATTCGTCTGTATCTGGCGTATTGAGGTATTGATTTTCTCTATTTTTTCTTGAGGGAGGAACACCTTCTGGAGGACTGAGTTGATGTTGTAACCCAGGAACCTCGTCTCCTGTGAGGGGTTTAGGTTTGATTTTTCCAGATTCAACAACCAGCCAAGGCTCTTGAGGTGTGATTGAGCCAACTGGAGATCTATCACCAACTGATCTTTTGAATCTGCGAAAAACAGGAGATCGTCCAGGTATGGAACAACCGAGACCCCCCCTCAGCTTCAGAGGCTCTAAGGCTTCCGCCATCACTTTTGTAAAGATCCTGGGGGAGGAAGACAGGCCGAACGGCAGAGCCCTGAATTGTAGATGCCAAATTGACGTCCCTAGGTTGACTGCCAATCGCAAAAATCTCTGGGAAGCCTGAGCTATTGGTATGTGGAGGTATGCATCTCTTAAGTCTAGAGATGCCATGAAGCAATTTGGTGTTAGTAACTTTGTTATCGTATGGATAGTGTCCATGCGGAAGTGCTTGTATCTTATTGCCTTGTTCAGGATCTTCAGATTTAAAATTAAACGAAATTTGCCCAAGGTTTTTTTCACTAGGAATATGTGGGAGTAGAAACCCTTCCCCTCCTGGTGTTTTGGAACCTGGATAATAACTTCCTGTTGTATCAAATCCTTCAGAAGAATCATCATCGAGGAAGCCTTTTCCCGATCCCTTGGTAGGGCTGTGACATAAAACCTGGATGGCGAATAGTCTGCCCATTCCAGATTGTACCCATGTGCAATGATGTTTTTTACAAAGGGACTTTTGACCCACAGATTCCACTGAGGAAAGAAAGCGGACAATCTTCCTCCCACTGGAGTCAGATTGTTATTTGTCTTTAGAGGTCTGTTCTTGGGGGGGATCTGAAGAGAATTCCTCCTCTTCCTCTACCCCTTTGAGGAACCCAGCGTTTATTTTCTTCCTTTCTGTAGGTTTGTTGAAAAGGACGAAAATTTTTCTTTATGGGAGGTTTCTTTTTAGGTGGAAAGGCTTTCTTTTTGTCCGCTGTTCTGTCAAGAACTTTTTCTAAATCTGGTCCGAACAATAAATCACCTGAAAAGGGTAGTCCACAAAGCTTAACTTTTGAGGCTGTGTCCCCTGTCCATGTTTTGAGCCAAACTGCACGCCTGGCCGAGTTTACCAAGGCGGAAGATCTGGCTGCCATTTTGATTGACTCCGCTGATGAGTCTGCCATATACCTGATTGATCTTAGAATCAGGGGAAAAGACTCCAATAAATCTTTCCTTGGTGTACCTGCTTTAACATGGCCCATAAGTTTTTCCACCCAGAATTCTAAATTTCTTGCTACCACTTTAGAAGCCATAGCTGGTTTGAGGCTAAGTGAGGTAGAGTCCCAGGCCTTTTTTAGTAAAGAATCCGCCCTTTTATCCATGGCGTCCTTCAGAACCCCCATATCTTCGAACGCCAGGTCTGTGCGTCGAGATACTTGGGAGAAGGCCGCATCTACTCAAGGTTTTTTATTCCACACCTCAGTATCCTCATCATTAAAGGGGAATCTCTTCCTCAGGCTTTTAGGAAAGAAAGGACCCCTTTCCGGGTCTTTCCACTCTTTTTTAATCGTATCCGACACCACCTTGTGGACTGGAAACACATTATACCTGGATTCATCCAAACCTTGATACATTTTGTCGTGAAGCGACAACTGAATTTTTTCCTCCTGAATTTCAAGAGTAGTATAAATTGCAGAAAGCAGATCGTCCACTTCGTCTAGAGGAAGCTTGTATCTAGAACTTCTGCTATCTTCTTCCTCTTCATCTGAATCCATTACTGAGCGAAGAGTACTTGTCCCTTCATCCCCTGAACCCCCCGTCTCTGACTTAGAGTTGGAGGCTCTAGGGCTAGGTGGTGGTTGTTGAGATTCAGTTTGAGCCACTGGATTCTGTACCAGCATAGTCTTCACCGAACTCAGGGAACTTTTAAGTTCCTGCACAGAAGAAAACAACTCTTTGTATTGCTGGGATGTCTCTTCTTCCACTAAGTCCCTGATACAGGCTTTGCACATGCTTTTTGCCAGGTATCTCTAAGAGGGTTCTTGCAAGAGGGACACTTCCTTTTAGGTGGTGGTTTCTTTGATTTTGCTTTTTCCTAAAACAAAAAGGAGACACAAAAAAAATGCCTCACTAAAAGTTTTTTTTTTTTTTTAAACCGCCACCAATAAGGAAACCAAGCACCAGAATTTCAAACAGTGCAAACCAATCACCACCCAGAGTGAACGCTGAACAGGGACCGAGAAAACTTAACTCTGACCCTGCAGCACAGGCTCCCAAAGGAGGAACAAACAAACCAACAATAGTCCATATGGTACAGAATAAAAGGCCCCACTGTGCCCCTCTTACCTGGACATGAGCGGTGTCTAAGGCGCCTGTCTCCGCCATCGCTGTGGATCCCTCTTCCATTCTGTACAGGGAAGCAGCTGGGACTGTGAGATTTTTTAAATTTTCCCGGTTCCTGACGTCATCAACGATGGCCGGAAACCGGAAGATGCCGCTCTGTAGGCCCGCCCCCCTGGCTTCTGCGTTCCAGGCAGCGTGGACCACGCACCGCTCCGCCCCTACACGACGCCACGCTGCTGACCATGACGTCACCCGCCCGACAGGACCCGGGACCGACATGCGGGAAATACGAAAAAAGGCGAGTTGAGAAAAACTGCATCCAATTTGCAATAGTGTGAACCCAGCCTTAAGGTTTTACGTAAATGAATAATAGCTGATCATTGCAAACGCCTATGTCAGTGTTAAATAGTCTCACCCCCCCAACTGCTACATCTGCGTGACAGCTTGTTTTGTTGAAAAAGAGTGATCAAGAGGTTACCTATGTGGCTAACCAGGGGTGGACTGACAACTAGGGTTGTCCCGATATAACTTTTTTGTGACCGAGTACAAGTACCTATACTTTTTTTCAAGTACCTGCCAATACCGAATACCGATACTTTTTTTTAATGTCATGTGACAGTATTTTATAAATTTTTTTTTTTACAGTGATTTTTTTTTACAATTTTTTTTTTTTTTTTAGAATACGGGGAGCGGCACGGACGGGGGGAGAGCTGCGCGGATGAATGGAGAAGACGGCACGGAGGGTGGAGAGCTGCACGGAGGAATGGAGAAGACGGCACGGAGGGGGGAGAGCTGCATGGACGACAGGGGGGAGAGCGGCACAGATGGACAGGGGAGAGCGGCACAGATGGACAGGGGAGAGCGGCACAGATGGACAGGGGGAGAGTGGTGGCACGGATGGACGGGGGGAGAGCGGCAAGGAGGGGGAGAGCGGCACAGACGGGGGGGTAGAGCTGCATGGATGGGGGAAAAGACAGCACGGAGGGGAGAAGACTACCAATTCCCCTGCCTGCCCAGTTATCGGGTGAGGCATCGGAGCATTCCCCCCCCCCCCCCCGAGTACAAGTACTCGGGGAAATGCTCGGTATCGGTACCGATACTAGTATCGGTATCGGGACATCCCTGCTGACAACTGACGGGGCCCTCGGGCAATAGGAGATTATGGGGCCCCCAGTCAATAGAAGATTATGGGGCCCCTGGGCAATAGGAGAGTATGGGGCCACACAGTGGTCACACGGTGGTCTTGGGGTACCCCTGGCTCCAGAAGCAAAATCCGACTTTCGATTGGAGATCGGCTGAGATCCTCTCATGGTCCCCACAGTGTGGGGCTAGTTGCATCCATGGGCCCGTCAAGGTGTTGTGTGCCTCCTCGGACTCTGTGTTGCCCTCTGAATACAAGGAGTACCTGGATGTATTCGATAAGGTGCGCGCTGGTGCCCTGCCTCCGCACCACCCATACGATTGTACCATAGATTTACAACCTGGTGCCATTCCTCCTCGTGGCAGGGTATATCCACTGTCGGTTGCGGAGAATGAAGCCATGGAGGAGTACGTGAAGGAGGCGCTTTCCCGGGGGCACATTCGCAAATCCTCTTCCCCAGCGGGGGCTGAATTTTTCTTTGTAAAAAAGAAGGGTGGAGAATTAAGGCCTTGCATCGACTATAGGGGCCTAAATCGCATCACGATTAAGAATGCATACCCGATTCCGTTGATTTCCGAGTTGTTCGACCGCCTCAAGGGGGCAATGGTCTTTACCAAACTCGACCTGAGGGCTGCGTATAACCTTGTAAGGATGAAGGAGGGTGACGAGTGGAAGACTGAGTATAACACCAGGACCGGTCATTACGAATCCCTGGTTATGCCCTTTGGGTTGTGCAATGCCCCCGCAGTCTTTCAGGAGTTTATCAATGATGTTTTTCGTGACCTGTTGCAGCAGTGTGTAGTGGTCTCAGGGCCGTCTTTAATATGGTTTGGGCCCTGGGCAAACATTTTTTTTGGGCCCCCCCCTTCAGCTTATTTTGGGCCTGGCTGGTTCACATGTATGTGTTTTGGCGGCCCTCATTTGTGCAGGCACAGCAGCCCATTGATTTGAATGGGCTGCCATGCCTTTGTTTCCTGCAGAAAAAAGGTTCTTTCAGCATTTTAAAAATCAGCTACCTTGAAATCCATTCTACTTTTGCACCATGCTACTTACCTGCAGTTCTTGCACACACAAACACACTGTGTTTTTAAAAGCGTGACCTAAACGTCTAAAAATGCAGCAAGTTTGACAGTGCGGGAACTGCAGATAAGTCACAGCAGACAGCAGAATGGACAGACAGTGCTGTATTTCAGTGCTTGATGGGCATAGGTGTGCCGTGTTTGCAGCCTATTACATGAGGCATGCGCTTTTCTTTGCAGGAAATGCAGGCATGGCGGCCCATTCAAATGTGGGCCGCCAAAACACACACATGTGAACCAGTCAGGCCCAAAATAAGCACATCAAGCAGTTAAATACAGACAGTAATGCCATGTGCTCTGAGGCCTCACTCAGCCTGGACTGCAGGGCTGCTCTGTGACTTAAAGAGTTCCTCTATTTAACACATGGCATGGCATGGGGTCCCATGGTGCTAAAGCAGAATGGACAGACGGTGCTGTGACCCCATGCCATGCCATGTGTAAAATACAGGAACTTTTTAAAACACTGACCAGACCTGCAGTGAATCATCAAATATTATAAAGACTTTGGGCACACTCTACAGAAAACTTGTATTTACAATATAGCAAACAGTGACATCCTTGAGGAGCAGGACATGAAGAAGTCAGCCTCGGGAAGAGCAAACTGGGGATGTTATAAAATCACATTCTAATTCACTTTTATATACACGCAGCACCCAGTGGCAGGAAGGGAGAAGTGCACGTCTAAAGGGAAGCCAGGGGTGCTGTACATTTTAAAACACTGGGAAGGGAAGCAGTACTGTCACCTGGCTGCGTGCCGCTGATGATTTTCAGCCTGATTTGTGGGCAGCACAGGGGCTTAACGGGCGGCAGGGCCACCATCAGGAATCATGGGGCCCCTTACACAGCTTCAGGAATGGGCCCCCTGGAGCAGAGAACGGGGGGGTGCTGCCCCCTTAAATTGAGAAGCGGGGGGGGCGGGGCTGCCGCAAATTTAGAAGCGGGAGGCCCTTTACAAAAAAAAAGATTTAATAAAGAAAAATATATATAAAAAAAGGGGTGTAGCCATCTGGGGCCCTGGGGACCTCTGGGCCCTTTAATAAAAAGAAAACAAGAAATAAAAAAGATATTATTTTTTTTTAAAAAGGGGGTTGCCATCTGGGGTCCTCTGGGCCCTTTGATATTTTTTTTTATAAAAATAAATTACAAAAAAAGGGGGGTTGCCATCCGGGACCTCTGGACCCTTAAATAAAATAAAAAAAATATATTAAAAATAAACATTTATAAAAAAAAAAAGTGGGGTTGCCATCCAGGGGACCTCTGAGCCTTTTAATTTTATATATATATATATATATATATATATATATATATATATTTATATTAAATAAAAATAAATAAAATATAAAAAAAAGGGGGGTTGCCATCCAGGGCCCTGGGGAACTCCGGGCCCTTTAATAATAATAACATTATTAGTTTTTTTTTATAAAACAAGTTTTTTTTATAAAAAAAAGGGGGGTTGTCATCTGGGGCCCTGGGGAACTACGGGCCCCTGGGGACCTCCAGACCTTTAAAAAAAATGTCCCTTTAATAAAAAATAAAAATATATAAAATAAATATATATTTTTTTATTTAAAAATAAATAAAAAAAGGGGGGTTGTCATCTGGGGCACTGGGGGCCTCCGGGTCCCTGGGGACCCCTAAAAAAAATTGGCTCTTTAATAAAAAATAAAAATATATTTAAAAAAATTGGCCCTTTAATAAAAATATATAAAATAAATATATTTTTGTATTTAAAAATAAATAAAAAAAAGGGGGGTTGCCATCTTGGGCCCTGGGGACCTCCAGACCCCTAAAAAAAAAAAAAATGTTTTTTTTTTTTTTTCAAAGGGGGTTGCTTTGGGCCCCCAACAGTGACAGGGCCCTGGGCAGCTGCCCCTGTTTGCCCTATGGTAGAGACGGCCCTGAGTGGTCTATTTGGATGATATCTTGGTATACTCTGAATCCATGGAGGTCCACATTCTGGACGTCAAGCGAGTGTTGCAAACGGTTACAAGAGAACAAGCTTTTCTATAAGCTTGAGAAATGCGAATTTCACCGGTCCCAGGTAACCTTCTTAGGTTACATCATTTCCGCGGAGGGGTTCTCCATGGACCCTGAGAAGGTTTCGGCAGTCCTACAGTGGCCACAGCCCAGTGGTCTTTGTTCCCTGCAGCGCTTTTTGGGCTTCACCAATTATTATCGGAAGTTCATCAGGGACTTCGCCATGCTGGCCAAGCCTCTCACGGATCTGACCAGGAAGGGCAGTATATCCAATGATTGGCTGGCCGAGGCCATCCTGGCTTTTGAGGCTCTAAAATCAGCCTTTGCTTTGGCTCCAATACTGTCTCATCCCAATCCTGAGTTGCCCTTAGTCCTTGAGGTGGATGCGTCTGAGACGGGAGTAGGCACCCTTCTGTCTCAGCGTCGGACACCAGAGGGACCTCTGCTTCCCTGTGGGTTCTACTCCAGTAAACTGTCTCCCGCGGAATGCAACTACCAGATTGGTGACATAGAGCTGTTAGCTATCGTGCAGGCTCTCAAAGGATGGAGGCACTTGCTTAAGGCCTCGTACACACGAGGCAATTCATTTGTTCAAATCGGTCGGACCGACCGATTTGAACAAATCTGTCTCTTTGGATTTTGGTTTGCTCGCGTGTACACACGAGCAAACCAAAATCCCCGCCAGCAGACGGCGCGCTGACGTGTCGGTGACATTGACGCCGCCACGTCACCGCACCAGGAAGTAAAACACTTCCGCTCATGCGCCGAATCCATGGTGCGAGACGACATGTCTGCCACGGGGAAACATCACTCACATGTAGCGAAATGGTTCAATCAGGATTACTACAAAAAGTAGTAAAACACTTTGTCAGGCAATCAAAGACGCATAAAATCCAAAAACAAAAACATGAATATACAGCCAATAGTAGCTTGCATCTCGGCGAGATTACTATTGCTAATATGTATTCTGTATATTCTGGTGTCTTTGTGATTGCCTGACAAACGACTATAGTAATCTGCTGGTAAGTGTACTAACCAGCAGACATGTCGGGCGGACGGGTTCCCACCTGATAGATTTCAAAGCATGCTTTGAAATCTGTCGGGTGGCCAAATCCGTCGGCCCGCCCGTACACACGATCGAATCTGTCTGCTGGGACGGTCTAGCAGACCGTTTCCAGCAGACAGATTTGATCGTGTGTACGCGACCTAAGGGTTCTGTGGTTCCGGTTCTCATCCTGACAGACCACAAGAATCTGACGTACCTTTCGGAGGCCAAGAGATTGACACCCCGTTAGGCCAGATGGGCTCTGTTCCTGTCACGCTTTAATTACGTGGTCTCCTACTTACCCGGTTCCAACAACATCAGGGCGGATGCCTTCTCACATCAATACTCCGAGCTGTCCAAGGAGGAATCGATACCGACTTCGGTCATACCTCCAAATCAGATGCTGGCGGCTCAATATGGTGCTCCCTCTGGGAGACCCAATGGTAGATGATTCGTGCCTGAGGAGTTGCGCACCCGGCTGTTGCGAACCTACCATAACTCCAAGACCGTGGGGCATCCTAGAAAAAATCAGCTGTCCTGGGCTGTATCACGTTTGTTCTGGTGGCCTTCTCTATGGTCCGACATTGCCGCATATGTAGCGGCATGCTCTGTTTGTGCCCAGAATAAATCCCCTCGGCATCTTCCGTTGGGACTTCTACAACCCATTACCAATGGGGAGAGCCCATGGTCACACCTGGGGATGGACTTCATTGTGGATCTTCCTGTGTCCCGAGGCCATACGGTCATTCTCATGATTGTGGATCGGTTCTCCAAAATGTGCCACTGTGTTCCATTCAAGAGGTTACCCACTGCACAGGAGTTGGCCACGGTTCTCGCCAGGGAGGTCTTCCGGTTGCACGGTTTACCTAAAGAGATAGTATCGGATCGAGGAAGTCAGTTTGTGTCCAGGTTCTGGCATGCTTTTTGCTCCCAGTTGGGTATTCGACTCCAATGGGGCCGCAGAGCGATCCAATCAAGCCCTGGAGCAATTTCTTTGTTGCTATGTCTCCGATCATCAGGACAATTGGGTTGACATTCTGCCATGGGCTGAGTTTGCCAGGAACACGGCGGTTAACTCTTCCTCTGGGATGTCTCCCTTCATGGCCAATTACGGGTTCCAACCTGCCGTGTTCCCAGAGTCATTCTCTCCCCAAGATATTCCGGCTGTGCAGAACCACCTTTCTGCTCTACGTGCTTCATGGGTACCAGGTCCAGAGGTCCCTCAAGGTCTCTGCGCAGTGCCAGAAGCTCCAGGCTGATGGCAGATGGTTGCCTGCTCCTTTCTACCAGGTCGGAGATCGTGTATGGTTGTCCACACGCAATCTCAACCTCCGAGTGCCCACTCCTAAGCTGCCTCCTCGCTTTGTTGGTCCCTTCCGTGTGCTCCGCAGGGTGAACCCGGTTGCCTATGCTCTTGCGCTCCCACCTGGTATGCGGGTTTCCAATGTGTTTCACGTTTCCCTGTTGAAACCACTAATATGCAATCTCTTCACCTCCTCGGATCCTCGGCCTCATCCTGTCCAGGTGAGCGATCATGAAGAATACGAGGTGAGCGATATCCTGGACTCTTGGTCCACGGCCAGTTGCAGTTCTTGGTCCACTGGCATGGCTATGGTCCAGAGGAGCGTTCCTGGGTTCCTTTGGCAGATGTCCATGCTTCTTCCACGCGCGCTTTCCCCAGAAGCCATATTTTGCGCCGCGGAGGAGGGGCTCTTGAGGGGGGGGTACTGTCATGGTCTTACCTCTTTGCAGGCTTCTCATTACTGACATGTGCTAGCAGCCATCTTGCTTCATGGGGTTCTTGCAACCTGCCACACCCGGTCGGCTCCTCCTTCCCACTGGGAGGAGCTGGCTGCTCAGCACTATAATTATATATATATATATATATATATAGATAGATAGATAGATAGATAGATAGATAGATAGATAGATAGATAGATAGATAGACGGCAGATGCAGCATTTCCTCCCTTGGGCCTTTCGTCTGATACCCCTTCTGTGATTGTGCTGCTGCTCTTGGTCACCGACCCGACTCCACGGACGTTCCTTCTAGTTCCTGATTCCCGGCTTCGTTTCACCATTTCTCTGGCTACAGACTCCGGCTTGGCTGACTCTCATCCCTGGCTACCGACCCTGGCACTGGTGGACGACTCTTCTGGCTGTTTAATCGTTAGTTTGGACTTTGACCTTGCGGTTTGGTTTTCAATAAAATCTTCATATTCATTTATCTGTTTATGTACGTCTGATTCATGCTTCCATGACAAACACCTATAGTTGCCTGCTTGATTTCCACTGAATAAGCGCAATATTTTTTATACAATTGTCAGTACACACCAAGTAGCTTTAGGCGCAAACTGCAGAGGACAAAGGCAGTACACACACACACCACGTAGCTTTATGGTGCACACTGCAGAGGACACAGGCAATACACCATGTGAGAATACTGCAGCTAGCACAATCACCTGCCTGCCTGTAAATTAGGAAGAGCTGATCTAGCTAAACTATACAGTGTATAAATATATGTACAACACCTGGAATGCATATATATCCGCTACACACTGTAACTTAAACTGACTAGCCTGCCTGCTCTACCTACTAAAAATGACTCTCTCTCTATCTCTCTCTCTCTTGTAATAAGGCCATAAGGTACTCTAGGAAGGCTAGCTAGTTGCTTTGCAAGTGATCTCCAGTGAAAGCCATGGATGCCCAGGAATATGCTACGCCTCCTGTGGAATATGCCAAAAACTGCTGAGGGGGAGCAATGTTCTTGGCTTGGCAGCAAACTCGGATGGATGGTCTGGAGGATGCAAGATAAAATAGTCTTCGCTTTTCCACCTCACCCCTTTCTTGACCACACTGGTAAAACAAAGAATCTGTCAGAGGGTCTTACTGAAGCTGTTGTCTGCTATTTCTATTTGGAGATGAATTAGAGTGAAGACTGCAAGCTAAGCCTTCTCGTCCACATCAGTGCCTAACCTCACAAATGTGCTTCTGGAAGAATGGTCAAACATTCCCATAGACACACTCCTAAACCTTGGGGACAGCCTTCTCAGATGAGTTGAAGCTGTTTAAGCTGCAAAGGGTGGGCAAACTCATTATTGAACCCTACAGACTAAGACTGTGATGCCATCAAAGTTCTTGTGTGTGTAAAGGCAGAAGCCTTAATACTTTTGGTAATATAGTATATACAGTATGAAAATCAAATCATCGGTTTGGAGTGCTCCCTATTTACTTATAGAAATAATAAACAATACCCTTTTTTATGATAAAGTTGGGCTCTCGAAGTCTAAATCCAGGTTACCAGGCCGCGTACACACGAGGAGACATGTCCGATGAAAACGGTCCGCGGATCGTTTTCATCGGACATGTCTCCTGGGATATTTTGGTCTGATGTGTGTACACACGATCAGACCAAAATCCCCCGGACAGACAACGCGGTGACATGGCGGTGACACCGCGATGTTGCGCAAACAAGGAAGTAAAATGCTTCCACGCATGCGGGGGATTTTGGTCCGCTGGTTAGGCGTACTAACCAGCGGACATGTCCGACGGACAGGTTTACAGCGGACAAGTTTTAAAGCATGCTTAGAAACTTTTGTCCTCTGGAAACCTGTCCGCTAGGCCGTACACACGATCGAACATGTCCGCAGAAACTGGTCTGCAGACCAGTTTCAGCGGACATGTTCGATCGTGTGTACGCGCCCCCAGAGCAAGAAGGATTTGCTAAAAATTTCTCAAGGCCACTGCTAAACCAAATGGGAGTACTTCTAGTAGAGATGCTGACCCAAAATTCAGAGCCTGACAAGCTTTTGATGGGGCTGGAAAAGTGTAATGTGGAGATTTTCATCCTGAAGGTCAATAGACAGAAGTCAATAGTCTGGGTGAAATTCTTTGATTATGGTTTCGGCTCATTTATCTTAAAACTTCTGCAGGTCAGAAGTTTTAAGTATAATTTCAGTAAAGTTTTGAACTAAGATCAGAGTTGAATAAAAGCCTAAGCCCTTGTCCTCCGATGGGACTGGTACGACTGCTTCTGTTTGTATCGAAGACTGCACATACTGTAGGAGGCACATTTTCTTCTGAGGAGCTGGGACATAAGTTCCAAAGAGAAGTCTCTTGGCAGTAGGGTTTAAACTCCAGTGCATAACCTCATGAAATCACTAAGGCTACCCAGTGATCTTTGATACCTACCCAGATTTTTACAAAGTGACTATACCTTGGCCCCACCTGGAAAGTCTGGATGGTCATTTTATTGCGATTTATTTTTGTTGTAGGAGAGGAAGCAGCTGTCTTTGTGTTTACTTTTTCAGGAAAGTACTCTAGGCACATTTCCAAGGGGCTGTAGGGCATTCTTTACCAGGGTAATAGCGTCTACATCACAGGTGTCAAACACAAGGCCCACGTGCTGAATGCGGCTTTCTGCTTTCAAGCTATGCATCCAGCTTCTTCCCAGCAGCAGCATAAGGAAAGGAGGTGCACCGTGATGTAAGGGAGAGAAGGGGACTCAACTTCTGATGGTGGGGTGGCTCTTGAAATCTAATGTAAGAGAGGGGATGCGCTGGGCATCTAACCTTCCAGATACAACTGGCCCTTTTGAGGACAATGCTGATGTGGCCCATGATGAAATTGAGTTTGACACCCCTGGTCTACATTATCTGTTGCAAAAACCTTAGTATCTATCTTGAAAGGATGGCACTTTCTTCCTCCTGTCTCGTGGGATAGAGGATAAAAGGAAAATTGATTTCTATTACTCTTTTACTTTTAATAGACTCCTATAGGGGAGCGCCAAAAATAGGATTTTTAAAACAGCTTACCTGTAAAATCTTTTTCTTGGAGTACATCACGGGACATAGAGCTCTGTTCTTTACATCATGGGTTATAGGGTTCACCACCAGGTGATTGGACACTGGCACACCCTAATTACAAGGGAAGTTCTCCTCTATTTACCCATCCCATATGGAGAGTACCTCAGTTTTGTAACCAAGCAATAAGTATCCCATACTTGGACACATATATAATAACAAACCCCAAATCTTTTAGAGGGGCGGGAGCTCTGTGTCCTGTAAAAGGATTTTACAGGTACGCTGTTTAAAAAATCCTATTTTCTTTCTCGTACATCACGGGACACAGAGCTCTGTTATTTACATCATGGGATGTCCCAGAGCAATGCACAACTCGAGGGGAGGGAGACACAGATCCAAAAACCATTGGACATGAGGATCTATACTGCTGCCTGCAGTACACTGCATCCAAAGGCGGCATCCTTGTGCCCCCTAACATCCACTTGATAACATTTTGTGAACGTTTGAACCGAAGACCAGGTTGCAGCCTTACAGATCTGAGCCATGGAGGCCTGGTGATGCACTACCCAGGAAGCACTAACCACTCTAGTGGAGTGCACCCTCACACGAAAAGGAGGATCTTTTTTCAAAGCATAGGCCTGAATAATAACTTGTCTAATCCACTTAGCAATAGAGGATTTCGACGCTGCTTGGCCCTTCCTAGGGACTTCTGGCAGAACAAACAAAACATCAGTTTTCTGTATCCGAGCAGTAGCATCCAGATAAAATCTAACTGCTCTTACTACATCCAGAGAATGCATTAAAACTTCTGCTGCAGAACATCTTCATTCAAATCAAAACCTGAGACAACCTTAGGCAAAAAAGTTGGATGGGGTCTCAACACCACTTTGTCCTTGTAAAGAATCAAATAAGGCCTTTTACAGGAAAAAGCTGCCAATTCCGATACCCTCCTAGCAGAGAATATAGCCACTAAAAAGACCAATTTTCTCATCGAGAGGCAAGGGCACACAGGACATTGGTTCAAAAGGTTGTGTTTGAAGAGGCTAAATTTAAGTCCCAAGGACACACATGGGACCTGACTGGTGGCCTTAAGCGCAACACTCCCTGAATAAAGGCTCGAACCAAAGAGTGAGAGGCAAGAGGCTTTTGAAAAACACTGATAAGACTGAAACCTGACCCTTGATTGTGCTCAAGGCTAGTTTCTTTCCTACCTCCCAATTGGAGAAAAGACAATATTCTTATGACATATTTTTGAGGATGCCCAGCTCTGGATTAACACCAGGAAACATATGCCTTCCTGATTCTATAATAGATAAGCCTGGAGGCCGGCTTCCTAGCATTAATCATAGTAGAGAGAACTGGACCAGAGAGTCCACAACCTTTTAGAATGTAGGTCTCAACAGCCAAACCATCAAATTTAGACTTCATAAGGAAGGGTGGAATACTGGACCTTGCAAAAACAGATCTGGGCGTAGCGGAAGGCGCCATGGTCTTCCTACCACCATTTTCATGATCTCTGCATACCAGGGTCTTCTGGGCCAAGCTGGGGCCACTAGAATTACTGGTATTCTTTCCCTCCTGATCCTGCGCAACAGCTGTGGTAGGAGGGGGAGCGGGGAAAATGCATTGATCAGAGAAAACTGATCCCAAGGGATAACCAACGCATCCATTACGGATGCTAGTGAATCTCTTGTTTTTGAGAAAAACCTGTCCAACTTTTTGGTGAAACTGGAGGCTAGCAGGTCCACAGCCGGTGGACCCCATTTCTGGTATATTGCCAGAAACACTTCGGGGTGCAGCGACCACTCTTGGGGCTAGCAGCTGGCGACTCAAGTAATCCGCCTGCCAATTTTCCACTCCCGGGATAAAAACTGCTGAGACACAAGTCACATGCTCCTCTGCCCACACTAGAATGGGATTTACTTCTCTCTGGGCAGCCAGACTTTTGGTGCCCTATTGGTGGTTGATATAAGCCACTGCTGTGGCATTGTCTGATTGTATCCGAACAGGACAGCCCTGCAATATAGGGGTCCAGGTTTCGAGAGCCAAACGTATCGCACGGATCTCCAAGATGTTGATGAGCAGGAGCTTTTCTGCCCTGGCCCATCTCCCGTGGAGCGTAGCTCTCTAGAACTGCGCTCTAGCCTATAAGGCCGACATCGGTAGTCACTACCTTCCAGGTGACTGGGGTGAAGGACTTTCCCTTCTGCAAATTTTTGGTTAACAACCACCAACTGAGGCTTTGCCGTGCTTCTGGCGACAGCCGTATTGGCAAATCTAAAGTTGAACTCTTGTTCCAGGCAGACTGTATGCAGTTTTGCAACGGCCTTGAGTGAAACTGGGCAAAAGTTATGGCCTTTTCCAACAACCTCATACAGAGGCGAATGGAAGGTTCCCTTCTTGCTTTAACCAGCCTTTAACCAGCCTTATCACCACCGATTTTGGGCTTGGGTAGGAATATCCTGTTTTGGGTTGTGTCTATGACCAAGTCCAAATATTCCAGCCTTCTTAGGGGCTGCAAGGATGATTTTTCCAAGTTGAGGACCCAGCCTAAGTTCTCTAACTACTCTACCATTCTGAGCACATTGTGGTTCAGACGTGCCACCAATCACTCTACCAAAAGTAGATCTAGATATACCGTTATGGCAATGCCCTTTGCTCTTCGATTCGTTAGGAGTAAAGCTAGAACTTTACAAAGCTAGAACAAAGGGAAGAGCCACAAACTGAAAGTGATGGTGCTCTACTGCAAACCTTAGAAATCTTTGGTGAGCGGGACGAATTGGCACATGTAGGTATGCGTCTTTGATGTCTTGACGCCATGAATTCTCCACCTTCTAGGGTGGAAAATACTGAGCGGATAGACTTCATACGAAAAGGAGCGAATGTTCAGGAACGGATTCAGATCTTTCAGGTCTAGAATAGGTCTGACATCTCCATTTGGTTTTGGAACCGTAAAAAGGTTTGAATAGAACCCTGACCCTTGTTCTTTTGGGGCAACCCTTATGATTACCCCTTGGGACAACAGATGATCTAGTGCCAGGAACAAAGGTGCTCTTTTTTACGGATACTTGGAGATGTTTGACCTGAGGAAACAAGATGGCGGGGGCCCTCGTAACTCCAGTCTGTAACCTGTAACCTGTAGACAATGTGGATATTACCCATTTGTCTCGAATCTGATCCTGCCAAGCCTTCTGAAAATCGCAAGAGCCTTCCCCCCACTGGACCGAACAGGGGCGCTCCTACATAAGAAGGTCTTGGGATTCTGTCTTGCAGAATTTTGGCTCCAGGATTTTTTATGGCCTTGAGCCTGGCTCTGGGATTTCCCTCTTGTATTCGGTTGGGGAGGCCTCCGTCCCTGCCTGGAGGTTGAAGCCACCAGGGCTGGGGAAAGGGAACGTTTAAAGGAGGGATGCTTACCCTTCTTTTTAACTGGCAGCAAGATAGTCTTACCGCTAGAAATCTTCTGGGTATATTTTTCCAGATCCTCGACAAACAGGCATCCCCAAGAAAGGGGAACCCAGCCAAATGCTTTTTGCACAGAGCTTCAGCTGACCAATGCTTTAGTCAGAGAATCCTGCGCATGTGTACCAGCAGGAGTGTTAGGCAGGAAGCTTGCTGGATTGAATCATTGATAGCATCTACCACAAAACATAAGGCCTTTGGTAGGTCCAACCAATCTCTGGCTTGCTCAGCAAATATGATTTTAATCACCTGCTTCATCTGATCCTTTAGGAACTGACACATACCAATAGCTGCTACTGCCGGTTGAGAAAAGGAAGCTTTAAGCAGAGACTCCAGCTTTTGGGTCCCTAAATACTTGAGCATTGTCTACAGGACAAGTCAGATTTTTATTCATGGAAGAAAGGGCTGCATCTATTGCAGACACACTCCATTTCTTAGTGAACTTTTCCTCCATAGGATAAAGAAGAGAAAACTTCTTTGGGGGAGCAAACAGCTTGTCTGGGTGACCCCAGTCAGCATACATCATATTTCTCCAGCAAAGAATTGACCGGAAAGGTATATACAGCCTGTAAAGATTTCAATGACCCCTAGAAGGGGACAGGGGATTCGGCCAACTCAGAGGAGGGCAGGTTGTATGATTCACGCACAACCTCTGTATAGGTCTGTACCTGCAGTTTGAGGGCCTGAGAGGAGGAGGGAATCCTTTCCTCATTCCCAAAATCCTCAGACTGCTCCTGATCCTGGTCCCCAGAAAGATCAACATCCTCATCTGATATCGGATCGTCTAAAAGGGACCCCAAAACAGAGGAAGGGGATCTACCCCGCTTTCTGTTCCTCTGCAAAGGAGCTGAAATTAAATCAGTTAACCTTTTTGTCCAACCCAACCAATGATGCTGAAAAAGTCTCCTCAGTGACATACACAGGAGCTGCCAGGTTGGGAGAGGCTGCCAGGCCTGATAGGGCAATGGCTCATACTGTGTGGCCGCCTCAGGTCTCAGGGGAGGCTGGAATCATGCTGACCCATCTAGACCTGATCCAGATGATGACAAATTAGCGGACCTTTTCCTGCCCCTGAAGCCCTTCTACAGGGAGAAATAGTCCTTAAGCAACAAAGAAGAGGTACTATTACAAGTGAATTAACAATGCCTGCTAATATGCACAGCCTAATGCTGAGTAGGTGCCTTAGCATGCCTGTATCCAACCACAGAGGTGCTCACATGCCCAAAAAGCTCTCTGCGTCTTCGCCAGAGGCTTACAGGCTCTTCAGCGTCTGTGGCTTTTAAATCTGCCGTCTTGCGCCTGCGTCACACATGCACGCTCACAAAACCACGCCACCTCTCCCTTCACCCTGCTATTTCAGGAAGAAAAAAGCGTGTCTCAGGTGAGCGTGTGCCTATGGGGGTAAGTGGCAGACGGGGGAGAAGTGAGAGAGAGGAGCCGAGTCGGGGGGACCCCCGTGGACCGTTAGACAGCACGGAGCCCCCTTGCAACAATCGTGGCAGAGCCTGCAGCGGAAGGTGTAAGCTGATACACAGACCAGCTACACTGAGCCTTCTGAATGGAATGTGAGTAAAACATCAGGTATGTCAGTACACTCCCCTTAGTGGCAGAAACAGAAAAGACATGCTACTCATAGAAGTGAATCCTGAGTTTCCTTACAGGATTGACTCCACTTACCTTATCCTCGCCACAGGAATACTACTGGAAACCAGAGAGCTCCAGCCTTCACCCATCACCGCAGGCTCTGTTGTGCCAACCTTCAGGATTCTGGGTTCCTACTTACAGGAGCCTCTTCCCTGGGCCTATAGAGCACTCTGCCAGAAAACCTTTGGGCATTTTTTAATATGTGCCACAAAGTGCTGGATCCCAGAGTCCAGTCTTCCTAAGAGAGACATTATAGGCAAAAAAACTCACTCTTCTGCGAGCTCCGGGTACCAACCATATTGGCATTGCTTTTGGCCTTATTGGATGGATCTGATTGTTTAGCTCCATAACCCCCGCAGGGGCTCTCAGCAGAGCTTCTTTACACATGTTAAACCGTGACCAACACCTTAGACACTGGTGAAAAATATGGGAGGGGGTTATATAGAGGGGAACTTCCTATCGGGGGAATAGACGCGCTGATGCGCATGCGCGCACAAGGATGCTTGGCGCCGTAATTTAGGCGCATGCACATGAGCAATGGCGCATGCCCGGCGTGATTATTTCCTGGCCTATTTAAAACCCGCTGCTGACACTGGTGCATTGCTGGTGTATCTTCAGCTTGTCCTGCATTCCTGAGTTTCGTGTATCTGCTGTTCCTGATCTGTGTACTGACCCTGCTTGCCCTGACCTGATCCTTCTGGCTTGATCCTTGGCTTGTACCTGACTTCTCTCTGCCTGCTTCCTGCATCTGATCCCAGCCTGGCTACTGGACTCGTTTGTCTTGCTCCCTGAACTTGACTCTGATTCTGGACTGATTTCCTGTGTTAACCCCTGGCTTGGCTCCCGACTCCGCTATCTAGTCTGCCCTCCGGTTCATGCTTCATGGACCACCCAAGCACGCCTGTCACCAGTTCCAGCTTCCTGGCACCCGTGCTTCTGTGGGCACCACACCTGCTGTATCACCTTCAGTGGTGTGCTGCGCTTGGCCGCAAGGGGAGCCCTTCTAGCATCACCTTCTCAGCCTTCTACCAAGTTCCTGACACTTCCCTTGTAATTAGGGTGTGCCAGTGTCCAATCTCCTGGTGGTGAACCATATAACCCATGATGTAAAGAACAGAGCTCTGTGTCCAGTTATTGTACGAGAAAGAAAAGCATCTTAATATTGTAAAGAATGGAGCATAATCCTTTTTAGAACCATCAGCCCACTAGGGCTTTTAACATTCAGACAGAGAAAGCAACAACATAATCTTAGATACAACTTGAACAAGTTCTACTGAGCCTTCCATTAGGAAATCTGCTATCAATTTAATTTCCTGCTAGGCTAAAATAAAATCAGTTTTCTCCGTCCTGGATCTCAGAGCTTCCTCAATGTTAGAAGTCCAGACTTTAAGCACCTTTGAAACCAAAGTTAATGTTTAGGATGACTTTGCTACCCCACCAGCTGGAAGCCATAGAACATAGTTTTTTCAAGTCTGTGTCTGCCCTTATATCCATTAAGGGCCAGATTCTCGTAAAAGATACGACGGCGTAGCTCCATATACGCCGTTGTATCTCTGTTTTTTCAGCTGGGTATCTATGCTACTGATTCTTCAAATCAGTTACGCATAGATTTTGCTTAGATCCGACTTGCGTAAGTGACTTACACCATCGGCTCTAAGTTGCAATGTTGCGCTGGCCGATAGGTGGCGTTCCCGTAGATTTCTGCATTGAATATGCAAATGAGCCTGATACGCCGATTCCCGAACGTATTTGCGCCCCGCCGTCGTAGTTTACGTCGTTTGCGTAAGGTTACCCCTGCTATATGAGGGGTAACCTTTTGTAGGTCTGGCGTACGCCATGTTAAGTATGGACGTCGGGACAGCGTTGTGTTTTTCCGTCGTTTACGCAACTCGTCGCGAATAGGGCTGTGCGTTAATTACATTCACGTTGAAGCATGCGCACTGGGCTACGTTTACGGCTGGAGCGTGCGCAGTAAGTTCGGCACGGGGGCACGCTTAATTTAAATACAAGCCGCCCCCTTTGAATTACGCGGGGATACGCCGAGCCATTTACACTACGCCGCCGCAAATTACGGAGCAAGTGCTTGGAGAATACGGCACTTGCTCCTGTAAGTTGCGGTGGCGTAGTCTAAATAGCATACGCTACGCCGCCAGGTATAAAAATCTGGCCCTAAGTCTTTAAATGTTACCGTGTTTTTTAAAGGCAAAGTAACATGCTTTCTGAGGTGCATTAGTGCCACTTCCAGACCCTCACTGTTTGTCAAAAAGAGGCCTGGGAAAGTGATCCACCCTCAAACTTTTTTTTAAGATCAGGCTCATTCATCCTCTAATGCTCCTTTTATTTAGGGGAATAAAAGAAAAATTTGGTGGCAAACTTCTTAAATGAGGAAAATATTTTTTATTTTTTAGGCTGAGAGACGTCCTCTTCCCAGATTATAGCCTCCTTAACAGCCTAGCTATAGGGAAAAGTAAAAAAACATGTCCCTCAATATTTTCTGAGTCAGAATCTTTTTTTGCCAGAGGAAAGATTGTCTGCAGAAGTTTCAGCAGAAGTAAAATGTGAAGTGAGTAGTCTTATTTTGAGCTGTGTACTTTTCCATGCTCTCTGTAACAGCTTTTTTAATGTATACCCTCACACCATCAGACTGCTTTGTACTTGAATCAGTAGCCTCTTTAAAGCATGCTTTATGAAGCATAGTGGGGCTAGACATGCCCAACACATTTCCTCTGGGATGATTAGCATGATGTCTGTGAGAATCATCATGTAAGGTCAATGGCCTGTATAGAAGGTATTAGCCCTACATCTGTGGGTAGAAGATGAATGATGATGACTTCAAGTTCTAAAAGGCAAAGAATCTCTTCTGGGGATCATACCCCGATTTTCCCTTGCAGGACTCAAAAACTCATGGAAAACATGTGATACACACTCTTTTGGAGACCAAAAATGGAAATTCCCAACACAAAACAGGGAATCAAAAGGCATCAGACAACAAGAACAATGTAATACAGAAAATAGAGGAACTAAGTCATTAGCAGGCAGAGCAAAAAGGAGAACATGTGCACTGTGGGTGGTGGCTGTTGCCATGTCCATCACTATAGGCTTAAAATCTTAAAGAGGGATCCACAATAATATGATTGTGGTAAGAAAAAAAATACATAAATCTCACATCTATTCCCAGTGTTTCCAAACCAGAGTGCTGGAAATCTTTTGTTCCCAGAGTAAATATATGAATATAGGGCCAGATGCTCAAAAGAGATAGGACGGTGTATCTCAGATACACCGTCGTATCGCAGTTTTTTTCAATGGGTATCTATGCGAGTGATTCTTAGAATCACTTACGCATAGATACACTAAAGATCTGACAGGTGTAAAGCAATTACACCGTCGGATCTTAGATGTAATGACAACGCCGGCCGCTAGGTGGCCTTTACTTTTTTTTCTCATTTGCCTATGCAAATGAGCCTAATACGCCGATTCCCGAACGTTTTTGCGACGCGGCGACGTAGTTTACGTAGGTTGCGTACGCGTAAGGTTACCTCTGCTGTATGAGGCGTATGTTTTCGAAGCGCCGTTGTTGCCATGTTAAGTATGGCGTCGGGTCAGCGTCGTCTTTTTCCGTCGTTTTACTAAGTCGTTCGCGAATAGGGAATTGCGTAAGTGACGATCATGTCATTTTGACATCGGTTTTAACGATGCTTTCCGACGCGAGCTGAAGCATGCGCACTGGGCTTTTTTCCCGGCCGGCGCATGCGCACTTCGTTTGACGCGGGGGCGCGCTTAATTTAAATACAGCACGCCCCCTCCTTCAGTATTTGAATTACGCGGCCTTACGACACCGCATTTACGCTACGCCGCCGAAAATTACGGAGCAAGTGCTTTGAGAATACGGCACTTGCTCCAGTAATTTGCGTAGACGTAGTGTAAATGCGATACGATACGCCGCCAGATATGCCATTTTTCGAGAATCTGGCCCATAATGTTTAAAACAATAAGTCAAAAACAAAAACTATAGTGAATCTGTAATCAAACAGATTAAAGTGAAAAATAAAGTCCCATGTGTAGATGGTCCATTAAATTCTCATAGATCAGCATTGTCCCCTCTGTCAAATAACAGTACTCTCCAGGCAAATAATCCTTGGCATATGGGTAGTTTAAATACGCTTACCAGCTGTAGTAGACCCGCAGCTCACCTTACAGTGGGGGGAGGGTCCTGAAGGCATGTATGGGCCGAACGCCCTCCTTGGTCACCATCACAGAGATGTATCCTTGTACTGATGCCCCAAGTAGGATCTAAAGCCGGAACTGGCAAGGATAGCCAGGAGAGATTTCCAATGGAGTATGTATAGTGGTGATGCTCCACGAGTATCAAAACAGGGGAAAAAGAAAAGAGAAAAAGGCGGAACACCTCCTCATAGTGTAAATTTTTTTATTTAAAATCACAAGAATCAAAAGCAGGAATTTTGTGCTATAAAAAAACCAAAAAAAACAGGAAATGCAAATGAACACACAAACTGTCCAGATAAAAAACCACAAAATAATTCCAAAAATCCACATCACGGAATAAACAGGTCCAAAGCGCAGTGGAAGTAGTTAGAGTCCAATAAACCCGACCGGTTTTGTCTTCATAGACTTCAACTGGGGTATGTGACTGGACTCCCACATTCCCTGCGCTGTTAAATAGCCCCCATAATTACCCATATGAGATCCCATCCTCGTGTGTCAGCGTTCGTTTCACACAGTGTCACTTCCACTCCAAATGCGCTCCACGCGCCGGAAGTGACTCCTCCGGGATTCCCCAATGGAGCCAAGTATCTGCCCCGTAATGAAAACTTCCTCCAATCCTGCACGGTCCTCTCTGGGTCAGTGGGAGGAGGCAGAAAAAGAGCAGACACCGCCCTGCGATCTTCCGTCGTATCCGTGGGGGGGGGGACGCGTCACCATCACATGCAATTTCCACCCATCACCTTGCACACCAAGCAAGGTGAGTGCGCGCTGACGTCATGCGCTCCATCTGGTGCATTGCGATTGGACTCAGTCTTAAAGGGCTGGGGGAATTTGGTAGGTTAGACTCCCAGGGCGGAATTTATTCAAAATAAAGAGCAGGCATTATCCTCTCAAAAGGCCCATATCCCTCATAAGAAGCCTCTTATTGTGAAAAAAGCAGCTAAAAAGCTCACCACTCCACATAGATTCATTGGCTAAATACAAAGAGGGGGGGGAATGTCGATTTATATGAAGATAATGGATCTCATATGGGTATCTGGGTGTAAATATAATCATCACAATTTTTTAAATGAATGAATATGAATAGTATCTTAAAGTATGCAATTTAGTTAAGATTGATTAATGAAGGAATTTACATCCCATTCTACATTGAGTCCGTAAGGCACATAACATTGTAATTGATATATCCAAAAGACTTCCAGTCTGGATACACCCCGGGTGCCCGGTTCTCCCCGCCAGTGAGGAACAAAATGATCGATGATTTGAAAAGTGGTCCCTTCCACTTTTTTTATTATGCTGTTCCAAGTAATGTCTTGGTACTGTGTGCTTAGAATAACCTTTTATGATTTTAGCAATGTGTTCACCTACCCTTGTGGAAAAGCTCTGTATGGTACGACCAACGTACTGTTTTCCACAAGGGCAGGTGATGAGGTACACAACATATTTGGTTGCGCATGTGGAAAATTGTTTTATTGGGAAATCTAACCCAGTGACAGTGGATCTAAAACTGGTCGTTTTCCTTTTATTACAATTAAACACACATACTTTACATCTCCTGCTGGGGTGATATCCCTTAGAGAGGGAAAAAAAATGAAGGTTTAACAGGGGGATCTGGTATATTCGGTGCGATTTGATTTTTTTAGGGACATGGCTGCTCTATACATAACACCAGCATCCATTGGGAGAGAGGGTCCCAATATGAAATCACTTTTCAAAATGTTCCAGTGTTTCCGAATGATAGTTTTAATTTGCTTATGTTGGGTCGAGAAGGTGGTGAAGAAAGAATTCTTGAACTTGGTATCTTGTGCCGTTTTGGTTCTCTCCTTGGTTAATGTTAACCTGTCTATAATCAAGTTTTTTTCAATTTCCTCATCAATGGTTCTCTCGGAGTAGCCTTTATCGACGAATCTGGTCTTGAGAATCCGTGCCTGAAACTGGAAATCCTCCAAATTTGAACAGTTACGTCTGATTCTCAAAATCTGGCTACGTGGCACAGAGTCTAGCCAGGATGGGTGGTGGCAACTGTCCACTGGGATGAAACCATTGCGGTCCGTCTTCTTGAAATAGGTTTTGGTCTTCAATTGGTTGTCTTGTATGAAAATTTCCAGGTCCAAAAAATTAATGTTGGAAAAACTGGCCTCATATGAGAGACAAATCCCAACTTGATTGTTATTGAGGTCAGACATAAATTCGTCCAAAGAACGTAGATCGCCCCTCCATAGGAGGAGGATGTCGTCTATGTATCGAGCCCAAAGGAGAATTTCCGGTCGCTCCAGAGCATAGACGACATCCTCCTCCCATTTGGCCATGAAAATGTTGGCCAAACTGGGAGCAAACTTGGCTCCCATGGCCACGCCTTTTTGTTGCAAATAGAATTCGGCCACCATACCAAAAATAGTTATGCGTGGTGGCGAACCTGAGGAGGTCCATGATAAACATCTTCTGTACAATCGGGAGGTCCACGGCTCTATCCAGGAAGCATTCCGCTGCCTGAAACCCCAAGTGATGGGCTATGCTGGTGTATAGAGATGCCACATCAGCCGTAACAAGCAGAATATCTTCCGTGTACGTCACTTCCTGTAATTTGGCAAGGGTGTGCCGTGTGTCCTTCAAGTAGGAGGGAATGTTTTTGACAATCGGTTGAAGATGAAAGTCTATGTATTTCCCTAACCGGGAGGTTACGGAATTAATTCTGCTGATAAATCGCCCGGGAGGGCAAGCTGTTCTTATGTATCTTTGGTAAATAATACATCACCGGGATACGCAGAACTTTAGGAACGAGATAGCAACGTTCCTTCTTGTCAAGTCTCCCTCTCTTTCCCCCTTTTTCAATACGTTTTTTTTAAAGAAGTTGTAAAGTTAACAGTGGGGTTGGATGGTAGTTTCACATATGTCTGACTATCTGCCAAGATTTTGGACATTTCATCATTGTAGGCTGACTTGTCCAAAACCACAATCCCCCCCACTTTATCCGCTGGGCGAATTACAAGGTTTTTTCGTTCACATAAAGCTTTCAGGCCATTTTTATGTTGGGATCAAAATAGGTCCTTTTTAAAGGAAGTTCCTCAAGATCTTTCAGGACCAAATCTCTGAATACTTTAATGCTCGATGCCATTGGGCAAGGAGGATTGAAAAGGGATGTGTTTGAAAGTCCAATGTGCTTTGATTATACAGATACTTACTAAAAAATTTACTTAACAAGCTGTAAAATAATTTCAAAACAAGCCTTAATTCACCTCTTTAGCTAAAGGCATTGTGGACACCAAATTCCTTGCTATTTTCCTACTACTAGTTAGAAACTGACTAAACACCACTGCGTCTTCGTTGTGGTTCTAGAGGATAAATTATTTCACAGAGCAAGTAGTTGGAGAGCCCATTGATGGCTTTTTTTAAAGTTCTTTTATGGCTTGTTAAGAATTTGCAAACAGTAATATCCATACTCTGAGCACAGATGCACCCTAAGGCCCCATTCACATTCGAGTGATTAGGAATCGAGGGCAGAATTGGTGCAATTCTGCCTGCGATTCTGAATCATGGCAAAATGCGCAATATGGTGCAATTTACAGTAGCCGTGAATGTCTCATGACAAAACGCACGGCAAAACGCAAGTGTAAAAACGTGCCTTGCTCAAGGCCAAAGTTTTATGTATATGAACATGTAAAAGTATCATTTTGCATACTAGTCACATACACTGTTCACATGTGGTAATTACTGCACAGTCCTCAACTACCCTGAGAAAACATACATTAACTGGCTATTAAAGTGGAAGTAAAGTCCACTTTTTAACTTCTACTTACAGGTAAGCCTATAATAAGGGTTTGTTTTGCACTGCTAGACAGAAATTTTATATTTATTTTCATATTTTATCATGCATCTTTGCAGTCAAAACACCTCAGTTAAACTGCTAAGACTGTCCACTACCTTAGACCTAGGGTCATACCTGCATGCAGGGCCGGACTTATCATTGGGCTTGACTGGGCTCAAGCCCAAGGGCCCTGCCCAATAGGGGGCCCCTTATGTTTAAGTTTTTTCAATAATATGCCAGTCGTTTAAAGTGGTTGTAATGTAAACCCTCGGACACAACATGGTCTTAAAATATGGCCCATAACACAGGCAGCTTATCAATTGCATGACGTCACCGCGCTTGCGCACATTAGCCCCTCTAAACCGGCATTTAAAGCTCGCCTGAATGCAGTCTGAAAACTTCCCCACTGTCCGGCACAGAGGAGAAGTCTTGCTGTGTTTAGCTCCTTCCAATCTTCTTGATACTCCCCTGTGTGACTAAAGAATACGTCACAAAAGGGGAGTAAAAGAAAACAGCAGTCGCAAGCAAAGAAACGAATGGTTACGGTGCAACGGCGCATGTGCAAGATTACCAACAGGGACACAGTAAGGGCGGAAGCAACATCATAATTTAAATCACATAACAGCAGTATGAATGGTGCTTGAGATACCCGGAAATACAGAGAACGAAACTAACGGTCACCACCGTTTACGACCTTCCATCCACTCCCGACAGCTTATCCGACACACTCCGACAATCCTGCATACACAATCCATATCAATTCCCCAGAAAATGAGACTGACTGCTCTATCTTCTGGTTTCAAAATGAATTAATGCTTTAATGGTTTCTTCTCAGCTTTTTATGCAGTTACAAGCATGTGACAGTAATCAAAAGGGACAATGAAATCACCACCCCCTTCACACCATGGGGGCTTCAATCACATACTTTTATCAATAGAATTCAAACAAAATACCATCACACAATGAGTTCCCTTCAATCCACAACTTTAGACAGACGGTGTGTCTCCGACAGACAGGTAGTCACACCTGGGCATCAATAGGCTTTAAACCGTGTTATCACACAATGGAAAGGTCTAGGAGCAGCCCTGAATTAACACCTTTACACAATGGGACAATGACATGTCTAGGAGTAGAAAGATCTTTGCACATGTTGGAGTCTCTGCTCAGACCCCTCCCCCCATCTGGCAGAATTGCCCCAGGAGCAGCGTTATTCTTTTTAAGATTAAAACACATCACAAAACAGAGCTCTCTTCGCCATTCCCTTCATCCATTCCAGCTTTTCAGGTTTTATTTATTTATTTTATTTAATTTTGTTGTTTTTTGTATTATTTTTATTTATTTCTTTTCATTATTTGATCAAAAAAAGGCTAGATTGCTGTACAGCGGACTGTTTTTACTGTAATATTATTACTTGGCGCCACAACTCCAACCTTTTTGTCTAGGAGTAGATGCAATTAACACCTTTCAAAATAATGTGTCCCCACATTGAATAAGCCAACAACTTGTGATATTTCAAGACATCCTGCAAACATGAATTATTATTAATGTCCCATCTCATGTAATACATGAATTATGATTCACTAGCCACCCCAAGCCCAAAGGGGCACAGGGTGGACTCAGACCCAAGAGTTATCAGTGACGCTGACACAGGAGTATCCCCCATCCTTCCAAAGTCTCTGGTTGTCACAGGTTATTCCGTTACAGAAACCATCCAAAAAACTGTATTTACAGGCCACGTTTTTGGGGGATATATACATGTATTGCATTGCGGTCAGCTGTTCTAACTTAATTGAAAAACTGCAAAAATCGGCCAGGGTTTACTTCAGAATTGTGATCTCTATTTTTATTCTCAGGTTTATCCAGAATTTATGTTTTGGATCATTGTCTTGTTGGAAGACAAATCTCCGTCCCAGTCTCAGGTCTTTTGCAGACTCCATCAGGTTTTCTTCCAGAATGGTCCTGTATTTGGCTCCATCCATCTTCCCATCAATTTTAACCATCTTCCCTGTCCCTGCTGAAGAAAAGCAGGCCCAAACCATGATGCTGCCACCACCATGTTTGACAGTGGGGATGGTATGTTCAGGGTGATGAGCTGTGTTGCTTTTACGCCAAACATAACGTTTTGCATTGTTGCCAAAAAGTTTGATTTTGGTTTCATCTGACCAGAGCACCAGAGCACCTTCCACATGTTTGGTGTGTCTCCCAGGTGCAGGGCCAGATTAAGGGCCAGATTCACGAACACTTGCGCTGGAGTATTTGGATATGCGCCGCGTAACTGTGCTGATGCGCCGACGTTTCTATGTGCCCGTACCCACCAAACTAGATGCGCCCAATAACGGCTCATTTGCGACCGGCGGAACGTTCCGACGCCAGAGTATCGTCAGCGTTTATTTTCGCTGGGCGCATCAGTCGCGCCCATTGATTTCCCCTGCAAATATGCAAATGAGGGATTTTTCACAATTCACTAACGGATTAGCACCATACGCTGGCTACATGCGCCGCGCGTATCTGGTCCGTCCGGCGCAAAGTTATTTCTACAAAAGGCTGCTTTATCTTTACTCCAGACGGTCACAGGTCAGCAGGAGAGCAGCTACAGCAGCGTTACCGACGATAGGAGCTAGCTGAGCACCCCCACTTGCAAGGACAACACCTCTGTGTGCCAACATGCCAGGGGCACTCGTGGTCCTAGAACTACTGATGGGTCCCCTGGAACCAAGAAGGCGGGCACGTGAGAGGATATACCGCACACGTATGAACCTCTTTGGCATGGGGGATGAGGAGGTGTATCGCCTATTCAGATTCAGCCCAGATGCAATACTTGAACTAACCACAACCCTGCAGGATGACATCACCAGCCCAACACACCGATCACAAGCAGTGCAGCCACTGGTGAAGGTCCTGGCAACACTTCATTTCCTTGCAAGTGGATCATTCCAGCGTACAAGTGGAGTGGTGGCTGGGATGTCACAGTCCTCCATGAGCAGATGTGTGCACCAGGTTGTCCCTGCAATCCTCAGACGCATGTCCAACCAGTTCATCAGACCAACCACTGAGGAGCTACGTCAGAAGGCAATGACAGATTTCTACAACATTGCAAGATTCCCACGCACTGTGGGGGCCATTGATTGCACACATGTGGCCCTACAGCCCCCCAGTGCCACAGAGCACATATACCGCAATCGGAAGCATTGGCACTCCATCAACGTACAGGTGATAGCCGATGCCCAACGCCTCATATGGCACGTCCGTGCCAAACACCCCGGGTCCAGCCATGACAGTTTCATATACCGTCAGAGCCCCATCCCAGCAGAATTTAACCAGAATATGTATGGGGACAGCTGGCTGGTTGGTGAGTGACAAGGGAGTCAGGCATGACTATCCCCTCCCGTGATGGGGGATGAGGAGGTGTATCGCCTATTCAGATTCAGCCCAGATGCAATACTTGAACTTACCACAACCCTGCAGGATGACATCACCAGCCCAACACACCGATCACAAGCAGTGCAGCCACTGGTGAAGGTCCTGGCAACACTTCATTTCCTTGCAAGTGGATCATTCCAGCGTACAAGTGGAGTGGTGGCTGGGATGTCACAGTCCTCCATGAGCAGATGTGTGCACCAGGTTGTCCCTGCAATCCTCAGACGCATGTCCAACCAGTTCATCAGACCAACCACTGAGGAGCTACGTCAGAAGGCAACGTACAGGTGATAGCCGATGCCCAACGCCTCATATGGCACGTCCGTGCCAAACACCCCGGGTCCAGCCATGACAGTTTCATATACCGTCAGAGCCCCATCCCAGCAGAATTTAACCAGAATATGTATGGGGACAGCTGGCTGGTTGGTGAGTGACAAGGGAGTCAGGCATGACTATCCCCTCCCGTGATGCACAACAGAAATCGCACATGCATGACTAACATTCTCCTGTCTTTTACCTTACAGGTGACTCTGCATATGCATTGGGACCCCATCTAATGACTCCTTTCCGGAACCCCCAAACCAGAGGAGAGAGAAAATACAATGAAGCACACATCAAAACCCGTGCAGTGGTTGAGCAAACATTTGGGCTGCTGAAGTCCCGTTTCCGATGCTTGGATAAGTCTGGGGGGGCCCTATTGTATTCCCCTACTTTTGTGTGTCAGATCATCGGTGCATGTTGCATACTACATAACTTTGCTATGAAAAAAGGCCTGCATATTGACATACGTGATGACCTGACCCCCGACCCACACAGTCCCCACCTGCCAGAGGACACCCAGTCTGCTGATGGAAGAGCAGTCAGGAGGGTCCTCGCCGTAGGCATCTTTGGACACTAAACCAAAACATTAATAACACAGACAGTGCACGCGTGTACACCACTGATGTCCCTAGATCACACACACCACATGCACATCGCATTGGATTAGCCCAAGTCCAGCATGTAGGAGTTGGGAGCAGTAACGCCGCGTCAAGGCCCCAATGATGTCACTGTCCATTCACACACCTTTCACACATCATTCATTCAGCCGTGGGGTTCACTTCACCACCACGGCCGAGGGTGACACCCCTTACTTTCAGGAGTGCCACCCTCTCACATTCACACACCATTCACACTGTCCCCTGCACTCCTGACTGTGTGCAGTACAAAAAGAAATTATAAATATCATATCCTGATCATTAAAAGAAAAATTATCTCATAACCTGAGAAAAATAAAAAATAAACTCATGACCTGAGTATGTCAAAAACAATAATATAAAACCAGAAAAAAAAAAAGGCCTCATCGGGGATGCCGGGGGCTTCTTCTGGGGGCCCCTCTCTGGCTCCGCAGCTGCCTGGATGGAGTGGGTGGGGGTGGGGGGGCATCTGGACGTGGCTGATCCCCAGGTGGGCCACTCCTGGCAGGTGTGGCCTGCGTGCCCTCCAAGGCCCTGGCTATCCGTCCAAGGTATGTGTTCGTCTGGGCCTGCATCCGGAGCTGACGGGTCACCTGGTAATGCTGGGCCCGCCGACTCAGCCTCCCCTGCTCCCGGATGGCAGCACTGTTCCCATGGATGGCAGCAGTGTTGGCCTGGACGGCTGCAGTGAGGTGCCTTATATCCCCCTGCACCTCCCCCAAAGTGGTGACCACTGCAGCGCAGTTGCAGCTGACATCCTGCACTGCGTTGCTGAGATTGGCAACGGAGCCCAGGCTGTCAGCCACTTTCTCCAAGTGCACCGCTATGGCCCCCATCTGTTCCGTCTGCCTGGCGTGATCCCTCGCCAACTGGTCCTGGACACCATCAGACACCCCCCTGGTCTTCTGGGTCGCCTTCCTGGGGCCAGAAGATGGATGTCCTCGGGTGGAAGGAGTCGCCCTTGAGGGGCTTCCAAGGATGGGGGAGGGGACGACAGACGGCCCAGGAGAAGGGGAGGAGACAGACAAAACCAAAGAAAAGTCCTGCTCTGCCACAGCAGGATCCTCCACAACCACCTCGGCAGGTGTGGTGTGGCCACTCTCCTCCTCCACAACCTCTTCACCACCCAGTGGCTCGGGCACATGATGGCGTGGGGGGGATGGGGTGGAATGCAGGCTGACAGATGATGGCCCAGCTCCGTCATCTGTGGATGACACAAAGCAGACACATGTTGGTGGTCCCACACACTTGGCACATGTCCCCCCCCCCCCCCAAATGCAAAACAACAAATAGGGGATTATAAAACACTTACCTGTCCTTGTGCCTTCCTCCACGGAGTCATAGCCTGCGACCCCCTCCACCTGCTCCCTCTCCAGGCAGCGAGCAACCACCTCCTCCTCTGCGGTCAGGGTGACAGGACATGGGGGACCACCACCTGTGCCCCTCTCATACCTCCTGATGGAGGCCACCTTGTCCCTCACCTTGCGCCGCAGGTCGTTTATTTTCTTTTGTATGTCCCCAGCAGTCCGGGTGGAGTAGCCCAGGACATTGACCCTGGCAGCAATCGACTCCAGGATGCCCTGCTTCCTCTCCCGGCTGGTCTTCCGGCTTTTTTTGCCATGGAGAAATTCATTATCCGTCTCCATAGCCGAGATAATCACTGAGACCTCCTGGGCATTAAAGTTGAGGTTCCTCCTCTCTCTGGGGGTAGCGGGAGCAGCCATTACAGTGCAAAAGTATCTTCCCTGGGGTGGGGGGAAACGGAACTACTTTTGCGCCGGAATGGCGTTTCCACCAGCGCTTTTAAGCGCCCAGCGGAACGCATTGCGCTGACGTTTCCCAGGAAGTGGTGCCGACGGAAGTTGTGAGCATGCGCACAAGGGGGCGAGTGGAGCCGCACTCACTGCGCATGCTCCGTGGATGATGCGCTGAACGTAAGCCTCTGCGCCGGGCTCCGCCCATCATTTACATATGATCACACCCACTTCCACTTGCGTCGGGTTACGCCAGCGCATTATCGTTACTCTGGCGCAAGTTTACGCGCAACTGCTATGTGAATTACAGGACTTGCGCTGAAAGGGTCTTCAGAGTAACGTAAATGAGAAGCGTTACTCCAGAGGAAAGATACTCTCATCTACCTGAATCTGGCCCTAAGAACTTCATGGGCCTGGTGCTGAGGATGTGGGAATCACAGCGCAGCAATGGAGGGCCCAGTTTGAAAATGTAAGTGTACCCTAATGTGCTAATATGCTGTGCATACTTGTACATTGTGGCATAATCTACTGCAGGGCCTCTAAAAAGTAGTAATGTCAGGAAAGTTTACTACTGCTTTAATATCACAGGATCCCAGAAACCTCTCATGGGGCCCCCTACTGACCCAGTGGCCCTTGGGCAGGGCATAAGTACATAGTTGGCAACATTTAAAAAATATTTTCAGGGACACTTTTTTTCACAAGTGCTATATTTAGAGTATCCCCTGAGATCCCCTATGTTCCTCTGTACATCACAGTAGTAATCACAAAATTAAATAAGTTCTAATAATGGGACAGAACAAATATGAGAACTGATATTTCCTTTAGTTGAACAAAAGTGTGTCCATTCTAGAGCTGGTAACATTAGGGGTATTCAGTATCATTTTCAAGAACTGTTTTTGTGGGAAAGTGACTTAGGGGAGGCGTACGGATGGTATACAAGTGGGAAGTCTGTGCAGGTAAGGGAGAGGAATGTGGAGGGTCTAACATTGGGCACTATGTACAGGAGAAGAGTGCAAAGAGTACGACAAAAGGCACAATTTCCAGGAGAGGAGTGTGGAAGGTATGACAGTGGGCAGTATATACAGGAGAGGCGTGTGGAGGGTATGACAGTGGGCAGTATGTACAGGAGAGGAGTGTGGAGGGTATGACAGTGAGCAGTATGTACAGGAGAGGAGGGTGCGACAGTGGGCATTATGTACAGGAGAGGAATGTGGAGGGTCTAACAGTGGGCACTATGTACAGGAGAAGAGTGGGGAGGTGATTACAGTGGGCACTATTTACAGGAGAGGAATGTGGAGGGTCTAACATTGGGCACTATGTACAGGAGAAGAGTGCAAAGGGTACGGCAAAAGGCACAGTTTCCAGGAGAGGAGTGTGGAAGGTATGACAGTGGGCAGTATATACAGGAGAGGAGTGTGGAGGGTATGACAGTGGGCAGTATGTACAGGAGAGGACTGTGGAGGGTATGACAGTGAGCAGTATGTACAGGAGAGGAGGGTGCGACAGTGGGCACTATGTACAGGAGAGGAATGTGGAGGGTCTAACAGTGGGCACTATGTACAGGAGAAGAGTGTGGAGGGGATTACAGTGAGCAGTATGTACAGGAGAGAAGTGTGGAGGGTATGACAGTGGGCGGTATGTATAGGAGAGAAGTGTGTGACAGCAGGTACTATGTACAGGAGAGGAGTGTGAAGGGTATGACAGTGGGCAGTATGTACCAGAGAGAAGTGTGGAGGGTATGATGGGGCAGTATGTACAGGAGAGGAGTGTGGAGGGTATGACAGTGGGCAGTATGTACAGGAGAGGAGTGTGGAGGGTATGATCATGGGCACTATGTATAGGAGAGAAGTGTGGGGGGTATGACAGTGAACAGCATGTACAGGAGAGAAGTGTGGAGGGTATGACAGTGGGCACTATTTAAAGGAGAGGAGTGTGGAGGGTATGACAGTGAGCACTATGTACAGGAGAGGAATGTGGAGGGTATGACAGTGGGCGGTATGTATAGGAGAGAAGTGTGTGACAGCAGGTACTATGTACAGGAGAGGAGTGTGAAGGGTATGACAGTGGGCAGTATGTACAGGAGAGGAGTGTGAAGGGTATGACAGTGGGCAGTATGTACAGGAGGAGTGTGGGGGTATGACAGTGGGCAGTATGTACCAGAGAGAAGTGTGGAGGGTATGATGGGGCAGTATGTACAGAAGAGGAGTGTGGAGGGTATGACAGTGGGCAGTATGTACAGGAGAGGAATGGTGACAGTATGATAGTGGGCACTATGTATAGGAGAGGAGTGTGGAGGGTGCGACAGTGGGCACCATGTACAGGAGAGGAGTGTGGGAGGTATGACAGTGGGCGCTCTGTATAGAAGAGGAGTGTGGAGGGTATGACAGTGGACACTATGTATAGGAGAGAAGTGTGGAGTGTATGACAGTGGGCACTATGTACAGTAGAGGAGTGTGGAGAGTATGACAGTGAGCACTATGTACAGGAGTGGAAGGATGTTTAGAGACTGCGTAGTGGTTAAGCGGGTCATACATGGATTGAAATTACACCAATTATGCAGAGACCAGCCATAGTCGATCTATGTATGGGCTAGCTGGTTTTACACAAGTCAATCTATTAATCGACTTGAGTACAACCAGCCTGTTTTTCTCAAAACAATAAGTGCTTCCCAATTCTCAAAACAATAAGATTCCCCATCTATAGGTTAGCAGGTGAGAGGGTGTGTGGGGACAGGCTGGGGAGAGATACCAGTCAGTGGCTGGGTAGGCACTGGCTAGTATCAGAGCCAGATACACACAGGTTACATATGTCGCGATCATTAGAGCGAGAGCAATAATTCTAGCACAAGACCTCTCTGTAACTCTAAACATGTAACCTAATTTTTTTTTAAAGCATCGCTTAGGATACAAAAAAAATAAAAAATTGTGCTAACTTTAGTGTTTTTAATGAATGAAACAGTTTATTTCCAAAAAAAAACATGTTTGAAAAATTGCTGCGCAAATACAGTACCGTGCTAGAGCTGCAAAATTAATCGTTAATAAATTGTGATCTCGATTCAACCCCCCTGACATCTCCAATGCAGAGTTTGCCGATTCTTTCATATAACAAGTGGAGAGACTTTCAGCTGTCAAAAGAAAATATCTGGGCAGTCTGCCAAGTTCTTAGCAGTAAACATTGTAACTAATGCTTTCTTCTTAGATCAGAAGGATAAACTTCTGTGTGTATGTAAAGAAAATATCCGGGCAGTCTGTCACGTTTGTAACATGAAACATTGTAACCAACTTCCTTCTTAGATCAAACTTCTGTGTGTGAATGCAAGAAATGTAACCACTTAAAGTCCAACACTTGTTTCTTAAGTTAAAAAGCAATATTTTTTGCTAGAAAATTACTTGGAACCGCCAAACATTATATATATATTTTAGCAAAGACAAAAATGGAAATTGCTGCAATATTTTATGTCGCACTGCATTTGCCTACTTCAATGAATAATAAAAAACATAAAAACAAAACAGTAAAGTTAGACAATTTTTTTTTTTTTTACATTTTAATGTGAAAGATGATGTTATGCCGCACAAATCGTGAGCGAATCGTGATCTATCTTCTAAGCAAAAAAATTGCAGTTGTCATTTTAGCCAGAATCGTGCAGCTCTATACCGTGCAACATAAAAAGCTCCAAAGACCACCATAGAGTAATTTTCTAGCAAAAAACAAATGATGATTTTTTTTTCTGTCTGCTGCAGTATGTCAGCTTGTATTTATAATGGCCGCTCTGTATGTAGCTTCTGAAAGGCTGTGCAAGCAGGCCCGTATCTCCGGAACCATAAATGATAGCCATCCCATATTTTGACCGGTTGTGGGGTAGGTCTTCAACTGCCTACCCTCCAAATGTGGGGTTTCTGTGACCTCTGGTCACCGAGCTACAACCCCCAAAGCTTTTTTTCAGATTTTTTTTTTTTGGGCAAATGGGCCTATCTTGAGATAGGGGCCTGGAGCTGCAGCTCCAACAGCCCCTATGTTAATCCGGCCCTGCCCAGGTGGCTTGTGGCAAACTTTAAACAACACTTTTTATGGATATCTTTAAGAAATGGCTTTCTTCTTGCCACTCTTCCATAAAGGCCAGATTTGTGCAGTATACGACTGCTTGTTGTTCTATGAACAGAGTCTCTCACCTCAGCTGTAGATCTCTGCAGTTCATCCAGAGTGATCATGGGCTTCTTGGCTGCATCTCTGATCAGTCTTCTTGTATGAGCTGAAAGTTTAGAGGGATGGCCAGGTCTTCGTAGATTAGCAGTGGTCTGATACTCCTTCCATTTCAAGATTATCGCTTGCACAGTGCTCCTTGGGATGTTTAAAGCTTGGGAAATCTTTTTGTATCCAAATCCGGCTTTAAACATCTCCACAACAGTATTTTGGACCTGCCTGGTGTGTTCCTTGTTCTTCATGATGCTCTCTGCGCTTTAAACGGACCTCTGAGACTATCACAGTGCAGGTGCATTTATACAGAGACTTGATTACACACATGTGGATTCTATTTATCGTCATTTGGGTCAACATTGCATCATTCAGAGATCTTCACTGAACTTCTGGAGAGAGTTTGCTGCACTGAAAGTAAAGGGGCTGAAAAATTTTGCACGCCCAATTTTTCAGTTTTTTAATTTCTTAAAAAAGTTTGAAATATACAATAAATTTTGTTCCACTTCATGATTGTGTCCCACTTGTTGATTCTTCACAACAAATTACAGTTTTATATCTTTAGGTTTGAAGCCTGAAATGTGGCAAAAGGTCGCAAAGTTCAAGGGGGCTGAATACTTTCGCAAGGCACTGTAACTGCTGGGTTCCACCTACAGTGCTGCAAAGGAACACGTTTGTTACATATGATTTAGCTATATGATGCTGAAAAAAATATTTGCCAAGCAAAAACACTAAATGGGCATGACAGAAGCTCTGAAAGCAAAATGGTGCTTATATAAATGCTGAGTTCCACCTACATTTCAAGACCCAGTGGCACAACTGTCACCATATTATTGTAGTGCTACCACTACAGATTTGGACCAAGATTTAGTGACTAAAGTGTAACATTTTAAATACAGAGCAATAATGTAAACGGTAGGGTATAGTTATATTGCTACAGATGAAAAAATTACTTTGACTTCCACATAACCTGTAAATTCAATTTGCACCACTGGGTTTAAAACCTACAAAGAGTCCCTTATATTTTTATACAGATATACACATTTGAAAAACAGCATTCATAAGCAAACCCTGCTGCTGTTAAACTCACGTTTTCGATTAACTGCCCTGAGTCTCGGTTCACGTCTATGTGGCTGCGCTTGAATTTTTTGCATGTTTTGTAGTGTGTTTTGCAGTGTGTTTTGCAATTTTAACCCTGTATTTTTAATGTGTTTTTGCATTCAGTTTCATGCATTTTGCGTTTTACATTTTTTTATCTTTAAACAGACTGTATACACACTGTATATAGCTGGTTGCTAAGGAAGGGGCCGGGAAGCTGTGTCCTTAACAACCAGTGAGAGTCATCAGCTGTCTGCGAAGTTTGACGGCAAAAATATTTACAAAGAAAATGGCGTGGGGTTTACCTTCCCTTCGGGTCCAGTATGGATCCGGAGAGGACTCCCCCACTACAAATTATTATGTTCCTGCTGTCCGGCACCTATTCTATAGGCATGGGGCATGATGACCATCAAATGATGTCGCCCGGAGAGCCCGCCCTTGTGACATACATTTTTATAAGTTCAGAAGTCAAGGGATAAGCACAATACCAAAGTAACAAGTATCTTTAGAAGCACATGATTTACATACATTTATTTCAAAACTAGTTCCTTTATATTTCAATATTTTTTATTGAAAAAGGAACACATTCCAGAATGAACAGTCACATTAATGGAACAAAGTCAATCTTTCAGATTGTCAACATAATACAGAGATACAGAAGGTATGGCCATAACACATATCTGTCATCTATCATCATAATAGACATATGCAAGACATATGATATGTATCCAAATACTAATGGGACTGAATAATATTTCCCCATCTATGTTTAGGAATACCACCAACTCGTTCCTTTAACCACTTAAGCCCCGGACCAATATGCTGCTAAATGCCCAAAGGCGTTTATATAATTCGGCACGGTCGTGCGACGTGGCTCCCAAACAAAATTTTCTTCCCACAAATAGAGCTTTCGTTTGATGGTATTTGATTGTCTCTGCGATTTTTATTTTTTGCGATATAAAATGGAAAAAGACCGAAATTTTTAAAAAAAATAAAAAAAAGATATTTTCTACTTTTTGTTATTAAAAAAAAATAAAAAAAAATCGAATAAACTAAAATTTTATAGTCAAACATTTAGGCCAAAATGTATTCAGCCAAAAAAAAAAAACTAGCTACCTAGTGGCAACAGTGACACGAATACAGCGATCAGAAAAATGATCGCTTAGTGACACTGGCAATAGGGGGGTGAAAGGGTTAACTAGAGCAGTGATCAAGGGGTTAAAAACTTTATTAGGGGGCTACCCTAGACCTAACACTAACTGCCTATCACAGTAGCTGTCACACTGACACTAAATGCAGTGATCAGTAAATATATGATCACTGCAATCAGTGACAGTGTGACAGGGGGCTGATCAGAAGGGGTTAATGTGCCTATGTGTGTGGTGTCAGTGTAGTGTTGGTGCGACTTACTGTGTGAGTCTTCTCTCCTCTCAGCGGATTGAAAATACCGCCGAGAGGAGAGCCGACATCACTTCTTCTGCCTGTGTTTACATTATACAGGCAGAGGAAGTGCACTGCAGGGAGAGAGCGGATTGGCTGGGAGCGATCCGGACAGTGGCGGCCCATCCATAGGGGGCACCCGGGCGCCGCCCCCCCCACCCCCAGGCAGCAAAAAAAAAACAGAAATGTTAACTGAATTGAACCCCCGCTCATTGGAATTGTTTTATGGACATTTTGAGTCTGAAATCTTGGCCGCTTTTTTTATTTAATTTCGCCGCCGAACATTGCGGCCGTACGCCTCCCCACCCCCCAACACCCCCCCCCCGCTTATTTAAAATCTTTTTTTATTGAAATTAGCTGCCGAAATTGCAACCATCACCCCCCCCCCCCCCCACTGCTTAATCAAAATATTTTTTTATTAAATACCGCGGCCCCCCCCCCCCCGCTTTTTAAAAAAAATGGTTTTGTAGTGAATACCGTGGCCAAAAATGCCGCTCATTTAAAATAGTTTTGTGACGAATACCGCGGGCGAACATTGCGGCAGTCACCCCCCCCCCCGCCTTATTTAAAATAGTTTTGTAGTGCATACCGCAGCCGAACATTCCGGTGGGAACCCCCCCCCCCCCCCCCTGCTTATTGATTTTTTTAATGAATACTGCGGCTGAAATGGCAGCCGTCATGAACCCCCACCACCCCCCCTTATTTTTAGCAATTGGCTGGAATGGCAGCACACCCCCCCCCCCCCTCGATTATTGAAATTTTTTCAACTGTATATTGTGGCTGAAATGGCGGCCGTCAGAACCCTCCCTCCAATTCTGGTGGATAATAGTGGATGACAGAACTCCCCCCCCCCCAATATTGTTATATTGTAGATTTTGTTTTTTTAATGGTTGAAATGGCGTCCGTCCGTCAGAACCCCCACTCCTCGCTTATTAATATAATTTTTGGTGGCTAATGGTGGATTAATGTAAATTTTGGTCGATAATGGTGGCAGACGGCAACCCCCCCCCCCCCCAAAAAAAATGTTTTTAATGTAAATGGCGGCCGTCAGTTAGGCTCTGTTCCACTTGTGCAAATTGTCCTGCGACTTGGGATTGGAAAGTTGCATGACAAGTCCTACCCGATGATTTCCAATGAGAACCGTTCATATCTGTGCAACGTCAAGTCACAGCGACTTCAATGTAGTCCCTGCACTAATTTTGTCTTTTGTCGCACTTTGATGTGACTTGAGGTCCTTAAGACCTCCAGAATACCTAGGCATTGCCTCAAGTTGCTGCAAAAATCGATGCAAAAAAATGATGGCAGAATCTTGCTGACGCAGCATGAAAGTTGCGCGATTCTGACGCAATTTTGATGCGACTTGAAGCAATGCCTGTGTATTCTGGGGGTCCATGGACCTCAAGTTGCATCAAAGCGGGACCAAAGTAGTGCAGGGACTACTTTGAAGTCGCACAGATATGAACGGTTCTCATTGGAAATCATGGGGTACGACTTGTCATGCAATGTTGAAGTCCCAAGTCGCAGGACAAGTTGCACAAGTGGAAACGGTACCTAAATGAAAAGCGGGTTTTTGCGCATTTGAACTGCATTCTGATGAGTAAACTTCAAAGTTAACATTGCGAGCCATCAGATTTGTCCATAGTCTTTACAGCACATGCACAGGAATTATGATCAGATTTTATTACCGCAGGCGAAGTACCAATGGTAGTAAAATCCAATCGTTAAGGCCTCTTTCACACTTGTGCGACTTGAAGGTCACGTGATTTTGCCATGATTTTTGCTGCGACTTGAAGCAATGTCTGCGTAATCTTGAGGTCTCTGCCTCAAGTTGCATTAAAGTTGGACGAAATTAGTACAGGGATTACTTTGAAGTCTCACAGATACCAATTGAACTTGTTGGAAGTCATGGGGAATGACTTTTCATGCGACTTTGCAGTCCCAAGTCGCAGGACAAGTCGCACGAATGTGAAAGGGCCTCAGGTTGTCTGTAGCACCTTTTCACTGCTGCTACCTGATCATTGATTTAGTCAGGGCCATCTTTAGCGCAGGGCAAACAGGGAACTTTCCCTGGGCCCAATCTTTGTAGGGGGCCCCACGCTACCCCTGAACTAGGGTCCCGGTGACAGCTTTGCAGAGTGCAGTAGTGCACAGAAGACACAGGAGGCTGTATTCCTGATCTAGCTAGCAGTGAGGGGGCAGGGCCGGGGGCGACACTGACCCCGTCCCATGTAGCCTGTATGCAGAGCGGCTGTAGTAAGAGGCGAGCCCCCTTTATACTGGTTGGGGAATACAGAGATTCGGGGGTAGGGCGGGACTGGGAGCTACACTGATGCGCCCACTCTGATCACTGGCTCTCACTACAGCCGCTCTCTTACAAGAGAAGCTCTCGGCCCCGCCCCCTCTCTGTTGTATAGCACACAAATACAGCCTCCTGTGCACTCTGCAAAGTCTGTCATCAGGGCCCCAATTCACGGAATTATGGGTAATCTAATGCAGTATATCGACAGTATCTGGTAATCTCATGCAGTATGTCACACTATCTGGTAATCTCATGCAGTAAGTCACAGTCTCTGGTAATCTTGTACAGTATGTCACAGTCTCTGGTAATCTAATGCAGTATGCCACAGTCTCTGGTAATCTAATGCAGTATGCCACAGTCTCTGGTAATCTAATGCAGTATGCCACAGTCTCTGGTAATCTCATGCAGTATGCCACAGTCTCTGGTAATCTCATGCAGTATGCCACAGTCTCTGGTAATCTCATGCAGTATGCCACAGTCTCTGGTAATCTCATGCAGTATGCCACAGTCTCTGGTAATCTCATGCAGTATGCCACAGTCTCTGGTAATCTCATGCAGTATGCCACAGTCTCTGGTAATCTCATGCAGTATGCCACAGTCTCTGGTAATCTCATGCAGTATGCCACAGTCTCTGGTAATCTCATGCAGTATGCCACAGTCTCTGGTAATCTCATGCAGTATGCCACAGTATGTGGTAATCTCATGCAGTATGCCACAGTATGTGGTAATCTCATGCAGTATGCCACAGTATGTGGTAATCTCATGCAGTATGTCACAGTCTCTGGTAATCTTGTACAGTATGCCACAGTCTCTGGTAATCTCATGCAGTATGCCACAGTCTCTGGTAATCTCATGCAGTATGCCACAGTCTCTGGTAATCTCATGCAGTATGCCACAGTCTCTGGTAATCTCATGCAGTATGCCACAGTCTCTGGTAATCTCATGCAGTATGCCACAGTCTCTGGTAATCTCATGCAGTATGCCACAGTCTCTGGTAATCTCATGCAGTATGCCACAGTATGTGGTAATCTCATGCAGTATGCCACAGTATGTGGTAATCTCATGCAGTATGCCACAGTATGTGGTAATCTCATGCAGTATGCCACAGTATCTGGTAATCTCATGCAGTATGCCACAATATCTGGTAATCTCATGCAGTATGCCACAGTATCTGGAAAATCTCATGCAGTATGCCACAGTATCTGGTAATCTCATGCAGTATGCCACAGTATCTGGTAATCTCATGCAGTATGCCACAGTATCTGGTAATCTCATGCAGTATGTCTGCAGTCTTTGGTAATCTTGTGCAGTATATCCACAGTATCTGGTAATCTCATGCAGTATGTCTGCAGTCTTTGGTAATCTTGTGCAGTATATCCACAGTTTTTGGTAATCTTGTGCAGTATGTCCGCAGTGAAGGCCGCAAAGTGACACATAATCATCTGCTAAATGCCAATTTAGAGTCCTTCATAACTATCAGTGTAATTTTTCAGTTTGTTTGTGCTGATCTGTAAGGCTGTACTATATACTATGATCTGTGATGCTGGGGCTGTATACTCTGTCCTGTGATGCTGGGGCTATATACTCTGTCCTGTGATGCTGAGCTGTATACTCCTGACACTATGAGTGGAAGCTAGTGGAATACAGGGGATGGAGTAGATGGATTATATAAGGGGTGTGGCTTACGATAAGTAGGAGGGGCCAATCATGAAGGGGCGGGGTCTTCCATCCTAAAACTTCACCAGCCGCCACTGGATCCGGAGGGGGCGGACAAAAACGAACAGCCGCCCCCTCATCCCAGATCGCTCCTGCAGCCACGGGGACCGCCGCAAGTACCGGGGGGGCGTCCGATCGGACCCCCGACCCACTTCTAGGCAGGGACATACAGGTACGCCAATGTGCCTGTCCGTGCCATTCTGCCGACGTAAATGTACATGCGGCGGTCCTTAAGCAGTTAAATATAAATGGTTTTGAAATTTAAGATCATATGCAAGCCCAGAGCTTACTAATGTAGCTAACACATAAAACATAGTAAGATTTCAGGCTGGTATTTAGCTGTGCTATGTAAATAATACATTATAAAATTTAGCCTTGTTTAAATTCTAAGCAATAGAGAGGATATTATAAAACCAAATTTTCAGTATAATACTTCCACCCTGGACCTTGTACATTAATTTCACATCTGGCCAGGACAGACACTTCTCTTGGCAGCTCTCAAGGTCACTGGCAAAAAGTAAGATATTACAAAACCAGATGGGACAAAGTTCTATCTTTTGTCAATAAAAAGAACAAGAAATTTAAAAGAATACCAACTCTGAATCAAAATGTCCTGATGGCTGTGTCAGCATACTCATGGGTAGTCTCCTCCCCTCCACCCCATAGGACCGTTTATCTATTAGTTGTAACCCTCTGCAGACACAGCGTTCCTCTTTCTTCCACCTTCATCTCCTTGGACCTGATGAATTGCCACTCAAGCTCAATTTCATTGCAGGCTGCATCAGCATTATGATTGCCCTTTAAGGGCCAGTTGCATCTATAAGACTATATAAATGTATTCAGGGCTTTTTTTCTCAGAAAATGGGTGCAGGGACTCAAGCTTGCGTCTCTCCCCCCCCCCCCCCCCCCCCCTGAAAAAAACATAGAACAGTGGTTATTGCCAAATTACAGTGGGAGGCTATCTAAAGGGGAAATGCATACCAGGAGTGCATTATGTGCAGGGTTCAAGGATGTCCCATGTACAGAGTGCAGGGTTCAGGGGTGTGCTGTGCAGGGTTCAGTTTTGTTTCACAGGCTGTCTACATCTCATTTCCTCATCTCCTTAGCTCTGATCTCTAGACCACTCTCCCTTAACCACTTAAGGACCCCCGCACGCACATATACGGCCACAGAATGGCACGTACAGGCACAAGGGCGTAAATTTACGTCCCCGCCTAAGTGCGGTTCGGGGGTCCCATCGGGACCCCCTCCGCGGCGTGTGGGGGTCCCCCTGGCTCCGGGAGCGATCCGGGATCTGGGGGCGGATGTCGGCGAATACCCGCCCCCCCGCGATCGCTCCCAGCCAATGGGAGCGCGCTCCCAACCTGTCACTTCCTCCTCCTGTGTTTACACAGCAAGGAGGAAATGATGTATTCTCTCATCGCAGCGCTGTTTCCCAGCGCTGCTGATGAGAGAAGACATCACAAGTAAGTGTGCACCAACACAACACTGACACACACTCACATAGGCATATTAACCCCTTGTGATCGCCCCCCCACCCCCCTGTCACAGTGTCACTGAATGCAGTGATCTAATCACTGCATTTAGTGTCAGTGTGACAGGCAGTGTAAAAAACAGTTAGTGTTAGGTTCAGGATAGCCCCCCCACCCCCCCTAATAAAGTTTTAACCCCCTGATCACCGCCCTAGTTAACCCTTTCACTCCCTATTGCCAGCGTCACTAAGCGATCATTTTTCTGATCGCTGTATTAGTGTCGCTGTTCCCGCTAGGTAGCTATTTTTTTTTATTGCGATTTTTTTTTTTACTAAAGACACGTGGCTAAATAAATTTTGGCCTAAATGTTTGACTAAAATTTAGTTTATTTGATTTTTTTTTTAACAAAAAGTAAAAAATAGTGTTTTTTTTTCAAAAATGTCGCTCTATTTTTGTATATAGCGCAAAAAATAAAAATCGCAGAGGTGATCAAATACCACCAAAAGAAAGCTCTATTTGTGGGAAGAAAAGGACGCAAATTTTGTTTGGGAGCCACGTCGCACGACCGCGCAATTGTCTGTTAAAGCGACGCGGTGCCGAATCGCAAAAACACCTTGGGTCATTTACCAGCGTATTGGTCCGGGTCCTAAGTGGTTATCTCCCACCACTGCATACATCCCCCCTCTACAGCGCTCACCACCCCCTAATCTATCTGCATCTTACCTACCCGGCCCAGCTCTAGTACCTCCCGATTTCACTTGCAGGAAGATCATTGGTTGGCATCTTTGCCCTCCTGGGCACAGATGGGGATCACAGTGCAGCTTACCACATGATGCCAAAGCCCACACTGCAACTCTGCAAATGCATCTCCCTTAGCATCTTCATGAATGCAGGGCAGGCAAGTATCTGAGAGCTTCAGAGAGGAAATTTGTCTTTGTAAACACAGAAGGCTTCTGTGTTTACAAGTGACAGTGGTGAGTGCGACGCCGAGGGCCAGAGGTGGTGGACCGGAATTCCTCATACATTCTGGCTGAGAAAAAGCCCTGAATGCCATGGCCACATGAAATGGCCAGGCAGGCCGGATTTGGCCCACCGGCTTTGTGTTTGACACATGTTTTCTAGACAGACAGATAGATCTGGACTTCAAAAAAATATATGTGATGGCTGGTGCCACGTGTTAACCAGCTGTGGCCTTAAGTTTAAAAGACCTAGAAGTGTGGGTGGATAATGCAGACTCTGTCGTTTTTAACAATCTGGGTAAATCCTGGGTGGCTGGGGGAGAAGCAGAGGGCCCCTGGGTGGCTGGGGGGGAGAAGCAGAGGGCCCCTGGGTGGCTGGGGGGGAGAAGCAGAGGGCCCCTGGGTGGCCGGGGGAGAAGCAGAGGGCCCCTGGGTGGCCGGGGGAGAAGCAGAGGGCCCCTGGGTGGCCGGGGGAGAAGCAGAGGGCCCCTGGGTGGCCGGGGGAGAAGCAGAGGGCCCTTGGGTAGCTGGGGGGGAAGCAGTAACATGGACTTTGCAGCTCACTGCCTTGCCCAACAATGCCACAACATTGCCTTCCACTTGATGGTAGAGAGATGGAATGACCTTACGTGAAAAGAAAGAGACTGGGAACCTGCCATTGTGGTACAGCACATTTTGCAAATTCACGGAAAGTCAGAAGTTGCATTTGGGTGGCAGGGATTTTTTTTTTTTGCTGACGCAGATGGGACAGAGAAATTTGTCAGCTATAGTCTATAGCTGGTAAATAAAGGAATGTGGGACTTTAAAGGAGGCAATTGACTTGTGGAGGTAGAGTGGTTAGTAAACATTTTTTGTGACAATAGTATGAAACAAGTTAAAAAGTGTGTATATATATAAATATATATATATATATATATATATATATATATATATATATGTGTGTGTGTATATATATATATATATATATATACATATACACATACACACATGGCATGAACATAATGGATACATCTATGTCAGCACATGAGAGGTAATGAAAATTAATAAAATGTAATACAAGATATTTCCTAAATTAACAGGCATTGGTACGCCATATGCAACAGAGCTGCTGTAAAAACAAAAAAAAGATACTGTGACAGGAAGTCAGGTAAATCTGTGGGTGTTGTCACAGACGGGAGATACATTTCTGCCTTGTTTAGACAATACACCAATTACTACCAGGTGTCGGCTGCAGAAGTAGCCAGAAAGGTTTAGGGCATTGAAAAACTTAAGGCCTCTATAAGTCATCCAGAGGATGACTACTGATTGCTGCATCCTGAGGCTTTTTGAGTTAAGGAGAGCAGTGAGAAAGACTTCTGAAGAGGAGAGGTGGTTGTTGATTTTTCTGTGTGATAAAAATAAAATCAAAAAGACTATTGTTTCTCTGCTGTATGACCAACAGTGTCTGCCCAGCAGTAGGCTGTGCCAGACTCCATAGATACGTTCTGTGTGGTGAAGGTAGACCCCCCAATTGGCCAGGGTTTATTTTAGGTTTTGTTTATGCTGTTTAGATGCTTGCACTTTTCCAGCAATATGGAAGAATAAACCAAACAGTCTTCAGCTGCCTCTCTGTATAGTTCAGTGTGTAGTGAACCCATCCAGGGGGGTCACACCCCCCGCTACCAAGCAAACCCCTTACAATACATAAACACATTCATAGTTACATAGTCAATTTTGAATGTCTAATGCAGGGCTCAACATTTTTAAATCCTGAGCTACTAGCCAGGCCTCAAGGGTTACTCGCCACCTGTTGCTCCAGCCAGCCCACCCCGCCCCTAAACACGCCCTCAAAAATTATCTCATGAAATTACACTTAAAGGTTTTATGCAAAATTAAGTTATGAAAAAAATATTAACAACTGTATCCGTGTCCACCAAACGCAGCCCCTGTCCACCATGCAGCCCCTGTCCACCATGCAGGACACACATGCAGCCTGTGTCCACCATGCAGGACACACATGCAGCCCGTGTCCACCATGCAGCCTACCTGTGCAGGGGAGGAGAGGAACAGGAGAGCCGCCCAGTTGCTCATAGCACAGCACGGGGAACACAGGATAAGTTTTCATTTTAATTGCAGAGTTCCCGCCACTCACGGGAAAGAGAGCCGCCCGGGTGTATAGCGCGCAGCGCGAAAAAAAAAAAAAGGATAACCGTTTTCATTTTAATTGCAGAGTTTCCCCGCCGCTCAACGTCATATTCAGCCCTGCCCCCTGGCCGGGGGAACTTTGATTGACAGATCACCCGTCACCAGGATTGAACGGGTGATGTGTCTATCAAAGTCCCGGGACCAGGGGGCGGGGCTGAATCTGACAGCGAGGAAACTCTGCAATTAAAATTAAAACGTTCATCCTGTGTTCCCTGCCCTGTGCGCTATACACCCGGGCGGGTCTCTCTCTCTCTCTCTCTCTCTCTTCCCCCTCCGTAGTCACTGGGAGAAGGACTCCCTTAACACACAGGCTGCCCTTCCTCGCCAGACCTCAAAATCCACTCGCAAAATGCGAGCAGGCGAGTGGATTTTTTGAGGTCTGGTCTAAAGGATTTATATGGGCCAGTGAATAGGTAATAAGCCAGACTTGACTGATAAACTTGACGCGTTTCATAGCTATATGCCATTCATCAGGAGTTGGGTACTGAAGTAAACTGAATACAATCGGATATGTAGTATTAGTTAATATATTCTACCCCTAAGGGGAGAAAAGACCTCATGGGGAGAAAGATCTATTCTCACAGGTCGGCTAAAGCATGGTGCTTGGCTAGCATCAAGGAAAATGGGACCCCAAACTGGTTGCCTGTTCTCGAGCTGAGGCAAGGAAACCCACCCTGGCCAAGAAAACATCCACATAACATGCCGACTGCCACAAGACATTCCACATGTAAAGAGATGTGGATATATATAAATAAAACCAAAACCGATACCGAAACTGTCCGATACCAAAATATTTTTTTTATATATTAACCACTTCCCTACCCACCCATAGTAATATGATGTCCACAGATGGGCTGTCCCATCCTGGGTGGACGTGATATGACGTCCTGGGCTTCCCGGCCGGCTAGGGGGCGCGCACGTCCGTGGCATCGCTTGAGACCCAGTGCGCGTGCCCGTCGCCCGCGATGACCGCCGGGCACCTGCAATTGTCCGGAATCACAGCAGGACCATGGATCTGTGTGTAAACACAGAGATCCACGTCCTGTCAGAGGTGAGAAGACAGATGTTGTGTTCCCACTAGAGAGGAACACAGATCGGTCTCCTTCCCTTGTGAGTCCCCTCCCCATACAGTTAGAATCCCTCACTAGGGAACATATTTAACCCCTTCAGCGCCCCTTAGTGTTAACCCCTTCTCTGCCAGTCACATTTACAAAGTAAATCAGTGCAGTTTTATAGCATTAATCGCTGTATAAAATGTGAATGGTCCCAAAAATGTGTCAAAAGTGTCAGATATGTCCGTCGCAATGTCAGTCACAATAAAAAAAAAAAATCGCAGATCGCCGCCATTAGTAAAAAAAATAAGGCAATATATCTATCCCCTATTTTGTAGACGCTATAACTTTTGCGCAAACCAATCAATATACGCTTATTGAAAAAAAAATTACCAAAAATATGTAGAAAAATACATATCGGCCTAAAATTTGTTTAATAGATTTTTTGTGGATATTATAGCAAAAAGTAAAAAATATTGCATTTTTTTTTAATCTGTCACTCTATTTTTGTTTATAGTGCAAAAAAAATTAAAACTGCAGAGGTGATCAAATACCACCAAAAGAAAGCTCTATTTGTGGGAAAAAAAAGGACGTTAATTTTGTTTAGGAGCCACGTCACATGACCACGTAATTGTCAGTTAAAGCGATGCAGTGCCGGATCGCAAAAAGTGCTCTGGTAAGGAAGGGGGTACATTTTTTCCGGGGCTGAAGTGGTTAAACAAAAAAATAATTTGATATATAAAATTATGTTATATTCGTTATATTATTCATATTCAATGTAATCATTAATTTTATGAATAAAAGAATAGTACAATCCAGTAATGTAAATAAGTACTTTAATAAAAAGTAGACATGTGCTTTTGTTTTCGTCCGAATACATTTTTGTCCGAATTTCAGCTATTTTCGTTATCGTTTTAACAAACTAAAACGAAAGTGCAGAATACGAAAACCGAAAGATCCGACAAACAAATGCTTGATTTTCATTTTGATTGGTCTATTAGTCCAAGATTATTCTACAGAGCGAGAAAAGATTTGACATAGAGAATAGATTCGACATTATAGAGAGAAAAGATCGCTGCTGGAATTGGGTGGTGGAAGTAAAACAAAAATATTGATGATGAATGTTATTGGCCGATTGTAACCAAAGAGGAAGAGCAGTAAAATAGCTAGAACTAAATTGACAATTCAACATGAACGACAAAGTTTCGACAAAGCAACGAAAAACATACAAACATACAAACGTCGAATCTGTCATTGAAGGCTTAAAGCGGGGGTTCCGCGGGAAATCATTTTTTTTTATCTGTGCATCTACTGCCTTTAACATAGTTATCAGTGTACTCACGTCTCTGAATTTTAGAGCCATCCACATGCACATTTGGCCCTGAAGAATTATTTATAATAATTTGTCCTGTCAGGTTCCATCTTGCTTGTGGGCACTGTGAAGCCCACAAGCAAATACTTCCGTGATTCGGTAAATGCCGATATCCCAGCATTCACCGCTCTATCCCGCGCATGGGCAGTGTTATCAGCACAAGCTCACAAAGCACTGCAGCGGATCACAAAATCCTGCGATATTTCGTGATTCAGCGTTATACATCGTCTCCTGGGAAGCGAGACACTGTGCTCCCAGGAGACATTGCTGTCAGGTTTCATATCAGGCTAGCAGCAGACAACAGTTCAGGTGTGCTAATATGCCTATAGTTCCATAACAAGAGCACATACCATGAGCAGGTCTTGAGAAGCAGGTCAGCGCTGGACCAGCGGGACAGCTGGCACTTGTAGTTCACTGCTGAAGTAGGTGTTCTGATGAACAGGAAAGCTGGAACTTGTAGTTCACCGCAGGTGTGGATGTTGGTGGTGTTGCTGCAATGGATGTTGCTTACAGGAGTCAGGCAAAGTGTGGTCTAGGCAAGCCGGGTCATACACGTTTGAAAGGTACCAAATCGGAAGCAACAAGCAGGGTCAAACAAGCCGGGTCATACACAAAGTTTACAGATTAACAGGTCAGGCTGGATCTCACAAGGCAAGCAGAGTAACTCTATCACGAGCACTGATTGGGTGAAAACACAGGTGTTTTAAAGAAGAGCTGGCCAATCAGTGTTTCCCAGCCAAGGCTGTGTCAGGTGAGTGCGCTGGGTCCTAGAGGGATCCAGTACTGACAATTGCGATCTGGGAATGAAGTGACACGCCCACTCCCGCGGGAGTGATACCCGGAAGTGCCTGCTAATTTCGCCCGATTAAAAAAAGGTATTGAAATGATTTTTACATTTTTGCATAGCAGACTGTTTATGCAGTTGTGTGCTGGCCTGAATGAGCTGCAGTTTATTATGAGGGTGAACCTCCGCTTTAAGGTGTCTGTCAAATGTTCAAAGAAGATTAGATGGAGCAGCTAAACTGTACGATGCCGCAATCATACATTTCTGGTCAAATGCTCGGCCCATAGGCTATAGAAAATGTCTAATATTGGTTGACTAGTAATAATTAATAAATATAATTATGACTAGTCATACATCATAATTCTTCTATAGACGGAACATTCGAATGGAAATGTACGATTTGACGTACAGTTTCGCTGCTCTGTTGAATATTCTTAGAACATTCGACAGACACCATAAGTACTCAATGGCAGATTCAACCTTAATTCATTCGAATTTTCAGACAAATGCAATTTCTAACGAAAAATTAAATAAATAAAAACAAATTTCGGGAGTAACTAAATCAATTTATTTTTTCGGACAAAAACTAAATTCCGAAACAAAATATTTCAGTGTGCACATGTCTAATAAAAAGCAACCCACATAAATTGGACAGTGGACACAGAAGATAAAATCAAATAAAAATACAAAAATTATAATAAATAAAAGTAACTACAGCATATCCTGTAGTGCAGACTGCAGTATGTGCACATTGCACCATAACAAAATAAAAAAACAAAAAACAAGCATAATTAATAAATAAATATATAAAAATGCCAAAGACTAAGTCTAAGAAGCCTTTTTGTATGTTATTAATTTTCAACTTAAATCAGAACTAGTAATTCAGTTCTCTTTCCCTAAGGTGTCAGCGGCTGCATGTGTGATAAAAGTGTATGTAGATGCGGCTTACATACATAGTCATACAGTAGACCGCACTGTGTTCCGTTCCCCGGGTATGAGCGGAGACTTCCCGGAACACAGACTAGTCTACAGCAGCGGTGCTTAGCCAATCACAACAAGCAATGTAGACTAGTCTGTGTCTCTGGAAGTACCCGGAAAACACAGTGCGGTATAGTGTATAATAAAAAATATATATTGCGCTAAACTAAAAACGTTAAAAAACAATCTGTGCAGTACTACAAAATATGTGTGCAGTACTACAAAATGTGAGGCAGCCAACACAATAATGGAAAATTGCAAAAGAGATAGAGAAAAAGTGCAGCGCCAAAAAAGCGGGGTCCACCTGGATGGGGGATCCCTAATGTGGTGTAATCGTCGCGATCACAAAGTGAGCGTAGGATATCACATCCAATCCTCAGTGTATACAAATGAAAAAGCCAACATCAAAAAACAAGTACTATTGGTAAATATACAAATCAATAAAATAGCAAATGTTCCCACATATGAGTGTGAAGTGTATAGTCCCATTCAAACACACAGGAGTAGTCCTTATATTCTCATGGATGTATACAAGTACACCAACCCCTCTGTCAGATAGCAACGCATCTTCAGACAAGTAATCCTTGAAGTAAGGTAGAATGAATACGCTTACCAGCTGAAGTAGACCCACAGCTCACCATACGGTGGGGGGTCCCAAAGGCTTGTATGGGCCGAGTGCCCTCCCTTGACACCGTCTCGGATATGTGTCCTTATGCAGGCAACCCGGACGACATTGAGGTAAGATCTATATGAAATGTCCAGAAGGAATCTTCGATGGTGTTGTCTTGTAGTGATGGATCCGATCAGGGGGGGGGGGAAAAAAAAAAAAGAGAAAAAGGGGGAACAACTCCTCATAGCGTAAAAAAGTTTTAATTTAAAAGCAAAAAAGATACACACCACTTTAAAAAAGTCCAAACAGGAAATCCAAATGGGCACACATAGACACTGTCCAAATGGATAAAAAAAAAACTCCACAAATTCACAGCAATAATCCACATCGAAAACAAAAATGAGTCCAATGCGCAGTGGAGATGGTTAAGGTCCAGTAAACCCGACCGGTTTCGTCTTATAAGACTTCAACAGGGGTGTATAACTGAGCCCAAAGAATCATCTGCGCTTTAAATAGCCCCCATAATTATCCCCATGAGACCTCATTCTCCTACGCCTTGATTACTTCCGGCGTGCGTTCCAAATGACTTCACTTCCGCTCAGGATGCGCTCCAGGCACCAGGAAGTGACACGTCCAAATTTGCCTCCAATGGAATAGGTAATTCCCCCATAGTGGAGATCTCCCCCAATCCAAATGCTCCTCTAGGCTAGTAGGAGGAGATTGGAATCGGCAGCATCACCCTACAATCCGCCGTCACGTCAGTGGGGGGGGGGGTGCGCCACCGTCATACGCAATCCCCGCCCATCATGTACGCGATAAGGAAAAGAGGGGAGGACGCTGTAACCTCACGCGTCACTCACTTGTATCTCGCAAATCGACGTGAGTGCGCAGTGACGCAATGCGTTCCACCTGATGCGTTCCAATTGGGCTCATAGATCTTAAAGGGCTGGAGGATGGAAGTTGATTAAACTGTCAAAGGGGGGTTATTCGGAAGAAATTACTATAAAAAAAATCATAATGATTATATATCTTTTATAAGAGCCTCGTATTGTAGAAAAAGGCAGCTACAAAGCCCGCCCTTCTACATGCACGCATAGGCTGATTGAAATAGGAGGATGTCAATCTTTGTGAGTGAGATCGGTCTCATAAGGATATGTGGGTATAAACAACATAAATTATTCAGTTTTAATGAAACAAAACAGAAAAAAAAGTATAAGTATTCCTTATAGGTGATGATGAGAGTGTGCATGTTGGTTAGGATTGGTTAATAAAGGAATTCACATCCCATTCCACATTAAGGCCATAGGGCATGTAACATTTCAATTGGTATATCCAGAAAACTTCTAATCTGGATACACCCCGAACACTAGGTTCCCCTCTCCAGTGAGGGACGAAGTGATCGATGATCTAAAAATTAGTCCTTTCTACCTGTTTATTGTGCTGTTCCAGGTAATGTCTTGGCACTGTGTGTTTGGGATAGCCCTTTTTGATTTTGGCGATATGTTCACCTACCCTTGTGGAAAACCCCCGTATGGTGCGACCCACGTATTGTTTTCTACAAGGGCAGGTGATGAGATAAACAATATATCTAGTGGCACATGTAAAGAAATGCTTCATTGGAAATTCCAATCCCGTAACGATTGACCTAAAGTGGGTCGTTTTCCTTCTGTTACAATTATGTAAACATACCTTACATCTCCTACAGGGATGATATCCCTTGGAGAGAGGAAAGAAGGAAGGTTTAACCGGGGGGTCTGGTATGTTTGGTGCAATTTGATTTTTGAGGGACATAGCTCCTCTGTAAATCATACCAGCCTCAGGGGGGAGGGAAGGTCCCAATATGGAGTCACTTTTCAAAATCTTCCAGTGCTTCCGAATAATGGTTTTGATTTGTTTGTGTTGGGTTGAGAAGGTAGTGAAGAAGGAATTTTTAAATGTATTGTCTTGAGCCATTCTGGTTTTCTCCATTGTAAGTATTGACCTGTCCATGGTCGAGATTTTTTTAATCTCCTCATCAATTGCGCCACCAAGATAACCCTTATCAGTGAATCTAGATCTAAGGGTCTGTGCCTGAACCTGGAAGTCTTCCAGATTTGAACAGTTCCGTCTGATTCTCAGTAGTGTAACACCATCGGCGTTACCTTGTACAGAACGAGCGCAGCTGTATCATCCGTAGACAGCTGCGCTCCATTCAACACCCTGTCATCGACACTTTCGACGTGCCGTCGAATCCTGCGCCCCGTCCAGCATCCTGATTCCGTCATTTCCGACGCGCCGTCGAATCCTGCGCTCCACGCTGGAACGCGGAAGCGCGCCCAGCGTGTGTCCCGCGACAGGCCGGCTATTTAAACCTCCTCTCATGGCGGCTCAGTGTCTGGTTATTAAAGTTGACGCTCGCCGCCATCTGAGACCCAAGACCTCCTCCTGAGTCCCACAGTTCCTCACCTTGTTAAGGAGATCACCAGGCTCACAGCACCAAGTTCTACACCACGGACCCTGCTACTATCTATGACTTGCTGCTTGGCCACAGAGCTGGCAATCTACAGAATCATAGAGGCATCCTGCACCTGCTACTAACCACTTTCCAGGAAGGAACTGCACACCTGGTCACATCTAAACCGCAAGTATCCACAGCTTACTGTATCAAGCCTGTATACTCAGAATACTGTTCATCCTGGATTGCATACTATGATATATTCTTGATTGCCGATACCATATATTTGTAGAGACTGAGACGTATTACGAGGATTCTCAAATAACCTATGGTAGATGCACCACACCACCACCATAAATAGGAGATATATCGCAGGAGGTTGTGATGAAATAACCCATGAGCTCTGTTTAACATCATAGAGCAACCAGGTGGTTTAATCTGAGTATCCTCCAGAATAAATAATTACCATTTCATCTCCTATTCATGGTGACGGCGTAGCCGTTACAGAATAACCAGACCATATATATATATTAGATGGATCCCGCTGATTTAGCGAATCATCTACTGGGACTCACTCAAAGGGTAGATACCCTAACTAATTCTTTAACTGAATTCAGCCTAGAAAATGAAGCTCTCCGCCAGCAGAACCTTGCTCAGGTTAGAGAGAGACCAGAACCCAAGGTCTGTACTCCAGAACCTTTCTCTGGCGATAGGAAACTTTTCCGGCAATTCATCAGCTCTTGTCGCTTGATGTTCGAGCTACGTCCCCGTACTTACTATACTGATAGGATTAGAATTCTCACCCTCATCTCATACCTCAGGGGTGAACCGAGAATTTGGGCCGACGCCTATCTAGAAGAACACGGGGATCTCCTTAGAGCCCTGGACACTTTTCTCGCAGAAATGTCCCTCCTTTATGAGGATCCCAATAAACAGTTGACTGCTGAAAACTCCATCAGAAATCTCAAACAGGGGAAAAGACCAGTGGAGGACTACATTTCTGAATTCAAATGTTGGTAACGAGAGACCCAGTGGACAGATATCGCACTCAGGAACCAATTTCGGCTAGGCCTGACAGAAACTTTGAAAGACGAAATCGCACGTGTAGAACTTCCACCATCCCTAGAGGATCTCATGCAACTGTCCATTACCATAGATCGACGTATTCGAGAGAGAAGAGCTGAACGTGCCAATGCGTTTTTCCCTTCACCTTTCAGGAGAGCCAGATCTCCCCCCAAGGAGCTTCCGATGGAACTTGGTGCGATTAAAGGTCCATTAAGCACAGCGGAGAAACAACGCCGCAGAGACCAAAACCTCTGTATGTACTGTTCTGCTCCTGACCACGTTGTATCCACCTGTCCCCTTCTTAAGAGGAATTCAGAAGGTAAAGATCTCCACAGAAACAAATTTAATTTCACTGGAAGTATTTCTAACCGTTACATTATTATTCTTCTAACCTTACAGTGGGATCAAAAAACGTTCTCCATTGAAGCAATGGTCGACACTGGAGCCTGTGGAAACTTTATTGACTCTAAGATTGTAGAATCTAATAAAATACCTTGTGTGTTCAAGCATACCCCTGTGTCACTCACTTTCATTGATGGTTCCAGTTCCCCCACAGGTCCAATCACATTCCAAACCTCACCCCTTTGGGTGACTTGTGCTCCAGGTCATACTGAGAGTCTCATTTTTGACGTCATCCAAACACCTCTATTTCCAATAATACTCGGACTACCTTGGTTACGTCTTCATCAGCCTACTTTCCAATGGTCTACCAGTTCCTTAACCTTACAATCCTCTTACTGTAAAGAGAACTGTTATCCTAATTGCTCTATCTCCTTCACAGAAGTCTACCCTCCTGATCTTCCACCTCATCTACATGATTTCGCCGACGTTTTTAGCAAAACCAAGGCAAACTTGCTCCCCCCACACAGGATCTATGATTGCCCCATAGACCTTATTGCTGATGCACCGATTCCGACTGCTCGGATTTATCCATTATCCCAACCTGAACTTGTACACCTCAAGGATTACATTGACGAAAACCTCAAAAAAGGTTTTATCAGACCTTCAACCTCTCCAGCGAGTGCAGCTATGTTCTTCGTAAAGAAGAAGGACGGCTCACTCCGACCAATTATCGACTACCGTGCACTCAATAACATTACTATAAAGAACAGATATCCACTACCATTAATTCCAGAACTTATCGAACGACTCCAGACCTCAAAAATCTTTACTAAATTAGATCTGAGGGGTGCCTACAATCTTATAAGAATTCGATCTGGTGATGAGTGGAAAACAGCTTTCAAAACTCGCTATGGCCTCTACGAGTATACCGTAATGCCCTTTGGGTTATGCAACGCACCTGCAACTTTCCAATACTTTATCAACGACATTTTCCGAGATTTGCTCGACGTTTGCGTTGTGATTTATTTGGATGACATCTTAATCTATTCAGATTCTCCCGAAGAACACATCAAGCATGTACGCTGGGTTTTGGCCAGATTGAGAACACACTCTTTATATGCCAAACTTGAAAAGTGTGTTTTCAGTCAGCGCATTATTTCTTTCCTGGGATATCTAATTACCCCAAACGGAATACAGATGGAATCATCGAAGGTACAGTGCATATTATCCTGGCCTGTTCCCCATTCCAGGAAGGCTCTACAACGTTTTCTCGGATTCTCCAACTACTACAGAAAATTCATTAAGGATTTCTCTACGATCGTGAAACCACTGAACAATCTCACTAGTAGTAAGACGCCTTTTTCCTGGTCTGATCAGGCACAGAAATCTTTTGACCTTTTGAAGCTCAGTTTCACCTCCGCACCAATCTTACAACTTCCTAACCCTCTATACCACTTCACATTAGAGGTAGATGCGTCACATTTTGCTTTGGGAGCGGTACTCTCTCAACAAGCTTCAACTTCTGAACCTCTACATCCGGTAGCTTTCTACTCTAGGACATTATTACCTGCCGAAAAGAATTACCCCATTGGGGAAAAAGAACTCCTTGCTATAAAGGATGCCCTGAGCAATTGGAGACATCTCTTGGAAGGTTCCAAACACCCCATTACCATCCTCACTGATCATCGCAATTTGCAGCATTTGAGGGCCTGTAAAACCCTTTCCGCCCGCCAAGTCAGGTGGAGTTTATTCTTTGATAGGTTCGACTTCAACATCTCCTATCGTCCTGGTACTGAAAATGTCAAGGCTGATTCGTTGTCACGTATGCATGACAACCAGACAATTGAAACACCTCCCGTTTCTATAATTCCACCCGATCGATTTATTGGAGCATCTATTCCTTTCCGGGACCTACTGGTCCAATCTCTCCCTAGCGAGGTTCCCCTAATGCCCCAGGGTCTCAAGAAAGAACCTAACGGGTTATTTACCTACAACAATAAGATTTACGTTCCCGCCACCTTACAACCTCTACTTCTCAAACAACTTCATGATGCTCCTCTGGCAGGACATCCAGGAATAAGTAAGACCATTCATCTAATTAAAAGAAATTACTGGTGGCCCAAGCTTTCACAGACCGTCAGTGATTATGTCAATTCCTGCACAATATGTGCTGCCAACAAACATTCCAGGAAGCCGCCCTATGGTCTCCTTACTTCGATTCCAATACCTGAAAGACCCTGGGACGTAGTCTCTATGGATTTTATAGTCGATCTCCCCAGGTCTCAAGGTGCCAACACAATTCTAGTTACAGTAGACTTACTAACAAAGATGGCTCACTTTATCCCATTGAAAAATTTACCAACTGCTCTAGAAACCGCACAAGCCTTCCTTCAGAATGTCCTTAAGTTACATGGGTTGCCCTCCCAAATTATCTCTGACAGAGGCACTCAATTCATTTCCAGATTCTGGAGAGCCCTCTGCCAGGCCTTGCAAATTGATCATCGAATGTCCACTGCGTACCATCCTCAAACGAACGGACAGACAGAACGAGTAAACCAAACACTGGAACAGTATTTACGCTGTTATTGCACCCATCTACAGGACGACTGGCATCAATTTCTTCCTCATGCCGAATTTGCGTATAATAACGCTTCCAGTTCTTCCTCCGGATTTTCTCCTTTCTTTGCAAACTATGGGTTCCACCCCAGATCTGCTCCAGTTTCCGTTCTCCCTAACAATGTTCCCGCTGTGGAACATTACCTCTCCACCTTAAAAAGGACCTTAGGAATACTCCATTCTAATCTTTCTGCAGCCCAACAAAGACAGAAGAAGTATTATGACTCCCGTAGAACCCCACCTCCTAAATACAAAGTAGGAGATTTGGTTTGGCTCTCCACTCGAAATTTACGCCTTAACATCCCTTCAAGAAAACTCGGTCGCCAATTCACTGGTCCATTCTCCATTTCACATATCATCAACAACAATACCGTTAAACTACTTCTACCTCCGGATTGGAAGATACATCCTTCTTTCCATGTCTCACTTATTAAGCCTTTCACTCCTAATCCGTTCCCTAACAGAGACCCTCAACCCCCTTCTCCTGTTGAGGTTCTCGGTGAGACTGAATATGAGGTACAGAAGATTCTGGATTCCAGGAGACATAGATCTTCCCTGCAATATTTAATCTGTTGGAAGGGTTACAGCCATCTTGATGACTCCTGGGTAGATTCCTCCGACATTCATGCTCCCCGGCTCGTTAATCAATTCCACCGCAGATACCCTGATCGACCATCACCTTCTGGGTGTATATTTGGGACCCCCTTGAGGGGGGGAGTATGTAACACCATCGGCGTTACCTTGTACAGAACAAGCGCAGCTGTATCATCCGTAGACAGCTGCGCTCCATTCAACACCCTGTCATCGACACTTTCGACGTGCCGTCGAATCCTGCGCCCCGTCCAGCATCCTGATTCCGTCATTTCCGACGTGCCGTCGAATCCTGCGCTCCACGCTGGAACGCGGAAGCGCGCCCAGCGTGTGTCCCGCGACAGGCCGGCTATTTAAACCTCCTCTCATGGCGGCTCAGTGTCTGGTTATTAAAGTTGACGCTCGCCGCCATCTGAGACCCAAGACCTCCTCCTGAGTCCCACAGTTCCTCACCTTGTTAAGGAGATCACCAGGCTCACAGCACCAAGTTCTACACCACGGACCCTGCTACTATCTATGACTTGCTGCTTGGCCACAGAGCTGGCAATCTACAGAATCATAGAGGCATCCTGCACCTGCTACTAACCACTTTCCAGGAAGGAACTGCACACCTGGTCACATCTAAACCGCAAGTATCCACAGCTTACTGTATCAAGCCTGTATACTCAGAATACTGTTCATCCTGGATTGCATACTATGATATATTCTTGATTGCCGATACCATATATTTGTAGAGACTGAGACGTATTACGAGGATTCTCAAATAACCTATGGTAGATGCACCACACCATCAATAGGAGATATATCGCAGGAGGTTGTGATGAAATAACCCATGAGCTCTGTTTAACATCATAGAGCAACCAGGTGGTTTAATCTGAGTATCCTCCAGAATAAATAATTACCATTTCATCTCCTATTCATGGTGACGGCATAGCCGTTACAAGTAGTTGGCTCCGGGGCACAGAGCTCAACCAAGACGGATGATGACAGCTGTCAACTGGGATAAAACCATTACGGTCCGTGCTCTTGAAATAGGTTTTGGTCTTCAATTGGTTATCTTGTACGAAAATCTCCAAATCCAAAAAGTTTATGTTGGAAAAGCTAGCCTCATAAGAGAGACTAATCCCAATTTGATTGTGGTTGAGGCCGGACATGAACTCATCCAATGACCGTCGATCACCTCTCCATAGGAGGAGGATGTTGTCTATGTAACAAGCCCAGAGAACAATCTCTGGTCGCTCGCATAGACGACATCCTCCTCCCACTTGGCCATGAAAATGTTGGCCAAACTTAGCCCCCATGGCCACCCCTTTTTGCTGCAAATAAAATTTTCCACCGTACCAAAAGTAGTTATGCGAGGTGGCGAACCTTAAAAGGTCCAGAATGAACATTTTCTGTGCAATGGGGAGGTCTACCACTCTATCCAGGAAGCATTCCACAGCTTGGTACCCTAAATGATGGGCTATGCTGGTGTACAAAGATGCCACATCAGCTGTGACCAATAGAATATCCTCCGTGTACACCACTTCTTGTAATTTAGCAATGGTATGCTGTGTATCCTTCAAATAAGAAGGAATACTCCTGACAATTGGCTGAAGATGTAAGTCTATATATCTCCCCAACCGGGAGGTAACAGAATTCCGCTAATGATAGGACGTCCGGGAGGACAGGTGCTATTCTTGTGTATTTTCGGTAAATACATCACAGGGATGCGCGGAACTTTAGGAACAAGATAACAACGTTCCTTCTTGTCAAGTTTTCCTCTTCTGGCCCCAGTTTCAATAAGCTTTTTTAAAGAAGTCTTAAAACTGGAAGTGGGATTAGATGGTAATTTTACATATGTTGAACCGTCCCCCAAGATTTTGGACATTTCTTCATTGTATGCTGACTTGTCCAAAACCACCCCCCCCCCCCCCCCCCATTCCGCAGGGCGGATTACAAGGTCTTTCCGTTCGCACAACATTTTCAAACCAATTTTAATGTTAGGATCGGAAAAGGTCCTTTTTAAAAGGGAGTTTCTCAAGGTCTTTTAAGACCAGATCCCTAAATACTTTGATGCTGGATGCCATTGGGCAAGGGGGGTTGAAAGGGGATGGGTTTGAGAGTCCGGTGTGTACCACTTGAGTGGAAACTTCAGAAAGGTTGGGCCTGCTGGGGTTAGAAATGAAATACCTCTGAATACTCAAATTTTCTAACAAATTTCTGGACATCAATGAATGTATTAAACTTACTAATACCTTTTGGTGGAGCAAACTTTAATCCTTTATCCAAGACTGTTTTCTCTGCATCAGTAAATTCAATCGTGCTTAGATTGAAAATACCAGCAGCTGCTACACCCTTTTTTTTTTCTTTCCTGGCACGTCGCCCCCCTCTCAACCCCCTGTTTTGTTCTCCTCCCCTGGAATTGTTTGCCCTGTCCCCTGTGAAAATCCCCCGGGTGGGTGGATTTGGGTTGACTTTAATTATAGTTGTATGGGGGTCTGTCAAAATAGTCATCCTCCCTCTCCATGTATCCATAGTATGGTTCATAGGGCCTTGTAGGGTAATCACTCCTAGGTGTATAAGGTTCCCCTGTAAGTTGAAGAATTTATACCAGGACTCTAGGTCGGAGTCTCCCTGCTGGGGATGTACATCCCACCTTAATCCTCTGGGAACCATGCGTTCTTTTACATATTGCTCCAAGAACGTAACATCCCATTGTAGGTGTAGCTCTGAGGTCATCATGTTCTTAAGCCTGAGAAAAAGACCACCCATTTCAGAGTCTGTATTAAGAACTGTGAAAACTCCTTCAGTGTTGAATGATCGACTAGTGCGGTAGTCAAAAAACATCCATCTTAGAATGGCTGCAATATAGACAAATCCAAGTGAAAAATATATTGGTATAGTGTATAGTACTGGAGTATGTAGACAGCCACAGAAACAGAACATACAGTTTTGCACATGCAGCAGGCTGACAGCTTAGGGAGAAAAATAGTCTGGCCCAATAGCAACAAGCTATGTATGCACAGTAGTTCAAAAGCTGGAGTTCTTTTTTAAATTGAAGAAGTGCAAAAAACTGTAGAAAAACAACAATGAACAATCAACAAATGGCACAACTAGACAATTGGGACATATTAGGTAGTCAGTTCTACTATGTTGTATGTTCCAATTGTTTAATAGCACAGTCCAATATCAATTTACTATGTTCAACATGGTAAATGAATTGGTCTATGCTATGGATTTATAAAATCGATTTCAGTAAAAGTGGCAGATTTTGCTTTAAAAACAAAAGTTGTTCAGCTTTCTCATAGGAGAGACGGTTTCTCTTCTCATCAAGAATATGAGCTGCTAGACTGAATAGTCTCTCACTTACTCTGTACTGGTGCTTGGGGCAGATAAATATCTGAGAGCAATCTGTGCAAGCAAAGGAAAACGTTGTTTGTTTATGTGCCAGTACTCAGGCTGTTCAGCTAAATAAATGTCCAGCTGTTGGGTAGCTGCACTTATTGTGGCACTGCTATGGACCGGGTTGCATGCATGTAAAATTTCTTCAAACATATCAGATATGGAGGGAGTGTGTTCCTCTTTACTTGCATGCGACCGTTTCTTCTCACTTTCCTCTGTGCTACACCTCGAAACTTCACCAGATGCTTCCAAACCGGTCAGTAACGGCCTCCAGTAGAGTGGTTTTAGCCATTTTTACGCCATGGTCTGTTTCCAGAGGCGTCGTTAGACCCTGGCTAAGGAGGCTGGAGCCCCGAATGGGTCCCTGTAAAGCCCCGAGTCATGGGCATTTAGCTCTGCATTGTTAGCCCCGAGCCTTTTCTGGTCCTGAGTGCCGTTGATGGGAGGCAGATCGGTGCGCTTTGAAAATTACAGAACCGATGCTGTGTATCTCTCCCTCTCCCTCCTGTCGGCATCATTCCTGTGAATGTCACAGCGCACCGATCTGCCTCCCTGTTCTAGCCACGTGTGATCTCCTATAGGTGCCTGGTCTCCCCTAGCGCTGCCTGTTTTCCTCTTCCTGAAAGCTGGGGAATTCATCACACTGAGAGCGGGAGAGGGCTTGCCTGTCTTAATGCACAGGCACTTCTGCGAACTGCCCAGGGGTCCTCCTAGGTGCATGGGGGGCCTTTGAAGTTTCCTCCCAGCAGATTCGGGCAGCAGTGGTAACAGGTCTCCTCACGTTGGCTTTACAGGTCAGTTGTGTTATCTGTCTGTGCCTGCACTAATCTCTCTCCGTCCCTGACATCTTCTTCCCCTCCTCAGACACTATGTGGCCGTCCTGCTCCCTGTCCTCCTCACACAGATCCACTCCTCTGCCTGTCACACTGCTCCTCTGGTTGTTATCTCCCCCCTCCCTTCCCTGATTTTTCCCTGCAGACACTTCACTTCACACATGTGTGTGTGTCCCAGGATCTACAAGCATTACAAATGTCTGGAACCCCCCCACCTTGCACACCCCCAACACTGTCTCTTTACTAGGAAATGGAGATCTCTCCCCTCCCTGTCAGACAGCCCATTTACTTTTTTATACTATGGCTATCTATTACCATCTGAGAGTATGCCCCATGCCCATCTCTGATTATCCCTCTCCAGTCCCCCTGACAGCCATCTATCTGACCCCCACCAGCACAAATTCTCCTTTTTAATCCCTATACAGACCAGGATTTCCCCAGTCTCATTCCAGTTCTTCTCCACCCATACCCCATCTCATACCCCCCCCCTCTTTCTCCCCTACTACCCCATGGTTCTCATTCCCACCCCATTTTTTTCAGTGCTTAAAGATGAACCCCAAGGTGGAGCATATTACTACTGCTGCTTGTGTGGGTGAGAGATGTGTACTGTGTACTGCGCCAATCCCTGCTGACCCTCTTCTCCTATTCATCCCATGTGATTGGCGCAGTACACATCCCACATGCAGAAGTAGTAAGATGCTCCACCTCGGGATCCTTCTTTAACACTGCAAAGCACCAGAAGAGAGACAAAAACTCAAATGGGGAACGAAGATAGGAATTGTCATTCCTGTTGTATATTTAGCCCAGTGACAGCCTTCCAGAATAGATAGGATCTGTGACATCAGCTACCCTGCTTCAAGAGACCATATCTGTATTCTACATTGCTGCCCCTATACTGTACCCTCTAGCCCCCTGTACTATGTCCACTTACCCTCCCCCTGTACCGTATCTGCCTAACCCCACCATATGTGTCAGGTAGGTGGGTTTAGTGTTCAAAATTGATGGGCAATGGTAAGCCAGGCAGCAACCAGCAAGTGAGCTTACCCCCCCCCCCCCCACCACACAACCCCACCGCCCAGCCAAAAGACCCAGTGCCATGACCATCCCGGATCCAAAGCCGCCGACCGACCCCCCGCCGCCGGCCTTGGGCTGAAGCCCCTGGTCTTCTTGCCACCTAGCAACGCCCCTGTCTGTTTCCATCTCTTTTCCTAGCAGACACTTCAGTGCAGCAATCAAGGGAATAACTTCAGCAATGGAAGCATTAGTTGAACTTATTTCTTTTGTTAACTCTTCAAATGGGGATAGAAGAGACAAACTATTTTCAATGAACATCCACTGATGTGTGCTCAGTGTTGCCGGCAGCTCGTAATCTGCAATGTATGCAGCTAAAACACGCTTTTGTTCAAAAAGACTTTGCAGCATATAGAAGGTGCTGTTACAACGAGTCGCTACATCTTGCTGCAGTCGTTTCGGTGGCATTCCAAATTGTATCTGCAAAGCTTATGATCTTGAATAAGCAAGCGTAGAATGCTTAAAGTGACCCACAATTTTTCTTCCTTTTGATACGGTATCAGATATGGTGCGCTGACACAGCAATCCTTCATTCACAGCCAATTGCAGCGTGTGTGCCATACACGGTATGCTTTTAAGTTCACTGTCCTCCATTGCCTTTGCCATGTTTCGCACATTATCTTGGACAATCAAATGCACTTTAGACTTCTCAATGTGCCAAGTGTCAAGCATGGTTTTTAAAGCGTTAGATATTGCTGCTACAGTATGTGATCCAACAAACTCACGTGCGTTAAGTAGGATGTTTTGCAATTGAAATTTGTCATCTATCCACTGCGCTGTCAGGCTAAGCATGCTTGTTGGACTGGCGTCTGAACTCCAAATGTTGGTAGTAAAACTGATTGCTATGATGTCGTTAGTCATGAGTTCATTAACTTTTTTTTGCAAAACTGCAAAACAAATCAGATAGACAGGTATCTGCAAAGTAGCGTCTGCTCGGTAGTGAGTAACGTGGCTCAATATGTTGCATGAGTCTATGGAATCCAACATCCTCCACAACTGTGACCACAGATGGTGTTAAGCCTGAGGCACTTTTTGGAAGTGGCTCTGTTTTCTTGTAATCTGAATGCTGAACTGGATGACGTGTTTTCAGGTGGTGTAATAAACCTGTTGAAAAACTTTGGCACTCTACCCCCTCTTGAAATTTCTGCTGAGCAAAGATTGCAGACATGGTCCACCTTTGCTGGTAGCGCAGAATAGCATTTATTGATTTATAGTGGGAGTGAAATCTTAAAAAAAAAAAAAAAAGGGACAAAATCAATTTAAAAGCTAAACCCCGGGGCTGTGGTGGCTCAATGTGATTGGCACTGCGCTGATAAGCCATTCACCTCTGCAGCCAAGGGTTCGGATTCTGGTCTCGGCTACATGTGAATTGAGTTTGGTGGTCTCAGCCCGGCTCCCGGTGGGTGTGCTATGCAAGGTAAGCCTGTGCTTAGTACGCCCACCCCCCCTCCCCCCACAAAAACCACCACACTTGCACGCACACTAAAAAAAGAGAGGCAAAGGACCTACGGGGCTGGCTGGGCGGGCTAGACCCCCTCATAGGGGTAGTCCCTCTGCCCCATCGGGGTCCGGTAAGGTTAGGAGCAGGTAGGGCAGGGTGAGTGGGAGGCCCCCCCTCACACCCGCCATTGCCACCCGGGGGCATGGAGAAGGATGGCAGATTGCCTCTGGGGGGAGGGTCTGCCTACTCCTAACTCCTGCAGTCCGGCTCCTCTCTCGAGTTCACGCAGAAAAAAAATACACTTAAAAAATAAATAAAAAAAAGCTAAAACCCCAGGAGGCAGCTTAAAAAATAAAAAAAATAACCAAATTTTTATTTATTTTTTAACACAAGGTAGTTGTCTGCACTGCAGTACATCTGACTTGTACCAAAAAGATGTTTTTTTATAATTGAACTGATTAAATTTGATTTGAAATGCAAGGGATTACTTGCAAATTGCAATTGCCATTTTTTTTTTTTAGCTATTCTGTAGTATACTAGTATAAACTTAATGCACTTGTTCTCATTGAATTTGTCACTTTGTCAGCGTAGTATATAGTTATACAGTTATACTACACTGACATGACAGCAAGCGCATGAATTTTTTAAACATGACAGTACGCAACACAATAAAATATAATATATACTGTATTTATTGTAACGGAATGACCCATGATACTCTGAGACTTTTAAAGGATGCGGTGTACTCCTGTGCCAGCTTCACCAATGACTCTTGGGTCTAGGGTCATCCTATGTCCCTTAGGGCAGTGTTTTTCAACTCCAGTCCTCAAGGCACACCAACAGGCAAGTTTTCAGTATTTCCCTCAGATGAAATGGCTGTGGTGATTACTAAGGCAGTGAAACTGATAAAATCACCTGTGCAAAATAATGGAAAGCCTGAAAACATGACCTGTTGGTGTGCCTTGAGGACTGGAGTTGAAAAACACTGCCTATAAATTACATGAGATGGGACATACTGATAATTCATGTATTGCAGGATATCTTGAAATATTACAAGTTGTTAAAGTCTGACTCCAACAGGTTAATTGAAAGATGTTAATTGATGTTACATCACCTCCAGCTACCTTACCTGGCTGTAGTGATGGGGCTTGTGGTGATTACATTCTATTGTCTATTGTGTGATGCTAATGACGCTGTATTGTGTGAAAATCTATTGATAGATGTGTTGTGAGTTAGCAGTCTAAAGGTCAGACGTCTCTTTTCAGGTGTAATGGATTAGCACGTTAATTATGTTTACTAAAAGAATGTGCAATTTGTAGCAGCTTATCGCGGAATCAGAACGTCTGTCTAAGATGTGGAATGTGACTTGTCAGCTGTAGTAATTAGCTCATGTTAATTATGTCAGACTGGTGACGAAAAGTCTGTGGGATGTGGATTGAGGGGGACTCATTAAGCACCCATTGTGTGATGTTTTGGGTGGAGTGTTTCATAGTCCCTGCGATTACTGCAGTATGCTTTGTAACTGTATATAACCAGCCTGAGTGTACCATTAAAGCATTCATTCATTTTGGAACCAGAACCAGAGCTTGGTGTCTTGGTTACTCTGGGAAATGGAATGGGTCGTGTCTGCCGGATTGTGGAGTGTCGGATAATCGTAAACAGTGGAGCACGTTACATTAATTAAGTATATATTATATTTATTGCGTACTGTCAGGTTTAAAAAAATTCATGGAGCTTGCTGTCATGTCAGTGTAGTATAACTAAGCATAAAATACAAGAATTACCCTTAAGAGGAACCTCAAGAAGGAGGTATCCTAAGGGTAGCAGGGGGCTACTATAGGTAAAGAAGGGCTGTACTCAGAGTTAGAAAAATTACCAAAATATTTTATTAATAGAAATGCCGCTACAAGACAAAATATATTAAGCAGTTAAAGTGCTAGTGCAAAAAATTTGTAAACAATTGATCTCAATATGTGAGCAATATGCACCAGTAAGATGCTACTGTGTGCTGGAAATAAACATACATGAAAGACAATAACAAACATAGAACATATATAGACAGACAGTCCGGTCGCTTGTGTAATCACATCCGCTGTAATTTCCAGTCGGAATATACCGAAATAAATGTATGTATAACCTCTGAATAAAAAATAAGGTATATTTACAAAGGAACAGAACAGCAGATGTGACCCCGCGGGAGGTAGGAAGATGGATGGTGCAAGGAAGGGGGATGGGAAATGCCTGCATATATTAATTAATAATGAACAGAGCAAGAGAGCCCGCCCTTTAGGGTGAATTATACTCTGGACCTATGTCCTGCTGCGGCATACGTGTGTTCCCCGATCGTAATGGAACGTATCAAATCTATAGATGCGGATAGTCAAAGCAAAATGACATCACTTGAAAAATAAATTGAACAAAAGATTGTCTGATAGATCTATATGATGTGACTGGCGGCCACAACTATTGATGAGTGTAACTGGACAGTTCCCATACAGGTTATTTCTTCATCAGGTGAACATGGATGCAAAACCAGGTGAGGAATCGAAAATCAGATATGTTGTTCATGTTAGTCTTACCATTTCCATGGTTTAAAGCAGGGGTGGCAAACTCAAATTCATCGGGGGCCGCATTAGCAGTATTGTTGCCCGCAAAGGGCCGGTTGTATCTGTAAGACCATGGGTCTTCAAACTACGGCTCTCCAGTTGTTCAGGAACTACAATTCCCATCATGCCTAGTCATGTCTGTGAATGTCAGTGTGTTACAATGCCTCATGGGATGTGTAGTTCTACCACAGCTGGAGGGCCGTAGTTTGAGGATCCCTGTGTAAGACTATGTGTCCACTATTACCATAAATAATTGTCACTGCATTTGTTTATTACTGGTATTATGAAGCGCAGGGTTCAGGAGTTTGCTGTGTACGAAATGCAGGATACAGGAGTATGCTATGGACCGTGTGCAGTATCTGACCTCTGCACCCTCCACTCTCCTTCCATCCTCCCATCCACCCTGGGATGGGATGGGGTGGGGTGGGGTGGAGTGGGGTAGGATGAGATGGGATAAGGTCGGGATGGAGGTGGATGGAGGTGGATGGGGTGGGGTGGGGGGGTGCCGTAGGATGGGATTGGGACGGGATGGGGCGGTATAGGATGGCATGGGGTGGGGGTGGAGTGGGATGGGATGGGGTAGGATGGTATGAAATGAGATGGGATGGGGTATGGTGGGGTGGGATGGGATGGGCTACCTAACATACATGGACCTACCTGACATACACAATGACTTCACCTACCTGACATACACTGACCTCGCCTACCTGACATACATGGACCTACCTGACATACATGGACCTACCTGACATACACTGACTTCACCTACCTGACATACATGGACCTACCTGACATACACAATGACTTCACCTACCTGACATACATGTAACATGGACCTACCTGACATACACCCATCATGTGTCACGGCAGCCAGCCAGCGAGGAGGAGAGGAGAGCCGCCCACCCGAGCCGGTGTGCTGTCATATTCTGCTTCCTAGTGCATGGTGTGGAGGAGGATTGTAATTGCCGCCTTCTGGAGTCTGCGGCGCCTATGATGGACGTCACATGTCCCGCGATTGGATGTCCGGGATGTCAATCATAGGAGCCAGGTGTACCAAGATGGCCGACCGCTCCTGAGCTGGGTCGAAGCCGCGGCCTTTCCTAAGGCTGAGGCATCGGTGCGCTCCACGGATCACGGATCGGTCACGATTCGTTACACCGCTAGTGTCAACGGACGGCCCGTTGCGCGGGCCACATGGCAAGGTCTGGCGGGCCGGATTCGGCCCGCGGGCCTTGTGTTTGCCACCCCTGGTTTAAAGCATAACGGCACTGACGTCCAGTAGATACAGGGTAAAGTCTACCTGATATTGGAGAGGTTGTGTAATCCGTGTCCCCAGAAGATCATCATTGATGGTATTAATCATAAGATAGACGCTGCAGGTGATTACATGGACTCTGTGCTCTTTATGGGAGACGCTCATGTGTTGTTCCGTTAACACAAACCTGGCACGCTGCGCCGTACCATCATACTACTGGTCCCAAAGGTGGGGGGTGTGGCGTCCGGAGGCTGTGACGTCAACGCGCTTCGCAACGTGGTCACTTAGCTTGTCTGGACGTTATAGGAGAAGGGGCCCTGCATCGCTCCTTATGTGCCATAGATGCACGCCCATAGTATAACTCTACTACTACGTTGACAAAGTGACAAACAAGCGCATGGATTTTATAGTATACTACGGTCTTCAGAATAGCTAATAATAGCATGCAATTTTTAATCCATTCCATTTATAATCATATTTAATCAGTTCAAGTATATATATTTTTGCTACAAGTCAAAGGTACTGCAGTGCAGACAGACATTTTAAATACTAGTATTGCATGGCAAAAGAAGAGTGCTGGCTTGTTGTTTAACAAAGGCCAAGTAGTAAGTAATACATGGTTGACTGCTATCAAGAGAAATATCATCATTTCATTTTCAGACAGTACTATAATGAAATAAATATACTACTAGTTGGATTGTTTGTCAGTTTAAGTAAGGCAAAAGCCGCAATGCTCACTGACGAATAGTAGTAATGGTAGCCACCCAGGAGGGACAGTGCCCACTCTTGAACTTGAGTATGCTATGTGCAGCCCTCTATGAAGCCATCTCTCGGGTCCCAGCAGCGTCGCTCGGGTCCAAAAAAAGGCCCAGACAGCTGAGCTGTGGGAAGTGGGCTGGAAGATAACAGCTCCACAATGTGATGGAACAGGGTTGCTGCTCTCTACTCTTCCATGATGGCTGCCTCGTTGGGGTTGTGACTCACTCTCACTTTCCTCCTCTGCTCTGGCGCCCAAGATGTGTCAGTGACCTTATCATCATCATTTCCTCCATCCTCATTACCACTGGAGACATCTTGGCAATACACTACGGCTGGGGGAACATGACTGCCAAATTGTGTACCAGTGTTCCCCCCCTCTCCTCAACCTCAGAACCAACATGTGACTCGAGTAATGGCTGTACATCATCAAGAAGCACATGGCTGATGCAGTGTTCAAATAACACTGCTGACTCCTCCATGCCTGATCCTGGGGCTATGGCAAGAATAGCTGTCAAACAAAAACAAATCTCCTGTGCTCCGGTATTTTTTGAAAAATGCTATGAGTTGCTATAGTTCAATTAGACAATAGCTTCCAAGGAGGCAGGTTTTGCCACTCTGGCAGCTGCAGGGGACTGCGCACTAGTCTCTGCTTGGGTGATGGAGGATGACGGTTTAGTAAGCCAGTCCACCAACTCCTCTGCATGCTGTGGCTGGATAGCACAGGCAACATCATTGACATGAGGAAATGATGCCCTGCCTGAGGACTAACCATGTCCACCTTTGTGTACATGGATGCAGTTTAATCAATGGGAAGTGGTGTTTGGTGCACTTTAATTTGAGTATTCACAACACAAACACACGCAACGGATACACTATAATATACTGCGTCAAACATGCACTAATGCACAGAACTATAGGGTGGTCACTACACTCACAATGACTGAACTATTTCTACATATTTCTACATCGGTCCGTCGGACCAATTCATCGGACATATCTCCTCGTGTGTACGCAGCCTAAGTGTAGCAATAATTTGCTAAATGTTGTACCTTCATTAAATGTAACCATATTGCGACACTTAGAGGCTCCTCTTTTTTTTTTTTTATACTCAGTCGTGACATGACGCTACTCTTATATCAAGACATCGCTTGTATATCAAGTCAAAATGTATTAAAACATTTTGCTTGCCTTACGAAAAGGCTCTCAAACCAAGTTACTCTCAAACCAAGGTTTTACTGTACTTACACATTACGGCTAAAAGTTCTACAGAATGTAAACCATTTTAGGCAATTATGTGCTGATGCGTGGCAACAGTTTGAGGAACCTTTTCTGTCCCAGCATGACTGTGCCCTTGGGCACAAATGCAAAGTTTAGTCAGTTTGGTGTAAATAAACTGACTTTAGTCTTAATGAACACCTTTTAGATTAACTGAACCCTGTGCTTGCATGCATTTCCTCCCACATTTCAAAGACAAAGTACAAGGTTAATGGGATTTAAATTGGCTGTAGTGTGTGTGTGTGTGTGTGTGTGTGATTATATATATATATATAATCACACACACACACACACACGTATGTGAAGTGGGGACCTTTAGATTGTAAGCTCCTTGAGGGCAGGGACTAATGTGAAGGTACAAAATGTAAAGCTCTGCAGACACTGGAATTGAATGTCCTACAAGCTTATATAATTAGGTAGGAAGGAAGTTATCTTTACCTAACTACAATAATGTGGATTAACCCATAAGTACCGCTTTTTGGTTTCAGGTTAGATTAGAAAAATGTATATTCCAACCATTTGCTAGGGTCCACTGCACATTGGACAATGTTTTTTTTCCTTGCTGAATAAGCTCATCTGTGCTCCTATAGTTGTTTTCTTGCAAACATTAGACACAAGTCCACAAGAAGTGATTGATTTGGCCATAACCCTATAAACAAGGCTTAATAAAAAAAAGCAGTGACATTAAATACCATTTATGCACTGAACAAATAATTGTTTTTGATGCAGAGCCATATGGCCCATAACATAATGTAATCAAAAAGCAATGTTCTTATATTTACTTCTGCCACAAATAGTTCAATGGATTCAACTAATCAGAATCAATGTCCCAGATTATCATGAGTCCTAAAATGACTTGTACCTTACAACAGCACATGAACTGGGATTCTGTAGCCAGGAAGATACAGAAAGTTTGAGTGCATTTCACCTCATATTTCATTCTGAATGTGGAATTGGCAAATAAAACCTTAGAGCAAAGAATTTTTGTTAGCACTGGATTATCTGTGTATTGACTTAAATGCTGACACATAAGAGGAAAAATAAAAACACATTAAGCACAAGAAAAGGTATTTGTAACGGAATGACCCGTGGGACCCAGAGATTTTTGGGGGATGGGGGATACTCCTGTGCCAGCGGCACTAAGGACTCTTGGGTCTAAGGTCAGCCTGTGCCTCTTTTGTGCATAGAGTGGTTGATAAATAATAATTCATGTATTTCAGGATATCTGTAGGACTATTTTAAGTTGCTGATTCTGAACTCAAAGGGTTAATTGTAGATGTGACTCTTTCATACTGCTAAATGATAATTCATGTTTTATCGGAGATCTGGACATTTAACAAGCTGTAAAGGTCAATGTTTCATTTAATGTGAGGACACATGCTTTTTTTTTCCATTTTTTTTCACATCAGCCCAAACCAGACCTTAGAGACCAGCTCATGGTAGGTTGCTTGTTTGTCTCCATTTGACTATATTGCATCATCTGTGGTACTTTTATTAAATTATACATGTTCTCCCCCTTTTTTTTTTTAATAACTATTGCCACCTAGTATAGCGGGTACTACTTATGCCTCATGAGAAATAGAGCGAGAGCTGGCCACCTTCGGCCCAGGTACTAAATTTCGTCTTTTTTTTTTTTCTCCGCCAGGATTTTCGCGAACAATTTAATATCTGCATTTAATAGTGCAATGGGTCTGTAGCTTGAACAGAGTGAACTGTCTTTCCCTTCTTTTAATAATATCGCAATGGATGCATTGAGTGCATCCTTGCTTGTTTTAAAATCTGATCCCAAACCATTAAAATAATTACAAAGCCTGGGGACCAGTATGTTACTAAATTTTTTATAATAGAACACTGTAAACCCATCTGGTCCCGGGCTTTTCCCAACTGCCGTATTTTTTAAGGCCATTCTGACTTCTTCCTCGGTTATGGGCCTGTCCAAATGGGCGCTTTCATTATCGTCGATCTTGGGTAATCTAGCTTTCTTCAGAAAGTCTCGGATTTTGGCTTCTTTTTCGCCCCCCTGCCATCCCACCTGATTTATATTATACAGATTCTCATAAAAGTTCCTAAAAGTTGCAGCAATGTCCTGGGTGGAATAGACCAGGTCGCCATTTGACTTTTTAATTTTTTCTATATAGGGCCAGATTCAGGAACACTTGCGCTGGAGTATTTCGATATGCGCCGCGTAACTGTGATGATGCGCCGTCGTTTCTATGTGCCCGTACCCACCAAACTAGATGCGCCCAATAACGGGTCATTTGCGACCGGCGGAACGTTCCGACGCCAGAGTATCGTCAGCGCTTAATTTCGCTGGGCGCAACAGTCGCGCCTATTGATTTCCCCTGCAAATATGCAAATGAGGGAGATTTCCCAATTCACGAACGGATTAGCACCATACGCTGGCTACATGCGCCGCGCGTATCTCGTCTGTCCGGCGCAAAGTTATTTCTACAAAAGGCTGCTTTATCTTTACTCCAGACGGTCACAGGTCAGCAGGAGAGCAGCTACAGCAGCGTTACCGACGATAAGAGCTAGCTGAGCACCCCCACTTGCAGGACAACACCTCTGTCCATGCTTGTCTGTCAAATTTTACAGCCATGGAGGAAGACATCATAGGTCTCCATAGCCGAGATGACGGCTGACAGCTCCTGGCCATTAAAGTTCAGCTTTCTCCTGTGTGTTTGCGGGGAACGGGAGCAGCCATCTCAGAACAAAAGTAACATCACTGCGGGGAGGGGGAGCAGGATATACTTTAGTGCCGGAATGGCGCTTCTACGGGCGCATTTAAACGCCCAACGGAAGGCACTGCGCTGTTGTTTCCCGTGAAGTGGTGCCGACGGAAGTTGTGAGCATGCGCACAAAAGGGGGCGAGTGGAGCCTCACTCACTGCGCATGCTCCGTGGTTTATGCGCTGAACGTAAGCCTCTGCACTGGGCTCCGCCCATCATTTACATATGATCACACCCACTTCCCCTTGCGTCGGGTTACGCCAGCGCATTATCGTTACTCTGGCGCAAGTTTACGCGCAACTGCTATGTGAATAACAGTACTTGCGCTGAAAGGGTCTTCAGAGTAACGTAAATGAGAAGCGTTACTCTGGAGCAAAGATGCTCTGATCTACCTGAATCTGGCCCATAGTTTCTAGTTTTCTTTTTGAGGGCCATTTTTGCTAAGTGTTTGCTGGGTTTGTCTCCCCAAAGGTATCTCTCTCTGGCAATGCAGTTGAATTTTTTCTTAGTATCTTGTTCTAGGATTCCCTTGAGTTCATCTCTTTTTACGGTAAGATTGCGATATATCTCATTAGAGGGCTGTTTTTTGTGTTTTTGTTCTAGGAGGGCAATTTCGTTGACCAGTGTATCCCACCTCCTGCACCCATCTTTTTTTCTTCTCGCCCCCTCAGAGATTAAGATTCCCCTGATATACGCTTTATGCGTCTCCCAAAGGGTAGCGCTAGATGTCTCCCCCGTATCGTTTATGAGAAAAAATTGTTTAAGTTCCTCTTCCACCCTATGCGCCCCTCCTACCTCACGTATCAGATTTTCATTTAAATGCCACGTTGGGGGTTGCTTTCGTGGTGGGGAGGTCTGGATCTTCATAGTAATTGGCGCGTGATCGGAAATGGTCACTACTCCAATATCAGTTTCCTTGATCTTATCTAACAGCTTATGGTCCACTAATGTGTAGTCTAGCCTTGAGTACGTTCCGTGCGGAGGAGAGAAAAACATGTAGTCCCGTACATTGGGGTGAAAGGCCCTCCAAGCGTCAACCAATTGGCACTCATGCATCCTTATTTTTAATTTCTGCAACTGCTCGTTTGTTGTCTCCTTCACACGGGACGTACTGTCATCTCTAGGATTCAAACATAAATTAAGATCTCCCATCACAATCATGTGTCCCTCCGAGAAGTTTTTTAACTTTCCCAGTATTCTTTCGGTGTATTTGATTGGGTTGGCATTGGGGGCCTATATATTTGCCAGGGTACAGACCATACTCCCAATTTTACCTTTGAGAAATAAAAATCTACCCTCTGGGTCTGTCAGCCTTGTCTCCAAGACAAACCCTGTACCATTTGCAAACCCAATAGCCACTCCTCGTGCCCGTTTGGAAGTGGAATCCCCATAATACCATAATGGGAACGTGGGAGAGTATAATCTAATATTTGAATCTAAAGAGAGATGGGTCTCCTGTAAGAAGACGACGTCCGCCTTGTAGTGTTTAATCTCATCTAGGACTTTAGATCTTTTCGCTGCTGAGTTAAGACCTTTGACATTATATGAAAGAAACTTCAGCTTAGCCATACCTTCCTACCGGTCTATATATTCTTCGTTCCCATATAGAACCCAGGGGAGCTACAAATCCTGTCTTTGCCGCCCGTCTGAGCCATAAAGGATCCCCCACCCTTTCTCCCCCTCCCCCCACCCTTCTCCTCCATCCCCCATCCCTAAACCTCCCCCCTTCCCTCCCCCTCCCACCCTCCCCCCCCTTGGCCCATTAGGGACCACAGCCCCGTGGATATCCTCCCTCCTTATTTCCACCGGAACTTTTGAATGAGGTGGTGCCTCCCCCCGCCCCCCCCCCCAACCTGGGATCTGAACAGTGGTCTACTGCCGTTTCCGTTGAAGAAAAGATGCTAGTGTGATCTCTTTTAGGCCACACACCCCCACCCCACGGATCCCCCCACCACCCCCTGCCCTACTCATTTTTTCAGTGTAGTTGACTAAAGATCTGGAAAGCTTAATCTACCCATCCTGGCAAGTCTAGCACTGGGATATTCAATTTGGAACAGAACCCAGGTAAGTCCTCCGGGAAGGTTAGTCTGGCTGACACCCCGTCTTTCTGACCGATGAGACACGCCGGGAATCCCCACTGATATTTGATGCTCCGTGTCTGCATCTGTTCCAGAAGGGGTTTTAGACATCTCCTTCTAGCCAGAGTTTCCCAGGCCAGATCTGGAAAAATCAATATCTCAACACCCCTATAACACAGAGGGGGGTTTTTCCTGAGTCTCGACCAGATTTCTGCTTTGTCCTCGTAAAATCTAAATCTGACAATTATGTCTCTTGGTCTAGCCTCCTCGCCGTTGTTGATCCTGCCTGTACGGTGTACCCGCTCAATTTTGAGAGGTTCTTCGGTATCTTGTTCAAGAAGGGGGATAAATAAACTGTTTAATATTGTTTTCAAATCTTCCCCTCTTTCCTCTTTGATGGATCTAATCCTTAAATTTTTTCTTCTGTTACGATTCTCCTGATCTTCTAAACGGTATTTTAGTGTCCTCTGGTTCTGATGGATGGTCAGATATTGTTTTTTTAATTGGTTTATTTCAAGTTCCTGTTGTTTCAGCCTGTTCTCTGCTTCTTCTACCCGCGTTAACAGATGACTCTGAGGGTGCTGATTTCGTCCTTAATACATTTTTCCAACCTCTCTTCCAGTCCCCTCAGCATGTCTTCCAATTCGCCCTTAAGTGGGATCTGCGTGTCTGTGCTTCCCTCCACATATTGAGTCTGATCTTGTTCTCCTTCTATTGATATATCAGGGGTTAGGGGTTTAGCACCCCCCGCCGCTTTCTTAACTGTACCCATTTTCTCTGTTTTTTTGGTATTACCAGGGCTTTTAGTGTTCCCCTCCTGGGTCATGTATTGTTTTATTGTACTGGTGGTAGGGTTGTTCTTAGGGGTTTTCGGGGCGGAGCCCCTTGTTTCCTTACTCATATTGCAGTTTTTTCTTGCCCGGATTCGCTTCCCCAGTTTTAACTGTATTCGCTTCTGGGATTACATCAGTCTACTGACCTGCAAGTAGGTCCTATCACATTTAGATATTATCATACGTTAGCCAGGTGCGAGATTTTTTACGTGATCTCCTGCTCTATCTGGGCATCGAATAGATTCAGCCCTCGCCCCCCCCCGTAACTACCCTCCCTGCCCCTTTTCTTTTTTTTTTTTTGTCAGATTGCTGGATGCTCAAGTACAGTGAGGAGATTGGTCATCATTTATAATTAGATTCAGGAGAGCTTCCTGTGGTTGACTGCTGTATTGGAGAAGGGAGGTTAATTAACAACTCTCTTAAGGTTATTCCGGGAATACTCAGGATAATTGTAAGACTCCCCTTTTATTCTAAGGGGTCTACAGCCTTTACTCTGGGTAATCAAGGCCCATGGGGTCTTAATATGTCCCCGTTCACTTTCTCCTACACCTTAGGGCGTGCCTGAAACCCCTCGGAGCTATAGGGCTGTTATTTTATTTTATGCCTCCCCGTATCTCGATACTATGGAGTGTGTAGACCAGTCCCACCAATCCTGTTTGATTTATTAGAGTCCCCTATTTCTGTTACAGAATTACCCTCAAAGACTGGGGTGTGTGACCTCTTTACCAGAATATAATAGCCTGACGCGAAGCAAACACTCCTGGAAAGGGTCCCCCTTTTTTTAATTTTTTTTTTTACCACAGTGATTCTAAACTTGGAATATAATGCTACTATCTTCAACTCGCTGCAGTCATTCGATCTCCCCGGTTAATGCTGGTGGGCACATAATAGTAACGCATCTAGTACAGAGAGAAAAATAAAATAAAAAATGCAATAGGGAGGTATATTGCCCCCCTCCTTTGGGGGACTCTGCACGCCCAAATGAACCCCCCTACCACAGAGGGGAGACTTGACAAAACGGTATTAGGGCCACAAGGTGTCCTAAGAGCGATAGAAGGGTTTTTTTTTCCTTCCTTTTCCCTTCCTGTGGTGAGTTCCTCAAGCCGCGTCTCTTCCCGTATTGGGCTCTTAAGATCCTAAACAGTCTCTGTACAATGTTTAATACACGCTTACCAGGCTTCAGATTCCGACATCATACATGAACTGAGAAAAATTAGTAGATATTACCTGCCGTCAGCAGTGCAGGGACCGGAGATCAGAGGGATCCGTGTCATGGGGCATTGATGTAATCTGAGCCATTACGGTGGGCTTTGCGTTGCCTCCTGCTCCATGTGCTCACCCGAGCAGTGCCAATCGGTCCATCGGAAGGCTCCGAGGGGTGCGCGGTATGTAGGAGCCCCACAAGGAAGATTGGACTCCGAGTGCAGGGACAGCCGTCCGATGTCTTCGCAGGCGCGCTACCTCTCACTCGGCATAGGCTTCGCCTCTGCTCCGCTCGACGGATCCCTTGGCGTCCTCCCTCCCCGAGACCCAGGTTGACTCGTGGTGCGGGTTCAGCCCCTCCCTCGGCGAGCACACATCATGTGCTTCCCGTCATGACGCCTGAGTACTGGGTGAGTGTCGGGACACATGCTTTTGAGAGGTGTTAATTGCATCTGCTCCAAGACATTCCATTATCCATTGTGTGAGGCTTTTGTGGATTGGAACTGAGAGTCAGCCTGGCTCCTAGACCTCTCATTATGTATGGTAATGCCCTCACCACCAGCCATCTCTCTATTCTTTGTGCTAATTGAATCTATTGTGTGTGTGATGATGCTCTGTGTTTACGCTTAAGAGATTGTGCATTGTTAGCAGATAATGAGGAGCCGGGGCATCTGGACTCCTCATAATTAGCTCATGTTGATTATTGTTCTGGTTACCTCTTTGCTGTATATAAGATTGTGGTTTTGGTTCTATTAAACATTCCATACTTAGCACACAGACAAGTCTCATCTCGTTGTTTGTTGATGGCAGCTGGAATATCTGATATCTATGTCCAGACCAATAGGAAGCGGTATATGACGGAAGCACTCAGTCGGAGTGCGGGGACATTCCGTGACAGTATTGTAATGAAAATTTGCAAATCTGTTGCCCCTGGCACAAAAGTACAATGCATCACGACTGTTGCAGTTATTGGTGACAGCTATGAATACATATAGATTTATATTTTTACATAATTCCGCTATTAAAAATATAGATTTTGATCCAGATAAATATGGAATAATACATATAAGTATTTACCATTTTCTGTCTAAAGTAAAACAGTGGTCATGCTATGTACTGTATATAAAATATTTACATATCCTTAACAAGCAGGGAATGAGACTGGAATGCAGTGGAGAGTTTGGCTGCTGTTTCATAGTGGGTGGGCTATGGATGCAGTGGAGAACAGGCTGGGGTACAGAGTGAACTTGGTGATTGGTGCAGTGGTAACTTGGCTGCGAGTACAGCAGAGACTCAGTGACAAGTTAAAGCAATTGACTTGAGACCAAATACGCTAGTGATAAGACTTCAACATCAGGAGTCCATCTAAAGCCCCATACACACGGTCTGACTTTTTGCCAACAAACTTCAAAATGAGCAAGTTTTCCAAAAAATCAGACCGTGTGTACGCTCCATCGGAACAAACTTTCGGTTTTCAGCGGACAAAAGTTCACTCTGCAAACGGACAAACTTTTCGGCAACAAAAGTCCGATGGTGCAAAGTCCTATCGTGTGTACAGAAATCCATCAGACTTTTGTCCGAAGTGCAAATACACATGCCCAGAACGAATGTTAAAAATCAACCAACAATAGCAGAAGTTGACCAAAGGGTGGCGGTAAAGAGCAGAAAAACCACGTGATGTTGGCAAAGTTTTAGGAAAGCTTGCAAAAAAGTCAGTGTGTATATGCTATGGGTGTGTCCGGCCAACTCCCTTCAGACAAAAATGCAAGGAAAAGTTTGTTTGAAGTCCGACCGTGTGTACGAGGCTTAAGACACATGTACCATATAATAGTTCAATGCTAGCCCCTCACTCTCAGGAAATCAGAATAAGTGCTTCACTGGCTGGTCAAAGAATATTTAATAATTTTCACATTTAGCCCCAGGACAGATTAATTTTACTTACAGGTTACTACATTGTGTTTTCAATAAGTATATATGTTCAATAAATTACTTCAGCATGTAATTGTAACTTTTTACATTCTCTTCAACACATATGTTATTCTAATATATTGTATATAGGTGGTCTATAGGTTCCCCCCCTTGATGTCCCTGCCTGACAATATTTTTTTACTTACCTTTTTCTAATGTCTTTCTGGCCAGTCACTTGCTGGGTCATGTTTCTCATTGGTCCTCTCCCAGGGGAGATGTTCCCAGGGGCTGTTCTCAGGAAGCAGTCTCCTGCTATACGGCATTCACAATCTTTCCTAAGTCTTTAAGGTTAAGTGATTCTGGCCATCATTTAACACAGAAGTCGGACGCTGGCCATACATTGTATTGAAAAGGTACCATGGGTGCCCTGGGTGAGGGCACATTTGGAGGATCTGCCCAATGCTTGTAAGGTTCTGATCCAACGTTTTTAAACTTTTTAAACTTTTGCAGAATCTGTGCAATTGTCCTTTTTAGAGATCCTTGGTTTGCTTTGCTTCATCTTAAGCCTTTAGTTCTCACTAAAACCCAATTCAAGCTAGCAACCAATGTCCTATTAGCAGGGCCGTCTCTACCATAGGGCAAACAGGGGCAGCTGCCAAGGGCCCTGTCACTGTTGGGGGCCCAAAGCAAAACATTTTTTTTTTTTTTTTAGGGGTCCGGAGGTCCCCAGGGCCCAAGATGGCAACCCCCTTTTTTTTTCTTTTTTTTTAAATACAAAAAATATATTTATTTTATATATTTTTATTTTTTATTAAAGGGCCAATTTTTTTAGGGGTCCCCAGGGACCCGGAGGCCCCCAGGGCCCCAGATGACAACCCCCTTTTTTTTATTTATTTTTAAATAAAAAAATATATTATATATTTTTATTTAATTTTTTATTAAAGGGACATTTTTTTTAGAGGTCTGGAGGTCCTCAGGGGCCCGTAGTTCCCCAGGGCCCCAGATGACAACCCCCCTTTTTTCATAAAAAAACTTGTTTTATAAAAAAAACTAATAATGTTTATATTTTATTTCTTTTTTTTCTTTTTATTTAATAAATATATATATATATATATATATATATATATATATATATATATATATATATTATATATATATATATATATATATATATATATATATATATATATAATTAAAAGGCTCAGAGCTCCCCTGGATGGCAACCCCTCTTTTTTTTTTATAAATGTTTATTTTTAATATATTTTTTTTATTTTTTATTAAAGGGTCCAGAGGTCCCGGGTGGCAACCCCCCTTTTTTTGCAATTTATTTTTATAAAAAAAAATATCAAAGGGCCCAGAGGTCCCCAGATGGCAACCCCCTTTTTAAAAAAAAATAATATCTTTTTTATTTCTTTTTTTCTTTTTATTAAAGGCCCCAGAGGTCCCCAGGGCCCCGGATGGCTACACCCCTTTTTTTATATATATTTTTCTTTATTAAATCTTTTTTTTTGTAAAGGGCCTCCCGCTTCTAAATTTGTGGCAGCCCCGCCCCCCCGCTTCTCAATTTAAGGGGGCAGCACCCCCCCGTTCTCTGCTCCAGGGGGCCCATTCCTGAAGCTGTGTAAGGGGCCCCATGATTCCTGATGGTGGCCCTGCCGCCCGTTAAGCCCCTGTGCTGCCCACAAATCAGGCTGAAAATCATCAGCGGCGTGCAGCCAGGTGACAGTACTGCTTCCCTTCCCAGTGTTTTAAAATGTACAGCACCCCTGGATTCCCTTTAGACGTGCACTTCTCCCTTCCTGCCACTGGGTGCTGCGTGTATATAAAAGTGAATTAGAATGTGATTTTATAACATCCCCAGTTTGCTCTTCCCGAGGCTGACTTCTTCATGTCCTGCTCCTCAAGGTATGTCACTGTTTGCTATATTGTAAATACAAGTTTTCTGTAGAGTGTGCCCAAAGTCTTTATAATATTTGATGATTCACTGCAGGTCTGGTCAGTGTTTTAAAAAGTTCCTGTATTTTACACATGGCATGGCATGGGGTCACAGCACCGTCTGTCCATTCTGCTTTAGCACCATGGGACCCCATGCCATGCCATGTGTTAAATAGAGGAACTCTTTAAGTCACAGAGCAGCCCTGCAGTCCAGGCTGAGTGAGGCCTCAGAGCACATGGCATTACTGTCTGTATTTAACTGCTTGATGTGCTTATTTTGGGCCTGACTGGTTCACATGTGTGTGTTTTGGCGGCCCACATTTGAATGGGCCGCCATGCCTGCATTTCCTGCAAAGAAAAGCGCATGCCTCATGTAATAGGCTGCACACACGGCACACCTATGCCCATCAAGCACTGAAGTACAGCACTGTCTGTCCATTCTGCTGTCTGCTGTGACTTATCTGCAGTTCCCGCACTGTCAAACTTGCTGCATTTTTAGACGTTTAGGTCACGCTTTTAAAAACACAGTGCGTTTGTGTGTGCAAGAACTGCAGGTAAGTAGCATGGTGCAAAAGTAGAATGGATTTCAAGGTAGCTGATTTTTAAAATGCTGAATGAACCTTTTTTCTGCAGGAAACAAAGGCATGGCAGCCCATTCAAATCAATGGGCTGCTGTGCCTGCACAAATGAGACCCAAAACACATACATGTGAACCAGCCAGGCCCAAAATAAGCTGGAGGGGGGGGGCCCAAAAAAAATGTTTGCCCAGGGCCCAAACCATATTAAAGACGGCCCTGCCTATTAGCATAGGACCTTTTAAAATAGGCTATTGCAAAAGCCTGAAAAAAAGGCATTTACTTGCTTTGCAGAAGTCCATCAATGCATTTTTTTTTATTAATGAAAAACTCAGTGCTCTCCTAGACACTCAAAAGAAATTCATTGCAGTATGGATACAATACACCCCTCCCTCACTGCCAATAGCAAGTTATTCTTTCCGGTGGGTGCAGAATCCTAAGGACCTTCCTTGGGTGGCCTTGATGTTCTTTTCCAACCTAACACTCCTACACCCCCCCCCCCCCCCCCCAACCCACATTCCTGATTTTGGCCTCTACCTTCCCATGGATCCCAACTTCTTTATTTTTCTTTTAGCTCTCTCATTCACTATTGCTACCTTTTTCGGTCATGTTTTCCTCTAATTATTAACTAAGGGGCCTTTTTACTTTTTCCTTTTTTTTTTTTAAATAGACTATGGCCCCCAACTGGATCAAACATTACATTCTTTAAATTTGTCCAAGATACCTCTAAGCCAATTGTGTACCCTTAGCTTTTTGCGCGTTACACCCACAGGCTAATGCTGTGCTCGACTATAGCTTTATTTTAATTTGTACCCTAAAAATGGGTAAGGTATGATAATCAGAACAAGGTAATTCAAAGCAAGATTGAGATTTACAATTATTAACTGTACCGACTCTGCTCTAGGCAAATAGAGCTCAACTACCATCCATGGTCCAGTACCAGGCTGCAGCCTACCTGCTTCTGGGCCTTGGTTTTATGTCTCACCCTGACAGATAGACTTTAGAGGGCCATGACTTAGCAGAAGTGAAGTGTCTTGCACTCTACTGGCTTCTGAAATCAGGGTGTGGGGGTTATTCTGGTCAGCTCTGGGTGCCTGACAGTCCCAACAAAGTGATGTATATAAGGCTTCAGCTTCGCTACTAGCACAGAGCAGTAGCCAGAGCTGGCTGGAGGGATCTGGGATCTCTGTGTCATAAAAGATCTTTTTGGTATAGATGCATGTCTGTGCAAGCCCAAGCCTGTGACACTGCAGTGGAGCCCCTGCTGCAGGCAGGTGCATATTGATCAGCACAGACCTGTGCCAAAAATACACAGTCCACCACACTCGGATGAACTGCAGGGGACACAGCAGGTTGGCAGAAAAGCATGCACTCTGTGCAGCTGGGATAGTGTGTGTGTGTGTCTTTGGGGGGTAACCAGTCTGGGGTATTCACTCACTTTTAGACTCCACTCTTTAGCACTTACATATTGCTGGAGCTGCACACTTTACCAAAGATCGATATTTTTCTGAGCTGGCGCAGATTATTAAAAAGAGTATTGTAGCTAAAGTTTGAGATTTAGATAGGATAATACAAGAGGCCTCAACTGTTTTTAGAGATCAGTTATTACAGGAGAGAAGCCCCACACAGCAATCAGATTGATAAACACCAGTATACTGATGTAGGAGAAATTTGGTTAGTATTGGCCAGTTTTGAAAATGATCAGAGTATTAGGGCCTTTACCGCCATAAGACCAATATATATATATATATATATATATATATATATATATATATATATATATATATATATATATAAGCTCCCAGTTTTGAGGAGTCATTAACCACTTGCTTACTGGGCACATACACCCCCCTCCTGCCCAGGTAAAATTTCAGCTTCCGGCACTGCGTCGCTTTAACTGACAATTGCGCGGTCATGCGACGTGGCTCCCAAACAAAATTGACGTCCTTTTTTCCCCACAAGTAGAGCTTTCTTTTGGTGGTATTTGATCGCCTGTGCGGTTTTTTTTTTTTTGCGCTATAAACAAAAAAGAGCGACAATTTTGAAGAAAAATACAATATTTTTTACTTGTTGCTATAATAAATATCCCAATTAAAAAAAAAACACATTTTTTTTCTCAGTTTAGGGCGATATGTATTCTTCTACATATTTTTGGTAAAAAAAAAAAAAAAAAGCGCAATAAGCGACTGGTTTGCGCAAAAGTTATAGCGCTTACAAAATAGGGGAGAGAATTATTTTTTATTATTTTTTTTTTACTAGAAATGGCGGCGATCTGCGATTTTTATTGGTACTGCGACGTTATGGCGGACACATCGGACACATTTTTGGCGCCATTCACATTTATACTGCGATCAGTGCTATAAAGGTGTGGGACTTTAATTAAGGCAGGGATGCGTGTCTACAGAAATCTAGGATATCGAAAAGTAGATTGACTGTCACATTCCCAAAAGGGAGATCTCTGTGGCCATGAGAGAGTGCCAAGTAAGCAAACCCAAAAGAATGAAATACCAGTAGTGGATATGAAATTATGTAGTGTGTATCTATCATATTAAATGATACAAATATCATGCAGACAAAAGCATAATTTAAGTCATAACAATAACATAGACATATTTAATATTCATTTGGGGTATACATGATTAGTAAAGCAGCAACAATCAATAAATGGACATTCAGATAAAGTGAACATGATTATCCTAATAAAATAAATACACAGTAAGATTGGTAAAAATTAATTGCTGGACAAACTTGACTTGGCATCCTTGAGCATGGACTCAACAACATTTCTTGGCATTTAAAGCCAGTCATCAGGAGTGGGGTGCGTAAATATCGACTGGAAAGGTAAATAAATGGACAATAGGTCACTAAAGTCTCAAATGGGTTAGATTATACTTTCAATAGGAAAACAGGGTAGGAGATTAAATACATTACCAGTGGCAAAGCCCAAGTAAATAGCCTAATGGTCCCATAATTGGGAATAGATTGATGGCCCTGGATGAGCTGTCCCTGAGGTAGAGGCCTCTCCCGGGTTTTATGGCAATGGAGTGAACCGTGGGTGACATCCCGGCTGAAGTACCCAAGGCCTGGGGCATGTCCCCGCCAGCTTCATGCGGCATCGCTCCATTCATTTAGACAACAGGTCACTATTTAAAATGTTGTCTCCTTTATTTTTGATTTAGTTTTTTGAGGCCTCCAGGATTTCCATCCACACTTCAGGTACCATGGAACTTCACATAAAGATTCACACCATATTCACCCACACTTATCTGTAATCCATCCCCATCTATTTATGCATTTACATATTCCCAACACACACTCACACTACACCATTCTATATACATCCTATATGCATCAGTGATGTGGCACTTATATTGCTTTCCATATATTAATATTTTTGGACAAAACACACACATTTTTTATCTACCAAAGTGCCACCTTTGATTTATTATTATTATTATTATTATTATTATTATTATTGATATACACTGTTTGCAGCAACTTTGTTTGACCCCTTGACCCCTTCTTTCTTATTTTCTTTTTTCTACTTTCCCCACTTTACAGCTGGCCACTTTCTGTTTCAACATTCACTTTTTCTCCTTCCATTAGAACCTGAGGTGTGCCTCCTGATTGTCCCATCTCCAGGTCTGGCAATGTGTTGTGGCTGTTCGTGTTCCTCTTTGGCTGAGGTTTCCCACCACCTATTCCTGTGCTCCCTTTGTTGGCTGGAGAGCACTTGTTTTGTGGGGGGCTCTATCCCCGCCTCTACCTCGGGGGAGATCGCTCATCCAGGGCAAACAGTCTATTCCCAATTTTGCCAACTCCTGATCAGAGAAACCGTTGTTGTTGTATCGCTGGGTCAGGTGAGAGGGCCGATCAGCCATCATCTATGAACGTCCATAGGAACTACAGTCTCGGTCTCCTGTATTATATCTGCAGTCTGACCGTCTTCTGTATTATATCTCCAGTCTCTGACTTTCTCCTGTAGTATGTCTGCATTCTCTAACCATCTCCTGTAATATGTCTGCACTCTGACCATCTCCTGTACCATGATTGCAGTCTCTGACCGTATCTTATTTGTGTAGTATAGTGTAGTGGTCAATATAGGAATCAGGTAGGTCAGGGTGTAGTGTAGTGGCCAGTGTATTGTATAGTGTATTTAGTAGTATAGTGTAGTGGTCAGTATAGGAATCATGTAGGTTAGTTGGTAATGTAGTGTAGTGGCATCAAGTAGGTCAGTGTGGTGTAATGGTCATTGTGTAGTGTTGTGGTCGATGTAGGAATCAGGTAGGTTAGTGTAATGCCGCGTACACACGATCACTTTATGTGATGAAAAAAAAAGACGTTTTCTGTGAAGTAAAAGACAATGTTTTTGAAACTTCAATTTTCAAAGACGATGTTGCCTACACACCATCGTTTTTTCACAATGCTCTAGCAAAAGCGAGGTTACGTTCACCACTCTTTTCCATTGAAGCTCGCTTCATAACTAACTTCTGGGCATGCGCGGGTTGAAAAACGTCATTTTAAAAAAGTTTTTTGCTACACACTGATTTTTTGTGAAACAAAAACGACGTTTTGAAAAATGACACAAAATATTGAAGCATGCTTCAATTTTTTTTTGTCGTTTTTTTACAAGACATAAAATGACGTTTTCCCCTACACACGGTCAATGAAATTGACGTTTTTAAAAACATCATTTTTTTTCATCACATAAAGTGATCGTGTGTACGCGGCATTAGGGTCAGTATAGGAATGAGATAGGCCAGTGTATTGTATAGTGTAGAGGTTAGTGTAGTGGTCAGTATAGGAATCATAATTGCAGGTGCAGGCTGAGCAGGGCTTAGGTGGGGGGACGAAGGAGACTCACACTTCCACCGCTTGTCCGCCACTTATCAGCTGGGAAACCACCGCCGCCTGGCTCAAAATAGAGCGCGACACTGCCAATAGCGCAAGGAAACAAAGCTCCAACTCAGAGGGTTCAGAGGAAGGGGGGGGGTGGAAGGACACTGCTTCACGCTCCGCTTTAGTTTCGACTACTTCGGAGAGCAAATACTGCCGTTTCTAAGATAGTATAACTGGAACACAAGCTCCGCTAGTCACGTCTGGCCATGACTGGGATAGCCACGCCTCTCATGGCCGGAGGAACGCTCTTGGGGTCTAATCCTCGGACATACATGCCCCTGTCCTCCTCTGTGATTTCCATAGACATTTTCCCCTCAAGCCTGGTGGTCCTCCAAGGGGGAGGGGTCATTGAGGAGGGTGTACTGTCAAGGCTGGGCTCAGCCCTTCCTTCTCTGAGCTGGCCACTCAGTTGTCAGCTAATTGCCAGCTCCTATCTCTCCACAGTGACTTACCTGTTGATGATCCTGCTCGTCAGTCCTGCCTATTCAAGCCTTCCAGCTCATTTTCTCTCTGTCTTCACCTTGGTCAACATCACAGAGACTATCTCCTGCATTCCTGTTGAAGACTTGCTTGGATGACGTTTCTTCTGGCTCCAGACCCTGCTTGCTGTTCTACTACGTTTATCTCTGGCTCTCTGGTATTTGGCTTGGCCGATTATCCGATCCGGTTCCTGAACTCTGGCTATGTTTTGAGTACGCTTACTCTGTTTATCTTTTTAGTATTATTATTATTCAACAAGTATGATTTAACTGTACTTCTGTCTCGGTCTGATTTAGGGTTTCTGACAATCATCCAGCTAGTGTCCCCAAACAGTAAAAAATACCAACACCTGTCCCAGTAAACATCCGTCCCACTGACCATCTGTCCACATCTGTCCCAGTAAACCTCCGTCCCACATCTGTGCGTGATCATCTGGCACATCTGTGCGTGATCATCTGGCACATTTGAGCCTAGCTTGTAAACGCTAAACTTTCACACAAACCTATTATCATACACTTATCTGGATTTTTTTTTTTACCAAAGACATATAGCAGAATACATTTTGGCCTAAATATATGATGAAATTTGATTTTATTGGATTCCTTTTTAAACAGAAAGTAGAAAATATTTTTTTCTTCAAAATTTAGCAAATACAATTTAAAACCTAGTGGTGAATAAATACCAATAAATACCACCAAAAGAGAGCTCTATTTGTGTGAACAAAATTATAAGAATGTTATTTGGGTACAGTGTAGCATGACTGAGTAATTGACATTTAAAGTGCAAGAGCCCTAAAAGCTGGTCTGGGAAGGAAGAAGGGGAAAGTGCCCAGTAATGGGGGGGGGGATCAACATTGAGCACAAGCACTCTATATCACTATATTTTGGGACTGTTCCTTATTTATGTGCATATAACTTGTACTAAACCAAGCACTGTTGACTGTTTTTATTATTCTGATAGGAAAACATTATGTAAGAGCAGGGCTTTTTTTCTGGGGGAACTTGGTGGAACTCAGTTCCACCACCTTTGGCTCAGACCCTTTGGTGCCCGCTCACCACAATCACTTGTGAACACAGAAGTCTGGTTTCTGTGTTTACAAGTGACTGCTTTGTAACCCCCTGAACTCTGCACACTGTATGTAATGCAATTCTGGTATTTAATGCCCCTTTAAGACCCTTCTACTGTTTGTGAAATCTGAACGGGTCGTTATTGAGTTCCTGCACCTATTTTCTGAGAAAGCTCTGTGTAAGAGGGCATTCTGATGGGGGAACCTGATGTAAAGGGGCACTCTGATGGGGGATAAATACTTTTGAAATGCTATGGAAATTGTACATTTTAAATTTTTGGATAGACATACAATGGCTACAATCTCCTAATAAGTCATAGCACAAACTTGAGATTCAGCTCTTGGCCGGAAGCAAATTTGTGACCAGACCTTGAATCTTAATTGATTACCCCTGCTCTAAATGATACATTTCTGCAGCAGACAACTGCCTTCTGATAAACCCAAATTTTCATATTTTAGATTCATCGGTGCAGAGCACCTACTGTTATTTTCTGCACTCCGAGACTTTTGTTTTTGCAGAAAACATAAGGGGCAGGGTACATAAAAGAAAACAAATTGCAAGGTAAGGGTTTACCCTCCCCAGTGCAGTAATAAATGCACATTAACCTCTTGCCGACTGCCCGCCGTAGTTTTACGGCGACAGCTTGGCTCGGCTGCGCAAAATCACGTAATATAACGCGATTTTGCATTTCAGCCATGCCGATGCGCGTGCCTGGCGGGCGCGATCACTGCCAGGGCACCTGCGATCGCTCGTTACAGCGAGAACCGGGAGCTGTGTGTGTCAACACACAGCTTCTGGTCCTTTCAGGGGGAGAAATGACTGATCGCATGTTCATACAATGTATGAACAGCGATCTGTCATTTCCCCTAGTCAGTCCCACCCCCCTTAAGTTAGAATACAATGAGGGAACATAATTAACCCCTTCCTCGCACCCTAGTGTTAACCCCTTCCCTGCCAGTGCCATTTTTACAGTAATCAATGCATTTTTATAGAACTGATCGCTATAAAAATGCCAATGGTCCCAAAAATTTGTAAAAAGTGTCCTATGTGTCTGCCATAAGGTTGCAGTACCGATAAAAATCGCAGACCACCGCCATTACTAGTAAAAAAAAAAATATTAATAAAAAAATGCCATAAATCTATCCCCTATTTTGTAGACTCTATAACTTTTGCACAAACCAATCAATAAACGCTTATTGCAAAAAAAATTATGAAAAATATGTATCGGCCTAAACTGAGATAACATTTTTTTTATATATATATATATATTTTTGGGGGATATTTATTACAGCAAAAAGGAAAAAAAACATATAAATTTTTTTCAAAATTGTTGCTCTATTTTTGTTTATAGCGCAAAAAATAAAAACCGCAGAGGTGATCAAATACCACCAAAAGTTTTATTTGTGGGAAAAAAAAAAAAAAGGATGCCAATTTTGTTTGGGAGCCACTTCGCACGACCCGGCAATTGTCAGTTAAAGCGACGCAATTCCGAATCGCAAAAAGTGGCCTGTCATTGACCAGCAAAATGGTCCAGGTTGAAGTGGTTAATGTGTATAACATAAGGTATTGATGTACAGAACATTGAGTTAAAGCAGCCTGTTATTGTGAATGAGCCGATAATGCACACTAGCTAGCTAAAACTGCACCCGACCCATTTTTGGTTTGCTGCAGTGCAGGTGCATTTCCTTACTATGTTAGTGTTCTTTTTCTACAATAATGGCACTGCAATGTCCATAAAACAGAGAGCCCGGCTCAGCTCTGCTCCTGCCTCACTGGCTGTGATTGACAGCAGCAAAGGCTCCTGCTGCATCTTAGTCAATCAGGAGGGAGAAACCCAGGAGAGCTGCGGGTCTTGTGCACTGCGCTGGATTGAGATGGGGCTTGGGTAAGTATTGGGGGGGGGGGGGGCTGAGGGGCAAGCTGTACACTGAAGGTTTTTAACCTTCATACATAGATTGTATGAAGGTAAAAAACCTTCAGCCTTTACAACCAGATTCTGGAGGACTGAAGTGTGTTCCCAAGTTTCTTTTAACTTTACAGAGGGCACAGCAGGAGGAGAGAGACCTATTCTATAGAGCGTAAAGTCAGGGAACAAGAAACAGGTAAAGCCATAGAAGACTGGCAATGTTGTTTCTGATATAACTTTTGGGTCCAACATGGCAATTAATTTTGGAAATGTAATTGCCATGTTAGAAATATAAGGGGGGGGGGGATTTACTAAAACTGGAGCACACTGGTGCAGCTGTGCACAGTAACCAATCAGCATTTAACTTCAGGTTGTTCAATTAAGTTCTGACAATAAAACCTAGAAGCCGATTGGATACTATGCACAACTGCACCAGATTCTGTGTGCACCAATTTTAGTAAATCTCCCCCATAATTTCTAAATGGATTTATCCCTCTATACACACTATGGGCCAGATTCAGGTAGTCCAGAGCATCTTTGCTCTGGAGTAACGCTTCTGATTTGCGTTGCGCTGCCGAATTTTTAGGAGCAAGTGCTGTCATTCACGAAGCACTTGCTCCTAAAGTTGCGGCAGCGCATCGCAAATGAGCCGGCGGAATTCAAATTGGGCGGGTACGGGGCGTGTAGTATGCTAACTAAGCGCGATCCCGCCGCCAACGTACTGCGCATGCGTCGAGTGTCAAAACATCCCCGTGCGCATGCTCCAAAATCTGTGAATGAACGTCAATGACGTCACATTCCCATTCATGACCGTTTTACGCAAGCGACGTTTTTTTTTTTTTTTCCCGACGCGATGACGACGCCTATACCTAACATAGGATACTCCAACCCCATGTAGGTATATCTATGCGCCGCGTATCTGTCCGGAAACGTCGTATCGTCATTGCGTCGCGCCGGAATTCGATCGTGAATTGCCGATTTCCGCTCATTCGTAAATCGGCGGGAACGCCCCCGGCGCCATTTTTAAGTTGAAGTAACGATGCGATGGCGAAACTCAGTTACGCTGCTCGCATCGGAACTTCAACCCGGCGTTTCTTGTTTTCTGGTTACAGAAAACAGAAACGCCGGCTCAAAGTCACAGTTAGGCTGGCGGATCACTCGATCCGCCAGCCTAACTGTTCGTGAATCTGGCCCTATGGGGGTTATTAGCGGAAGGCAAATCCACTTTGCACTGCTTGAAAGTGCAGTTCCAGTGCAGTCGCTGTAGATCTGAGGGGCACATGCAAGGAAAATAAAAAACAGTATTTTAGCTTGCACATGATTGGATGATAAAATCAGCAGAGCTTCCCTCATTTCAGATTTACCCCTCAGATTTACAGCGACTGCACTTCCAAGTGCACTAGTGCAAAGTGGATTTGCCTTGCATAAATAACCCCCATGACTATTATATATTTTTTTTTATCTATTATATTTTAATATACAGTCAGGTGCAGACTGACAATTCATGGGGCCCCCGGGTAATAACAGGATTATGGTGCCCCCGGGCAATAGATTGTGGGGCCCCCGGGCAATAGCAGATTGTGGGGCCCCACAGTATACACATGCTGAAAAGGTATTGAAGAGGCGGGTCAGCTATAATCTTGGGATTTTTAGACCAAAAGGATGTCGGTAAGGGACATTTAAGGGACAGATGTAAAAAATAAAAAAAAAGAAGATTTTTACATACCGTCCCTGGTTTTACTGAGGCTGGCAACCCTGATGGGGACCCCCTAGTAGCATGGGGCCCTCGGGCAGTGCCGAGTGCCCAAATGGTCAGTCCGCCCCCATATACAATATGAATCTGCTGTATGTTATTAGAAAACTAAAATGCTAGAAATGTACTTTGGCTTCCAGTTTTGCCAAGAGTTAAAAGTAAATGTCCTTAATTATTCACGTGGCATAATTGCAAGCAAAAACAAACATTTAATGAAATCCACAATCTCTTAGCCAAGTTTGGGAATTATGTTACAGAGGTTTGGGAATCATGTTACAGAGGAAGATGTATCAGTTCTCTCTACTAAAAAGCATGTTACATTCCTTTGAGACTACTTTCTGTCCTTTCACTACAAGGACACAAATGTATGCTTTGCTTTTTCCCATGCTACGTTGAATTTTTTCTTGAAGACCTGCTAACATTGTCTTGTAGTTCAAGGTATTTGTTTCTGGGAATGGGGAATATCAGTGCTTACACCCAACCCACCGAAAGTGTAAGCTGAAAAGCCCCATTCATCCAGCAAGACGTGTATGAAACAGAATCCAGACTGCTCTAGAATTTGAAGGGTATTTTAATACAACAGCTGTGTTTCTCTAAACACTGAACTCTTATTACTACCAGACATGGGGTCCTTGATTTTCAGTGCTTTATAAGTACGGTACTTGCTTGACATGAAGAAAAAAATTGAGCACACTTGAAGATAACATTTAAATACTGTTCAATGGGGGGTGTGGCCGGGATGTGAAAGAGAGAAGACGTGCGTTAGCTGAGCTCCACTCTGACCCTAATCCTGACTACCTTTCAGCGCAGATTCCTACGTCCAGCATCCGTTTAACAGGCACCCTGGGGCGGAAGAAGGCACCCGGTACCCAGAGAGCCCCTCCGCTGTCGCCGGGCAGGCTCCGTTCGTCCTCGACGCCTGGAGCCCGGGCCGCGTCGGCCATCTTGCCCACGAGGCTCCCAGCCCTAGAGATGTCTACTGACTTTCCAGCCCTGCCTAATCCATCGGCATCCCAAGCTGCTTCCCACGCTGAACTCCTGGTGGCTATCAAGGAAGGCCGGGACTCTGTGGTGGTGAAGATAGATCACCTTGCGGCAGACGTGAGCCTTCTTAGACATGACATGGATAAATTTAGGGCCCGGTTCGCCGAGGCAGAGGGCCGCATCTCACAGCTGGAAGACTCTACCAGGGCTGACTCCAGGGACCTCAATGCCCTACAGTTACAGGTTAGAGCCCTGCAGGAGAAATCCATTGATACCGAGAATAGGCTCAGGATCCTGGGCCTCCCGGAACGGGCGGAGGGCCCCAAGCCTGCGGAGTTTACTGAAACTTTTCTCATCTCGCTATTGGGCCTGCCGGAGATGCCGCCTACATTTGTGGTCGAGCGGGCTCACAGAGTTCCTCCCAAGCCTCGGTCCCCGGGGCCCCACCGAGGCCTTTCCTGCTCCGTCTACTGAACTATCGTGACAGGGATCGAATCCTGGCGGCTGCCAGGGAAAAAAGGGATCTAACGTTTGAAGGAGCCAGGATTATGCTGTTCCCGGATTACTCTCCTGAGGTGCAGCGCCAACGCCGCTCCTTCACCGAGGTGAGAAGGTGTCTGCGAGACCAAGGCCTCAAATTTAGCCTGCTGTATCCCAGCAAGTTGCGGGTGATAGATGGAGACCGCACGCGCTTCTTTACCGATCCGGAGGCGGCTATGTCGTGGCTGGAGGCCCGCTGATGAGGCTTACCTCGTGGCAAGTATCCCGGCTAAATTTCTATCTCTCTTCCTTGGGCCACCCTTTCCTCTCCTTCCCGCATTGCTGTTTTTTTCTCTGTTGGCTTTTAATTTTTTTTTTTCTCTCCATCCCTTTTTCGTTTTGCTGACGGAGGGATGGGACCTATTGGATGTCGCTGGGGTTAAATTCCCCCCTTGTCTTGCTGCTGGTGACTAATTTTACATTTTTCTTTTGTTCTACTACACTGCTACCACCGGCTTCTGAATGACGGTTGATCCTGACGTTGGTCCCTGTCCCTCCTGTTATACGGGGGGGGGGGGACATGTGCACATGTTCTCCAAGAGCTTCTTTCTACATTGTGGACTGAGATCCGGTCCCCCCCTCCCCCTTTTACCCCTGTTTTACCACTTTATTATCCCTGTTTGCTGGCTATGCTCCCTTACTGCGGCCTTCAACTCCGGGTAGTATTACCCCCCGCGCCCTGGCCTCTTTGCCTTGTCCAGGCCTGGAATCTGCCTCTATTACGGCTCAGAGTTTGGTTGCACAGCGCGCGGATATGGTGGCGCAGCACTCGGACCTCCAGAAACTGTGACGCGGAGGAGTCGCAACCCCCCCCACCCCATGTGCTTGGAGCTGTCCTGACTTACTTACCTTTTTATTTTATTTTTTAATTTCTTTTTATTTTATTTTTTGTCCTATTTTTGCGCCCTGCCCCATCTGGGCATGGACATTGTCCGCAGGTCCTTGTTGGGTGTGGACAGCCCTGCGGCTATTGTGTAGGGCCCCCAGTTTAGGGGCTCATTTACACCTTCTACAGTTGACTGTTTATTTTTGGGGGAAAACTATTCCCACCCCTCAGGCCGTTGCTAGTGTTATGCTCAATGTCTTTTACTCTATAGAGATGGTGATCTACGCAAGTTCCGCTTACGTGACATGTAGTGTACCTGGGGTCTTGCTGTTCCTGGGGTGTCTTGAGAGGCTCACAGAGTGGTATCCTCCCTTTTTTTTCCCACCCTCACTGCCTAATGGCTGACCGCCCGCCTGATTCATTTTCCATTCTCTCCTGGAATGTCAGGGGTCTCAATTCCAAATTTAAACGCGCCACCCTCTTTCAATACTTGAAGTCCCGCCCCGTACAACTCATCTTACTCCAGGAAACTCACCTCATGGGCAGCAAGACCCTGACCTTGAAAAAGCCTTGGGTTCAGCGAGCCATACATGCCTCATACTCCACATATGCCAGGGGGGTAACAATCCTAGTTCATAAAAATTTCCCCTGTGTAATTGAAGAAGTCCGTACGGACCCCTTGGGTAAATATGTGATACTGGTTTTCACGTTGTGGTCGCAGAGATATATTGTTGTTAATTTGTACATTCCTCCTCCCTTCTCCTCAGCCCTACTTTATGATGTTTTAGATAGGATTGCGCCCTTCTGCCCTGGGAGGGTTATAGTGATGGGGGACTTTAATGCCATCTTGTCCCAAGAGCTAGACAGGCCTACCCCACCGAAGTCCAGATCCTCGGACCTACTGGCCTGGGCTCAGGCGGTGGGCCTGGAGGAGGTCTGGAGGTGGAAGCACCCAGATGTGCGTGCATATTCATGCTATTCAGCTTCCTACAAAACCGCATCCCGGATAGACCTGGCCTTCTCCAACCCCGCACTGTTAGCGGATGTGCTGGAGGCGGACTATCTCCCCAGCGGTCTGTCGGATCACAGCCCGCTGTTGGTGGTGCTCCGCTCTCCGGCCTCGCGCTGTGCCACACTTTGGAGGCTGGGTGTGCAATGGGTTAATCATCCCGACGTGGCGGATAGTGTACCCCCCCTATTGACTGAATTCTGGGAGCGCAATGCGGGCACGGCCCCTCCAGATGTAGTTTGGGACACCTTTAAGGCATACACGAGGGGGCAGTACATCTCCTCTATAGCCAGTGTCAAAAAGCAACACTCGGCGCAGCTGGGCGAAGTGGAACAGCTGGTTACAGACCGCACTGACACCTATAATGCTGACCCCTCATCGGATCATTTCGAGCTGATGATGGCGGCCCAGCGAGACTTACACCTGCACATGGCTGAAGCAACGCGACTGGAAATCCACAAGGGCAGACAGAGGGCTTTCGAACAAGGGGACAGAAATGGCCGGTTTTTGGCCATGATGGCCCAACACGACCAGCCTCTCACGACCATATCTCTCCTCCAGACCCCGGGAGGGGGGACTGTGTCCTCCCCTCGAGACATACTGCAGACCTTTAATGATTTTTACGGATCTCTCTACTCCTCTGGGTTGCCCGCTGACTTCCGACCTGAGATGTTAAAGACCTGCTCGATCCCTTGGCGTTGGGCTGGCTCTCCGATCAGGAGAGGGAAGCCCTAGTACAACCATTTACAGCTCTTGAGGTCCAGAATGCCATCCAGTCCTTTCCACCGGGCAAGGCGCCTGGACCGGACGGGCTCCCTTTGGACTTTTATAAGGCCCATGTGGGCCTTCTGGCCCCCTTGTTGGCACAGCTTTACACTACATGTCTGGCTGAGGGCAGCCTCCCCGTCTCTATGTACCATGCTTACCTGACACTAATATACAAACCTCCCAAAGACCCCACTTCCTGTGGCTCCTACCGCCCTATTGCACTACTGAACACTGACTTTAAAGTACTTACCAAGCTACTGGCCCTGCGATTATACCCCATGTTGCCCATGGTAATTGACCAGACAGGGTTTATGCCCGGGAGGTCTACGGACGTTAATCTCAGGAGACTCTTCACCAACATCCATACCAAACACATTAACATCGGAACGAGGACTGTGGCCTCGCTAGATGTGGAAAAGGCATTTGACACGGTCGAGTGGCCTTTCCTATGGGAGACCTTGCGTCGGATGGGATTTCCCCTACTTTTCATTACTTGGCTACGGGTAATCTACAGGGCCCCCACTTCGTCGGTACGCCTGGGCGGTGATGTCTCCGCCCCTTTTCAGCTTTCCCATGGCACTCGGCAGGGCTGCCCTCTTTCCCCGGCCTTATTTGCTCTTGCCATCGAACCAGTGGCGGAGGCTCTGCGTACTTCTCGTCACATTAAGGGGCTTAGGGTGGGTCTGCTAGAGGAGAGGGTGGCCCTATACGCTGACGACATGTTGCTCTTCCTTAATGATGCTGGCCCTTCCCTGCAAGGCGCTCTGTCTGTTCTAGACGCATTCGCCCCGGTCTCTGGACTCAGGGTGAACTGGTCCAAATCTCTCCTGTTCCCAATAGACCAGGCGGCCAAATCCACCTCCCCCGGGTAACCCCCTCTGCTGGGTGGACACGTTTAATTATCTGGGAGTACTTGTCTCTTCCTCGGCTTCTGACTTCATCCCCCTCAATCTATCCCCTGTTTTAGCAGATGCCCAATCCAAGTTCAAGGCATGGGGCAACCTCCCTCTGTCGGTGTGGGGGGGGGTGAACCTTCTTAAAATGAAAATAGTCCCCAGACTTCTTTACCTCTTCCGCCATTCGCCGCAGTGGGTCCCTAAGTCCTTTTTTGCTAAACTAAATCGTCTTTTTTTCCTCTTCATCTGGGGGACCTCTCCGCCGAGGTATAAGCTAACTACCTTGATGCGGCCGCGAACGCAAGGGGGGATGGCATTTCCCGACTGCTACAAATACTACCTCGCCGCCCAGCTGGTAACGGCGGCCTGGTGGCTGCAGCCGGATTGTACAAACACTTCCACTGCTCTTGAGGCCTCGGTGGTTGGCTCGCTGGAGGCCCTTCAGTTTTTACTGTTTCGGGGTCCCCGCGCGCCATACTCCCTGACCCCCTCTATGACTATGACCCTGCGGGCGTGGCGAACCGGCCTGGCCATTGAAAAATGTAAACCCACTGATATTTCACCCAACGCCCCAATCTGGAAAAACCCTACCTTAGATAATTTCTACAAACTGCTAGATCCCTCTGCGTGGTCAAAGTACGGCGTGAGGTTGGTATCACATATCGTTTCACAAAACGCATTGAGGCCCCTCACCGAGCTTTCATCCGAATTCAATTTGCCCTCTCACTATCATTTTCGGTACCTCCAACTATCACACGCCTTCTCAGCGCAGTTTCCTTTGTCCTCCTGTATTGTGGCCCAGTCGGAGTTGGAGAGGACGCTTAGATTTGATTGTGGCGTGAAGCCCACCTCGCACCTATACTCCTTTCTACTCTTTGTGTCCCTCCCTTCCCTTGACGGGCTGCGAGCCAGGTGGCAAACCGACATCCCTACATTAGACAATGACGACTGGGATGACATTTGGGACCTTCCCTTTACTACGTTGGTGTCGGTTCGCGACAGACTGGTGCAGTACAAAATAGTGCACAGGGCTTACTTCACCCCACACAGGCTACACAAAATGAACCCCACACATTCACAGGAGTGCTGGCGTTGTGGCGCCTCTCCAGGTGAGTTCTCACACATTTTCTGGCGATGCCCAGACGTGGTTCATTATTGGGAGGCGGTGCTGGATCTGACCAACAAAATTGCCGGGACTCACCTGCCCTTGGCCATGGAAATATGCCTTTTAGGCATCATAGAGAACGTTGTCAGAACCTCTGCCAAACGCACCCTAGTTAGCATACTGCTCTTCTATGCCCGCAAGAATGTGGCTATGCAGTGGAAAAAACCATCACCCCCATCTCTGGTGCAGTGGCGGCGCCTGGTGAACACCAGCCTTCCTTTGTATAAAGACACTTATGCTAATCGCGGGTGCCCGCAGAAATACGATAAGATATGGCGGGTCTGGGTGGAGGAGCCGGAAACTGCTGGCTAAAACATGTTTTTCCGATATGGCATCTTCCCTTCCCCCCACTCCTTTCCTTGAGTATGTCGGTCACTACAGACCTTGGCCTGGTATTATGTTTAATCTGTGTAGGTTGCTATCTTTAGGATGTACCGGCTGTTTTTCATGGAGAGTTGTAAGATGTTGAGCTGTCTATGTCTAGTCTTGTTTAAATGTGTTGTAAACTGTTTAAAATTTTTCAATAAAAATATTTTTCAAAAAAAAATACTGTTCAATAATTTCATAGAAATGTGTAGCTTTGGTGTAAAATGATACGTATTGCATAGCAAGCTAATTTATACACTGCTGTACTGTATTAAAAAAGAATTTTTGAATTTGAGAACTTGCAATGTAATTGCTCTGAATGCATTCACTATAAGAAATGTCGGATTCTTTGTATGCAAGGGGGGGATTTGTACACCATCTAGTGTCCATTAGGTAAATTGCTCACAGACTATTTACACTTATGCCACGTACACACGATCGGAATTTCCGATGGAATTTTTCATTGGAATTCCAATGAAGCTGACTTCCATCAGTCTTGTGTAGCACTTACTCCCGAAGGAGCTGCTGGTAATTGATTGGGCCTGTACTCTGCGTTAACAACCCCCCAATGATTTGGTCTCGCTCCTCTTGACACAGCTGTGGTGCAGTGCTGATATGAAACTTTCACTAAACGGAACAATCCCACCATAACAATGTGTATATAGTGTACCTTTACCGTTATCTGGGCATCTGTTGTTCCACCTGTTAGAATAATGAACAAGCTTCACACCAATTGTGATCAACCAGGATGTAAGTTTACTGGAACTGGTATAAAGACAGTATTTATAACTGTATCAACATACAAACTTACTATAATAGTGCAATGAGTGTACACAAATTATTAACACTGAAAGGTCCCTTGAGCCTCTACTGCGGTGCGTCTCCAAGTGGGACTAGTGCTCAGAGTGACAATGCCTTGACACTGACCACCTTCCCACTTCCAGTACGGCCACACCAAACATACCAATGCAAAGATATCAACACAGCACAATACAATTTCTCAGGAGCTTCCCCTGAGGTATAAGGCAGCCTTTTGTCTTACTGCATCCAAAGCACAAACCCTCCCTGTGAAGAAGTGTAGTCTCTGGTCTTCTTTCTTCAGCTAGCTATTATACTGCAGTGTTTGTAATCCAATGGTTTAACAAGTAATGAAGTAACACAACTGAAGAGTTATAACAGTTCCTGCTGTAAAACACACTTGTAGATGCCTTCGGTGTAGGGATACCTTAACTGTCAGTCAGCCCTCAACGAAGCATAGGTTTTTAGGCCTGACTGAACTCAGTCTATTTGAATGAGACCTCCCTGTAGGACTACAGGTCCCAGCAACTTTGTGAAATGAGTCTAAGTGTGTTAAGGGTGTTAAAGAACTTCTGGGCGACAGCCCTCTCACCACACCAGGCCTGGAAAGTTGTGAACTTCCGCTCCAGTTATCTCAATCCTGCTGCCAGTCAGCACTGCCACGCTGCCCCGCTCCTCAAGCAAACTGGACATCCACTTGGCTCCGTCAAGGGTCCTGGATCCTCAGACCCGATCACACTGCTTCTCCAGCACACTGTGGTAAGGCAGAGTCAATGGATGTTGTTCTGCTCTGCACGATGTAGGCCCTCTTCTGAACACTCCTTCACAGATCCTTGCAGGCAGGCCATGTGCCCAGAAAGAGACAGGAAAATGGCTCCACTCTGCCTTTTATATCCACCCAGCATGCAGTTCAGCCACCTAGTGTTCATGGGTAAGTGAGTCTTTTCACAAGATAAACATTTTTCTGCTCTGCATATGTAAGTTAAAACATATCTCGCTCACATTGGTATTTGGCTCCCTCTAGTGGTATGCCATCTTTAGCATTATATGGCAAAAATACCAGTGCTACACTTGCATACACACTGTCAGACCAAATTCCGACCGTCCAAAACAGGGTGATGTAAAACACTAAGACGAGCCGAGAAAAAATAAGTTCAATGCTTCCGAGCATGTGTCGACTTGATTCTGAGCATGCGTGGGTGTTTTCCTCCGTCGGAGTTGCACACAGACGATAGGAAATTTAATATAGTCCCCCCCCATCATAAAAAAATCAAACATGTTCTAATTCTAAACACCGACAGAAAAAAGTCTGATCGTGTGTTTGCGACATTAGTTGTATGGAGGAGACAACGACCAAACCTGAAAGGAAAGTAAGGCACGTAGCAATGGCAAAGCCATTAAGTGGAGTGCCGGCCATGACAGGGTTAACTAAGCCCTGGTCTGGTCGGTGGGAGTGGTTTTGTGTGTTGGCTGAGGGAAGGGAGGGGAGGTTTTAAATTCCCCTCCTCCTCCTTCCCGGGCTAACACACGTGGAGGAAAGTTTAGTACGTGCTGCTGGGGTCTTGTGCTCTGCCTGAACGGGGGGGTAAGCTACCTGCGTTTTATTTTTATTTTTTTTATTGCCATCCGCTCGGTCCTATTTCCCTGCCCTGCCATGTCAGGCACTGAATTTTGGTTCTCTCAGCTCCGGGAGGAGGCTGAGCGGTGCGGGGAGGGGTGGCTGCAGGCCGCCCTGGGGCCTCTCCTCCAGCGGGGGGACGTGTCGGGCGATACCCGGGTCCGGGGGGGGGGGGGTGTTAGCGGGTCCCGCACCCGCGTTTCGCGGCCCCCGAGCCGTTACTCCCCGGGTCCTTCTTCTACGTCCCGCAGGCGGGAGGGGAGCCCCATCCGGTCCCCATCGGCCCCCACTACCAAGCGCAGGGCGGCGGTGGCGGGGGGGGGACAAAAATCGGTAGCTAGCCAGCAGCGGGGTGCAGGGGGGGGCGGCCAGGGGGCCCTAAATCGGCGGCCAGGCCCGCCCAGCGTGTGGAGCAGAGGGATGCGGGCTCCAACCCCGGTTGTGCACCGGAGGTCCGGGAGCCTCGGCGTGGGAGGCCTGTCCATGCGGTGGCTAGCCTTTCGCCATCCGCGACTAGCCACCACCAATCCAGCCCGGGGGACGATGGGCGTGGGGGAGTGGAAGACGCCAGAGAGTGTGCAGCGCCCAGGAAAGCGTCGGGGAAATCGGTGCACGGGTCCAGAGTGCGCAGGGTGAGCGAGGCCAGCTCTGGGCCCTCGGCTGCCAGGCCCGAGTCGCCTGGTGGGCCATCATCAAACCAACACTTAGGTGTGTGGACCAGAGTGAGGCAGAGGATTAGCTACAGGAGCTCACACGGCACACGTTCTCCTAGGAGTAGGAGCGTGCGAGCTATAGCTCCAGGCAGGTGTAGTCCAGCAGGTAGTCAGGGTTCCCCTGTCCAGCCAGCCAGCCGCATCTTACCTGGATCCCGGATCTCCTCCACCTCTGGCCGCCTCCAGCCGCCTCCAGCACTCCTCCAGCACTCCTCCCCCCCCCTCTTTGGAGCATCTGAGCATCTGAGCTGTCACACAGCCTCACACAGGTAATCCAGCCTGTCCCCAGCCTGTCCCCCCCAGAATCAAGGTCGGCAGTCCTTTTCAGGATAACCGCCCAAACCAGGCCGCAATCGAGACCCCCCTGCCCGTACCCACATCCCCCCAGCTGTTTCCCCTGCCGTTTTTCGCCGGTCCGCGCCAACCACGCTAGGTCCGCGGGAGCCGCGGCTTAGGAAAGTCCGCGGCTTCAACGGCGGCCTAGCGGCGCTCGGCCTCAGCTTGTTGGCCTCACCCCGGTGCTTTGGCCCCAGACTCAAGGTACCCCCAACCCATCCACACATCCCTCCCACTGTAGCCTGACTGTTTCTCGCCGGTCCGCGCCAGCCACGCTAGGTCCGCGGGAGCCGCGGCCTAGGAAAGTCCGCGGCTTCAACTGCGGCCTAGCGGAGCGCGGTTTACAGCAAGCTGTGTCTGCCCTAGGACTTTCACCCAACTCACCCCACCTACCCACAGGGGTCCCCATCCACCTCCCCAGCAGCCAACTACCCCCTCTCTGGGGTTATTTGCACCAGATTGGTGGACCAGCTTGGTGCACCCCCCAAGCAGGAATCTACTCCCTTCACATCACTCCCCTCACCAGTTCATTAGATTTGATCCAGGGCTCAACCGATCGCCTCTGAAGGATCAGGAAGGAATTTTTTTCCCTGCCCAGCAGATTGGCTTAGCTGAACCAGGTTTTTTTTGCCTTCCTCTGGACCAAATAAAAATATCCAGGAGAAAGGATTCAAGGAATCTACTCCCCATCGCCACCCGACCACACACCCCCCCCCCCCCCCCCCCCCTGCGGAATATGGCCGTCTGGCAATATTCGGCAGAAGTCATCAGGGGCTTGAGGCAATTTGCCACGAAGCTACCAGCCGTCACTAAAAAGGCCCTGAGTTTTGAGCAACTCTTGAGGATCGATCGTCGATCATCAGGAACAAAATTTAGCGACCCACCCCAAGCGAAGCACATATCATGTGCTTTGATCAACACAAGATCGGCAGTAAGGCACCGATTAGAAATCCATGATTTCATTCTACAGAACAACTTAGATTGTCTTTTTATTACAGAAAGCTGGCTTACAGCCGACTGTAACACCATTCTTGGAGAACTGGTGCCAGAACACTACCGGATTATCACGGAAAACAGAATAGGGCAAAGAGGTGGAGGACTGGCGGTGATTCATAAGACGCATCTTGTGATCTCTAAACCAGCCCTTCAGCACTCGCTGCCATTTATGGAAACCCTTACTCTGCAGCTGCAAACTAACCCCCAGGAGACCGTCCGTATTCTGCTCTGCTATAGGCCACCAGGGCCTAAATCGCAGTTTTTACCTCCATGGTCAGAGTTCATCTCCACTTATGCCATAACCAGCAAACACCTTTTGCTGCTCGGAGATTTCAATCTCTGGGCCAACTCCTCACAAGACCCCGTGGCCGACGCCTGTATCGACCATCTGGAAGGATTAGGCCTTCAGCAACTAGTACATGAGCCCACACAGGCTTCAGGTCACACACTCGATCTTATCTTCAGACAAAATCTGAAGGTAAGTATTTTGGAAAATGAACCATTGCCATGGACAGATCACCATGCAATTAAATTCATAATTTCCAATACGGCCCTAAACACCCAAGCCAGTGACAACACACTGGTCTAGATCTCAGAAGAAGCTCCATTCGGAACTCTTCAAATCTACCTTGGAAAATAAAATTAAAACAATGCAACCAAGACAAACGGCCACAGATATTCTGGATGCCATAAATGCAGCCCTACTACAGTCAGCCGACGTAGTAGCGCCTGAACACAAAGTCCGTACCCGGAAAAACAAGGCAGGCTGGTTCAACAACCAGCTATCGCTACTGAAGCAAGAGCGTAGAAGGGCAGAAGCCGCCTGGAAAAGAAACGCCTCCGAGACGAACCTCGCCTTCTACAAAGCAGCAACTCGAAGATACCACATAGAAATCTTCGAAGCCAAGAAAAACTATTTTTCCATGGCTATCAACAGCGCTTTAAACCGCCCTCGGGATCTCTTCAAGCTGGTCTCACAGACCATGAATCCACACTGTCTTGAAGCCCCCAACACTGACACCCAAGAATTTTGCGAGGAATTGTCGGATTTCTTCATCAATAAAATTGAGGGAATCCGGGAAAGCATTTCGCAAAATAATGCCCCTAAGCTACCACACAGCACCCAGAGGAACACACTACAACCAACAAAGTTCTCTTTGGAACCCGTTTCCATCGAGAACACAGAAAATATCATCGGCGCATTGCGGAACAGCACTTCGCCTAATGATATTATCCCCACTAAGCTGCTAAAGGAATGTGCCGATATCCTGGCGCCTCCCATTTCGCAGCTTATAAACCAGTCATTTAAGGAAGGCATAGTGCCCTCCCTGCTGAAAGAGGGCACAATCCAGCCCATCTTGAAGAAACCTACCCTGGATCCCAAGGACCCAAATCACCGCCGTCCCATAACAATGCTAAACGTTTTCTCTAAGGTAATGGAGAAAGCGGTGGTACAACAGCTGCAACAGCATCTAGATACCCACAACTTACTCGATCCACTGCAATCGGGATTCCGTCCCGGACACAGGACGGAAACGGCACTGCTCAAAATATGGGACGACGTTCTGGAGGCCGCAGACGAAGGAGAATCTTCCCTCCTGGTTCTGCTGGACCTAAGCGCAGCCTTCGACACCGTAGATCACAAACTGTTACTGACTCGGCTGACTGAGGTAGCCGGAGTCACAGAGAATGATTTACCATGGTTTTCCTCTTTTTTGGGAAACCGATCTCAAACGGTGAAATTAGGACCGTTCATTTCTAGAAAACGCACGGTGTCATGTGGAGTCCCCCAAGGCTCACCTCTATCACCGGTGCTTTTCAACATCTATCTTCGACCTCTCTTTGAAGTCATCAGTAGTCAACAACTACTTTATCACTCATATGCAGACGATACGCAACTGTATTTTCGCATCTGCAATAGAAAGGATCGTCATCTCAGCTTAGAGAATTGTCTCTCTTCAATAGAAAAGTGGATGACGATGAGTTATCTCAAACTCAACAATTCTAAAACAGAACTTCTTCTGTTTCAGGCCACTCGCAAGAGTCAACTCACAACAACCTGGACACCTCCGCCCATTCTGGGCCAGATCATCTCCCCGAGCGCCAAAGTCAAAAGTCTTGGGATCATTTTTGACACCCACATGACTATGGACGCACAAATAGGGTCAGTAGTCAGCGGAGCTCACCATCTGCTGCGCCTACTCCGCAGACTGATCCCTTTTATTCCCAAAGAAGATGTGGCAGCCGTGGTGGGAACGATTGTGAACTCCAGACTGGATTATGCAAACGCTCTCTACCTCGGACTCCCTAAGTACCAAATCGCTCGTCTGCAAGTCGTACAAAATACGGCCGCCAGACTGGTGACTGGGAAAAAACCTTGGGAATCAATCTCACCGTCGCTGAGATCCCTGCACTGGTTGCCGGTAAAAGACAGAATTGCTTTTAAAGCACTCTGTCTGAACCATAAATGCATCCATGGAAAAGCCCCGCAATATCTTTGCGATAAAATAAAACCCCACAACCCCAATCGCGCTCTGCGATCCAGTGACCAAAATTTGGTCAAAGTACCCAAAGCCAGATTCAAGTCCAAAGGAGAAAGAAGGTTTGCTGTCCAGGGTCCCAGACTCTGGAACGCTTTACCAACCAGCATTCGGTTGGAGGAAAACCACCTGACCTTCAGAGGACGGATTAAAACTCTGCTCTTCTGATGTCAAGAGAGACGGATACAACTAGCGCCCAGAGGCGATTTGGTTCGCATGTGCCGCGCTATATAAGTTTTTTTTCATTCATTCATCATCGGGAGAAGATGTCCGGCCTGGTGTTCTTTCGGAGGGTGAGCTGTCCGGATCGGAAGAGGAGTTCGTTCCTAGGACGGAGTTCGCAGCGCGGGAGACGAGGCGTGCGGCTGGTGGGATTGCTTCCAGACAGCCCGGTAAGTCGTTTTCGTTTTTTTCTGATGTTTTATGCAATGCTGGTGTGTTGTCGGGGGGCCGGGGGGGAGGCTCCCGGGGTAGGTTGGTAGTCCCCGCGGCGGCGGGGGATAGTGGGGTTACGGCTGGGGCCCAGGGGGTGCAGTCAGGTGAGGGCGCTGGGTTGCAGCGTTTTTTGGTGGGTTTAGAGGCATTAGTGAGCCAGCTGAAGGGGGGGGAGAGCCCTGCCATTGGCCCGGCGGCTGCCTGGGCGCCGGCGTTAGGAGCCGGGGCGACAGTACCGGTGGAGGCGTCTTCCGTGACTGGGACAGTGGTGCCAGTGGATGGAGGGACGAGTTTGGCGGTGGATGGGGCAGTGCCTGCTGCACAGCCGAGTGCAAAAGGGGATGCGGGAGGTGACTCTGCAAAAAAAAGGGATTTGGTCCGGTTGGCGGACGCGGCAAGGGGAGAAGTTTACACTTGTTATGAGGCACCCCTGGGTTCGCATTTGAAGCAGGAGGTGAGGGAGAAGATTTGGAAGAGCGAATATGTTGAGATATTTGCGCTGTTGCCTCTGGAGAAGTTTAACCTGGACAGGGTTAAGCCGGAGGAGTCTAAGAAGGAGGATGAAGAGAAGAGGCGTTATAGGCTTATTCCCAGGACGTTTGCGAATTGGTCGCAGGCTTATTCGATTTTGGCTAGCGTGATTGGCGAGAAAAACCCCGAACACTGTTCGGCGCTTTTCAGTTACCAAGAGGCCATCAGCGAGGCTTATCGGTGTTACGGGGGCACGGGGTGGCTCCGATACGATGAGCAATTCCGGCAACGCCGGGCAATTAGGCCCGATATTAGGTGGGATACCAAGGACATCGGGCTTTGGATGCGGCTTATGTCGGCTCCGCGGACATCTGCTCCGTTTTTTCAGGGGGGGGGGCGGCGGAACCTCTTCCCCAGGACAGTCGGGCGGAAAGAAAAAAGGGGTTTGCTGGCAGTTCAACGAGGGTAACTGCAAGTTTGGAGGGTCCTGCCGGTTTAAGCACGAGTGCTCTGGCTGTGGGGGTAATCACCCCTCTTCCCGTTGTTTTAAGCAAGGCAAGGGGCGTCCCGGAGACTCTGCGAGTAAGAGGGAGGACTCCGGTGATGGTGGAAAGGATGCGACCGTTTCTCGGTAGGTATCCGGACAGGGCGGCTGCACTGTCGTTAGAAAGGGTTTTTTCTGAGGGTTTCGTGATTCCTTGCAACTTGGCGGTGGTCCCCCCGGTGGCAAAAAATTTCCGTACTGCGTTACAACGTCCGGAAGTGGTTTCGGAGAAACTGCTGAAGGAAGTGGCGTTGGGCCGTATGGGGGGCCCCTTTGCCTCCCCTCCTTTGGAGGGGTTGGTGGTTTCCCCGTTGGGGGTGGTGCCTAAGAAAGAGCCGAATAAGTTCCGGCTCATTCACCACCTGTCGTTTCCAAAGGGTGGGTCGGTCAACGATGACATCAGCGTGGGGGATTGTGCTACACTTCTTTTGATGCCGCAGTGGGATGGGTTCGCCGGTACGGCCGGGGGGCGTTGATGGCCAAGTCAGACATTGAGGCCGCCTTTCGGCTGCTCCCGGTTCACCCGGATAGTTTTCGGCTGTTGGGCTGCCACTGGGGTGGGGAGTTCTACGTGGACAAGTGTCTACCGATGGGCTGCTCCATTTCGTGCGCCCTGTTCGAACAGTTCAGCTCTTTCCTGGAATGGGTGGTTAGGGATGTGTCCGGAGTGAGCTCCGTGATACATTATCTGGATGACTTCCTTTGCATCGGCCCGGCGGGGTCGCGCATTTGCGCAATATTGTTAGCCACGCTGGAACACATTTCAGAGCGTTTCGGCGTGCCGCTGGCGCCCGAAAAAACGGAAGGACCTAAGTCGGTCATTCAATTTTTGGGAATTGTGATTGATTCTGAGGCAATGGAGTGCAGGTTGCCGCTGGACAAACTGGACGGCCTCAAGGCGGAGATTAGAGAGTTGTTAGGTCTGCGGAAGGTGCAGCTCCGAGCACTGCAGTCGCTCTTGGGTAAGCTCAATTTCGCGTGCCGCATTCTGCCGATGGGGAGAGTCTTTTGCAGGCGCCTCTCGGCTAGTACAGCGGGGGTCAGGTCCCCTAGGCACTATGTCCGTCTGGTGCAGGATCACAGGGACGACCTGTTGATGTGGCACTATTTTTTGGAGTCCTTTAATGGAAGGGCCTTGTGGATGTCCGGTCCGGTCAGCAATTTCGACATGGAATTGTTCACAGATGCGGCCGGGGGTTCGGGTTTTGGCGCATATTTTCAGGGTCAGTGGAGTGCTGGGCCTTGGCCCCAGTCCTGGCTGGAAGCGGGGTTCACTAAAAACCTGGTGCTACTGGAATTGTTTCCGGTGGTGCTAGCAGTGGAGCTATGGGGTTCGTCCTTCCGGGATCGGAAAGTGCGGTTCCATGGAGACAATCTGGGGGTGGTTCAGGTGATTAACAGGGTCACGGCATCTTCCCCACCGGTTATCCGGCTATTGCGGCACCTGGTGCTGCGCTGTTTACAGATGAATGTATTTGTGTATGCGGTGCATTTGCCGGGTGTGGAAAATGTAGTGGCTGACGCCTTGTCTCGCTTTCAGTGGGACAGGTTTCGGGAGTTGGTGCCGGAAGCGGAAGAGCATGGGGTACCCTGTCCAGAGTGGCTATGGGAGATTCCGTTGGAATCATCTCCGATTGGATCAAAAAGTCGGTAAGTGTGGGCACATGGGCGGCCTACGAGAAGGTCTGGTTAGAGTGGCAGGCTCTGGTTCGCGAGGCGGCGGTGGACCCGGTGGGGCCTGAGATACGGGGTCTGGTGCTGTATTTTGTGGCTAGGAACATGGAGGCTGGGGTGTCCCACTCCGTGTTGGATAAGAAATTGGCGGGTTTGGCATTTTTGTTGAAGTTGCAGGGGTGTACGGACTTTACAAAGGAGTTTTGTGTGCGGCAGGCACTCAAAGGTTACAGAAAGCAAGGGCGGCGGGCGGACGCCCGTCGCCCGGTGTCATTCGAAATACTGAGGGACTATATGGGGGAATTGGCTACGTTGTGCACGTCGCGGTACGAGGCGCTGTTGTTTAGGGCGGCTTTTGCGCTGGCGTTCTTTGGAGCGTTTCGGGTGGGGGAGTTGGTCAGCCCCTCGAAGGCAACACAGGGTGGCATGTTAGCCACGGATGTGCGGTGGGCACAAGAGGGGGTCAGTCTGTGGTTACGGAAGTCAAAAACTGATCAAAAGGGGACGGGCAAGTTTGTGCAGTTGTTCCCTATTTGGGGGTCGGATCTGTGTCCCGTTACAGTGGTGCGGGAATTTTTGGACGTCCGTCCGACGTTGGGTGGTGCATTTCTGTTGCATGAGGATGGTACACCGTTGTCACGGTACCAGTTCGTGACGGTGTTCAGGAGGTGTTTGGGGGCGTTGGGCCTCGTGGCAAGGGAGTTCTCAACACACTCTTTTCGCATCGGGGCCGCGACAGAGGCTGCACGTAGCGGGATGGATGATGAGATGGTAAAAAGGATTGGCAGATGGGAGTCGAGGAGGTTTCGGCTGTATGTGAGACCACAGTTGTTGGTGACCCTCGGGGTCAAGGGGAGGGCAGGCCACGCAGGGGAACCTGGAGGTTTTTAAGGGGGGGGGGTCACCCCCTAGGTTCAGGGGTGGGCCAGTGTTTTGGTAAGGGACCATGTGATCACGGGGGACGGGAGCGTCTCTCGATAAGTCTGTTGGTGACGTAATTTTTTTTCATGTCTTTCAGGTACGGGACAGGGACTGGTTTGGATAATGGGCCACTCCTTCGTTCATTGGGGGGCTAGGAGAGCGGACATGCGACTGGACGGTCGTCAGCTTGGGGTACCAAGACATGAAGCGCGTGTTCGATGGTTGGGTTTTCCGGGTATGTTGTGGGGCAGGGTGGTTCCGGAAGTGCACAAGTTTGCACAATTAGACCGTTCGCCGGATGTTTTATTACTACACGTGGGGGGCAACGACCTGGGGGTTCGTACAATGTTGGATGTCGCAAGGGACATTAAGTTTGATTTTTTAAGGATCCGCATGGCCTACCCAGACACGGTAGTCGTGTGGTCAGATATTGTTCCCCGGTCATCCTGGAGGATGGCCAGGTCGGTAGAAGGAGTGAACAGGGCCAGGAGGAAGGTTAACCGGGACGTGGCACGTTTTGTTATCAGAAATGGTGGGTTGGTGGTCAGGCATCCGGAGTTGGAGGTGGATACGTGGAGGTACCAGCGGGGAGATGGAGTTCATTTGACAGATGTGGGGATTGACATGTGGGTGTTGGGCCTGCAGGACGGTGTGCAACGGGCGCTGAGGGTGTGGAGGTGCGCCCAAAGGTAAGGAGTTACCTTTGGGTGCTGGACTTTGCAGGAGTGTTTGGACTTTGCAGGAGAAGAAATTACCCTAAAGTGGATGCCATTACCCAGAGGTGGTATGGGTTCTGAAGGGGCTGTTAGTCCAGTTTACCAAGGTGTAGCTGGGAGGTTCTTAATGGGGGCACTGCGGTCAGTGGTCGTCTCTGAGCCAGCTTGTCGGCTTGAGGCCTATGACCAGAGGTTAGGTACCGCAGTGCTCATAAAGGTTTTTTCAAGGGTTAAAAAGTTGTGTTAATGTTCCTGCAAAGTCCAGCACTAGTAGGGTTAAAAGAAAATGTGATTATATTTCAGGTTTACATATATGTTTTGTTAATAAAGGTTATTTAATATTTAAGAAGTTATTTAAAATAAATGGAGGCTGCTACGGCCAGTTTTTTACTCCAACATTAAGTGGTGGTCTCGGTTATTTATTAAGATAAGAGGTTGGGTAAAATGTGGTTTCTTAGCAGTTAAGGGTCATGTTTAGTTATACCATAGTCAAGTAAGGCACGTAGCAATGGCAAAGCCATTAAGTGGAGTGCCGGCCATGACAGAGTTAACTAAGCCCTTGGTCTGGTCGGTGGGAGTGGTTTTGTGTGTTGGCTGAGGGAGGGGAGGGGAGGTTTTAAATTCCCCTCCTCCTCCTTCCCGGGCTAACACACGTGGAGGAAAGTTTCCCACCCACCCTCCCTTTTTTTTTCGTTTTTGTTTTGGTAAGTTTGGTATAAGTGGTAATTTGCCTTTTAGGATGTATGTGAATTGTGCGGTGTTGTTGGTGTCTTTGGTGCTTTCCTTGTTTTGTTTCTCTCACACAGGTGCGGAATTAAGATGTCGTGGCGGCGGGTGTTTGGACTTTGCAGGAGAAGAAATTACCCTAAAGTGGATGCCATTACCCAGAGGTGGTATGGGTTCTGAAGGGGCTGTTAGTCCAGTTTACCAAGGTGTAGCTGGGAGGTTCTTAATGGGGGCACTGCGGTCAGTGGTCGTCTCTGAGCCAGCTTGTCGGCTTGAGGCCTATGACCAGAGGTTAGGTACCGCAGTGCTCATAAAGGTTTTTTCAAGGGTTAAAAAGTTGTGTTAATGTTCCTGCAAAGTCCAGCACTAGTAGGGTTAAAAGAAAATGTGATTATATTTCAGGTTTACATATATGTTTTGTTAATAAAGGTTATTTAATATTTAAGAAGTTATTTAAAATAAATGGAGGCTGCTACGGCCAGTTTTTTACTCCAACATTAAGTGGTGGTCTCGGTTATTTATTAAGATAAGAGGTTGGGTAAAATGTGGTTTCTTAGCAGTTAAGGGTCATGTTTAGTTATACCATAGTCAAGTTTTTGTTGGCCATAGCATCTGGTTTATATGGGCATGAAAATGACACGTTATGCTTCAGTGACCCATGTGTATAATAGTGAAATGTACAGAATATAGCTTCAAGCTTGTTTTCTGCTTTCAAGAGTTTAAGGGTAGGGGGCAGACAGATGATAGTAGTTTATCATGTCCTCCATGTTTCCCTCATCGTTGTGTGGGAGTAGCCCAGATAAACAAAATGATTGCTTCAGATGAAATGTTATTTTACATGCAAAGAGTAAATAGTTTCAAATAACACCTACATCAAGTTTAGGAAATGAAATTAAGGAGTGAAATAATGTTGACTTTTTGTATACTGGAAATTCACCTTTATAAGCCATACAAAAAATAAAATAAAATAAAAACGTTGTGTTCTTTAGATTTTTGATAAGGACTTTATTTCATTAACCTACAGACTAAGATGCCTCCTTCCTATTGGTTTTTGGACTGCCACGCCTCTTTCCCCTTGTTTCTTTTTTTTCATGGACATTTTCAATATAGTTGAGATAACGGTTTATGTACTTTCGGTTTATGTATCACAGTCCTATGATATGGTCTTTTCAATGTGTCCATATTTGGATACTGATATACTCCCCACAAAGGAAAATCGAATATAATATACACACACACACACATACACATATATATATATATATATATATATATATATATATGTATATATATATATATATATATATAATATATATTGTGGGAGATTAGCTCATGGGGATCAACTTTTCTGAATGATAGTCCGCAAGCAGGCACTTTGGGTCAGATTCAGATACACTTTATATTGCGCTGCGTAATCGAAATACTCTTCGTTGTTTGAGTAGCATACCCCGACGCGGAAAACGACGGGAAGTCCACCCAGTGGCCGCAATTTTATTGCAGCTTAGATACGAAGGCGTACGAACACGTAATCCAGTCGAATTTAAGCCCGCAGCCATCTATTCATGGTTTGAGGTTTCCGACTAGCTAAAAAACGCGTGTAATTTGAAGTTACTCCAGTCTAACACCAGTTAGACAGGAGTTACGGCTCTCTGAATCTGGCCCTTTCTTTTTAAGTCTGGTGGATGCCAGGTTTTATTTATAAATGGTTTGCAGGTTAAAAAAAATAAACAAAAACAATAAATTAAATCCTTGCCGTCTGGCGCTAACTGAACAAATAGTCTCCCCGTCACCCACAAAAACATGAGGTAAAGCAAACCTTTTTTAGTCCAGCACTCAGCGCTCCACTCACTCAGGTCCCTTCCCGAGTCTCAAAACCAGAACCCTGTTGTGCTCTCCTCCTGGTCTTTTAAAATCCAGCTGATTGTGGACTCGAGTGGACCCAAACATCCGGACCGGAACCCTAGCCAGGCCCAGGGATGAAAAACCTGGACCGGATTCCAGTTCTGTCCCTCATGATAGAACGTATGCGAGGTGAAATGTACCCATTATCATGTATCACACCTCGCATACCGTCACAATATATATTAAAAAAAACACACAAACACACACACACACACGTGATACTCGAAAAATTAGAATATCGTGCATAAGTTTATTTATTTCACTAATGCAACTTAAAAGTAGGGATGAGCCGAACACCCGTTTGGTTCGCACCAGAACCTTTGAACAGACCGAACGTTTGCACGAACTTTAGAACGCCAATTTTAAAAAGGCCAATATGCAAGTTATTGTTGTAAAATCGGTTTGGGGACCCAGGTCTTGCCCCAGGGAACATGCATCAATGCAAATGTAGCGCCCCTGTACTACAAGTACGGACGATGTTTAAATTTAGAGGTGGATGAGAGAATTACTTAGCTCTCATCTATGTGATTTTTTTTTATTTAGTCGCTGTGCTGTGGTTTCATTCTGTTCCAAAGATGCCTTTCCATCTCGGAACGACAGGTGGTGGCAGTGGAGACCAGTGGGAGTGCCTTCTTGCCAGCAGCCAAAAGGAGGAGGTTTTCCCTTGCTGGACATGCTGGGGACGGTACTTCTTCAGGGTGCCATTTTGGTGTGGGGAGTTCGAGGTTGGATCCGGGTGCGGCACCCACCTATAGGGTGTGCGCATATCACGGGCCCCGGCGATATGGCCTACCAGGCCGGGGTGCACGTGCTACGCGGTGTTCCTGACTCTGGGCCCTTATGGCACGGAGCAACTAAAGCTGCATAGGGGCCTCAGTGACTTACTGAGTCCCCCACATCTATGAGAAGATCCCAAGCGAGTTGTGCTGTTCGGTTGGGAAGTCGGTCTGAGGTGAGCCCGGAGGCAGGCGATCCAATAGGTCTTAGGCGGCGTACAGACGATCGGACATATCCGATGAAAACGGTCCGCCTACCATTTCCATCGGATATGTCCGATCGGGAGTTTGATCCGATGGCGTGTACACACCATCGGATCAAATTCCCCGCCGCCGGACGGCGCGGTGACGCGGCGGTGACGTTGACGCCGCCGCGTCACCGCCACGTCACCGCACCAGGAAGTAAAACACTTCCGCGCATGCGCCGAATCCATTCGGCAGCGGCGCGGCGGCGGTGGGGGCCGACATGTCTGCTGGTAAGTGTACTAACCAGCAGACATGTCGGGCGGACAGATTCCACCGGATAGATTTCAAAGCTTGCTTTGAAATCTGTCGGGTGGACAAATCTGTCCGCTAGCCCATACACACAAGCGGAGATGTCTGCTGAAACGGTCCATCGGACCGTTTTCAGCGGACATATCCCCTCGTGTGTACGCCGCCTTAGACAATCCACCGGGATCCGAGTTGCCGAACGCTGACGAATTATATGCTGTAACTTGTCAGTCGGTGACTCCAAAATCAAAGACGCTACACGAGGGGGATTCAGGCAAATTTAACTAATGAGATGGAATTGCTCTATCAAGCTGCATTCTAGAGCCTTTTAGACTTTTAGTGACATTCCGGCTGCCAGTTCTGTGAGAAAGACTGTCCGGGTGCATTATGCCCACTCCGGCTGGAGTGGCGACGAAGTAAAGGTATCATTGAAGCAGGACTGCTTCTACAAATAGTTAAGGCCTGAATCTGCAATTTCCTCCTCTCTTCACCATCTCTCTCTATTCACCTGAATTTGCCTTTTTGCTGTGTTGGGCACAAGAATAAAAGCACAGAAAACGACACCTTGCTGTTTGGACATTCTATCATTGCTCACATCATCTACTTTCATCATACCCCTAGACATGCTACAAGGGTGTAAACAAAGAATAGTGCAGCGCTATATAAAAGTCCATCCACAGATCCTCTGAAGAAGTCCCACCCTAGGGACGCAACGTTCGGAGGGAAGGACTTGACGGCACCCGCAGCCACTGCTTCACAAGCAACACATGTTTTTTATCGCTGTATACCCTCGCACTGGATCAGTGCCTTGAAAATGTGAGTTTTATACATTTGTTTTATTAAACCTTGTGCGCATACAGAGTACACCATGTCATCTCCTTTTTTTTATATGAATGAATAAATCATCATCTGGCCGGAGTGTATTTGTTTTGGCTTCATGCTTGTCAGCTGGCAACATCATCCCCTGGATCTATCCCTTATGGGAAAGCGCTTTTAACCCTGATCTTGCTATAGGGTCTGATTTGGGAGGTGAGAGGTCACTTTTGCTAATGGTGGAGGTGTCTTTCTACTATCCACGATTCATCACCTGCATGTGTGCGATTTTTACCACTATTGGATTATCACAAGGAGGATCTGTGGATGGACTTTTATATAGCGCTGCACTATTCTTTGTTTATATGTTTCCAGGAACGTATTTAATTGATTCCTAGTGTTCAGCTGCTCACCATTATATTATTTTGTGTTTTTATTGCGCTGATTGATTTTCTTTTACATGCTACAAGGGTGACACACCGATCCCAAGTCTATCCAGCGGCTCCTGAGGGGGTAGCGCTACACACACACAAAAAAAAAAAGACGTTTTTTTCAGGAGCATTGATTTTAATGATGCTTAAAGTTAAAAAAATATATATATAAGAATTCCTTTAAATATCATACCTGCTGGGTGTCTATAGTATACCTGTGAAGTGGCACGTGTTTAGAACTGGCCCTGCACAAAATGACATTACTATGAGAAAAAAATGAATTTAAAACTGCTTGCGGCTTTAATGTAATGTCTGATCCCTGCAATATGGATGAAAATCATTGAGAAAAAAGCATGGGTTTCCCCACCCCCCTTTTCCCAGGTCATTACCAGCCCCTTTGGCACTATTTACTTTAAACAGCAGTATACAGGCAGTGCAAACACAGGGACTGTAGGTTTGTTGTTTATTAGAATCTTTTTGTAATTTTGAACTGGTACTTTTTAAAGTGTAGCTCCAGCCCAAAAATCAATTTTTAAGCTTTTTGGAAAACAGAGAAGGGTTATCACCCCTGTAACATTTGTTTTGCCGTCTGTGCGCATCTGTTCAGAAGCTTGCACCTCACTTTCTGTCTCAATGACAAATGTTTTTTTGAATTATTTTTTTTGTGAAACAGATTGGTGATAAAGCATCAGTGGACAGGAGACACCTCTTACAGAAGAGAATTTCCCTTCCTAGGGGTAGATTTCCTCTCACTTCCTGTTGTCTCCTTTCGTTTGCAAGTAAGAGTCGTTTGTAAGTTGGATGTTTGAAAGTAGGGGCCTGCCGTATATACTCTGCATAAATTTGGGCCCTAGGTGTTGGTGTTTCCACACTGGAAAGCCCTGCTGTGTGAACTATTATATCAAGAATTATAAATACATGCCATTGTTGAACAGTGGTAGAAAAATTGGACCTTTGGTGCTGGTGCCACAACACTGAAAGTCCTCACAGATACTCTAGTTGGAGCTGCAAAGTATTGCATCAAAAATTGTAATTACACACCCCCTGTTAAACAGGGGCAGAAAAAAATAAATGGGCCTTAGGCACTGGTGTTGGTGCCACAACACTGCAACCCCTCACAGATACTGTAGTTGGAGCGCAGGATTAAGCCCTGCTGCAAAGTATTGCATAAAAAATTGTAATTACATGCCCGTTAAACAGGGGCAGAAAAATTGGGCCTTAAGCACTGGTGGCGGTGCCCAGAACCAAAAATGTTCTTACAAGCCATCAGCATGATCATTGAGGAGGAAAAGGAGTTACTCAGCATAACAGGATAGTCACTCAGCATAAGCATAGGCAGTCTTGAAGGGATCTGACATTTGAAAACAAAAAAAAATATTCAGTTACATCAGCATCAGGTGCTTGGTAGCTGGTGGTGAGCCAAGCCTGATTCATTTTTATGAAGGTCAGTCGATCGACCGAGTCAGTGGAGAGGCGCACTCTGATCGTTACAAAGCCTCCAGCAGCACTGAATGTGCGTTCCGAAAGAATACTGGATACAGGAAAGGCCAGTTGCATACTGTGCAAGCTCTGGCCAGTGATCCATCCTCAAGACCCAGTAAGCCAGAGGATTTTCGGTGGGAAAGGTGTCCAAGTCTGATCTTGCCCCTAGGTATTCCCGCACCATGTATAACAGACGCTGGCGATGGTTGCTGGAACCGGTCATACCTTGGGGCTGCGGACTAAAACCTTCTCCACCGCTCCTTCTGTGACTGACCGAAGCCTGAGCAACACGTTGTCCAGTACCAGGAATTTGTAACCTCCCAGTCTCTGGGAACGCGTTGCACAGACTTTTCTGCAAGGCCTCCCGAAGATGTTTCATCTTCTGCTCCCTCTGCACTGGCAAGATAAGGTCCGCAACCTTACCCTTGTAATGTGGATCAAGGAGGGTTGCCAGCCAGTAATGATCCCTCTCCTTGATAGCACAAATACGATGATCCTTCCACAGGCTTTGCAGGATCAGGGAGGCCATACAGCGTAGGTTTGCTGAGGCATTCAGTGCGGAGTCCTCTGGGTCACTAAGAACGACATGATCCGCAGCCACCTCGTCCTAGCCATGTACAAGTCCATGGGGTTCTTGGGACTGTAATTGATCCCTTGAAGACTGCTGCTGATACCGAGTGCTAGGCTCCACCTCCATGCTCACACAATCCTTGAGAGGTAAGAAAGTCCTCCTCTTCCTCCCTCTGTTCTGCCTCAAGGGCCCTGTCCATTATTCCACACAGCGTGTGTTCCGACAGGTGGATAAGAGGGACAGTGTCACTGATGCATGCACTGTCACTGCTCACAATACTTGTGGCCTCCTCAAATGGTGACAGGACATTGCATGCATCCCTGATCATAACCCACTGACCCTGTTTTGGTGCAATATTGGCACAGATACTCATTAATGGCTCCTTCTGCATGTGCAGCCGCTGCAGCATGGCCAATGTAGAGTTCTACCTGGTGGGCATTTTACAGATTATGCGGTTCTTGGGCAGGTTGTATTCATTTTGGAGGTCTGCCAGCCGAGCACTGGTATTGTATGACCGTCTGTTAGGATTAAGTTCACCTGCTGGTGGCACTATCCTGCTCTGGGCTATTTTCTGCAGTTCCAGTGTCCACCAGCAGGTGTCTCCCAGAAGTCAGCAGGTTCTGATCAGCCACACCTGGCTCCAGCTGTCAGGTGGATATTTAGGGCTGCTCCTCCCTTCCCCCAGCGCGTCACGATTCTGGTCCCTTCTTGTCTGCCTGCTACCAGCTTGTGCCCGATAACCTGCCCTTGTCCTGATCCATCCTGCACCCTTCTTGCCTTGTTCTATGCTCTTGTCCCCAGCCGTGTCCTTTTCCTTGCATCTCTGTTGCCTTTTCCCTTATGTTATAGATATTGTATATAGATTGCCGGATTGAAGTCTCCCGCATGGAAGACACGCCGACGCAAGACGACATCTCTCTCGGCGTGGACCAGGTAAGTTCTCTGCACCTCGTTCCGAGGTAAGCATTTCATATTGAGCTAGTATGCGGGGCATACTAGCTCATTATGGCTTTTGCCTTTCAGGTGAAAAAAATAAATAAAAATCATCGCGGGTATACAACCGCTTTAAGGAGAACAAGTTCGAACTATTAGGCCGAGGCCTATAAGACATTTGTACTTATGCCAAGCTCAAAGTATTTGGGAGTTGTAGTAACAACTGGGTACTTGTATATCAGATGTATCACGGGAGCGCGCACGCATGAACTAACCCATATGCGAGAGAGCTCGCATGAAGGGGGTTAGTTCTTGAGAGGAGGAGCCCAGACAGCCGCCGATTTCCCCCCCCCCATCACAGATTCCCATCAAAAAGCCCCCATATAAGGTCATCCATCACAAAGCACCCCCATAAAAGATCTCCCATCACAGACTCATTTATTATTACAATGTAATATAAAATTAAATAGTTCAACTCACCATAATGCAGAATGAGTGGGAGCCCTGATATGCCTGTCCCCAGCCCACAGAGTGCTTCCTTACATCTCAGGTGTCACTGTCCCCAGCGGAGTGTTTCCTTACATCTCAGGTGTCACTGTCCCCAGCGGAGTGTTTCCTTACATCTCAGGTGTCACTGTCCCCAGCCGCAGCTCCATTTCTATTGTAGCCACTTGGCAGGCTCCCTTCTCGTTTATAACTAGTATGTGGTCTTCTTGAAAATGGCTGCCAGTGGAGACATTATCTCTGCCGGCCGTGGACCTCCAGCGGCGGCGGCGAAAAATAGTTACACTGCCTAAGTAGCAAGTGCCACCGCCCGCAGGGGGCTATGTTAGTGCGGCGGGGCAGCCGCGAAAGCTTGAAAATTTGCCGCAGGAGTGGCGCCACCCCTTCACCCACTGCCGCCCCGAGACCTGGCCTTGGTGGCCTTGTGTGAAATCCGGCCCTGGGTATCTTGTAGGTTGCTGAGCCTTGAAGTTAAACAAGCAGGGTTTAGCATAGTAGTATCTCCCATATAACCAGACAGTATATGTAGTAACATTATAGTAGCAGTTGAAACACGAATAGTAGATCTGCTATAGCAGTATAAATGTAACAAGGTTACTTATTCTTTTGTAGCTTCTATAGAATCGAGACAAAGTTCTCATGAAAGAAAAAGGTTGCCAAATGCCCTGTAGGTAATTTGCAGAGAGCTGTATTGCAGAGAAGACATCAGCAGCAAAGAAGTAGTGGTTTCCAGGAACGGTGTTGCAGTGTAGGGCGCTGAAGAAGCAACTGATGTAACAGGGTCTCCATTCTGACAAGCTGTAGCTCTCCCTAGCACTGCTCCACTACAACTGACAAATGGCTAGCAATAATAGAACCACCCCCGTATCTCCTATGCAGGCCTTTATAGGCAGGAGATCAAGTGTAACCCATTGCAGTCAGATTCAAAGTAGAGGGTCGTATAAGACGCACTATAGGAAATGACAGGCGCGCAGAGCGCCTGTTAACAGAGAACAGGCAGCGCCTGTTACAGGTGCACACTGTGCAGAGGACACAGTACACCATGTAAAAACAGATCCCCTGCCTGTGGTATTAATATGAGCAGATCCTTGCCTGTGGTATTAATATGAGAACACCAGCAAATCTATTGATGTAGCTTTAGGTGCACACTGTGCAGAGGACACAGACAGTACACCAAGTGAAAATACTGCAGCTAGCACAATCACCTGCCTGCCTGTAAGTATATTAGGAAGAGCGGATCCAGCTAAACTCAATACAGTGTATAAATATATATACACACACACACACACAACACCAGGGATGCATATATATCCTCTACACACTGTGGGCCAGATTCAGGTAGGAGCGGCGTATCTCCACTCCGGCGTAGCGTATGCTGTTTACACTACGCCGCCGCAACTTTTACGGGCAAGTGCTGTATTCACAAAGCACTTGCCTGTAAAGTTGCGGCGGCGTAGCGTAAATGGCCCGCTGTAAGTCAAATTGGGCGGGTAGGGGGCGTGTATTATTTAAATTCCGCGCCGAACGCACTGAATTTATCCCAGTGCGCATGCTCCAAATCACGACGCAAATACTCAATGAAAACAACTTGAACGTCACTTACGCAAAGCCCTATTCGCGAACGTTTTACGTAAACGACGCCGGCACGCCATCCATACTTAACATTGGCTGCGCCTCATACAGCAGGAATAACATTACGCCGGACTTACGCTTACGCAAACAACGTAAAAAAAATGCGCTGGCCGGGCGTACGTTCGGGAGTCGGCGTATTAGGCTCATTTGCATCGGATCTAATAGAAATCTATGCGAAACTGATTCTATGAATCAGTCGCATAGATAGGAGGGCTCAGACACAGAGATACGACGGCGTATCTGGAGATACGCCGTTGTATCTCTTTCCTGAATCTAGCCCTGTAACTCTAACTGACTAGCCTGCCTGCCTGCTCTATCTAACTCAAAAAAATGACACTCTCTCTGTAACCACCGCAACACACTACACAAGGCCGACTTCCAGACGGCCTTATTTAGTGTGGGGCGTGTACTAAACCCCCTGAGCCATAATTGGCCAAAGCCAACTGTCCATTGCCCTATTGCTTTGGGGTGCACACCCTAATGCAATAGGCTGCGCACACCTATGGATGCCGCATTGGAATTAAGGGCCATGACATGCCACTCAAATTTGGCGCGAACAGCTCATAACGTTCGTAATTCGACGAACGGTCAAACAGACGATGTTCGAGTCGAACACGAAGCTCATCCCTCATTATAAACCATCAAGTGACTGGTTTGTGTTGAAGTGTATATCTGCCACTTCTAAGGGGTTAGCTCAGTAGCGGGTGTGTGTGACCCCCTGGGTGGGTTCACTACACACTGATCCATATAGAGAGGCAGCCGAGGGCGGTTGAAAACAAAGATTATGGTTTATTTTTCCATATTGCTGGAAACAAGTGCAAGCATCCAAACAGCATAAACAAAACATAAAATAAACCCTGGCCACTTGGGGTTGTGCCAGACTCCACTCTATGGAGTCTGGCACAGCCTACTGCTGGTCAGACACTGCTGGTCATACAGCAGAGAAACAATAGTCTTTTTGATTTTTATCACACAGAAAAATCAACAACCACGTCACCTCTTCAGAAGTCTTTCTCAGCTCACTGCTCTCCTTACCTCAAAAAGCCTCAGGATGCAGCAATCAGTAGTCATCCTCTGGATAACTTATAGAGGCCTTAATTTCTTCATACTGAACAGCTAAAGCTTTCCAATGCCCTAAACCTTTCTGGCTACCTCTGTAGTCGACACCTGATAGTAATTGGTGAATTGTCTCAACAAGGCAGAAATGTATCTCCCGTCTGTGACAACACCCACAGATTTACCGGACTTCCTGTCGCACACTTCATTATTTAATGCAACAGTGTTCCTTTTTGGTCTGGGGGGTTCCTAGCTAGTATTAGCCTAGAAAACGGTAAACAGCTCAGGGTAGCAACAGGTTAGGCTTCTGATGGCCATTTAGATTGATAGGCTAGATAGGCCTGATTTGCTTTGCAGGTGGCGTGTTTCAGACTTCTTCACCATTGGTGTGTTCATCTGTAAAAGCATCCCCAGGAAGCCACTGTGCCACAGATGCATCAGTGTTCGTCCTTTCAAGCTGGATTGTGTTACACCCTGCAAGTCAACTCATCAGGGGCCCTTGCAAATCAACTGTGCCACAGTGCCTAATTGGAGGTATTGGTGTTAAAGGCCTTTAGTTATATAACTGGATATATAGATAGTGATGCATATATACACTGATCTTCTAAGACAGGGGTAGGCAACCTTGGCCCTCCAGCTGTTTTGAAACTACAAGTCCCATGGAACATTGCAAGGCTGACAATCACAGGCATGACTCCTAGAGGCAGAGGCATGATGGGATTTGTAGTTTCACCACAGCTGGAGGGCCGAAGTATTCTACCCCTACTCTAAGACATATATATGTTCTTCCTGTTATTGCTTTGGTTATATGTAATGCCATCACTTTATCATATATTAAAGTAGATACCACTCTCATCAATTCTAAAGTACTGCCATAGTGGTGATCTATAAGGATGTACATGCCTCCTACATGTCAAATGTCCTCCCTTTAGCTGTTTGAAACCCAAAAAAAGTCCAGATTCAATGGGTGGTTCTGTTTTGTGGCGCTCGGTAGGCAGGGTCATGATGTCAGCAGACTCCCTGCCCCTTTTCTCTACACTGCCCTTGGCCACAGGAGAGGCAGAGCGTGCTCATGGCCCCCTGTCATTTCATTAAACACATTGGTGTCCCGTGACAGTCGGGGATGATCGCTGCGATGGGACAGCTGTGAGCACCGACCCCCCCCTGCATGGCTTTTCATCATCTGCTTCTCCTCCCTCCCGCGGCTTTCACCTGAAAAGCACGCATGCGGGAATCGGTGCTCACAGCTGTCCCCGTCGCACTGATCATCCCCAGTGTCTTCCTCCTGCTCTAGCACCCTGTTCTCCTCCCCTTCGTGTGTCCACACCCCCGCCCCCCGCCGTGTCTTACTTCTCCTCTGCACTGAGCTACAGTTCTGTTATTACCTGTGGGTTTGGAGCGCTCAGAAAGTGCTCTACATCTGTAGGATACAATTGAATTTCTTTGGCAAAGTGCAGCTAATCTACAAGAAAGCCACGGGTGCACTGCACTGTACCTGTGGTGTGGGTAAACTGCAGCACATTCATGCTATGAAAGCAGCCCTAAGCTCCTTTCACACAATAAGTCTGACCCAATCAGACCCTCCAGTCACCTCTATGAAGCGACACACTTGTGTCCATTTACACCTACCTATCTCCAATTGAGCCGCTAAAAAAAAAAAAAAAAACAGAAGGGGATCTTCTCCTTCCATCTATGCTGACAGGAGGGCCCATAGAGTAGAGTGGGTTGTGTCTGCTCTGCATATGCAGAGTAAACATGAACCTGTAATCCGCCCGCTCCACTCATTGTGGCCTGTGACTGGTTACCAAGTGACTTAATGGAGTTCCACCCTTAAAAGAAAATTACACAAAAATTTTGAAAAAAAAATTGAAAAAAATAAATACATTTTTACTCACCCGAAATACCGGTGCTATGCGCATGTTCTTAATCTTCCTCTTCCTTATCCACGGTGGGTCTTCTTCCACATCCTCCTTGCGTTGTCTTATGGTGAATGGGGCGCGCTGCTTTCTGGGAACTGAGTATAATTCCAGAGAGCAGCCGCCCATTCACAAATTGGCGCGAGACGCAAGCATGCGCAGTAGGAAACGGGCAGTGAAGCCGCAAGACTTCACTGCCCGTTTCCCTTAGCAAGGATGGCGACCCGGGACCTGCAATGATCGAGGGATTGGCATCGGGGTGGGGGGGGCATCATCGCGGGCGCCTAGGACAGGTAAGTGTCCTTATTAAAAGTCAGCAACTACAGCAGGGGTGTCAAACTGGTGGCCCTCCAGCTGTTGCAAAACTACAAGTCCCATGAGGCATTGCAAGGCTAACAGTTACAAGCATGACTCCCACAGGCAGAGGCATGATGGGGCTTGTAGTTTCGGAACAGCTGGAGGGCCGCCAGTTTGACACCCCTGAACTACAGTGTTTGTAGCTGCCGACTTAAAATAAAAAAAATTGCAGGGTGGAATCCTGCTTTAAAGCGGAGTTCCACCCAAAATTGGAACTTCCGCTTATCCCACTCCTCACCCCCTTACATGCCACATTTGGCATGGAATTTTTTTTGGGGGGGGGGAGTGGGGGCTTCAGGAGCAGTGGGACTTCCTGTCCTACTTCCTCCTTCCACCGAGGGGCTGGTTAGGCGATTAAGCTTAATTGCCTATCTCCAGCCCCTCCCTGTAGGCGATCACCTGGGACATGTCACAAGTCCCAGGCGATCGCCTGTCCAATGGAACACGTCACAAGTCCCAGGCGATCGCCTGTCCAATGGAACAGCGCAGCGCTGTTCGCGCATGCGCAGTAGGTGCACGGCCGTGAAGCCGAAGGCTGTCGCGGCCGGGTGCCCACAGTTGAAATGAAGACGCTGGCCGGAGAGGGGGGGGCGGAACCCCGGCCGGCGCGTCGCTGGAACCTTGGAGAAGGTAAGTGTCTGTTTATTAAAAGCCAGCAGCTACACTTTTTGTAGCTGCTGACTTTTAATAAACATAAAAACTGGCTGGAACACCTTAAGTTAATTTTTTTAATGAAATCCGGGGACATATTTTTTCTTTACTAGTAATGGCGGCAAGCAGCGACTCTTTGCCCGTCGCTGCCCACCTCACAGCCTCTCAAGTCTAACTCTTCGGGCCCCCGGCTACTACTGGGTGGGGAGCGGACGAAGATCACTCCGCCAGGGAAGGCCAGGAGATAGGCAGGTGGCTGGCCAGGATTTGAGCCAAGGCAGAAGAACATGCGAGCAAAGCTGAATGGGCATGAAACTGAAGAAATATTCCCTCCGCTCCGACCAGCACATGTTAATCAGAAAGGGGCACAGATAATGGGAAAAATACAACCCCCCTATGCTAGTAGGCACGGCGGAGTGGGGGTGTGTCATTCTAATTTTTTAATTCTGCACTGATTGTCTTTGAAATTGCCCTTGCCCCCTATTAAATCCAATCTGGGGACAAAACCAGGGACAGACTTGGTCCGGAGACAGTGTCCTCAATCAGGGGACTGTCCCCTGAAACTGGGGATGTCTGGTCACCTTAATTTAAGTGGTCCTCGCTCTTTAAAAGTTGGGCACCCCTCGTCTAGTTCCATGTAATAGTAGTTTGGGCACTGACCACAAGATGGCAGTAGCCATGAGTTATGGCTGATTCCAGGAAGTGGAGCTCTCGATGGTTCCACGTGTATTTGTATTTCCTGTGTCATTTGGAGCGTGTCGTTCGTACAGTGTGAGTATGTGGAAGGACTGTGTTGTGGTAATGGCCCTCTTAGTGCCCCCTGGCGGGCAGGGTCCCTTTACTACCCCCTGTCTGGTTGCTTGCTCTGTAGGAGCGCTTCTAATCACATTGCTTAGCGTTATAAACTTGTGGCTGCACTGCCAGTGTGGTATGTAAAGCAGACCACCTGTTTTCTGTACAATATGTAGGGCAGGCTGTAGTATCTAACAACCCTGTAAATGCTAACTGCTTGGCTGTGTCACTGAACCAAAACGTGCAAGAAATTAAAGCAGAGCTTCATCTATGAAGTGAAGTTCCTCTAATTGTTCCCTTCCCTCCCCCTACACAATAGCAGTTTGTTTGTATTGGGCAGAAATGATGCCTGTGAGACTCCATTCACACCTGACGTTTCTGGAACATGTTTTGCCGCGCTATCCCCAACATGAGTGGCAGAAATGCATTTTGTCGCACGCAGTGAAAAACACACCATGCCCCCCTTTAACCACTTCCATACTGGGCATTTAAACCCACTTCGTGCCCAGACCAATTTTCAGCTTTCAGCGCTGACGCATTTTAAATGACAATTGCGCGGTCATACAACACTGTACCCAATTTATATTTTTATTATTTTTCTCCCACAAATAGAGCTTTCTTTTGGTGGTATTTGATCATCTCTGCAATTTTTATTTTTTACTCTATAAACAAAAAAAGACAGAACATTTTGAAAAAAAAACCACAATATTTTTGACTTTTTGTTATAATATCCCAATTTTTTTTTTTAAATAAAAATTTTCCTCGGTTTAGGCTGAAAATCGCAATAAGTGTATATTGATTGGTTTGCGCAAAAGTTATAGCGCAGGGATCCTCAAACTACGGCCCTCCAGCTGTTGCAGAACTACACATCCCATGAGGCATTGTAAAACACTGACATTCACAGACATGACTAGGCATGATGGGAATTGTAGTTCCTGAACAACTGGAGGGCCGTAGTTTGAAGACCACTGTTATAGCGTATACAAAATAGGGGATAGATATGATTTTTTTTCCTTATTTTTTTTACTAGTAATGGCGGCGATCTGCGTTTTTTTTTTGTTAGGCCTGCGATATTGCGGCGGACGTATCGGACACTTTTGACACAATTTTGAGACCATTCACATTAATACAGCGATCAGTGCTATAAAAATGCACTAATTACTGTATAAATGTGACTGGCAGTGAAGGGGTTAACACTAGGGGGTGTGGAAGGGGTTAAATGTATTCCCTGGGTGTGTTCTTACTGTGGGGGAGGGGGACTGACTGGGGAGGTGAACGATGCTGTGTCCTAATGTACAAGGGACACAGCATCTGTCTCCTCTCCCTGACAGGACGTGAAGCTATGTGTTTACTTACAGAGCTCCACGTCCCTGCTGTGTCACCGCCGATCCCGAGTACCTGGCTGACACCACGGCCGCGAGGCACACGCATGGGCTTCCCAGCGATGCGCCGGGCACAGTGTTTCCCCGCTGCGTGCCCGGGGAATGTAAACAACGGGACGTCCAAAGACGTCCACCCAGCACTTGAGAGCCGCAGTGTGGACGTCTTTCGTCTATAGTGCGGCCCTCTAGTGGTTAATAACCACTTGCCAACCGCCCACAGTATATATATATATATATATATTAGGGGTGTCAAATATAATCGCTGCATCGGTGCATCGCGATTCGGGTGTGCCCGATGCGAGCCCGATGCAGGCGACCGCCATAATCGATTTTTAGCCCCGCCCCCGTCCCCGCCCCTCCGCTCCGTTCAGATGTTTGTTACCTTGTGTGCAGGGTCGGCGGGGCCAGGCCTCGGGGCGGAAGCAGGTGAAGGGGCGGTGCCGCGGGTGGAAAAAATCAAAAGCCAATCAGCTTTTGAAGTGTGTGACATACCCGCAATCAAGCGAGTCGTATTCCTGCAATGTGCATCTGACCCGCCCCCTTTTGAGGCATCAGCAAGTTTTCATTGGCGGGCGGGAGAGATCACAGCCAATAGGCTCCAGTGGAGAGAGAGTTTGGCTGCGTGGGGTGACGTCGGCGGGCACTTTCAATAGTGAGCTGTGTGTCCACAGAGAGCAAGGTGAGCACGGGGAGATACGAGGACCGACCTATTTGTGAGAAGGAGAGGGGGGCATACTTGGGATGGGAAGGACATTGTTTGGAGGAGGAGGACATGACATGGAGGAGAGGAGGAGGAGATGGGACTGGAGGAGGGGGAGGAGGACATGACATAGAGGAGATGGGACTGGAGGGAGGATGACATGGAGGAGATGAGACTGGAGGGGAAGGAGGAAGATGTGCAGAGCTGATAACTTGGCTGTGCTTTTAGTCCAGTGTTCATCTGTCTCCACATCTTCCAGGCAGCTGTGATTCTCCCATCACCACTGCTCTGCCTCTGGGCCCCCTCCAGGACAAGGTTACAGTGCCAAGCAGAATATTGTACTCAAAGGGTATTTAATTCCTTGATGGGTATGCTACATAATGCTTGAATTTACAGTTATTATTGTCTATTTGTCTGCAGTCTCTGATTGTCTCCTGTACTACATCCACAGTCTCCGTCTCCTGTACTATATCCACAGTCTGTCTCCTGTACTATATCTAGTCTCTGTCTCCTGTACTATATCCGCAGTCTCTGTCTCCTGTACTATATCCGCAGTCTCTGTCTCCTGCACTATATCCGCAGTCTCTGTCTCCTGTACTATATCCGCAGTCTCTGTCTCCTGTACTATATCCGCAGTCTCTGTCTCCTGTACTATATCCACAGTCTCTGTCTCCTGTACTATATCCGCAGTCTCTGTCTCCTGTACTATATCCGCAGTCTCTGTCTCCTGCACTATATCTGCAGTCTCTGTCTCCTGTACTATATCCGCAGTCTCTGTCTCCTGTACTATATCCGCAGTCTCTGTCTCCTGTACTATATCCGCAGTCTCTGTCTCCTGTACTATATCCGCAGTCTCTGTCTCCTGTACTATATCCTATATCCGCAGTCTCTGTCTCCTGTACTATATCCGCAGTCTCTGTCTCCTGTACTATATCCGCAGTCTCTGTCTCCTGTACTATATCCGCAGTCTCTGTCTCCTGTACTATATCCGCAGTCTCTGTCTCCTGTACTATATCCGCAGTCTCTGTCTCCTGTACTATATCCGCAGTCTCTGTCTCCTGTACTATATCCGCAGTCTCTGTCTCCTGTACTATATCCGCAGTCTCTGTCTCCTGCACTATATCCGCAGTCTCTGTCTCCTGTACTATATCCGCAGTCTCTGTCTCCTGTACTATATCCGCAGTCTCTGTCTCCTGTACTATATCCGCAGTCTCTGTCTCCGGTACTATATCCGCAGTCTCTGTCTCCGGTACTATATCCGCAGTCTCTGTCTCCTGTACTATATCCGCAGTCTCTGTCTCCTGTACTATATCCGCAGTCTCTGTCTCCTGTACTATATCCGCAGTCTCTGTACTATATCCGCTCCGTCTCCTGTACTATATCCGCAGTCTCTGTCTCCTGTACTATATCCGCAGTCTCTGTCTCCTGTACTATATCCGCAGTCTCTGTCTCCTGTACTATATCCGCAGTCTCTGTCTCCTGTACTATATCCGCAGTCTCTGTCTCCTGTACTATATCCGCAGTCTCTGTCTCCTGTACTATATCCGCAGTCTCTGTCTCCTGTACTATATCCGCAGTCTCTGTCTCCGGTACTATATCCGCAGTCTCTGTCTCCTGTACTATATCCGCAGTCTCTGTCTCCTGTACTATATCCGCAGTCTCTGTCTCCTGTACTATATCCGCAGTCTCTGTCTCCTGTACTATATCCGCAGTCTCTGTCTCCTGTACTATATCCGCAGTCTCTGTCTCCTGTACTATATCCGCAGTCTCTGTCTCCTGTACTATATCCGCAGTCTCTGTCTGTCTCCTGTACTATATCCGCAGTCTCTGATTGTCTCCTGTACTATATCCGCAGTCTCTGATTGTCTCCTGTACTATATCCGCAGTCTCTGTCTCCTGTACTATATCCGCAGTCTCTGTCTGTCTCCTGTACTATATCCGCAGTCTCTGTCTGTCTCCTGTACTATATCCGCAGTCTCTGTCTGTCTCCTGTACTATATCCGCAGTCTCTGTCTGTCTCCTGTACTATATCCGCAGTCTCTGTCTCCTGTACTATATCCGCAGTCTCTGATCGTCTCTTGTACTATATCCGCAGTCTCTGATCGTCTCTTGTACTATATCCGCAGTCTCTGATCGTCTCCTGTAGTATTTTGGGGGGAGAGCCATGCGCACTTACGCTGCAATCGTGATGCATCGCGGAATCGAATCGTGGACTTGATCATCGTAATCGCATCGAATCGTGAGACCGGTGAAGATGCGCAGCCCTAATATATATATATATATATATATATATATATATATATATATATATATATATATATAATGTATGTGTTATTATACTGATGTAGAATACTGTGGTTGTGACAGCAGCAAGCTGCCATATCCTTTGTATACTTTTTTTTCTGTGGGCGATTCAGCATCTGCTAAAAGTGATTAAGGTGACTGATTTGCCACGGGATCACTTTTAGTGGTGGTGGGAGAGGTGTCCCTCCCACTACTTTACGGTAGTTTCCGCGTTTACTGGAGTCGTCGGTAAACACTGGTGCACAGTCATTTTGGAACAGCATGGGGCCATCCTCAAACTTTTCCCACAAAGTCAGGAGCATGAAATTGTCCAAAATGTCTTGGTATGCTGACACCTCACTGGAACTAAAGGGCCAAGTCTAATCCCTGAAAAACTACCCCACATTATAATTCCCCCCCCCCCCCCCAAATTACTTGGACCAATGCACAAACAAGGTCCATAAAGACATGGATGAGCGAGTTTGGAGTGGAGGAACTTGACTGGCCTGCACAAAGTCCTGACCTCAGCCCGATAAAACACCTTTGGGATGAATTAAAGCAGAGACTGCAAGCCAGGCCTTCTCGTCCACATCGGTGCCTGACCTCACAAATGCACTTCTGGAAGAATGGTCAAACATTCCTATAGACCAGGGGTGTCAAACTCAATTTCATCATGGGCTGCATCAGCATTATGATTGCCCTCAAAAGGGCCAGTTGTATCTGTAAGATTAGATGTCCAGCGCATCCCCTCACCTTTACATTAGATGTCAAAAGCCACCTCACCATCAGAATTTGAGCCCCCCCACCCTCATTTATATCACAGTATACCCCCTTACCTTATGCTGCTGCTGGGAAGAATATAGATGTATTGCTTGAAAGCAGAAAGTACAGGGTCTGGAGGAGGATCAGAGGAGGGCTGGAGCTCTCCTGCAGCTGCAGGAGAGGTGCAAGGGCCACATGAAATGGCCTGGAGGGCTGGATTCGGCCTGCAGGCCTTGTGCTTGACACCTGTACCATAGACACACTCCTAAACATTGTGAACAGCCTTCACAGAAGAGTTGAAGTTTTTATAGCTGCAAAGGGAGGGCCAACTCAATATTGAACCCTACAGACCAAGCCTGGGATGCCATTAAATGTGTGTGTAAAGGCAGATGTCCCAATACTTTTGACAATATAGTAGTGTGTGTGTGTATATATAATTTTCCTTCTTTGCTGCACAAAAATATCTGCTAGTTATTGTGATTAGTTCAGTGATTTACATACTTACTGAATATATTTTACAGCATCAAGCAATGTTAATGTTACCGGACAAAAGAAATGGGTCCTAAGAGAGAAAATAATCGAAAATGGTGGAGAAATAATTCACAGAGGCACTTTAATAAAAGGTATATCAGCTCCTTTTCTTTCAAATTATGCAACTACTGACCTCAGATTATGTTGCTTAGTGTCAGACTGTGAAACAAAAGCCACTTGAGTTTTCTACATTGCTGGTTATTGTTGTGGAGTTTCACATTTGTGATTCCCTACAATTACTCAGTGTTGATTATTAATAATCCAAAGTATTAGTGGTTCTAAAGGTAATTTTTGTCAGGACTGCGATATTACAGCGGACACATCGGACACTTTTGACACATTTTTGGGACCATTTGCATTTATACAGCGATTAGTGCTATAAATATTCACTGATTACTGTATAAATGTGACTGGCAGGGAAGGGGTTAACACTAGGGGCGATCAAGGGGTTAATGTGTTCACTGGGAGTGATTCTTACTGTGAGGGGAGGGGACTGACTGGGGGAGGTGACCAATGGTTGTCCCTATGTACAAAGGACACACCATCGGTCCCCTCTCCCTGACAGGACGTGGATCTCTGTGTTTTACACACAGAGATCCACGTCCCTAGCTTTGTGACTGACGATCGCGGGTACCTGGCGGACATCGCGGCCGCCAGGCACACGTATCGGCAAATGAGTGACGCGGCGAGTACACAGTGGCCGGGAGGAGCTGAGGACGTCAATAGGCTGCCTCCTGGCATTGTAGAGCCACCTTGTGGCCATCATTCTACAATGGCCTGGATGGCAAGTGGTTAAAGTGGAGGTCTGCTGATTTATTTTTAAGTCAGCAGCTACAAATACTGCAGCTGCTGACTTTTAAAATAAGGACACTTTCCTGTCCAGGGTATCGAGTATCTGCTCCCCCCAGAAAGGTGCCAAATGTGACACCGGAGGAAAAGCGGAAGTTCTATTTTTGGGTGGAACTCTGCTTTAAAGTGTTTGTGAAACCACTATAACCTATGTTTACCACCCCATCTGTTATATAACCCTATGGGGATTATTTACGAAAGGCAAATCCACTTTGCACTACAAGGGCAAACTAGAAGTGCAAAGTGCACTTGGAAATGCAGTCGCTGTAAATATGAGGGGAAGCTCTGCTGATTTTATTATCCAATCGTGTGCAAGCTAAAATGCTGTTTATTTTCCTTGCATGTCCCCCTCAGATCTACAGCGACTGCACTTCCAAGTGCACTTGTAGTTTGCCATTGTAGTTTAAAGTGGATTTGCCGTTCGTAAATAACCGCCTATGTGTTCCCAGTGCCTGTGCTGTATAAAATCTAATGCCGATTTATACCTTATCTTAGAGTGTCTCCCTGCGCTCACGTGATTCCATGGCTCTCTACTCTCCCAGGCTGATAAAGGAGCAGAGAGATCAGCAGTCACGTGAGCGTCGGGAGACGCTCTGAGATGAGGTAGAAATCGGCATAGTTCATTCATGCTTTAAGGGAATAGGATCCAATTTTTTCTTTATCGTACACCACGGGACAAAGCGCCAGTCATTACATAATGGGTTAAGGGTCACCAGCGGTGAATGGACACTGGCACAACCAATTGAAGACAGTTTCCCTCCATATAACCCCTCCCATCATGGAAGTACCTCTAGTTTTTTCGCCAGTGTCTAAAGGTGTTGGACGCGATAGGATGCTAAAGGAAAGCTCTGCCAAATAAAACCTCTGGGGGTAAAAAGAGCTATGATTCCGGACCCATCCAAGATGCCTAAGATTAAGCCAAAACTGGATGGGATCCGGCCTCAGGTATGAGGCGTCGCATGTAATGTCTCTCTTCGGAGGACTGGGCTCTGGGATCCAGCACTTTCGCTAAAAGTCCTGGTAAGAGTCTTTTACAAGGCCCAGGGTAGGAGTATCCTTTAAATGGGTACCCATATCGCTGAAGGTTGTCATACAAAGCCTGCCGTGAGGGGTGAAGATTGGCCTGTCTGATTTCAGCAGGAAAACCTTTGGCGGGGATAAGGTAAGTGGTTAAGAGTCCTAAACAATGTTTAAGGACCCTTTCCTGTGTTGGGTGAGTGTCTTCTCTAAAGCCACCACTGGGGGGGGAGTAAAGAGTTTTTGTTTTTTTTTCCCACTCGCCATGCTTTGTGTAGTGTCAAGTACCTTTGGACAGGACACACTTTTTCTCCTCTGCTTCAGTCGCCTCTTCCTCTCAAAACGGGACACCAAAAAGGCAAATGCTAAATGGGGGTAACACACAGAAATGTGCAGCCATAAGGAGGTAGCTTCCCTCACACCTGAGACCCCTGCCATAGCCCTGGGTCGCGTGCGGCATGCTTTATCGGCGGCGGGGACAGCAAGCAGATACCAGCAAGCTCACTCCTTTGAATGGGACACAGCAACATTACAGGGGACACGTAAGACTCCATGTGGTTGGGCTGGGTACTACCAAGAGAGACACTGTGCATTGAAACTGTGTGTTTAAAGTTGCATACTTTATGTAAATTGCTAAACTAAGCACAGTAGTATAGGCTTTGAGGTACCTTGGCATTGCTTAAGCAGCATGACCAGGACAAAAAGTTAAAAAAGCATCGCCGCTTGAGACAGAAGGTTCTTATCGGGAATAGCGGCTTCTCCGATGAGGCCTGGGCCTGCATATGTCACTGAAGACACTTTGGCAGCAGCCCTAGACAATTTAGAAGGGAGAATCGCTACGTTAATCACTAAATCCTCAAAAAAGGACAAAAAGCGAGACAGATCTCCTTCTGTGGTAGACCTCTTTTCAGAGAAATCTGAGGATGATACTTCTCCAGCAGAGGATAAGGATGGATCAGGGATATCAGAGGAGCCTTTCTCTGCGTCCCATATTCTGAAATCGCAGGTGCAATGTTATGCTGTAACAGTTGCCCTTTCTTTCTCGTACATCACGGGACACAGAGCGGCATATTCATTACTATATGGGTTATATGGAGTACCTTCAGGTGTGGACACTGGCAATCTCAAACAGGAAGTCCCCTCCCTATATAACCCCCTCCCCTAAAGGGAGTCCCTCAGTTTTTTCGCCAGTGTCTTAGGTGTTGGTCACGGAATAGCTTTGCTCCACATCCTTGGGATTAAGGGCGGGCTAACCGGATCTGTCCAAGGAGCCTCAGTGCCAAAGTGGACAGTACCCGGGCCCCAAACCGTGGGGTTTTGCCTATAATGCTCCTCTTTGGAGGGCTGGGCCCAGGACTTGGAGTTCGTAAGGACCATAAGTTCCTGTTTGCCAGGGTGCTATATAGGTCCAGGACAGTGGGTACCTTCATAGGACCCCAGGGCCTGAAGGTCTATTACGCTACCCACGGAGATGGGAGAAGATTGGATCGTTTTGCTAGACAAACATCCTGCAGCATGGAGCAGGTAAGAGGGGAGCCTGCGGGACTTGGTTCGACAGCAGGCTCTCCGGGGTAACCTAAAAGGGGGGTAGCCTAAGTATGCTCTGCATTGGCAACCTTGCTCACTATGTCTGAGAAGACAGGATGATCCCTTTTCCCCCATCACTAGGTTCCCCTGTCTAAGAATTGTGTTTGCTAGCTACCTGCTGCTTTCTTCCTAGGGCTAGTAAGGATCCCTATGGGGCCTTTTGGAGAGTCCTACCTGGCCGGGGGTTTGATTCTGCCGCCTGGTACTGCAGTCCTGGGTCTCCAGCAGCGCGGCTCCTCCATGTTCTTCCTGCTCCGGCATACGCGTGCGCGCGCACGTCTTATAGACGTTTTTCGCGCCGTTCGGAGGGGAGGGCGGGGGGGGGGCGTGCCTGCAGCGTCATCAGGGGCGCGCCTTGTGCTGTTATAGATCAGCAGGCCATAGTCAGTGCTCAGTCTGAGGCTGATCTCAAAGGGAGAGGACGCAGAGCGGCAGAACAGTGACTCCCGGTGGTGGAAGAGGGGTAGTACATGCTGGACTTTGTTCCAATGCCTTTCTGTTAAGCCAAAAAATCCCCCTTTTTGCAACAGGTTGGAGGCTGGCAAACTAAGTTTGGGGTCGCTGTATGTTTGAAAAAAAAAAAAAAAAAAAGAGACTTGTATATTTGAAAAAAAAAAAAAAAAAAAACATACGGGGCCCCATCAGTTTTTGGGCATTAGTGATCTATTGTCCCCTAAGCTCTAGTTTTGTCCTCCTGGCCACTACAGTCTGGTGTTGTTGGCGGAGTCCCTCGATTTTGTATTATGGCTTCCAAAGGTTCGGGGTCAAAGGGTACAAAAAAGACCAAAAAACAAAGGGGTTCCCCCTCTGATTCTGATGATATGCCGATACTTTCCCCGCAGCTTATTCCCATAAAGGTCGCCTTGGATGAGCCATTAGGGGGGTCTGGTGTGGAGGCTGGCCCAGATCAGCCCAGCCCTGTGTTTATCACAGAGGAGATGCTAGCTGTATCCCTAGGGGGGCTAGAAGAGAGAATAGCAGCATTGATCGCTAGAGCTATTCCTGGCAAGAAACGGGTTAGATCCCCATCACCAAGAGGTGTATCCTCAGATGCTGAAATTCTCTCTCCGGAGGAATTGGAATCGCAGGAGGATCAACTAGACCTGAACCAAGAGGGTTCAGGGGTTGAGGGATCTACCTCTGAGGAACCATTTTCAGACTCCCAGACAGAGAGACTGTGGGTACAGTCTTTGACGGACATGGTCCGCTCGGCATTTAATTTACCATTGCCAGAGCCTCAGGTTCCTGCGGTATCCTCTCTGGGCTCTTTGAAAGCTCCTTTAAGCAACGCAGTTTTTCCGGTCCATCCTCTCTTGGAGGAATTGATCTTTCGGGATTGGGTACGGCCGGACAGGATTTTTCTGCCACCGAAGAGATTTGCGGTCAGTTACCCTATGGAGGAAAAATTCTCCAAGAGGTGGAAGCTCCCAGTGGTGGATGCAGCCATCTCATGTGTGAATAAATCACTAACTTGCCCGGTGGAAAACATACAAATGTTTAAAGATCCGGTTGATAAACGGTTAGAGACACTTTTAAAAGCATCCTTTGCTACGGCAGGAGCAGTGGTACAGCCAGCTGTGGCTGCAATTGGAGTTTGTCAGGCGTTAAAGGACCAGACAAAAGAAATGCTAAAAGACATGCCTACCCAACAGGCAGAAGAGTTTTCTGACATTCCCAGAGCTCTGTGTTTTGCGGTAGATGCTATAAAGGATTCCATCCAGCAGGCCTCTCGTTTATCACTATTTTTGGTGCACATGAGAAGGCTCTTATGGTTGAAGAACTGGGCGGCGGAGCCCCCATGCAAAAAGCTTCTGGCAGGGTTTCCCTTCCATGGAGGACGACTCTTCGGGGAGGATCTGGATAAATACATTCAGACTATTTCAAGTGGCAAAAGTACCCTTTTACCGGTCAAAAAGACATTCCGGGGTCCTACATTTAAGAGGCAGCTCTTTCCTGTCTCAGGGCCCTCAAATTCCAGGCAGTATCGACGGCCGCCTGCACGATCCAACGTTAACAGTAGATCGCAGGGACAGGCCCCTGGGGGTAAGAGACCATGGTATCGCAAGCCGACAAAGACAGCCCCTAAGTCTGCCTTATGAAGGGGCGCCCCCACTCTCGCGGGTGGGGGGAAGGCTTTGTTTCTTCTCAGAAGTTTGGGAAGCCAAGATCCCCGACAAATGGGTCCGGGCGTCTGTAACCGCAGGCTACAGACTGGAGTTTCTAAACTTTCCTCCGCCTCATTTTCAAGAGTCAAGGCTACCAAAGGATCCAGCAAAGAAGGCCTCGTTGCTGGCAGCTTTGGATCACCTGCTTTGCCAGGACGTAATAATAGAGGTGCCAGCCCAAGAGCAAGGGCTAGGTTTCTATTCCAATCTCTTTGTCATACCAAAGCCCAACGGCGATGTCAGGCCAATCTTGGACCTAAAGAGTTTAAACGGTTACCTAAGGGTTCGTTCCTTCCGGATGGAATCCATCCGGTCAGCAGTCGCCACGCTCCAGAGGGACGATTTTCTGGCTTCCATAGACATAAAGGATGCTTACCTTCATGTACCAATCTTTCAGTCGCATCAAAGATTTTTACGCTTCGCGGTGGGGCAGCGACACTTCCAATTCAGGGCGCTCCCCTTCGGGCTAGCCACGGCCCCCCGGGTATTCACGAAGATCCTAGCCCCAGTTTTAGCCAATCTAAGGATCCAAGGGGTCACAGTCCTAGCATACTTGGACGACCTTTTAATCATAGATCACTCACGGCCGTGTCTGCAACAGGCAGTAAACCTCACGGTTCAGTACCTCGAAGGGTTCGGCTGGGTCCTAAACCGGGAAAAGTCAGCGTTCCAGCCTACAAAGCAGTTGGAATACCTTGGCATGAGGTTAGACACAGAACAGCAAAGGGTGTTCCTGCCCCTTGTAAAGATCGAGGCTATCAAGGGGTTGGTTCAGTTGGTTCTAAGCAAGAAAAAACCAACTATTCGCCTGTGTATGCGATTACTAGGCAAGCTAGTGGCCACGTTCGAGGCAGTACCATACGCTCAGATCCACACTCGCGTCCTACAGGCAGCCATTCTAGCAGCCTGGGGCAAGAGAGCACATGCCTTGGAGTCCCCTTTGACGCTATCATCAAGGGTCCGACAAAGCCTGGCCTGGTGGTTGAACCCTCAGAATCTTCTAAAGGGAAGATCCTTCAGCCCTGTTGTCTGGAAGGTAGTTACCACAGACGCCAGCCTGGCAGGCTGGGGGGCGGTCTTGGAGGGGTTCTCTCGCCAGGGAACTTGGGTGGAAACAGAGAGGCAGCTCCCCATCAATATCTTGGAGATCAGAGCTGCTCGCCTAGCCCTCCTGGCATGGACCTCCAGATTACAGGGGTCCCCGGTGAGAATCCAGTCAGACAATGCCACAGCGGTGGCATACATAAACCACCAAGGGGGAACCAGGAGTCAGGCCGCTCAAAGGGAGGTGAGCTTGATTTTTCAGTGGGCAGAGGTTCATGTACCCTGCATTTCGGCGATATTCATTCCCGGAGTGGACAACCTGCAGGCAGACTTCTTAAGTCGCCAGATTCTGTCGCCAGGGGAGTGGTCTCTGCATCCCCAGGTCTTTCAGACAATCTGCCAGAAGTGGGGAATGCCAGACGTAGATATAATGGCATCCAGGTTCAACAAGAAACTAGACAGGTTCGTGTCTCGAGCGAGGGACCCTATGGCCTGCGGAACCGATGCGTTGGTTTGCCCTTGGCATCAATTCAAACTTCTATATGCATTCCCTCCGCTACAGTTACTTCCTCGTCTGTTGCGCAGGATCAGAGTGGAGCACAAGCCAGTCATTCTAGTAGCTCCAGCTTGGCCCCGGAGGACATGGTACTCACTAGTCCTGAAGATGGCAGTGGGAGACCCTTGGACTCTTCCTCTACGACCAGACCTACTCTCACAAGGCCCGATCCTCCACCCTACATTACAGCGTCTAAATTTGACGGCCTGGAGGCTGAATCCCTGATTCTCAGGGGTAGAGGTCTGTCTAGGCAGGTAATTCCTACCCTGATTAGGGCTAGAAAGCCGGCCTCCAGGGTGATTTATTACAGGGTGTGGAGGAACTACGTAGGCTGGTGTGAATCCAAAAGATGGAATTCCCGCAAATATACCATTGATAGGGTGTTAAGTTTTCTCCAGCTAGGAGTGGATAAAGGCCTGGCATTAAGCACAATCAAGGGACAGATTTCAGCTCTGTCAGTGTGGTTTCAGAGGCCGCTGGCCACCCACTCGCTGATAAAGACCTTCATACAGGGGGTCTTGCGTATTAATCCTCCTGTCAAGTCACCAATTTGTCCATGGGACTTAAATCTTGTCCTGTCCACTCTACAGAAACAACCCTTTGAGCCGTTGGCTGAGATTCCTTTAGTTTTACTGACAAGAAAGTTGGTATTCTTGGTCGCCATAGTTTCGGCCAGGAGAGTGTCAGAGTTAGCAGCCTTATCGTGTAAGGAACCATATCTCATTCTACATAAGGACAGGGCAGTTCTCCGGCCCCATCCTTCCTTTCTACCAAAGGTTATATCCAATTTTCACTTGAACCAGGATTTGGTACTTCCATCCTTCTTTCCGAAACCCACATCTAGAAAGGAGGGGTTGCTGCATACCTTGGATATTGTCCGGGCCATGAAGGCCTATCTTAAAGCTACAGAAAAGATCCGGAAAACAGATGTGTTGTTCGTTCTACCAGATGGCCCCAAGAAGGGGCAGGCAGCTGCAAAATCCACCATCTCGAGATTGATTAGACAATTAATCATTCAGGCCTACGGTTTGAAGAGGTTGCCTCCTCCTTTGTCGGTAAAGGCCCATTCTACCAGGGCCATGGGCGCCTCCTGGGCAGCACACCATCAGATCTCTATGGCTCAGATATGCAAGGCGGCGACGTGGTCATCAGTCCACACGTTTACAAAGTTTTATCAACTAGACGTGAGAAGGAATGCGGATTCTGCCTTTGGACAGGCAGTACTACAGGCTGCAGTTTAAGATCCTCGGGATCAGGGGCACCCTTGGTTGTAAAAAAGAAAAAAAAAAATTTGTTTTCTTGACTAAGTTGGATTTATTATTATTATTTGAGTATACCTCTAAATTAAATCCCTTTGAGAAGATGTCTCCCTCCCCTCATTAAAGCATTGCTTTCGGACATCCCATATAGTAATGAATATGCCGCTCTGTGTCCCGTGATGTACGAGAAAGAAAAAGGGATTTTTAAATACAGCTTACCTGTAAAATCCTTTTTCTTGGAGTACATCACGGGACACAGAGCTCCCACCCCTCTTTTGGGGAACATTTTTGGGAGGCATACTGCTTGCTACAAAACTGAGGGACTCCCTCTAGGGGAGGGGGTTATATAGGGAGGGGACTTCCTGTTTGAGATTGCCAGTGTCCACACCTGAAGGTACTCCATATAACCCATATAGTAATGAATATGCCGCTCTGTGTCCCGTGATGTACTCCAAGAAAAGGATTTTACAGGTAAGCTGTATTTAAAAATCCCTTTTTTTGGAGTTAACTGAATTACCTGTCTCCTCCCTGGGTTCATTAAAATCCCAGCAGGGTGCATGCTCTTTCCTGGTCACCTGTTACTTGAAGGGCTAATGTACGCAGACTGGCAACACCCAGATAAGTGTTTTTCACCTCCTAAAAAGTTTCACATTCTTTATCCTATGGAGGAGAAGTTTTCCAAGAAATGGAGCCTGCCTTCTGTAGACGCAGCTATTTCTTGTATAAATAAGAACTTGACTTGCCCGGTGGATAATGCACAAGTGTGTAAAGATCCTTCTGAAAAGAAATTGGAATCTTTACTAAAATCCTAATTTCTTTTGGCCGGTTCAGTTACCCAACCTGCTGTAGCAGCAGTCGGCATGTGTCAGGTCATCAAGCAACAGGTAAAACAGGGGCTGAAGGATTTGCCTCCAGAACAAGTCAAATTGTGGGAGAATTTACCTAAAGCCTTATGTTTTACAATAAATGCTATGAGAGATTCTGTTCTGCAAGCATTGCGTCTCACACTCCAGCTGGTTCATATGTGCAGAGTTCTTTGATTAAACCACTCTTTTACCTGAGAAAAAGAAAAACAAGCAACCTTGTTTTAAACCTTCTCTTTCCCCAGTTCCGGGAAAACCTGCCTTCAGCCAGTGGCAACGGCAATTTTAGCCAGCCACAAAAGCTAAAGCTTTGTCAGTTTTCAGCGGCATGGCAGACAGAAATCCAAGACAAGTGGGTAGTATCCTCAGGGTACAAAACTGGAATTTCGAGAGATGCCATCTTCTCAGTTTCAAAGTTCAAGACTCTCCAAAGATCCGCAAAAAAGAGAATGCTTCTTCAAAGGTTTTGATCACTTGCTGTCTCAAGGGGTAGTTACAGAAGCACCCCTAAAAGAGCAAGGTTCAAGTTTTTACTCAAACCTCTTTGTGATTCCAAAACCAAATGGATCTTGGATCTAAGATCTCTAAATCGGTTTCTGAACATTCGTAATTTCCAAATTTAAACAAACTTGCGGAATGGAAGATCTTTCCTCCCAGTCACCTGGAAGGTGGTGTCTACAGATGCCAGCCTGTTAGGCTGGAGAGCAGTATTAGAAGAAGCTTCAGCACAGGGAATTTGGGCCTGCCCATCAACATACTCCCCAAAGCCCGCTACAAGACCAAAGGAAAACGTTGATTTGCAGTCCAAGGACCTCGATTGTGGAACGCATTACCAACTAACATCCGAATGGAAATTGATCACCTGGCCTTCAAAAAAAAAACTTTTTCTGACATTTGTTGGTTTCAAGTTTAAAATATATATTTTTTTGCTAGAAAATGACTTGGAACCTCCAAACATTGCGCATATATATATATATTTATATAATATATATATATATATAATTTTAGTAGAGACTCTAGAGAAAAAGTGGTGGTTGTTGCAGTATTTTATATCGCACTGTATTTGCACAGCGGTCTTTCAAATGCATTTTCTGGGAGTAAAAAAACTAACCAGTATATAAAAATACTTTTAATGAATTAAAAAAAAGCGAACCAGTATAGTTAGCCCAAATTTGTGTTGTGTAATGTGAAAGATTTTATGCCACGAGAATTGTGAACTTTATTATAAACAAAAAAATTGTGATTCTCATTTTAGCCAGAATCGTGCAGCTGTAATATCTGAGTTATATTTATATATGTTATCACACTTTGTGACTAATGACATTTATTCTTTCTAACTAGGTATAGGTCAGGTATATCGGAATCATCAGAGGCAAGCACCCCAGCAAGTTCCTTATCTAGTGGTAATCGGAGCTCTACAGTGCCAGGTAACAGTCGTGTTCATGCACAGTTTTTAAGGAATTCATATTCTCATGAGCTACAACAATTTTTTGTAAATGGAAATTAGAGAGACCACAAACAAAAGAGCAGGTCTAAATATACAGTGACTTGCAAAAATATTCACTCCCCTTGGATTTTTACCTATTTTGTTACATTACAGCCTTTAGATCAATGTTTTTTTTGTATTTGAATTATGTGTGATGGATCAGAACACAATAGTCTAAGTTGGTGAAGTAAAATTAGAATACATACATAAAACTATTTTTCAGAAATTAAAAACTGATAATTGGCATGTGCGTATGTATTCACCCCCTTTGTTATGAAGCCCATAAAAAGCTCTGGTGCAACCAATTGCCTTCAGAAGTCATATAATTAGTGAAATGATGCCCACCTGTGGGTCACATGATCTGTCAATACATATACACACCTTTTTGAAAGGCCCCAGAGGCTGCAACAACTAAGCAAGAAGCACCACTAACCAAAAACACTTCCATGAAAACCAAGGAACTCTCCAAACAAGTAAGGGACAATGTTAAGAAGTACAAGTTAGGGTTAGGTTATACAAAAATGTCCAAATCTTTTATGATCCCTAAGAGCACCATCAAATCTATTATAACCAAATGGAAAGAACATGGCACAACAGCAAACCTGGCAAGAGACAGCTGCACACCAAAACTAGAGTACTGGGCAAGGAGGGCATTAATCAGAGAGGCAGCACAGAGACCCAAGGTAGCCCTGGAAGAGCTGCAGAGTTTCACAGCAGAAACTAGAGTATCTGTACATAGGACAACAATAAGCCATAGGCTCCATAGAGTTGGGCTTTATGGCAGAATGGCCAGAAGAAAGCTATTACTTTCAGCAAAAACAAAATGGCACAGTTTGAGTTTTTGCGAAAAGGCATGTGGGAGACTCCCAAAATGTATGGAGGAAGGTGCTCTGGTCTGATTGGACTAAAATTTAACTTTTTGGCCATCAAAGGAAACGCTATGTCTGGCGCAAACCCAACACATCACATCATCCAAAGAACACCATCAACACAGTGAAACATGGTGGTGGCAGCATCATACTGTGGGGATGTTTTTCAGCAGTTGGGACTTGAAACTGGTCAGAGTTGAGTGAAAGATGGATGGTGCTAAATACAGGGATATTCTTGAGCAAAACCTGTAACCAGTGTGTTTGATTTGAAGCTAGGACGGAGGTTCACCTTCCAGCAGGACAATGACCCAAAACATGTAAATGTGTTGGAATGGCCTAGTTAAAGCCCAGAACTCAATCCAATAGAAAATCTGTGGTCAGACTTAAAGATTCCTGTTCACAAGCGCAAACCATCCAACTTGAAGGAGCTGGAGCCGTTTTGGAAGGAGGAATGGCCAAAAATCACAGTGGTAAGATGTGGAAAGCTCATAGAGACTTATCCAAAGCGACTTGGAGCTGTGCTAACAGCAAAAGATGGCTCTACAAAGTATTGACTTTAGGTGGGGGTGAATAGTTATGCACGTTGACTATTTCTGTTATTTTGACCTATTTGTTTGCTTTAAAATAAAAAATAAAAATAAATCTTCAAAGTTGTGGGCATGTTCTGTAAATTAAATGATGTAAATCCTCAAACAATCCACGTTAATTCCAGTTGTGAGACAACAAAACACGGAAAATGCCAAGGGGGTGAATACTTTTGCAAGGCACTATAGTAACATTAAAAAATAAGCAGGTTTAATTTAACCACTTGCATACTGGGCACTTACACCCCCCTCCTGCCCAGGTAAAATTTCAGCTTCCGGCACTGCGTCGCTTTAACTGACAATTGCGCGGTCGTGCGACGTGGCTCCCAAACAAAATTTACGTCCTTTTTTCCCCACAAGTAGAGCTTTCTTTTGGTGGTATTTGATCGCCTGTGCGATTTTTATTTTTTGCGCTATAAACAAAAAAGAGCGACAATTTTGAAGAAAAATACAATATTTTTTACTTGTTGCTATAATAAATATCCCAATTAAAAAAAAAACACATTTTTTTTCCTCAGCTTAGGGCGATACGTATTCTTCTACATATTTTTGGTAAAAAAAAAAAAAAAAAAAAAAAAAAAATCGCAATAAGCGACTGGTTTGCGCAAAAGTTATAGCGCTTACAAAATAGGGGAGAGAATTATTATTTTTTTTTTACTAGAAATGGCGGCGATCTGCGATTTTTATTGGTACTGCGACGTTATGGCGGACACATCGGACACTTTTGACACATTTTTGGCGCCATTCACATTTTTTCTGCGATCAGTGCTATAAATATGCACTAATTACAGTATAAATGTGACTGGCATTGAAGGGGTTAACACTAGGGGGTGAGGAAGGGGTTAAATGTGTATGCCAGGTGTGTTCTAACTGTGGGAGGAGGGGGGGGGTGACTGGGGGGGTGACCGATCTGTGTCCATATGTAGGAAGGAACACAGATCGGGCTCCTCCCCTCCAGAGACAGGACATTGTCTCTGTGTGAGCCGGCAATGAGAGATGATCTATGAGAGATCATCTCTCATTCGCCCACAGATCGCATCACAAACGGCCGCTCTGATTGGCCGTTTGCCGCGATCTGTGATTGGCCGTGTCCAAGGGACACGGACAACACAGGGCTTCCCCGCAGCGCGCTGTACAGCGCGCGCTGGGAACGCCAGAATGACATGCCGCCAAATGACGGCATGTTGGATATTCAGGCCCGCGCTGTTGCCGTCATCCGACGGTAGCGCGGGCCTCAAGTGGTTAAAGCCCAATTTCAGCTTAAAGAAAAAGAGTAAGATGAGAGAAGGGCTTGAACAGCTTCAGTGCTTCTTCTGTGAACTTTGGGGTTGAATTGGTCCACAGTGTCAGCAATTATGTAGGTCAGTAAGGACTTTTTTAATATGCAAATATTTAATTGTCCGTAGCCTGGCCACTGGGTTCACTTTATTTTATGCATGAATCTTCACACATCTCTGTATCTCCCAAATGTTCTTACTTAAACGGTACTTTGCTAATTCCCCAACACAGGAAATATTTCTGGAGACTGCCACAGGTGTTCTTTCCACTGCAACATGTCTTTGCACTTCATTCCTAGACATACACTTTATTAATGTATTTTTAATTGTCAAAGATTTATAGATACTGGCGGTTGATTTACTAAAGCCATATAGACTGGATACTTTGCAAAGTCCAGGTGCCCCCTGCAAGTACAGTTGCTTCAGAGCTTAGTAAATGAGGTAAGGCTTCGCTTTGCAAAGAGTACCCAATCACGTGCAAGGAAAAAAAAAAAAAACATTTTTGCTTGGACGTGATTGGATGATGGAAGACAGCAGATCTTTTGCTTTTATTTTTATTAGATGCAATACTTGTTACTGGTATCTGTGGAAAACTATGCCATTCTTCCCCTTTTCTAAATAATTGTATTTATTTTTTTTATTCCTTTTTAGAACTTCCAGGGTTTTACTATGACCCCGAAAAGAACAGGTATTTCCGCCTTCTTCCAGGACACAATAACTGTAACCCATTAACCAGGGAGGCTATAATACAGAAGGAAATGGAACAGAAAAGACTTCAACTTCTTGAAGAAGATAAAAATAGGAAGGTGGGTGCTGCACTTGGTATATGGGATAAAGAATTGACAAGTGTTTTTTACCCTGTTTGGTAGTGTATTAAATGTTGTTATAATATATGTAGTGTCCTGTGTTGATCTTTAATCTAAATAGCTACCATGCTATCCTTTAATAAAACTAAAACAATTTAGTAGTGATAAAATTTTTTAAATGTAATCATGAAATGTGGACCAGGCAAGATTGTCCTGTTTTAGTGTAGTGTAATTATCTATTGCCAGTTGTGCAATAAAAATTTGTTTCAAGCATTTTATTAAAGTTTAAATAGAAATACAATTAATTTGCGTATACATATACAGGATTGTACAATAAATTTTGAACACAAAATAACAGAAATATGGAGGTAGACAATATATTAACATTGTCATTATATATTCAAGTATCATAATATCAAATAGAATGAGATATAAAGCAGAAACAGGAAAATCGTACATTACTATGTTAGTATCTTGAAGATATAAAGCACAGACGAATCAGAAAATACAGGATAATTCAACCTGAGCCTCCTGATGTGAATGAAGCGATAAAACAAAAACAAAAAGAAAGATGATAATAGAGACACCCATACAGAGTAGTCTCAACAATATGGGTGGAACATAGCACATAGCAAAAGTGTTCAGTAAATCAAAATAAAGGTATGTAAAGATTTCAAAGGGAAAACGTAAAAATGTGTAGGCAAGCGCTCAAACTGAGCGGTAAATGGAATATGTGGGGTTCTAATCCCCATAGGTGATCTACCTCAATGAAGAATAGGAGAAATTAAAGTAGCAGTAACAATTGTAAATACAAGGAACAATTATGTGCCTAATAAGTCTGTAAACCGTGACAAATTCCTAAAGTGAATAGGACCAGGTGGATCTATATTTAATCGGATTATCATTGGCTTGGTGAATCAAGTCCATGTCAGAAATCCGCTGTACACGGTCAATCCAGTCAGCCAGTGTAGGAGGGTTAGTCTTCTTCCAAAAAAGAGGAATGCATTATTTTGCAGCATTTATGAGATGGAGTATCAAGGATTTTCTATAAATGGATTGAGGCAACAAAGTATGGTGTAAAAGATACTGTGCAGGGGAAAAGTCCAATGTGTAAGTTGTGATTTGAGCAATTGTCACATGGTGCAATAAAAATTGTTCAATAAAATGTTTGGTTTATTCAGAAATCCACCAGGCCTGGAGTAAATGCATCTATGCTTGTGTGGAAACGACAGCTTGGACTGATGCCATTTACAACCTATTGCAGGTAAGAATACCATAACATATGGCCACTAATTTGACCCTTCACTTTTTTATTATTATTATTATTAACGGTAACATTTTAAGGGTTAATTATACAGTATTTTAACCCCTTTGCTCCTAAGGGCAAAACAAATGTTAATGTCTAAGCACAATTTTGCAACGTTGACATGTAAAACCGTACATATCGTAACAACTTTGTGCTTCAAGATGGATTATACCGTATATACTCGAGTATAAGCCGAGTTTTTCAGACCTTTTTTTAAGGCTGAAATACCCTCCTCGGCTTATACTCGAGCCAGTGTACCTGAAATTATTGACAGGCTGCGGGCGTCCATTGTTTAAAAATCGCGGTCTCCTCATGGTCCCTCCCTTGATAGTCAGAACTGTGTCTGCTGAGAAACGCCTATCACGGACGTTCTCTCATCCTCAGACTCAGTTTCCCAGCAGACACTGTGTTCAGTGTTCCCTCTCCACGCACCTCCTCTTGTCTGAGGATGAAAAGTCATCCGTGATTGGCGGAACACTGAACACAGTGTCTGCTGGGAAATGGGCAGAACTGTGTCTGCTGAGAAACGCCTATCACAGAAGGGACCAGGAGGAGACCGTGACTTTTAAACAATGAATGGACACCCGCAGCCTGTGAATAATTTCAGGTACACTGACTTGGGCACAGGAGGTTGCAATTGACACAGTGAGGTTGGCACAGTGAGGTTGCAATAGGCATTGTTGACCCTCTTTTCCGCTTACAGTAGCTGCTGCATTCTCACCCTTGGCTTATACTCGAGTCAATATGTTTTCCCAGTTTTTTTGTGGTAAAATTAGGTATCTCGGCTTATACTCGGGTCGGTTTATACTCCAGTATATACGGTATCTTGTGTTTTTTTTTGTTTTTTTTTTCAGGACAAATTGGGCTTCCATTTGGTGGTAAATGCTAATGGCTATAATTTTTTATTTTATTTAGCTGTATATCTCTTGCTATTACCATAAACTACCACCAAAGATGAACCCAAAATAAATTCTTCTGTCCCCGACGATCGCAGCGACACAACATATGTGTATGTTAGTTGTTGAAAGTTTCCGTAGTAGAGACTAGAAACAATAGTGCATATTTTCTTTTTTATCCTACCTAAAACACACTGACACTAATTAAAAAAATCCTGCCCAATATAAACTGGCCTTGACTTTTGACCATGGCATGGACCTTCAACCCTAACCCTGGCACTGACCTAGATCAAACCTTAATCTTTTACTCATTTCGGAGTATTTGCACGAGTACAAGCAGTTGTGCAAATGCTTAGTATCGTTACCGTTATTGTTATTGGTGCAACCCTACCCAGCACAAAGATAGATATGCATATATGTGGCCCCATGAAAAACAGCTCAGTCCAGTGAGGCTGCATATGGGCATACTGGTTGAGTTAGCTACCTTCCGCCCGCCGTATAGTAAAATGACGGCAGGCGGGGTGCCGTCATTTGGCATCGCCCCAGTGTCACCACTCTTATTATCTGTGCAGCCACCATCTGTTACACCAATCCGTGCCCATCGGTGACACCAATCAGTGCCACATATCAGTGCCCATCAGTACAGCATAGTAGTGCCACCTCATCAGCGCACATCAGTGAAGGAAAATAAATACTTATTTCAAGTGGATGAAAACCCAAATTGTATTTTTTTTTAAATTAAGGCTTGTACCTTAAACAGTATAGGATTTCATGTCATCTGTGCCCAGTCTTGCCACAAAGAGTTAATCCAGCTTTGAGCAGTCCTCTTATATTTTTCCAGTGAGATAAAAATGGTCAGATGGAGAAATGGATGTCAGTTTCTCCCCCTTGCTGTGAGTGACAGGTGATTTACATTGTCTCATGCACAAGTGTGACAGAGGCATTCTGTGTACTTCCCATCCCCCTCCTTTCTTTTGGCTGTTAGTGATCATGGGGTATAATCCACAAGACCAGCAGAGGTTCAGTGTAAGAAAAACACAGGAGAAAATGCATGCTGACAAGGGCAGTGTAGAGGTGGGGTGGGGTGTCTACTAACAACATACCCTCCCACAGAATCTGCAGTTTTTCGGGTCTCATAACAGACAGAGGGGAGACATCTGACAGGTAAAGATACATGCAGGAGGCATGTATAACCTTAGAGATAACCATAATGGCAGTTTAGAAAGGATGAGTTTTCATCCACTTTAAAAAATGTACTGACAGAAACTTCGATTTTTATTTTTTTTTCGAAATGTTAGTTTTTTTTATTTTTTATTATTATTATTATTTTAGCAAAAAAAAAAAAACCCAGCGGTGATTAAATATCACCAAAAGAAAGCACTATTTGTGTGGGGGATAAACATGTAATTTGGGCACAGTGTAGCATGACCGTGTAATTGTCATTCAAAGTGTGAGCGCTGAAAATCTACCTGGGCAGGAAGGGGGTAAAAGTGCACAGTATTTAAAGCGGTTAAAGAGTTTTTTTTGCCACCGTTTGACATTTGAAGTACTTTGTATGCAGAATATTGACTACTTGTTGAACATCCCACTCGTGCGCAGGAGTTTGTGTTCTCTTTGACGGTTAAAGAGTTTACCTAGTGTATAGCGCTTTGGCAAATTTAATTGCTGAGAAATTACTAAAGGGTACTGATATATTTTAACAGGGTAATTCTCTCATTAACTTTGTTTAGTGTAGTGGGGATGATTTAGAGGCTCTGTGTGGGTTTTATTGCCTTTCTGTCTTGGCGTCACCAAGCCCACAAATTTTTTGACCTGTCATTAGGATAGCAAGTGAAGCACATCTACCCAATAGGGTCACCATTGGCTATAAAACCCCAAGAATGAATCTAGCTCTATGCAGAACTAATTAGTCCTTTTTGTCCAGACTATTAAATATGCATTTTTTTTCTTTCTCTTACATAAAGCCCTGAAAAAGTGGGTGCATTTTTAACGCCCTAAAATGTGTTGTCCTCATTTTCATATTATCATTGAACAAGTCTTCCCTAAAGAATTGTCTGCTGGCATCCCTCTTACTTGTTAGTTATAGAATAAAATTTGAAGGACCCCACCTTTTTGGCTCTGACATAAGCTCTTAATTGTGTACAGAAAAAAAAAATCTTGACCCGAAAATTCACAAGTCGTAATCATTTTCCTCTTTCATCCATCAAGCACCATTATGTCCACCTACCTGCATTTTTTTTCCATAACTGTCTGTGCATCATTATAGTGTTTCTTTTGTGGCAGACGTGTTCATGAACTCAAAGTGAACTGTATGCAGAGAAAGGAAGTCCATATTGTCAACCCAGAGCCTGTTGGTCCAGGAACACACAAATTTGAGTTTATTCTGGTAGGTTTACAATATGAAAAAATGTTTGTACACGTAAAGAGACAGTTTCTAATGTTGGTATATTTGCCAACATACAGTGTGTATCTTTGTTTCTGTGTTTTAATTAACTAATATGCACCAGTGATCACATTGTACATTTTTCAGGCAGATTCATCATGCCAAAGATTATTTGCAGTAAGTGACATGGAGAATGGGTTCTGTAAATACGGTCTTCTGAACCTTAACGGACTGTGGAAAGATGTGCCCACTGTGGAAAGTCATGACAATCCCTACTTTACAAATCATAAGGTATTACAAGATTGGTGGGGAGGAACCTGCATTGTCGGTCTGCATAGCATCACATGGTTTATTGTTTACAAATTTAATTACGTTATGTGTAGTGTAGCAGTACAGTATACTGTATGTTTGCGCAATCATAGTGATGTACAGACAAATGTATATTTTGAACACAGATACTATTATGTAATTAGGATGTGTATTTTGTTCACTTAATAGTTCTGAATTAGAGGTGAGGTTTGCCAATGTGATGCAAGAGATGGTTGCACTTGTGAAATCCTGATGTGAGGGCACCCTCTTGACAAAATTCAAATACTGTAAGGGTGCCTGTGACACTGTAGGTTGAGTACCAGATGTCTAATATATACTACATTGTTAGACATAAATGACTGAATAATTTTCTTTATTTTGACCTTGTGTTCCTGCTAGCAGTGCGCGTCCTGCCCAGGGTTGACTATGCCTACTCACTGTGCATCTATAGAGTAGCAGTGTCGTCTGTCCCCCTCCCAGAATGTTCACTTATGCTTTGGCCTACAGGATGACCTCCTGACACTTGCATGTTCAGCCAGCAGTTATAGACAAAAACTGAGGTGAAGCTGATGCCACATCATCATTAGGAGAGGTGCACATAGGACGAGGACACATGACTTGACAGCTCCTGGGAGTAGAGTCGCATAGTCTTTATGGAAAATAAATTTAAAGTGTAACTATGAGCAAAATGAAAAATGCAGTCTGCCAGGAGCATTATTAACCACTTAAGGACCGCCTCCTGCACATATACATCGGCAGAATGGTACGGATGGTTACAAGTAAGTCCTCTTTAAGTGCCCAGCTGTGGGTCGCGGGGGCGCACCCGCGACCCGGTCCGAAGCTCCGTGACCGCGAGATTCGCGGACCCGATCGCCCCTGGAGTCCCGCGAATCGGTCCCCGGAGCTGAAGAACGTGGAGAGCTGTGTGTAAACACAGCTTCCTCGTTCTTCACTGTGGCGCCGTCATTGATCGTGTGTTCCCTTTCATAGGGAAACACAATCAATGATGTCACACCTACAGCCACACCCCCCTACAGTTAGAAACACAAATGAGGTCACACTTAACCCCTTCAGCACCCCCTTGTGGTTAACTCCCAAACTGCAATTGTCATTTTCACAGTAAACAATGCATATTTAATGCATTTTTTGCTGTGAAAATGACAATGGTCCCAAAAATGTGTCAAAATTGTCCAAAGTGTCCGCCATAATGTCGCAGTCACGAAAAATCGCTGAAAAAAAAAATAATACAAATGCAATAAAACTATCCCCTATTTTGTAAACGCTATAAATTTTGCGCAAACCAATCAATAAACGTTTTTTTTTTTTTTTTTTCTACCAAAAATAGGTAGAAGAATACGTATCGGCCTAAACTGAGGAAAACATTTTTTTTATATATATATTTTTGGGGGATATTTATTATAGCAAAATGTAAAAAATATTGCATTTTTCTCAAAATTGTGGCTCTATTTTTGTTTATAGCGCAAAAAATAAAAACCACAGACTTGGTCAAATACCACAAAAAGAAAGCTCTATTTGTGGGAAAAAAAGGACGCCAATTTTGTTTGGGAGCCACGTCGCACAACCGCGCAATTGTCAGTTAAAGCGACGCAGTGCCGAATCGCAAAAACTGGCCAGGTCCTTTACTTGCCTAAAGGTCCGGTCTTAAGTGGTTAAAGCAGTTTTTGTTTTGTTCCCTCCATACCATATTTTTATAAGAGTTTCAGTGCAAACTCTGTTGTATCAGAAACACACCTGTCACCCACTTGCCGACTGCTTGTAGCTTTACTGCTACAGGGTGGCTGCTCTGTGCAGAATCTTGTGTGTGTGTGTATTTATACTGTATGTGATCCTGAAACTCTGGGCAGGGGGCACACGTACCCACCCAGCTCTGCTGTGATTCGTCACAGCACATGCCGTATCACCAGGTCCCAGTTAGGCCCCATACACACGATCGGACATATCCGATGAAAACGGTCCGCGGACCATTTCCATCGGATATGTCCGATCGGAGTTTGATCCGATGGCGTGTACACACCATCGGATCAAATTCCCCGCCGCCGGACGGCGCGGTGACGCGGCGGTGACGTTGACGCCGCCACGTCACCGCCACGTCACCGCACCAGGAAGTAAAACACTTCCGCGCATGCGCCGAATCCATTCGGCGGCGGCACGGCGGCGGTGGGGGACGACATGTCTGCTGGTAAGTGTACTAACCAGCAGACATGTCGGGCGGACAGATTCCACCGGATGGATTTCAAAGCATGCTTTGAAATCTGTCGGGTGGAGAAATCTGTCCGCTAGCCCATACACACGAGCGGAGATGTCTGCTGAAACGGTCCATCGGACCGTTTTCAGCGGACATATCCCCTCGTGTGTACGCGGCCTCAGTGATTGACTGCTGGTACCCGGTGGTAAGCTCTGAGTCTCACGGAACACAGCTCTGTGAGTGCAAACGGCACAGAGCTGTGTTCAGTTAAGGGGATCTAGTTGGTTATTCATTCCCTGCTGAGCAGGGAATTTAAACCATTAGATACCCAGTTAAAGCAGCACACATTACACACACAAACACTTGTTAGGCACATATTTAACCCCTTGATGTTAACCTCTTTCTGCTCTGTGTAATTAGTACAGTGAGTATTTATTAGCACTGTAATAATGGCACTGGTGATGTCAGTGACAGTTGGTTCCCATAAAGTGTCAGTCGGTGTCAGATTGGCTGCTGTGCTATTACAGTCCTGTTACAAGTTGCTGATCGCCGCCATTACTAGTATAATTTTTTTTATTTCAGTGCATGCTATAGTTTCTAGACTAATTAATATATACTTATTGTTTTTTTACTTCTTTTTTTACTAAAGACATTAAGCAGAATACATTTTGGGCAAAATGTATTAAATTTAAGATGTTTGATTTTTTTATTTTTTATGAGTTATGTTTTATAGCAGAAATCAAAGTTTATTTTTTTTGTTTTTTTTTTGTCTGTTTTTTCAAAATAGTCTGTCTTTTTTAATATATATAATAAAAACCCCAGAGGTGATCAAATACCGCCAAAAGAAAGCGCTATTTGTGTGGAAAACATTTTGTTTGGGTAGAGTGTTGCATGACCATGCAATTGTCAGTTAAAGTAGCTCAGCACCGCAAAGCAAAAAATGGCCTTGTCATGAAGGGGAGGGGGGTAAATCTTCCAGAGGGCAAGTGGTTACTTTGTTTTGTCCATCCAGCCATGTGATACACTTCATTGAGTGTTTATTAATATAGTGGGAGCTGCCAGTGTGCATTTTTTTTTTACTTTTATAAAGTTATTTGTGTAAGTGCTGAAGTTGTTTTACATCATTTTGCATATTCAATATAAATATTGAGAGTTTATGGTTTCTTGGTCACTTACACCTTTTGTTTCCCTATGAAGGTAAATGTTGCATGTTGGGCCACACTCACTGGACCAGACTCGCATGTCCTGTATCCTTTTTTTTAAAGGAGATACATAGTCACAGCATGCAAATCATCTATGTAATAAGAATACAAACACATGTTAGACAATCCAGTATAAGCTGACTTAATGCGGATGTCCGCTCAAAAAAAATTATTAAAAGCCAGCAGCTACAAATACTGCAGCTGCTGACTTTTAATATTAGGAGACTTACCTGTCCTGGAGTCCAGCGCCGTCGGCAGCAGAGGATGAGCGATCGCCCGTCACTCTGCTGCCCCCTGCCATCCTCGGTGAGGGAACCAGGAAGTGAATCGCTCCGGCTTCACTGCCCGGTTCCCTACGGCGCATGCGCGAGTCGCGCTGCATCCGCCGATTGGCTCCCGCTGTGTGCTGGGACCTGAGTGTTCCCAGCACACAACTGGGGGGGGGGGGGGGCGACGGGATGTGACGACATGCCCGTATTCTGCCCGAGAATGCTGGGCCGGAAGTGGGTGCAAATACCTGTCTTTAGACAGGTATCTGCACCCCCCTTCCCCCTGAAAGGTGTCAAATGTGACACCGGAGGGGGGGAGGGTTCCGATCAGCGCAAGTTCACTTTAGGGTGGAGCTCCGCTTTAATGCTCCTTTTCATTTTGAGTTCACTCCCTGTCTGCGGGCCATCTCTTTCCACAACTTCCTGGATTCCCTTCATGCTTAGCAGCTTCTCCATTGCTTATTCCTTTGGTTTACTTTAGATTTCTAAGGACTACATATACCATTGTACCTTTCTGCCTGTAAACAGTGCTTTCTTTAATAACAGTGCCAGACAGCAGGTTCTGTGGCGTGTGTGACAGCAGTTTCTACTCCCAGGGTATAGGAAATGTGTCACAGAATTCAAGGAAGTAAATGTGTGGGATTCTTCACAAAGTAAACTTTCAAACTTCAAAATGGTTCACGGTAATTGGCTTGAAATACATTAACATCAATGTGGAATTGATCATGTAATTTTACAATTTGATCATAGATACATTTTAAATACAGCAGAGTTCTTAATGACTGTGTATATTCCTTAATGGCAATTCAGTATTTCTCTCCTGGGAAGACAAGATAGTCCAGGCTGTGTTAGCCTTATACCAGCATGTCTGTTCAAGAACTTGGCCCCTGACGCAGGTAATTTATTTAGAGTAAATCAAGCTGAAAGGAGATTTTGTGATTTGAACTTTGCTGAAATTGTATGATACTTTTCAGTTGATGTCATATGCAATGGTTACCTAGTCATTTAGAGTGAAAACAAATGTCCAACAGTCAGTTATTATTTTAACATAAGATTTACATAGTATATGTTCACACCACTTACACAGCATTGTTATGCGATCTTCAGTAGAGATTTATATTTAGTAACCAGAGAAAGCATTATAAGTTTGTGCTTGGTTTTAAAAATGTTTTTTATCTTAATCTTTAGATGATGGCCAACCTGTAATGCTATACAATATCAAAGTTTCCAATGTATGGAGCTGTGTATGGTGCTTAAACCCTCGACTGGATTGTAGCTTTTCAGCAGGTTTGTATTAAAAATAATGGCTCACATACTACTTAGGCAATACTCAGGGTTTAACCATATTTATATGTAGAAACTAAAAAGAGCAGTTAATGTCACTATCTGTGTATTTCTTAACACTCCGTTTTGCTGTCTTATAGTATTTCTGTACCTAAACTGGTGATATAAATTCACACCTGCATATTTGTCCTGGAATGGGGACTTAAAGCGGTACTCCACTCCCCCATATTTTTTACCCCACTTAAAGTGGTTGTAAACCCCATTCATGAAATCTGACCTGGGCATATATATCTGCAGTGTTTACTTATCTCTCTCCAGTGTCTTTCTGCTGCTACGTTCCTCTGTTATCAGCATGATATTTTCTGACAAGTTCTCCAACACAGGAGATAAAAGCAGCTGGAAATTTGTGTCGGGAGGGAACTTAGAGACAGATAAGAAGAGAGCTTGTCTGCTCACAGTACAGCTCTGCAAGTTTCTTTATTCCTTTGCCTATGTGGAGGGGGGGTGTGCATTTTCCTCCAATCAGCTCTCACACAGTGTATGCCCAAACTCCACACCCACTGCTGAAACGGGAAGAAATATTTCTAGCACAATGTGAACCTTCTAAAGAATGTAGAAAGCTGAAGACAGCGGATATACAGTTAAACTTATGTAGGGAGATTTGTTTCGTCTCTGTGTATCATCTGAGGCTGGTCACTTCACTGGGTATATGTGAGGGTTTACATCCACTTTAAATAGTGCTGTAGACTTCTTCAAAACATACTTGCTCTCATAGCCAATACAGCGTTGCTCTGCTGTGATCTGCTGTTTGGGTGCCGCACAGCATGTCACACGCCTTCATCTTGGTCCTCTTCGGATGGCTGCCTCTTCCGGTTACAGTTTTTCTCAGCTGGCATTTCTTTTTGTAAGTAAAAGTGAACTGAGAAGCTTTACAGGGGTCCCCGCCACTGCCTTTCTGAGGCTCTTCTTCCCCATCCTTGAGCCCAGGACCAATCCTTCCAGCGGCATCGGCTTCCCTGTACACAGTGAGATGAACTGAGGTACTTCCTCCCACTGTGTGACGTCAGAAAATGGAAGTGACAAGGGTTTAATCATTTCTAGTTTGTTTTTTTGTTTACTTACAAGCTGTTACCGGCTCAAAAAGCAGCAGATCAAGCCAATCTCCGTTTAATCAACTGCTTTGGAGACTAGAGGAGAGCTATGGGGTCTAATAGATCTCTCCAAAAAAGAGGACCTGTCACAGCCCGTGCTATCATAAGGAATGAACAGCATCCCTTGCGGTGGTAGTGGTTACATTGTCTGTTTGCCTTTGTACTGCGTTTGCCATTTCCTCTTCCTCTTATTAGCGATTATTACTTTTGTTACAATTGTCTTTTTGATGTCTGAACCTTTACTTCTTTGAAAATGTAAAAAAACAGCATCCCGTTGCAATAGCATACAATTTGATACAAATAAAAATAAAGTTACAATGGATTTTTTTTTTTTTTTTTTTATAAAATAAATAATAATAAAATAAATATTTTTTTAAAGCTCCCCTGTACTCACATGCAAGTATGAATGCGCACATAGGTCCCACGCGCATACATAGTTAGTCAGGATGAAAAAAGACACAAGTCCATCCAGTTCAACCATAAAAAAAATAAACACAGTACAATCCCATACACCCTACTCCATACCTACAGTTGATCCAGAGGAAGGAAAAAACCCCAGCAGAGCGATGATCCAATTTGCTACAGGAGGGGAAAAATTCCTTCCTGATCCCCCGAGAGGCAATCGGATTTACCCTGGATCAACTTTACCTACAAATCCTAGTACTTAGTTATATTACGTGCATTTAGGAAAGAATCCAGGCCCTTCTTAAAGCAATCTACTGAGCTAGCCAGAACCACCTCTGGAGAGAGTCTGTTCCACATTTTCACAGCTCTTACTGTGAAGAAACCTTTCTGTATTTGGAGGTGAAATCTCTTTTCCTCCAGACGTAAAGAGTGCCCCCTTGTCCTCATTGTTGACCTAACATAAAAGGCAAACCACACATGTGAGATATAACCGTGACAGCAAGAGCAATAAATTCTAGGGCCAGACCTTCTGTGTAACTCTAAACTGGTAGCCTATAAAGACTTTAAAGCGTCACTTATGGATATTTTAATTTACCATAGTTTATCACCAATTTTAAAGCAAGACACGTTTGGTATCTATTTACTTGGCTTAACATCATCTTTTATATTTTACCAAAAACTGGGTATTATGTTTTTGTTCAGACCCACAATTTTATTCCCCAGGGTCTCTGCTTCAAAAAATATATATAATCTTTAGGGTTCTAAGTCTGATTTGGGCATGTATGTCAGATAAGTTGGTTAATACAGCTCTAAATGTAAAGTGGCTACGATCGCTAGCAGTCTCCTACAAAGTGTCTTTAGTCTCTGGCCATCACCTGTGGCATGTCCACAGTCTCTGACCATCTCTTGTAGCATGCCCATAGTCTCTGATGTCCTGTTGCATATTTACAGTCTCTGATAGCTTTTTGCAACATTACTTTAATGATTATGTGTGGCCCTGTGATGGTGTTAGGGTTGTGTGTCTTCTTCCCCTAACATTCTTTTTTCTTCACTTTGAAGGGCTAAAGAATCAAGTCCTGGTAATGAACACTGCAACAGATGTTCGGCGTACTTTCAAAACAAATAGTGATGTTTTGGCCCAGCAGTTTGCTACAGAGGTATATTTCCTTTATTACACCATGTTGTTTTGCAGCATATCAAACTGATTTTTTAAGGAGTTTTCTCTCTGGAATGCTGCGCTGTGTTTTTTATTTTTTTACAATTCCTTTATTTAGTCCAAAAGTTGAATTGTACAAACCAATTCAAAGATATTGCAGGTTGACATCATCAGAACTAAAAAAACAGCTCTAGCAGTAGGAACATACAATATACAATGAATTTCAATGGTAAGCATATACATAGTTTCTAACCCAGTGATTCTCAACCAGGGTTCCCTGGAACCCTAGGGTTTCTCCAGAGGTTGCTAGGGGTTCCTTCAGCATTGGACAATTTTTGCCTCTCAGATAAGTTCCCACTGACACCATTGAATTGTTTAGCTATCTGTAAGGAGGTAATTCTTCCCAATGACTACAAGGACCATTCTTCCCACTGACCATCACACAAGGTATCATGAATTGTAGATTTCTAATTTTTAGCAGGGGTTCCCCAAGACCGGAGAACTATTTCAAGGGTTCCTCTGTTTTGAAAAGGTTGAGAAAGGCTGCTCTAACCTATACAAAAGAGTCCTAACTGACAGCGTGAGGAGAAAAAAAGCTGATCACCGGATTATGTGAAAGGGACATTGGTCCCGAAGAGGAAGGAGGCACATCAGCCTCCTCTGTGCCGCCAGTAACCCCTGCTAGTGCCACCTATCAATGCCCACCACTGCCACCTAGCAGTGCTCATCACTGCCACCCATCAATGTCACGTTTTAGTGCCACTTCTCAGTGCCCACCAATGCCACCTATCAATGCCCTTCAGTGCCACCTTATCGGTGCCCATCAGTGCAGCCCATCAATGGCCATCAGTGCAGCCTCATCAGCGTACATCAATGAAGGAGAATAATTACCCGTTTGCAAAATAAAAAAATATATATAATGAAAAAAAAAAAATACAGATTAACAAAAAATAAAAACCGCCGAGGTGATCAAATACCACCAAAAAAAAGCTCTATTTTGTGGGAAAAAATTATAAAAATTAATTTGGGTACAGTGTTGTATGACTGCAAAATTGTCATTTAAAGTGCGTCAGCGCTGAAAGCTAAAAATTGGTCTGGGCAGGATGGGGGTTTAAGTGCCCAGTAAGCAAGTGGTTAAGGAACAACAGAAGAAAACAATTTAACAAACCCCTTAAGAACAGTTTCCCAAAGGAAAGTCTGAAAAAAAGGCGACACAGGCAATCCTGTGCATTCCACACCCCACCCATAGAGTTCAAAGAAGAAAAATCTCTATATTGGGGAGGAGGTTGCCTAGTCAGACAATGAATCTTGTTAACACAATATTCAAAGAATGTGAGACTCACGACAGTTTACTTGGCGGCCTCTTTAATACAAAGTCCCGTCTCCTGGACCGGCTTCTACGATAGACAGAACAGTAGTCCAATGCCGGCCCAAGAGACTGGACTTTGTATTACAGATGCCACCCAGTAAACAGGAGATCCTCGCTTTATTTAATCCGACGGGGCTTTCCCCCTCCGAGGCAGCCCAATGCAAGTATCGGGGGTAAAAAGTGCATGTTATGGGCCAATAAATACGGTATATGTGAATAGTTCAGTAACCATGGACACTATGCAAAACGTTAAAAAATGTAAATAAAATCTGTGTAACCAAATTAATACCAAGTGAAAGTCCTGTAACATTACATTTCTATAAACAGGAAATAATCTTCTATCCAACTTCTTTCTGTCACCACGTGTGCATTAGTGATGCATGCTCTTCTCACTTTATGAATGTGCTCCGTCACCTAATATAAGGGTGGCCATCATTAGCTATCTTTGGACCACCAGGCCCCTCACAGCATATGTGGTTAATCCTAAGGTTTCTGTGCACTTGGCGTCCACCTCCTTAACTCTCCCACCCAATATCAGTGGGGACGTCCTAGAATGGAAAAACGATAGTCGTGTAATACGTTTATGCAAAAAAATCCTAGTTAACCACTTAAGACCCGGACCAAAATGTAGGTAAAGGACCTTGCCACTTTTTGCGATTTGGCACTGCTTCGTTTTAACTGACAATTGCGCGGTCGTGCGACGTGGCTCCCAAACAAAATTGGCGTCCTTTTTTTCCCACAAATAGAGCTTTCTTTTGGTGGTATTTGATCACCTCTGCGGTTTTTATTTTTTGCGCTATTAACAAAAATAGAGCGACAATTTAAAAAAAAATGCAATATTTTTTACTTTTTGCTATAATAAATATCCCCCAAAAATATATAAAAAAACATTTTTTTTCCTCAGTTTAGGCCGATACGTATTCTTCTACGTATTTTTGGTTAAAAAAATCGCAATAAGCGTTTATCGGTCGGTTTTTGCAAAATTTATAGCGTTTACAAAATAAGGGATAGTTTTATTGCATTTTTATTTATTATTTTTTTTTTACTACTAATAGCGGCGATCAGCGATTTTTTTCGTGACTGCGACAATATGGCGGACACTTCGGACAATTTTGACACATTTTTGGGACAATTGTCATTTTCACAGCAAAAAATGCATTTAAATTGCATTGTTTACTGTGGAAATGACAGCTGCAGTTTGGGAGTTAACCACAGGTGGCGCTGTAGGGGATGTGTGCCTATGTGTGTTTGTTTACAACTGTAGGGGGGTGTGGCTGTAGGTGTGACGTCATCGATCGCGTCCCCCTATTACAGGGATGACGCGATCGATGCTGCGGCCACAGAGAAGCACGGGGAAGCCGTGTGTACACACGGCTCTCCCCGTTCTTCCGCTCCAGGGACGGATCGCCGCACTCCAGCGGCAATCGGGTCCGCGAATCCCGCGGTCCCGGTCCCGGAGCTTCGGACCGGGTCGCGGGGGCGCGCGCCCGTGACCCACGGCTGGGTACTAAAATCAACGTATATATACGTTGATGTGCCCAGCCGTGCCATTCTGCCAACGTAAATGTGCAGTAGGCGGTCCTTAAGTGGTTAAAAACATATGCCAATGCATTTTGCATGTGCTATAAAACGGCACCAACTGTACAACACCTGAGAAGTTACAATCCTGGCCACTCTTCTCTGTGAGTTGGACGTGGCATCAGCAAGACCCGGAAATTCCAAAACTACTAAGACCTCATCAGTATATTATCACAATAGGAGTAAAGTATATATGTATAAGTGTATAAAGTAAAGTGCTCTGTGGCTAACACGGTAAACTCAGGTCTGCAATAGCATCGCAATGCAGTGCCCCAAGGTCGCGTTCCAGCCTAGGCCAATACATCTGGTCCAGCAGAGTCCAGGTAAAGCCTCCAAAGCTAGTGCTGAGGAAACACTGATCCAGATAGCTGCTATATATAGAAACCAGCAGCAAATCTTGATTGATGCTCCAGAGAAAAAATCCACATAAAAAAGGTTTGTAGAACAGACTTTATTCAGCAGATCGGGAAGGTGTCCAACCTCCTCGGGCACTAGTAAATACTGAGGCAAACTGCATAGAGAAGGGGTTTTACAGAAGCTGGCTTAAATTCCTCTGCTTGCTAGTGTCCAAATCTCCCGAGGGGAGTAGTATAACAACACTTTAATTAAATGCTCGTGTCCCTAATACACTATGTTGCCAAAAGTATTGGGACACCTGCCTTTACACGCACATGAACTTTAATGACATCTCAGTCTTAGTTTGTAGGGTTCAATATTGAGTTTACAGCTTCAACTCTTCTGGGAAGGCTGTCCACAAGGTTTCAGAGTGTATCTATGGGAATGTTTGACCATTCTTCCAGAAGTGCATTTGTGAGGTCAGACACTGATTGTGGATGAGAAGGCCTGGCTCGCAATCTCCACTCTAATTCATCCCAAAGTTGTTCTGTCGGGTTGAGGTCAGTACTTTGTGCAGGCCAGTCAAGTTCCTGCACCCCATCTCACTTATCCTTGTCTTTATGAACCTTGCTTTGTGAATTGGTGTGCAGTCATGTTGGAACAGAAAGGGGCCACCCCCAAACTGTTGCCACAATGTCGGGAGCATGAAATTGTTCAAAATGTCTTGGTATGCTTGACGCCTTATGAGTTCCCTTCACTGGAACTAAGGAACCAAGCCCAACCCCTGAAAAACGACCCCACACTATAATTCCTTCTCCGCCAAATGATTTGGAGGGGTGGCCCAATACTTTTGGATGAGTGATTTTGGGGTGGAAGAACTTGACTGGCCTGCGCAGAGTCCTGACCTTAACACGACCAGAGCACATTTGGGATGAATTAAAGCGGAGACTGCAAGCCAGCCGTTCTCGTCCAACCATAAGAGCCTGATCTCACAAATGCGCTTCTGGAAGAATGGTTAAACATTCCCATAGACACACTCCTAAAAGTTGTGGACAGACTTCCCAAAAGAGTTGAAGCTGTTATAGCTGCAAAGGGCGGGGCCAACTCAATATTAAACACTACAGACTAAGACTGGGATGCCATTAAAGTTCATGTGTATGTAAAGGCAGGCGTCCCAAAACATCCGGCAATATAGTGTATATCCCAGATCAGTTTCAACTGTGTTTAATGCAAAAGGTCCATGTGAATGAGAGCTGAGACATTGTTAGTGCAGTAAGAAACTACACTAATTATTAAAATTTACATATCTTGGTATAATATTAGCCTTTGGTAAGTTTGTTAATTTATTAAAAAAAAGATATTTTGCATGATCTTTTTAAGTTGACAGATATATTCTCATTTCAGAACTTACTGCTGTATAATGGGTGTCGCTCTGGAGAAGTATTCTCTATTGATATGCGTGTCCCTGCACTTTCTCCATCCAACTGGAAAAAAGGGACGTCTTTCTTCCAGAACTCTGCCGTCACTTGTCTACGTCTTCTTCAGGATGAAAATTACTTGATGGTCTCTGATATGTCTGGACAGGTACATTAACAGATTATGTTCTATAACTTGATTAAACTGTGTAATATGCAACCAGAAGTTACTGCTGAAAATATTTACATTATTTTTATGTGTCAGGCACCTCAAAATATACAGTCTCTTCTATTTATTTTCTACAGATCAAATTGTGGGATATGAGAATGGTAAAATGTTTACAGCAATATGGGGGACATAACAATAGTTATGCCTATTTACCACTGCACGTTATAGAAGAGGAAGGATTGCTCATTGCCGGTATGTATGGAATTTACAGGTAAACGGTCACACTTGCTGCTATTGTATAAGAATTCTGATGTTCCTACTTGGTTACTGACCTGGAATAAGTAGGCAGCTTTGGAGTTCTTACATCAGCTACCCTGTTTTGGGACAGTAGTTTACACATTAGTAAAGCTGGAGAATTGAAATGATATCAACAGAATTGGCACGTTTAACCACTTCAGCCCCGAGCCTGTTTTTCAGATTCGGTGCTTACGAGACTAAAACAGTTTTTTTTGCTAGAAAATTATTTAAAACCCCCAAACATTATATATATTTTTTTTCTAACACCCTAGAGAATAAAATGGCGGTCATTGCAATACTTTTTCTCACACCGTATTTGCGCAGCGGTCTTACAAGCGCACTTTTTTTGGAAAAAATTCACTTTCTTGAATTAAAAAATAAGACAACAATAAATTTGGCCCAATTTTTTTTATATATTGTGAAAGATGATGTTACGCCGAGTAAAATGATACCCAACATGTCACGCTTAAAAATTGCGCCCGCTCGTGGCATGGCGTCAAACTTTTACCCTTAAAAATCTCGATAGGCGACGTTTAAAAAATTCTACAGGTTGCATTTTTTGAGATGCAGAGGAGGTCTAGGGCTAGAATTATTGCTCTCGCTCTAACGATCGCGGCGATACCTCACTTGTGTGGTTTGAACACCGTTTTCATATGCGGGCGCTACTCGCGTATGCGTTTGCTTCTGCGCGCGAGCTCGTCGGGACGGGGCACTTTAAAAAAAAAAATTTTGGGTTTTCGTTTTTATTTCTATTTATTTTATAATGTTTAACACTGAAAAAAAAAAAAAAAATATCACTTTTATTCCTATTACAAGGAATGTAAACATCCCTTGTAATAGAAAAAAGCATGACCGGTCCTCTTATATATGAGATCTGGGGTCAAAAAGACCTCAGATCTCATATTCAGGCTTAAATGCAAAAAAAAAAAAAAAGAAAAAAAAAAAAAAGTCAAAATGTAAACAAATTAAATGTCTCTTTAAGACGCTGGGCGGAAATGACGTTTTGACGTCACTTCCGCCCAGCAGAGGTATGGGGACGGCTGAGGGACATTTTTTCCCTCAGTCGCATCCCCGGACAGCCAGCAAGAGGACCCGATCGCCTCCGCCGCTACCGACGGCTACGGTAAGCGGCGGAGGGCGCGGGAGGGGGGGGCACCCTCTCCCGCCGCGATGACCGCCGTTATCGTTAACAGGACCGCCCCACGAAGAGATGGATATCTCGGTTGTGGCAGCAGCTGCTGCCGTTACCGAGATATCCATCTTCAAAAAAATGACGTCTTTGGACGTGGGGCCGGTCAGAAGTGGTTAAAAAAAGAATGGTGCATCTACTAAATACCAACTAAAACGCTTTTTAAAAACATTGCAATATTTTGTAATAAATCTAAATAATTTTACGGAGATAAATTTCACCTTCACAGGAAACTGTATATTTTCAATCAAAGGGGTTGTAAATGTTTTTTTATTTTCTAAATTGGTTCATTTAACCACTTGAGAGCCGCGCTATAGACGAAAGACGTCCACAGTGCGGCTCTCAAGTCCTTTTATGTGCATTCCCCGCGCGCGCTGCTGGGAGCGCGCAGCGGGGAAACTGTGCCCGGCGCATCACTGGGATGGCGATGCGCGTGCCTAGCGGCCGCGATGTCCGCCAGGTGCCCGCGATCGGCGGTGACAGCAGGGACATGGAGCTCTGTGTGTAAACACAGAGCTCCACGTCCTGTCAGGGAGAGAGGAGACCGATGCTGTGTCCCTTGTACATAGGGACACAGCATCGGTCACCTCCCCCAGTCAGTCCCCCTCCACACACAGTTAAAACACACCCAGGGAATACATTTAACCCCTTCCTCACCCCCTAGTGTTAACCCCTTTCCTGACAGTCACATTTATACAGTAATCAATGCATTTTTATAGCACCGATCGCTGTATAAATGTGAATGGTGTCAAAAGTTTCCAATATGTCCACCGCAATATCGCAGGACTGACAAAAAAAAAAAAGAAAAGCAGCTCGCCGCCATTACTAGTAAAAAATAAATCATAAATATATCCCCTATTTTGTAGGCGCTATAACTTTTGCGCAAACCAATCAATATACGTTTATTGGGATTTTTTTTTTTTTTTAACAAAAATATGTAGAATACGTATCGGCCTAAACTGAGGAAAAAAATATATAAAAAAAAAATTGGGGTATTAGAACAAAAAGTAAAAAATATTGTGTTTTAAAAATAAAAATGTGTTTGTTTTTTTTTGTTTATAGCGCAAAAAAATTAAATCGCAGATGTGATCAAATACCACCAAAAGAAAGCTCTATTTGTGGGGAAAAAAATTATAAAAATATAATTTGTGTACAGTGTTGTATGACTGCACAATTGTCATTCAAACTGCATCAGAGCTGAAAGCGGAAAATTGGTCTGGGCAGGAAGGGGGTTTAAGTGCCCAGTAATGAAGTGGTTAAGCTAGTGCATTGTTGGTTCACTTACCCTTTTCCTTTGATTTCCCTTTTAAATGTTTTTTTTTTCTTTTTCTGAATTTCTCACTTTCTGTTCCTCCTCAGTAAGTTGTTCTGGCTGACTAACCCCTGTGGATGATGGGGGCAAGCTTACTGAGGAGAAACAGGAAGTGAGAAATTCAGACAAAAAAAAAAACATTTAGAAGGCAAATCGAAGGAAAAGTTTAGTGAACCAACAATGAGTGAGTGAGTGAAGAACTTATATAGCGCAGCACATGCAAATTAAATCGCCTCTGGGTGCTCGTTGTTTCTTTCTCCTTTGATATCAAAAGAGATGAGTTTTGATCTTTCTTCTAAAGGCCAAGTGATTCTCCTCCAACAATGCGCTAGCTTAAATGAACCTATTTAGAAAATAAAAAACAAACCTTTACAACCCCTTTAATTAAAGTGGATGTAAACCCCCCATAGACCCAGTGAAGTGAACAGCCTCAGATGATACACAGAGATTAACCAAATATCCCTACATAGGTTTTATATGCATATCTGCTGTGTTCACATTTTATATACTGTTTAGAAAGTTCAGATCATGTTAGGACATTTTCTCCCCCTGGTTAACACAGAGTGTGATGTCTGGGCATACAGCCAAGATAGTTAACATTGCTGATTGGAGGAAAGGCACAACCCCCTCCCCCCCCCCCCCTCAGCAGAGACTCTCAGAGCTGTTTTAGCAACCTCCTTTGACAAAAGATTCATGCTGCTTTTGTCAGGAGTTCTCAGGCTGATAACAGAGGAACCTTTCAGAAGAGAGCTATAAGACTTGGCTCATTGAAAATAGATAACAAAATACTGCAGATATATGCTCCCATCTCAAATTTCATGAATCGGGTTTACATCCACTTTAAACAAAATCAAATCTACAGAGAATTAATGTTCTATTATAATAAAACTTGAAAACATCCAAGGGAGTAAATACTTTTTAGAGGAGTTAACCTGCAACAATTCATGAAGTTTTAAAGTGGATGTAAACCCAAAACATTTTTTGATGTCACAATGTAGAGTATAATATTTCCTATCATCTGTGCCCAGTCTTGCCACACAGAGTTAATCCAGCTCTGAGCAATCCTCTTTTATGTTCAGTGAAAATGAACAGCCTTCCAGATAAAACCCTGCCTAGATAAAAAGTCAGTTTTCTCTCTTCTTGCTTTGAGTGACAGGTTATTTACATATCTAGCTAGGACATGTTTATTATATGTTATGTTTTGTTTATCATAATATGAGGTGATATAACATCATAACACATCCTAGTAATATACAATGAACTTTGGATCACCCCTTGTTATGATAAACATGTCCAAGCTAGATGTGTAAATAACCTGTCACTGAAAGCAATAACAGAGAAACGGACTTTATAATTGGCAAGTTTTTATCTGGAATTCTGTTAATTTGCACTGAACTTTAAAAGAGGATTACTCAGTGCTGGATTAACTCTAACTGTGTGGCAAGACTGGGCACAGATGATAGGAAATCTTATACTCTACATTGTGACATAAAAAAAAAAAAAAATTGGGTTTACATCCACTTTAAGTCCTGAAAATGAAGGGAAAATTCTTGGTTGGTAACATTTTTTTTATTATTAAAGTACATGTGTATGGCTTTGAAGACTACTAATGTCCGTGTTTAACTTTTTGTTCAGTTGGCCAGGACTGCTACACAAGAATTTGGAACCTGCAAGATACCAGACTGCTCCGGACTATCCCTTCTCCACATCCAGTGTCTAAGGACACCATACCAAGTGTTGTGTTTTCTTCCCACTTAGGAGGAAAAAGACAGGCTGTTCCTGGCATCCTTATGGCTGTTAAGAAAGACTTGTATCACTTTACATATAACACAAATACTGTGGAAAAGGAATATGATAGAAAGCCTTGGCATCCAAGCAATTGCTAGTGCCTTTTTGAAAAGAACTAAAAAATAAATAAATTAGCCTTAACTCACATCTTTGGGACTTTATACACTTTACTGTAATAAGTGTCCCAGAAGACAGCAAGACAAATCGCAGCGCAACAGGAAACAGGCTGTGAAGCCGCATGGCTTTTCTTTCCGTTTCCCTTAATGAAGATGCCAGGATGGGGTACCAACATCGCAGGATACCTGGACACATACGTTTCCCTTAAATTTAAAGTCAGCAGCTACAGCTACAGTATTTGTAGCTCCTGAGTTTTTTTTATTTTATTTTAATTTTTTTTACAGGCTGGAACTCTGCTTTTATAGAAGAATGTAGACTAAAAACTATGCAGCTAAATTATCTTTTGTTTGTCTATTAAAATAAAGCCATCTGGCTAAAAGATTCACAGTACTGATTAATAATTCATTCGTTGGTCTAAGGTAGGGGTGTCCAACCGTTTGACCTTGCCTTGGGCCACACATAAAATACACTAACAATAAGGATAGCTGATGAGCAGAAAAGGTCAGGCAGGTCACGGATATAGATAATGGGCCAGATTCAGGTACAATTACATTGGCGCAGAGTATCAGAGATACACTACGCCGCCGTATTTTACCTGGCTCTATGACGAATTCATGTAGATTTTGGCCCGTAAGGTACGGCGGCGTAGTGTATTTCTCGCGGCGGAATCGAAATACGCGATTAGGGGGCGTGAAGCATTTAAATTAGGCGCGTCCCCGCGGCGATCGAACTGCGCATGCTCCGTTCAGAAATTTCCCGCCGTGCATTGCGCGAAATAACGTTGTTACGTAATTTTTTGTTTGAGTAGCGTCGTTTACGTACATTCCTATTCCCGGACGACTTACGTAAAAAATAAAAAAAAACATGGAAATTCGACGCGGGAACGACGGCCATACTTAACATGGGCTGTCTAATACTAGACCAGATAAAAGCTGGAATAACTTTACGCGGCAAAAAGATGACTACAGATGCCGTAAGAGATTGCGAATGACGCTCGTAACTTTGTGGATCGTCGGAAAAAGCTCATTTGCATACCCCGACGCGGAAAACGACGGCAGCGGCAGCAAATTTATTGCAGCGTAGATCCGAAGGCGTACGAACATGTAAGCCAGTCGGATTGAAGCCCGAAGCCGTCGTTTCATGGTTTGAGGATTCAGACTAATGAAACAACGCGCGTAATTTGCAGTGTTGAGCGGAATACGCCATATTCGATTTCGCGATATTTCACGAATATATAGAAGAATATTCGTTAATATCGAATATTCGTGATATTTTATCAAAAAAATTTTTTTGTGAAATTTCGCTAATGCGAATGCAAAATTGATTGCGAAATTCTCGTCAACACGCGAAAACGGAGATCATTTCCTGGATTACTAAACTAATATGCACTAAACACTAACTCTACTTACACAAACTTATATGACTAAACTAAAGCTATTTTTTTTTTTTTCTTGTTTTTTATACACAAAACACAGAAGGGCAGAGAAAGTATTGAAGGGCAGAGAAAGTATTCGCGAATATTCGTAATACGAATATTCGCATTGCGAATATTCGGCAACATAAAAGGATCGCCTCAGCTACTCGGCCCAGGGTCTCTAATCATACCAGCAATGCTTTTAGACGTCGATGGAGATCACTAGGATGTAATCTGTTTTAAAAATAAATTTGAAAAAATACGAATATTCACAATAGCGAATATTCACCGCGATATTCGATTTATTCGCGAATACTCGAATATGCAATATTCGTAACGAATATTCGCAATGCGAATATTCGTGAGCAACACTAGTAATTTGAAAGTACTCCGGTCTAACGCGAGATAGACCGGAGTAAGGGCTCTGTGAATCTGGCCCAATGTACCTAACTGAGTAATAAATCTTCATTTTTTATTATAAAAGTAAAAGAGGGCAACATAAAACTAGTGCAATATTTGTTTTTGATAAATGAACACAATAATATAAATGTAGTAGCAATTCTCAAAGTGCTTATCAGATATTTTAGTTTTAATTTCTCACTTCGCATGCTTCATCCTTGAAAATAATTGCTCACTAGTATAGATGCTTCTGAAAACGTGATTGTACAGAGTGAGTTATTTTCCTTTGGGAAGATAAAATGTATAAAAGTCCAGCAAAGAGACACTGTCAATTTTTTCTTTGTGTGTGTGAAGTGCAAATGCATTTTTATAAGAGAAAGTTTATGATTTTGTGTTGGACAGCCCTTGTCTAAGGTATTCATGGTGCAAGCAAGGTTCAGTGTTGGGAACCTTTTTCTTATTCTTTATTTTTATACAAAAGTGCAACTTTAAATATTACATTGATACAGTTACCATACCAATTTTAAACCTCCCTACCCCCCATCCCTTCGCCGCCGCTTCCTACCTCTCGCTTAGATTGTTTGTCTTATTACTACTTTGTTTCGACCAATTCCCCCCCCCCCCCCCTCATTAGCTTATTGCGTCTAAGTATCTCCACGTCTGTTTAAAACGTTGTCCACTTTTCCCATTTATTTGCCATACCCTCTATTTATTCCTCCCCACTATACCTCAAATACACCATATTATATGTCTCTTCTACTCTATTTATCCAGTCCGTAATTTAAGTATCAGGCTTTTAGCAGCATTCATCATATGGGGGATTATTGATTCCCTATATTGCAAACAAACACGTCCACGGATCTACAGGTATTACTCTGTTGGAAATCCTCTTTTATGAGTTGTAAGACCTCCTTCCAGTATTTTTTTATTTTAGGACAATCCCACCAAATATGGGCCATCGTTCCTACTACCTTGCACCCTCGCTAACATTCCCGGGTTAATATTTACATGTTTGATCTGGGTTATAAACCACCTCGTCAAACATTTATAATTTGTTTTGACAGTCTTTGTGTCTACTGCTGAGCTATGTACTAATTTCAAAACTACATACAGGATGCAGGGTTGAGGAGTGCGCTATGCCCAAAGTGCAAAAAGCTTTGTCGCACCTCGCCTACCTGGTTAAGATCTAGTGCCTGCTGGCAGTGTACCTCTCGGCCCAGGTTTAGTACCTCCTCGCAGTGTAGGTGGCTCTGCTTCTATTTTTCACTTGCAGGGAGATCATTAGTCAGCATCTGGCCCCACCGTGATTGATTGCAGGGATCTGTTAGAGTAAACATGGAAGTAAAAAGTGACAGTGGTGAGCAGAGGCCGAAAGCTGTTCCACCATATTCCGGCTGAAAAAAAACCCAGAGGCAAGGTCCACATGAAATGGCCTGGGGACTGGTGTAGGCCAAGGGTAATGAATTAAAATTCACTGAGGTCCGGTCAGCAAAATTTTCTTCCAGCAGAGGTCCGAACATCATGTCGTTACTCGTGGCGCCTTTTCACATGTGCCAAACCGCATGTTGCTGCCGCACTATTTTGGAAAAGACATCAAAGACGTCTTTCTCCATGTTTTTTGTGGGTATTGCAGCCCATTAAAATGGGCTGACCTACCCATGACATGTGCACCTAATGCAATGTACAGATCTGAACCCATTCTTAATCAGCATCCTCAGTCCCCAATGCACATCAGAGTCATCTCCCTTTTGAGGAGTGTCCTCAGGTCCGCTTTCATATCACCCCCCTCCACAGTAATGTTCACACACTTCCTTGACACCAACCCCCCGCCAGTACTGTCCTTTGCCCCAATTTACATTATCCCTTCACATTACTGGCCTCATTGACCCCACACATCACAGTCCTCAGCCTCCCCCCCAGTAATGTCCACATCTGCCCCCCTGTAATGTCCACATCTGCCCCCCTGTAATGTCCAAATCTGCCCCCCTGTAATGTCAACATCTCCCCCCCTGTAATGTCCACATCTTTATTACAGAGCAGCTCCACTACCACAAACACATTTGGCAGGCTATAAACTGGGCGTTCTTCACAAATTCCCACCACAACATCCCATAGAAAGGGTAGACACATTTTTTTTCACATTGGCAGCAAGGTAAACTTTCCAAAAACAGCAAAAGCAATTTGATTCAAAATTTTAACTGCAAATTTATGTGTTGGTTTTTTTTTTGTAGTAAATTTCCAATGAACTAGTAGAGATGATGTACAGTACATTCCATCAGATGGTAGCAACTATAATTCAATAGTCTTCCCCCCACTGTAATGTCCACATCTCTCCCATACATCACAGTCCGCTCAGCCCACCACATGACAGCCCTCAACAACTCCACTTTAAGGCCTTTAGCGAGTTAGCTTTTTTTTCGCTTTCCAGACTAGTGTCCTCACTCCCTGTAGTTAGAACCATCTGGGCCCCTATGCAGGGAACCATAAAGGGCCCCCTGATATCTGGTCCCGTGGCCCTTTCCACTGATAATGGGGTCCTTTTTGTCCCATGTGAAAGGGCCCTAAGGGGGAGCTCTGGATTGTAATATAAAGGGGAACTCTGATGTAAGGGGATCTCTACTCACCAAAGCCCCCACTTACATCAGAATCCCCCTTTACATTACAGTCCACAGAGCGCTCCCTTACATTGGTGTGCTCAGAGGCTGGCAAGATAAGAGAAAGCCTCCATCATAGATGGAGGCTTGGGCCAGTGGTGGTGCATCTATAAGGGTGCACAGTCACCACCCCCTCTATCACCAATAGATAGATTCATGCATTGGATGAATCTATCAATGGCCGCTGCCGACACCCCCTGCCCCACTGGGAAAGGGTAAGTGCCGGGCAGATGGCTGGTGGGCACAGTGGGAGCGTTTGATGGGGCACAGTGGGAGCGTTTGATGGGGCACAGTGGGAGCGTTTGATGGGGCACAGTGGGAGCGTTTGATGGGGCACAGTGGGAGCGTTTGATTGGGGAACAGTGGCTGCGTTTGATGGGGCATGGTGGGAGCGTTTGATGGGGCACAGTGGGAGCGTTTGATGGGGCACGGTGGCTGCGTTTGATGGGGCACGGTGGGAGCATTTGATGGGGCACGGTGGGAGCATTTGATGGAGCACAGTGGGAGCGTTTGATGGGCACAGTGAGGCTGCAATTGATAGTTTTTTTTTCAGTTAGTTTGCGCCCCCCCCCCCCAAAAAAAATTGATCACCAGCCGCCATTGACTTGGGCAGTGGAGTTCTACCACTGATCAGCAAGCAGGCCTATTCGCCTGTGCTATGCATACACATAGGCTGACAGAGCATGATGGGGCTTGTAGTGCACCATACCAGGGAAATCCTAGCAGGCTGCTGTGTTGGTAGAGGGGTACTGGAGGTGACATAAAACTCTCTCCTCATGACTGACCCACCTGTGTGCTGCTCTCTTTTTAATCACTGAGAAGTTTGGGAAGGAAGAAAGGCTGTCCTGCAGAGCTGTGGATCCCCTGTTGTGGAGGGTTGTAAACTTGCATCATCCATGGTACAACTACATACAGGCTGATTTTTTATCCACTATCTATCTAGCTGCAGGACTTTAACATTTGCGAGGCACGGAGCTGCCAGGGATTGGAATGTGGGCGGGGCTGCTGGTACACACAGAGGAGGAGAAGATCCTGCTCTCTCTATCTCCTCTCCTGTCTGAGTGTCCGTAGGAAGAGGAGGAGGAGGGTGGGCTGTCAGTGCGGGGTCTGGGCAGTGTGACAGAGAGTAGACGCTCTCTGCTTATAACTGCAGCCAGCAACCCTGGAGTGATATACCAGGCTTCTGGGCCCCCCCCCCCCACAGTGAGGAAACTACATGGCCACTACAACTCTGCCTTCTCCCTCACCTTGCACAGATCGGACGGAGACACGGCATATCTCCGATGGAGGGCGGGTGTTGCTAGATGGTGATTGGCTGCCAAGACCGCCCTTCATCCTAGCAGCCAGTCACCTGCTTGTTTACCCCCAGCAGCTCCGCCCTCCATCCATAACTGTCCCGCCTCCTGCTGTCGGCTCTGTGGGAGAATTACAGAGACGGCAGGGGGAGGAAATTACTTCTAAATGGCGGTACCGCGGCGGGCCGCATAGGAGAGTGATTTGGTTCGCCATTTAGTGATGCCCGGTATAGGCCATGGGCCTTGTGTTTGACTTGTGTTCTAGGAGAACAACTAAGGAAGTTAATAGTGGAGACGAATGTGGGTAGTCTGGTAGAGCATATACTTAATAATAGCATGTCGTTTCTAAAGCTAGCAAAATACTTTCTTAAAAGAGGTAGACTCCAGAGAGAGCGGTACCATTTTACCCCTGTACAAATCATTAGTAAGACCGCATCGGAAATATGCAGTTCCGTTTTGGGCACCAGTTCACAAAAAGGCTATTGGGGAACTGGAGTAAGTGTAGAGAAGGGCAACCAAACCGAGGAGGCTTTGAGGAGCTCAGCTATGAGGAAAGGTTAGCTGGACTGAATTTATTCTCACTTGTGAAGAGGAGATTAAGAAGGTGGAGAGATATGATCAACATGTATAAATACATAGGTGGTCCATATAGTAAACCTAAATTAATTCTAAAGGCATTAAAACAAAAATAAACATGTCATGCATACATTTTTTTTGCAGAGAGCAGCCCCGATCCTCCCATTCTGGGGTCTCCCACCAACACGATTGACTCCCTCCCGAGTGCTCCCCTTAGCTGCTTGCAATGGGGGCACTCAAGCGGGCTCACTCCCGAGCCTGCGCACCATGTGTCCATTGACACAGAGCACTGCTTAGCCCCTCCCCCGTTATTCTGCTGCTGCCTCGTTATCCATGAGAAGAGAGAGTGCCACTAATCTTGGGCACAGTGCTGGATTAAGATCAAGCTCAGGTAAGTATAAGGGGGGAGCTGCACACAGTTTTTTTTTCACCTTAATGCAGAGAATGCATTAAAGTAAGAAGTGTAAAAATATATAAATATCAATGATAACATAAAAACCTTTCTTTCACTCGTGGTTAGTGTTCAGCGTTTTATGGTTGTTTCTAAAAAGCTCAATTTTGGTCTCATCACTCCAAATGACTTTGTGCCAGAAGGTTTGAGGCTTGTCTCTGTGCTGTTTGGTGTATTGTAAGCGGGATACTTTGTGGCATTTGTGTAGTAATGGTTTTCTTCTGGCGACTCGACCATGCAGCCCATCTTTCTTCATGTGTCTCCTTATTGTGCATCTTGAAACAGCCACACCATACGTTTTCAGAGAGTCTGTATTTCACATGAAGTTATTTGTGTTTTTTTTTTTTTTTGCATCCCAAACAATTTTCCTGGTAGTTGCGGCTGAAATTTTAGTTGGTCTACCTGACTGTAGTTTGGTTTCAACATGTTACTTCTTGATTACAGTTTAAACACTGCTGATTGTCATTCTCCGTTTCTTGGATATCGTTTTGTATTTACATTACTGTTTTACACATTTCAACTATGTTTTCCTGCAGATCCTTTGACAATTCTTTTGCTTTCCCCATGATTCAGAATCCAGAAATGTCAGTGCTGCACTGGATGAAAGATGCAAGGGTCTGTCAGGAGTCCAGAAACTCATTAACCTTTTATATACACTAATTACAAGCAAACAGATCACAGGTTAGGATAGTTACCTTTAACAGCCATTCAAACCCCTTTGTGTCAACTTGTGTGGATGTTATCAGGACAAAATCACCAGGGTATGTAAACTTTTTATTTGGGTAGTTTCTGTTGCCATTATGATTTAAAAAGAGTAAACACAGTTGATTGATAATGAATGGCTTCAGCCAAACACTAACCACGGGTGAAAAAAAGTTTTGTGTTAACATTCATATTCTCTGAAAAATGGCCAAGAAATCATAAATTCTGCCAGGTAAACTTATGAGCACAAATGTATATATAAAAAAAAAAATCTCCTAAAAAGGGATACAGTCACTCCTGTTTGTTAATTGTAAGAATAACCCAATAAGAACCTCAAGAACAACTAGCAGATAGGGGGGGCATCAATTGGTTATAATGAATAATGACCCCCCCCCCCATTTGGGAATTAGTCTGAAAACAGCTTTTTCTTTAAAACAGAAAATCTTTACAATGCACATTACCCAGAGCAGATATTTCAATTTAAAACAAAACAAAGTACATCTGCTATGGCTTTGCGTTAAAAAACAAACAAATGGTTGTGATAGTTTTCCTTAAAAAAGATACACCTAGGAACTTGAATTTAAAGGATCACTAAAGGATTTTTTTTTCACTTCCTGCAGTCCTGGTTTCATGTCCTCATTGTTCGTTTTTGCTTTGAAGTAGCTGTAAAACTTCTCTGATCTCCACACTTCCTGCTTGTCTGGCTCCTTATGAAAAAACTCATGCTAGCTTTTCACTGTGGTCCATGATCAAAGAGGTGTGATTACTATGTGTCTAAAACTCCTCAGAACCAATCAGATTCATTTTAAAAACAAACATTGCCCTGTATTTGTTTGTTTTTGTTCTGTGTGTCTCTTTACTTCACAGAAACATGAAACCAGTTTAAAAGTGAAACTTAAACTGTAGGCACATTATATGGCGTTCATTACAAGTCCGTCAACGGACGAACGGAGGCGGACATGTGAAAGGGGCCTTACTTTACTTTCAAGGACTGTAAGGTTTTGAAATTATGTTTAGATTTGTTTTTACTTTTGTACAATCGTTATTTTACAAATACCATTTAATTAATTTAATATTGGGCATTAAAGTAGGCTAAAAGACAGCAAATTTTATAGGGAAACAGCATTATGATGTAAATCCAAATATTCAGACCCATGATCTTTACATATGGTATTCACAAAATAAAATATTAGCTTGCATGTGGTTAAATGAGTCATATTTGCCAACAGAACTGTATGTACATTATAATTTGAAACAGTCTGACCGCATTGAATTCTGCATAGTGGCAACAGGTGAAAATTATGAAAAGTTTACTATGGATGTACCGAGTCCTTTGACTTGTTGTCTTCTGAGAGTTATCTGTTGTGACTGTAACATGAACCATTTGTTACACTAAAGAGGACAGGGATTCTGACAGCTGCATCATTGGAATGGTTCTCAAAGTATGATTTACAAAAATGCCCTAATTCAATAAAAAAAAATGCATGTAAAAGGTCAAAGTAAATCAGTAGTAATACTATAAAAAAGCAACATTGTTAAGTGTTCTGAACCTTTATGGAAGTACATCTGCAAAATGAAGGTGGAGAATAAACGAAAGCCTTGTACACACAATCGGACTTCCATCAGACAAATCCTTGGATTTTGGGCCAAAGGGCATTGGCCGTGAACTTGGTATGCATGCAGACGGCACAACATTTTCAGCCAACTAAACCTAAATATGTGTTTTTTTTTCCTGCTCTTTAGTGCCACCCTTTGGGCAACTTCTGCTAATGTTGTCTTAATGTTTAACAAATTTATTGTCAGAAGATTGGTGAGCATGAACAGCCAACATTTGTTGTGAATTCCGCCAACAATTGTCTGATGGAGCATACACACGGTCGGATTATCCGATACAACACTTGCATCAGACAATTATTGTCGTAAAATTGGTTTGTGTGTACGGGCCTTTAGAAAAACATGACTTTTCTTTACAAATTGCTGAAAGGGCACTTGCAGATAAAACATAATAGTTTACTTCTCCACTATATATGAAAACATGGATTCCATCAAAGCATTATGTAGCAATAAATAAAAAACACCTCACTCTTAGGAATGTTCCAATACATTTTTGGATTCCCCATAGGCCCAGTCCACACATTCTAAAGCTTTAATTGTAGAGATAAAATAATAGTTTTAAATGAAAGATGTATAAAACTGCCCGCAGCTAAAGAAAATTATAAGTCTGACATCCAATACATGGAGTGGAGAAAATCATTCGCAAGTTAAATTTGAGGAGTCAGGCACTAGTGGTTGAAAATAGAATATAAATGTTACCAGCTGAAATTTAGGACAGCAGGACTGCCTTCCGATCAAGTGAGACCCCTCCACCCCTCTGGGCATTCAGAATTATTTAAAAGGGATGCTGGGTTGGGCCAGGAGGGATTAATAAAAATACATTTGTTATATACAGTTAGCAATAAGCATCTGAATAGGTATTAATATCAGAGTGCGGATTTATGATTGTGTTGATGCTTTGTTGTCCAGTCAGTGGCACGAGACACCACTATATGCCTAAGGCAAAAAGTGGTGTCACTCTCCTAGCAGTATGACTCACAAATATGACTATACACAATTACAAATCCTTTGGGAGATGGCACAGTTCACATATATGTGTTTCAACTGTGTATTTAGCAGTTTACCTAAAGTTAAAAGGAGTATAGCCAATGCTTTTTTGGCTGTACTTCTATGGATCGCAGGAGAGCAGCTTGTTCTTCACACCTGTGACCCAATTTCAGCAGTGTGCTGACGACATAGAGCCAGTCCAGGCTCTAAAAAGATCCTGGCCATATGGTTGGAATCCAGCCGGTTGCCTGGGTCGGCAGATGGCTCAGCCTTTCAGGGAGCTGCTCAGTGCATGATCCAGCCACTTCACAGCCCAGTGCTCCAGTGAACACCGAATGTTGTTTTTCAGGTTGTAAAAAATGATCGTGTGTGGGGTAAAATAACGTTTTAAACCCACGCATGCTCAGAAGCAAGTTATGAGATGGGATCGCTCGTTCTGGCATTCATAATGGAGTAAGCACATTCATCACGCTGTAACAGACAGAAAAGCGCGAATCGTCTTTTACTAAGAAGGAATCAGCTAAAAGAAGCCCAAAGGCGAATGGAACTTCCCCTTTAGAATGCCGTCGTACGTCACCGCGCTTTGTTCATCATTTTTCAAAAACGATGGTGTGTGGGCAACATCGTTTTTAATGATGAAGTTTGAAAAACTTGTTTTTTTGGACATGCTGAAAAAACTATGTTTTTTTTTTTTTGACGAAAAATGATCGTGCGTACGCGGCATAAGGATCAGTAAGGTGTAATATAGTAAAGTTTTGTATTTGGGGTTTTATTTTTAAAGGAGTAATTTCTTTCTGTTTTATTTAGCTACCATGGTACATTGTGTGATACTGTCACATTTTTAAACATGCCTTTAATAAAACAAGACGACTTTTTAGGATGAAGTCCACCTTGGAGTATATTTTTATACTAAAAACCATGATTCAAGTATTTTTTTTTATATTGGTTTATATATTCTGGGAACATGGGCAATAAATATACATTTCTAAATATGAAAATTTGGCTTTATGTTCATACATAGCAACACAAACATTCACCTGAATAATCTTTGTTACAATAGCTAAATGACCACTGGGGCAAGGCAAACTTGTCTTTTTTTTTCCTCCCTAAGGATATGAACATGAATGCATAAAGCCTTTAAAATATAGCCCCTGCACACGCACGCAAGCGCGCGCACACACACACACGCACACACACTAGAATTTCTATCCATGTAATCAAATTTAAACATAATGTGATGCTGCCAATGTTGAGGATCCTCGTCAAATTCTGATCTACTGAACCTGGCAGTAAGGGTAAGGCGATTCCAGCCTTCTTACTGAAGGATATCTCATAAGGGTATTGAAGATGGGATCCAGTATCCAAGGTGCATATGACAATTTCTTACTGATTAACAAGTTACATTATACTTTATTTTTCTTTCAATAATAAAAAAAAAAGTGCAGATTATATGCTGTATTGTCTCCTGGACAGAGCAAATTTGGTGCCATTTTGTTTAATAAAACGATACAGTCATGGGAGAGATTACAGCTTACAGGTCAAGCATGCACTGGCACAAAAGCCTAAAAGGAGGAAGATTGAATCCATTATTATCTAGCCCTGAGTAGGTACTGCTGGATATGGGAAGAAAGGGTTATAGATCACCAGGTTTCTTACTGCAATTAATGCAGACACGGACAGGGTGGTCCCAACCCCGAGAGGGCACTGGTCTTCTATCATTTGAACATTCACCACAAAAACCTTGACCGCAGGCTCTGCAATGGTGTTTAGAGAGTTTGACATTGAATTCCTTTTTGCAGTTGTAGCAATCTGTGATCTCATGGTCCGGAATCCAGTATGTAGGTCTTGCAGCATCTTTCATGAGCCCTATTAAGAAAATGTTACAAATAATCCACAAGAGAACTCTAAAATTAAAAACAAAATCTCTGGCTTTAAAGGAAAACTATCCTGCTCCTTTACAGTATGTTATACAGCACAGTGTTTGTGCTGGGTTACCTGGCCCTTTCTATCACCTGAAATACCTGGCTGATCCTGCCTGGTTCTGCCCTCCACCCCTGTAAATTATTATCATGACTGCTGAGCCCTGACAATGGTCAGTCTACGTGTCTCTGTCATCCGCAGCTCTCCTCTGTCCTCGACCTCCTTCCCCACCCCCCTCCCCCTCTGCTTGTCAGCTAGTGACACCACTCCCCTCTGAATTCTGAAAATTATTTTACATTTTCACACAATCCTCTGTTTAATGACAGGTGCCCATTGTATGTACTTCATAAATAAAATTGCGTTCTGTACCTTATTTCAGCGCTCCCCTTGGCACTCGCGTGACTGGCTGCCTCTCTCCTCCTCCCCTCCTGACTGTCATCAGCGGGGGATTCTCGGCCCCTCCCACTGTAGCTGTCAGATCGAGAGAGGGGAGAGGTGGTCGGTCACGTGAGCGCAGAGTGGCACTCTGAAATAAGGTATAGAATGGCATTTTATTTATAAAGCACATACATTGGGCACCTGTCATTAAACAAAGGATTGTGTGGAAATTTTAAATAATTTGCAGCGGCCAGAGGGGATGGAGAGGACAGAGCTGCGGATGACGGAGGCACATAAGCCACCATGACACAGTGTCAGTTTAACAACCACTTTAAAGTGAGTCTCATTCCAAAATGTAATTGCCAATAAAATGCCCCCTGCAAGAAAAAAAAAGCCTACACACACACACAGATTCACAGGAAGAACCAGTGACCACAATTGCAACACGGAACCCTGAATTTTTAGGTGTCAATTTCTCTTAATCGCTGTGCACAGGCAGAGGGAGGGATATTTCCCCATCTTCTTGGCAGGGGACATTTCTACTGGCAGTTAGATTTTAGCAACAGAGTCACCTTAAAGTATGATGAATCTACTTAAAGAACCTTCTCTTGCAATCTCCTGTACAGCAGCACTCAAACTGAAAGAGGGCGGGGCAGTGCTAGAACCTAGGTAGGTGTTCTGAGCAGTTCCGAATGGAATAGGACAATGACCCTTCAATGCTTAGCTCAGGCTATTGAAATGCTAAGTGGAGTCGGCTTGTGAAATACCTTTTTATTGTGTTCTGCAGGTGAATAGCTGTTATTATCTCAACTAAATTTCTTTTAGAATGTGATTGAAGTTCATTGTATGTGTGTTGTAGTTAGCAGTCGCTTGTCAGGTGTATTGAATTAGCATGTCAATTATGGTCAAGGAAACTTGACAAGCTATGCGGAGCCAAGCTGTCTAGATAACGCATTTTGTTACAATTAGTAAGTAACTTCACTGATGTCATTATCTAAAGGAAGGTGTCTCGTCAAGATCGGTGCCAAAATGTCTGGATACTAATTAGTAATTAGCCACAGTGTGTGATGAGGGGGGTGGAGATTTCATTGTTCCTGTGATTAACTTTAATATGCTGTACTGGATATATCAGCAAGCTAAGGATACCATTAAAGTGTTCATATATTTGACTCAGAACACAGAGCTGTCAGTCTCGTGATTCTGGGGAATGGATCGTGTATGCAGGATTGTCGGAGTGTGTCGGATAAGCTTGTCATGGGTGGATGGAAGGTAGTAAATGGTGGTGATCGTTACAACTACCATGCACAGCAGCACCAGATCTTGCACATCATCCTCACTGTTCAATGTAGTGCCACTCAGCAGCCAACAACATTTTGATTCTTATTTTCTTGACTGGGTGATCACACTGTTGTACACCAGTGTTTCCCAGGAACAGGCCATGTTTTCCAGACTTCCTGGCAGCTACACAATTGATGAAAAGGAAGCTCCTTTATTATTTTATCTGCATATGAAGATATCTGGGAAATTACATGTCCTTGACAGTTGTCCCTGACAGATGGTTTGAGTACATTTTTCTGTAAGTGTGGGTATAAAAGAAAATATGAAGTATGAAAAAACAAACAATCCCCCCCCAAAGATACCTGGTCCCTCAACTTCCCAGAGACAGGGAAAAATCTGAGGCTCTGATAGGAGCCTTAAAAGAACTAGAGAACCAGGATGTGGTCCTCAGGGTTCCAGTGACAGAGGAAGGGAAGGGGTTTTACTCACACGTTTTTGTGGTGAGGAAACCCTCAGGGAAGTACAGGTTAATCCTAAACTTAAAACCCCTAAGCAGGTCCATCGCATACAAAAAGTTCCGTATGGAATCAATCTTTTACGGTCAGGGCCCTCCTTCCACAGAATTGCTTTATGGTCTCCCTGGACCTCAGGGATACGTACCTGCACGTACCCATCGCAGAGGGGTCTCAGAGGTATCTACGTTTAGCGATAGACCTAGGAGGGGAGGTAATGCACCTTCAGTTCCAGGCTTTGCCATTCGGTCTATCCTCCTTGCCCCGCGTGTTCACCAAGGTCCTGGCAGAACCCATGGCATTTCTGCGTCTTCAAGGAGTGGGCATCATAGCCTACCTGGACGACCTGCTCCTTTTTGCAGCATCTCCAGAACAACTATCCAGAGATCTGGAATTAACCAAGAGAACCCTATCGGGTCTAGGGTGGCTGTTAAACTTAGAAAAATCCAGCCTGTCACCGTCGCAATGAATTTCTTACTTAGGGTACCTTTTGGACTCCACCCTCCTAAGGGTCTTTCTCCCCTTGGAGAAGGCCCTGACAGGGCGGTGGCCACCCTCCAGGGCAGTCGTCGGGTCCCTGATGTCGACCCTGGGTTTTCTTACGTCCACCCTTCCGGCTGTCCAGTGGGCAGGCCTTCACTTTCGGCCCCTGCAGGCTTTCCTCCTGAAAATCTAGGATCACGATCTGGAGCGTCTAGATACCTTAGTGCAGGTCCCAATCCAGGGAAGAGGTCCCTCTGGTGGTGGAGGAAGATCTCCAATTTGTCGCAGGGTCGTCTATGGCATATTCCGGTTGCTCAGGTGGTAACCACGGACGCAAACAGCAGCAGAGGTTGGGGGGCTCACCTAGAGTCCCTTCCGGCGCAGGGCGTATGGAAAGGTGCCAAGTTGGGGAAGTCCTCCTACTGGAAGGAGCTGAGGGCGGTCGGTCTAGCCCACAGATTCTTCCAGAAAAGAGCTTCAGGGACACCACGTCCAGGTACGGTCGGACAATGCTTCGGCTGTGGCCTATCTGAACAAACAGGGCGGCACGAGGAGTTTAGTCCTGTCGGCCTTTACAACAGAGATTCTTCGCTGGGCCGAAGCAAACACCCTGTCATTGTCAGCGGTCTTCCTAAGAGGAATAGAAAACAAGACGGCAGATTTCCTCAGCCGAAGTCAGCTGAGAGAGAGTGAGTGGGCTCTCAGTCAGGAAGTCTTCCATCTCCTGGTCAGGAGGTGGGGGATTTTCGGAAATAGACCTGTTTGCGTCAAAAGAAAACGCGAAAACCCCTTGTTTTTTCTCTCGGAACAAGGGAGAGGGAACTGGAGCTGGAGGTTCGGAATTTGTTATGCTTTCCCACCACCAGTGCTTTTGCCAGCAGTTCTAAGGAAGTTCCAACTGGAGAACACCTCTCTGATTCTACTTGCACCTCACTCGCCCAAAAGGGCTTGGTTCTCGGTCCTTAAACAACTGACCATGGAACCTCCCTTCTTCCTCCCATCCACAGAGGATCTCCTCTCGCAGGGTCCAGTCCTTTACTCACAGCCACACAGGTGGAACCTAGCGGCGTGGTTACTAAGAAGGCCTTACTAAGGTCTAGAGGGTTTTCTGAAAGGTTAACTGCCACCCTTCTTAGTACCAGGAAGAAGAAAACCCTCTCTATTTATAGAAAGATCTGTCTTCGCTTTAATGCGTGGTGCCTAGAATTTTCCTGTTCAGTGCAGATCCCCTCTTCAGTGTTGGAGTTCTTACAGTGTGGGGTGGATAAGGGTCTTTCAGTCAGTACCCTTAAAGGTCAAGTTTCCTTTAGAAAGACCACTGGCCAACAACCCCCGGGTAATCAGGTTCTTCAGAGCGTTATCTAGACAGAGGCCGCCCCAGGGGCCCCCCTTCCCCAGGTGGGATTTATCTTTAGTTCTACAAGCCCTAACAGGGTCTCCCTTTGAACCCCTAGACGGATGTCTGTTGAAAGAATTGACTTTAAAGACAGTCTTTTTGGTTGCAGTGACCACTGCTAGGAGGGTCAACAAGCTAGAAGCCTTGTCAGTTAGACCCCCTTTTTGTATTGTTTTTCCGGATCGAGTTGTTTTCAAAACTGATCCGGCTTTTTTACCAAAGTGACTTCTAGATTCCATAGGAGTCAGGAGGAAGTTCTACCCTCTTTTTGCCCTAATCCCTCAAGTGAAAGGGAAGTTAGGTTTAGTAAGTTGGATGTCAGGAGATGCATCCTGCACTACTTAGAGCTGACCAAAGATTTTAGGAAGTCAAACTCTTTATTTGTTTTATTTTCTGGAGTTAAGAAAGGACAGAAAGCATCCCGGCGCACAATCGCTAGATGGCTTAGATTAGCTATTGAACAGGCATATGCCTTGTCTGGTGAGGAGGTCCCTACAGGAATAAAGGCACACTCTAATCGAGCAGTGGCTGCTTCTCAGGCTGAAAGTGCTGGAGCTACGCCAGAACAAATATGCAAGGCAGCAACTTGGTCCAGCTACACCACCTTCGTCAAGCATTATAGAGTAGACTTGGTGTCGGCAGGCGACCAGGCCTTTGGGCGAAAGGTCCTGCAAGCCATAGTCCCGCCCTAGTTGGTAAATACTCAATTATCCTCTCTATTGTGGCTGTCCTGAAAGACGAGAAGGGAAAAATGGAGTTACACTTACCAGTAACGTCCTTTCCAGTAGTCTTTCATGACGGCCCTGGTTACCCACCCGAAGTTATGGAAGGTTTGTTTGATCCAGGAACATAGTATGATATTGATGTTGAACTATGGATTACTAACATGTTCTTGTGTCTCCCCAGCTGACCGGAGGTGCTCGTATAAAAACTGAGGTCTGGCAAAGGGAGGAGAGTTCTTAAAGGCTGTGCAGTGTTTCTTAAGGAAGAGGAGGAGCCTATCTCTCTATTGTGGCTGTCCTGAAAGACTACTGGAAAGGAAGTTACCGGTAAGTGTAACTCCATTTTTTTCTATCCATGTCTTTATGGACCTTGTTTGTTCACACATAGTAGTAAATGATGCCATGAATGGATTTCATTCATGACTAGTGTTTACTATGTGACATGTGATCATATGAAGATCACTTGGTATCTGGGACGATGACAGCGGCTCGATACCAAGTACTGAAATCCATTGGGTCAGCCCAAGAGGAGAGGGCACTGCGCATGAGCACTACATTGTACGGGTACGTCACGGTGCCAAATGGAACTGCCTACAAGCAGTAAATGTACTGCTGGCACTCAGCAAGTAGTAATCTTAGCAGTTTACAGAAGAGAACATTTTTATTGTTTTCCGTTCAATTCACAGAAAGACAGGGACCACTGCATTTCTGGCAAAAAAAAAAAAAAGGAATGCAACAACCGCATCTAAGAACTAGTAATCTGCAATATATATTCATTTTTGGAGGTTAGTCATCCTTTATGAAAGAGAAAAGAAAGGTAAGAAATAAATCAAAACTTAAAGATTAATTAGGATCCAGTCAATAGACCTTAGCATGTGTCTTTGTATGGCTCTGGGAGTGACAGTAAAATGTCATCTCCATCAACAGGGACCTTAAATTTCCTTCAACCTAGCCCATATTACTAACCCTCCTCTTGACTTTTTGGGCAGCTTTCAACTGCAATCCTTTCTCTGACGCTCTTCCCGTACTCCAAGAATCTTTTGCCCGCTCACATGTTTTTAATCACTATGTCAGAGGGGAACAGATACGTCATTCTCTTTTTGATGTATTCCTCTTCGATCCATCCTGGAAAAGACCATGTTCCTATATTTCTCACTAAGCTTAAAAACGTCTCTCCATGTTAGTCTATGGCCTCATGCCCACCATGACGTTTTTGAACTGTAGATGGCTGAGCTATTTTTAAGCTGCAAAAAAAACCAGGACCAGTGAGTTCTGAAGCTCCAGCAATAGAGCTGTAAAAACGCCAGACTTAAAAAACACTCAAAAACTCGCAAAAACGCTGCCGCAGCGTTTTTGAGCTCCAGCTAAAAAAAAATAAACATGGACAGGTGTTTTTAAGCTGTAAAAAAGGCTTAAAAAAAGTGCCTGTAAAAACGTCCATGGAAATGAAACCTCAATGACAAAAAGATCTGGGTCTGAGCGTTACTCCCATCCAAAGACAAAAGATTCTCCATTTTGTCATCCATTGCTACATGGGTACAGGAGACAAGTTATAAGACCATTACCAGATGGTACAGAGTCCCCCACCCAACTTCATCGTATGTACCCCTAGGTTGCAGACTCCTGTTGGCGTTGTGGCAATATGGAACCGCTACCAGTAAACAACTTACAGCTGTTGATCTGCATGCTAACCCGGTGGCCTGCCTGTTGCACTTGACGGAACGACCTATTAAGAAATACAAATCCTAAACGCCACTAAGGCCTGTATCCCACTTTGCTGGACCCCCCCTACGAAAGCTCTGTGGTTCGCTAAGGTCTACAATTTATGAGACATGGAAGAACTTCCAGCCACACTGCATAACAAGGAAGAGGTCGTGGAATTATTTTGTGTATACTGATGCCTACATTAAACGTGTTTCTCTTTCTCCCAGTTTATTTCTTTTCACTAAAATACTGGCAACATCACTCAGTTGGTGTACTGTATGTGATGGTTAATTTGTTTATGTGGTCCCGTCATGTGTGCCTCCCCCCCATCAAGGCCACATGTTTGTTCTCCTACACAATAAGTTACAGTACTATCCATTTAAGTCATGAGATTGGATTGTTTTGTTACACATCACTTCTGAGTTTGTTTTCCTAGTGATTTCTGTTAGCTGTTCTTATGTTAGAGATTTTTTGATAATGTACTCAGGTTGTATCTCGCCAATATCTGTATTTTCCGCGACTCTATGTACAAATAAAAGAATTACGAAAAAAAAAAAAAAATGTAATCTCTACTGTGGCAGGGACTGATGTGAATCACCTATGCAAAGGGCAAAAAGGAAATTAGTAGTGCTTTACAAACATTATAACATACCCAGAGGAATGTCAATGGCTGTAGCAACAGCTCCCAATGTATTCTGTACAGCTTCCCCAACTTTCCTTGCAATGAGAGTGCTACCTTCGTCATCCTCACCACCATCGGCGACTGCTGGAGAGAACAATCAGGATACTACTCAAGCCTTATACAACATAAACATTATTATGTATTAAATGGACTACAAGGTATACAGCATCAGACTGATACAATGATAATACTACAAGCTACAGTAAGCAGAACGTTTTTGATATTGGTAAAGGTACTCTTTTATAAAGCAGGGTGACTGATGAGAGTGTTACTTTACTGTGCAGTGTGAAATTAAGAACAGAAATTTAGTTCTAGGGTTGCAGTCATCTAGAGAGATTGCTGGCTGTCTGAACTTGCCCTAGTTTCTACATTTTCCCTCCTTTCTATATCCAGGTGCTATACATTACATGTACAATGGATATAAAAAGTCTACACACCCCTGTTAAAATAGAAGATTTCTGTTATGTAAGAAAATGAGACAAAGATAAATCATTTCAGAATTGTTCCACTTTTAATGTGACCTATAAACTGTACAACGCAATTGAAAAACAAACAACTGAAATCTCTAACCACTTGCCTACCGCCATACAGGTGGACGTCATACGACATCCTTTTTTTCCAGAATCCTGCATCACTGTGTACTCGATGCGAGTGCCCAGCGGCCACGATGCCCCCCGGGCACCTGCGATAGCTCATCACAGAGCAGGGACGTAGATCTGTGTGTGTAAACACACAAATCCACATCCTGTCAGGGGAAAGAAGAACTGATCGTATGTTCCTTGTATGTAGGAACAACGATCGGTTTCCTCCTCTCATCAGTCCCCTCCCCCTACAGTTAGAATCACTCCCTAGAACACACAACCCCTTGATCGGCCCCTAGTGTTGACCCCTTTTCTGCCAGTCACATTTATACAGTAATCAATGCATTTTTATAGCACTGATGGCTGTATAATTGTGAATGGTCCCAAAATAATGTCAAAAGTGTCCGATATGATTTGACAGCAGCAGAAGCCAATGGCTCCCTCTGCTGCCTCTGTGTCTAAGAGGAGAGAGAGAAGCCATGCTGCACAAGTTTGGACTTGGGCTCTGTGTGCCCATAGAGACACACAACGTGGCTCGGCCAGACTCCTTCCTCATATGACTTGACTGACAGCCACTGGAGCCAATGGCAACAGGCGAGAATGAGAGGTGCGCGATGCTGCACAGCGCTGGATTGATAGAGAAACCAGTTACGTATTTAGGGGGGCTGGGGGAGCTTCGGCATAGAATGCATTAAGGTAAACAAAAAAAACAAATGGCGGAACTCCGCTTTTACGTCAGCAGCTACTAATACTGCAGCTGCTGACTTTCAAAAAAAGGACACTTACCTGTCCAGGGCTCCCATGATGTCAGCACCCAAAGCCAAGCCATCGCTCGGCTGTCGCCGCCATCTTCGTTAAGGGAATAAGGAAGTAAAGCCTTGCGGCTTCACCTCCTGGTTCCCTACCGCGCATTCCCGACTTGCATTGTGCTATTCCAATGGTTCCTGCTGTCTTCTAGGACCCGTGTGTCTCTCAGAAGACAGCGGGGGGGCGTGGGTTGGGGAGAAGGGGCAGTAAGTGGCTTAGATACCCGTGGGTGGCTCGGGTATCTATGCCCGGAAGTGGGAGCAAATACCTGTATTACCCAGGTATCTGCTCCCCCCCCCCCACCCCCTGAAAGGTGCCAAATGTGACACCAGAGGGGGGGAGGGTTCCGAAAAGTGGAAGTTCAATTTTTAAGTCTTTAAAACCACTTTAAATCAATTCATGAGCAGACTGAGCACCCTCAGTACCTATGATCGTATCCTCAATTTAAATTTTCATAGTAGAAACAAAATGGAAAAAAAATAAAAAATTACCATTCTGTGGTCCTCTCTGGTCATAGCAGCAATCACAAACGCGCACTGGAGAAAGACCCCAGCCTCGCTCAGGCACTGGACGGCTTTTAGTTGAGCAGCCGTCACAGAAACCCTCTCCGCAGGCCCGACAGTGATGTTTGGTGTCATTTTCCTTAAAAGATGTTCTACACTTGGTGCATTCCTATACAAATATTCAGTAATAAAGGATTTTAGGAAAGACATATTTTTTACAATCAAAGAATACAGCAGCACAAGGTAATGTATCAGATCGACATCCTCTTAATAATCTAAGTCAGCCTTTCTCAATCTTTACCTCAGAGAAACTCTTGAAATAATTGTCATGTCTCAAGAACACCTGCTAAGATTAGTTTCTTGGGAAAATGCACCTTACACTGGTGACAGTGGGAAGAATGCCACCTTTACATTGGTGGATAGAATGTCACCCTTACAGACACCTTTAAAGATCATTGGTGACATGCTTCTGGCTCTGCCAAGTGGTGACAGACCTGTATCTAGGAAGGCACCATCAGATACAAAGTCAATTAGCCAAAGCTCAAGGAACCAATAGCAACCTCTGGAGGAGCCCTGATTGAGAATGGCGGATCTAGTTATATAAGATTAAACAATACTATACCAAAATTTGGGAATTAGGCTTCCAGTAGGCTGGGGCGATCTGATCAGTTAACCAAGATGTGACTGCTTTTGTAGGACCAATACTCAGTTCAGTTACAGACTGGGCCATAAAATTCACACCATCCAGAAGACGCTGAGCGGCATTGTTGTTATCCTTTAGAAATCCATCAGCCTATAAAGAGAAATAAATACTGGAAAAGATGTATCTGCTACTATTAAACTATAATGATATTAGATTTAGAGACCATCAATATCTTAAAAGTAACATGTGCTTTACGTCCAATAGGCAAACTAACAGATTTGATATAAAGCATGCACCATAAAACTTCCTGTACTCTCACCCAAACAAAACCCTGGGAAAAATAAATAAAATCAGTATTTCAAGTTATGGGGCACATGTTACTTTCCCCTTTGCGTCACAACAATTCAGCGCTCGATTAAAAGCAGACAAGTGCCAAGACCCAGTCCTGCCGTGTGGGGGCAAAGGGTTATTGGATGGGTTTAGGCATGTTCAGATCATACTCCCACATAAGCAATCCCATCAGGAAGCCCTCATTGCACACCATCAATCATTCGTAGCGAGGCATTTCCTGGCCCACAGCTGCATATACACACGCTGCCTATGATTGGCGATGCGAGTGACAGCTTCCTAGTGGGTGGGCTCAGGTGGGTTGGCACTACGATCCAAACACACCTGAGCCCATCCTCACAGTAGATCCAGGGAGAATGGGACCACGTGGAAACTAGTTACAGGTAAGTTTATGATTCCTTAAAGGGGAAATACTGGTGCAATAAGCATCTGATGATAGCAGCATTGTCCGATTGGCAGGCCACATATTAGTTCTTTGGCTGTGAATCTGTACATTTTAAAGAATTAGTTACCCTAGCATTTGATGTTCCTGATATAAGCCTGTTGTACCATGTACTTGTGTACAAAAGTATCCCATTCTCTTTTTATTGCTTCCTTTGTGTGAAATACCTGATTATCCTGTGATCCTGCCATGGGCCCCTGCTCCCCTACTTCAAACTGACCGTGCTAGGCATGACCAGTTTTCACAACCTACCTCCTGTCTTTCAATGATCATACTTGTGCCGACACATTCCAACCCCATCCCGACCCCTGCACAGTCATTCACTTGGAAGATCAGTGCACTGCTGTCTCTCCACCCCATTTCTCGAAGCCCTTCATGTGGCTGAGAACAGACATGTGATCACCGAAAAAATCAAACAAAAAAGTCTCTCTCTCTCTCTCTCTATACACATACACACGTTCTGTTGTTCATTTCCATTTCAAACGGAATGAGTTGTTTTACAGGTTATTTGTTCACATATACTTTAAGCAATAGCACTGGCTTGGAGCTTATACATGCAGGAAGGAGTCAGATTGCTCTAAACCAGTGGTTCTCAACCTGGGGGTCAAATTAGGATTTTCCAGGGGTCCCCAAAACCTGGGCTGTTCCTGAAGCCTGCGGCCGCCCACTCGGCCTCTTCACAGCTGTCCATTCAGTTCACGGCATAGCTGGGAGGCAGGGACTAGAGGTCAGCTGACTGGTGAGCAATGTGAAGTGGAAGGGGCTGGAGGAGACCCTATCTGCTGATTTCAACATAGGTGTCACTGCTACGAGAAACCACAAAGTCAGAGACACAGTGAGTAACACAACCTGTCATTAGAGTTGCCTTTAAAAGTCCCCACTACAGTTCTCAGATCAGCAGATGACCTTGATCAAGAGCATCTAAGTTGGCTGATCCCAACTCTCTGCCAGCACTGCCACTAATCCCAACTCCCTGCCAGCACTGCCACTAATCCCAACTCCCCGCCAGCACTGCCACTGATCCCAACTCCCCGCCAGCACTGCCACTGATCCCAACTCCCTGCCAGCACTTAACAACAAAAACCTGGGGAATGCCCAGGGAATAACCAAGCCTACTTACCGACCAGCTGGCAGAACAACCAATTAACCTGTCTAACAGTATGCGTTAAAAACAGGGGTTTTGTCCGCACGCATTTGCAAACGCATGCATGAGCCACAGAGCCACGCCAAGGCACCTCATAATTCTGTGGTCCTAACATTAAACAGTGAGTGTCCTCACAGTGTAGGCACATGCATTTTAATGGCCAGCACTGCCACTGATCCCATACTCCCCACCAGCACTGCCACTGATCCCATACTCCCCACCAGCACTGCCACTGATTCCATACTCCCCACCAGCACTGCCACTGATCCCATACTCCCCACCAGGGAATAAGAAAAGGAATAAAAATAGAGAATACATGGAAGGGAGATGAAAAGAGGGGAAGGAACAAAGAAAAAGGGGGAGAAAGAATAAGAGAAAGAACAAGAAAGATGTCTAGAGAGGGATAGGGATAACAAACAAGGAATTAGGATAGCGAAAGATAAAAGGGAAAGAAAGGAGAACAAAGAGAAAGAGTGGTACATCCTAAAATGTACTATAAGGGGTTTTAATACTGTACAAATGAAAGGGACTCAGGGAGCGCTAAATGTCTGTGGGTTAGGGGTGCAAATTACTTGTCTTATCTTGAGTGCTGACAATCCACGATAGAAAAATAACTTTACCATTAGGGGTCCCCACAACTTGGGAAATTTTATCAAGGGGTCACGGCACTAGACAGGTTGAGAACCACTGCTCTAAACCATCTTATAGAACCATGAACAGAAATACTGGGTTTTCTTGGAGACTATAAAAAAAAAGTTAATAAATTCAGGTCTTACTCCAGGCCACACATGCTGTATTTCAGTGCGCACAATAGTGTCCACAGGGTCCTGATTTCCAAACCAGTACTGGCGACTGCGATAGATCACTCCACAATTCGGGCACTCTATGACATACCTACAAGCAGAAAGAGACAGCTCTGTAGTTAAGAAGACTTACTAAACCAATAGCCAAAACATGTGTGTTAAAATTACACACGGGATACAAACACTTACCCAGACCAAGCATACTTGGCAAGCCCTAGCCATGGGGAGTCAGTAGATGCAGAGGTTTTAGGTATCACATTCACTTCCCTTCCACTTTCATAACAAGCCTAAAAAAAAAAGTTAAATTACCTATCTCTTACAATACTTATGATCATTTACTGTACATAAATCTGGCTAGTTTGGCTGCTATAGTGGACTACACCTATTGCTTACCAATGGGTTACCTTCTATTACTAAGGAGGAGGAGGAAGGCAGAGGGAGGAAGAGGAAAGAGGGAGAAGGGAGGAGGGGTTTTCAGGCATTTAGCAGAGGCCATTTCTAGCGCTAAAGTGCCTGAAAACCGCACCGGTGTGAAAGTGGTCTAACACCAATAACAATGTGATTTTTTTTTAATGGGTTATCATTTCTTCATCGCTCCTTTGCTTACCTTACAAGTGAACACTCTGTTGTCGAACTGGTGCGAGTATCTGCAGCGTCTTGGAGTTTCATGCAGAAGTCCTTCCTTTGAGTGGTTCATGCTATTCTTACACCCTGCTCTACATAATAATAGGACATCACAGTTAAATTGGGAGAACCAGAGACACATTCATGGTCAACTAATACCAAAATAAACCTTTCATCTTTTAAAAAAGTGAAAAATAATCAAACAGAAAACACCTTAATTCAAAATGGGCATAGTTTACTTTACAGCAAGCATTAGTGTCTAGAATTCTGCAAGTTAAAACACAGAGGAGCAGGGGCTCCATGTCCGACACTATAAAAGCAGAAAATCCAGTTGATTGATAACATCTTCTTCTGCAAGTAATTTTATATTTTCTGAAAGAAATAACACTTTATTCCCCATAGATTTTTTTAAACAAAAAAGAAGTATATTTTAAAGTAGACTTGTCACAAACCTGGGAACTCTAAAAATGTGATGAAAAAAAATTATACGCAAATTTGCTTTATTGAAAAACAGCTTGTCAAAATTAGGAGATCCACAGATATAGCAACTGAAGTTATATAAATTTAAAAACATGTCTTGAGGCTTGAAGGGATTAAGGGGCAGGGTGAGGAATATTTTGGTGAACTTTAATGGCATCCCAGTCTTTTTCCGTAGGGTTCAATATTGAGTTGGCCCAATCTATGCAGCTATAAAAGCTTCAACTCAGCTGGGAAAGCTATCCACAAGGTTTAGGAGTGTATGGGAATGTTTGACCATTCTTCCAGAAGCACATTTGTGAGGGCAGACATTGTTGTTGGACAAGAAGGCCTGGCTCAGTCTTTGCTCCAATTCATCCCAAAGATGTTCTATCGGGTTGAGGTCAGGATTCTCCACAGGCCAGTAAAGTTCCTCCACCCCAAACTTGCTCATCCATGTCTTTATGGACCTTGTTTTGTGCACTGGTCCAAATCATTTAATGATGGAGAGGGGATTATAGTGTCGGGTTGTTTTTCAGTGGTTGGGCCTGGCCCCTTAGTTCCAGTGAAAGGAACTCTTAGGGTGTCGCCATACCAAAGACATTTTGGACAATGTCATGCTTCCAACTTTGTGGGAACAGTTTGGGGACGACACCTTCCTATTCCAACATGACGGCACACCAGTGCACAAAGCAAGGTCCATAAAGACATGGATTAGCAAGTTGGGGTGGAGGAACATGACTGGCCAGCACAAAGTCCTGACCCGAACCCCAAAGAACACCTTTGGGATGAGTTAGTGTGGCGACTGCGAGCCATGTCTGCTCGTCCAACATCAGTGCTTGACCTCACAAATAAACTTCTGGAAGAATGGTCAAGCATTCCCATAGAAACCATGTGGATAGCTTTCCCAGAAGTGTTAACGTGGTCATAGCTGTAAAGGGTGGTCCAAATCAATATTGAACCCTACGGACTAAGACTGAGATGCCATTAAAGTTCATGTGCGTGTAAAGGCAGGTGTCCCAATTCTCTTGGTAATAGAGTAAGTGAGAGTGAGTAAGTATATATGAGTAACCTGGGGGCAGCTCTGCAATAACCGTCAGCCAGTTTATTGAAAGAAAACAGTTAATTTATTTCAAATCACAAACTAAACAAAACAACAGCTTACTTTAGCCACAGTAAACAACAGCCCAAAAAACCTGGTATTAATAATTTAACCCCTTAAGGACCGCCGCATGTACATATACGTCGGCAAAATGGCACGTACAGGCACATTGGCGTACCCGTACGTCCCTGCCTAGACGTGGGTCGGGGGTCCGATCGGGACTCCCCCCCCCCCCCCCCACGGTACTTGCAGCGGTCCCCGTAGCTGTGCGAGCGATCCGGGATGAGGGGGCGGCTGTTCGTTTTTGTCCGCCCCCTCCGGACCGCTCCCAGCCAATGCGAGGCCAGCCGAGAGGAGAGATTACATCACTTCCCTCTTCCTGTGTTTACACAGGAGCCAGCCGAGAGGAGAGATTACATCACTTCCCCCTTCCTGTGTTTACACAGGAAGGGGGAATGGATGTAATCTCTCCTCTCGGCAGCATTTTCAACCCCCGCTGAGGAGAGAAGACATCACAAGCGAGTCTGCACCAACACTACACTGACACCAGTACACATAGGCACATTTAACCCCCCCCCCCGATCACCCCCACCCCCCTGTCACAATGTCACTGAATGCAGTGATCATATATTTACTGATCACTGCATTTAGTGTCAGTGTGACAGTTAGTGTGACAAGCAGTTAGTGTTAGGTCCAGGGTTCACCCCATACCCCCCCTAATAAAGTTTTAACCCCTTGATCACCGCCCTAGTTAACCCTTTCACCCCCTATTGCCAGGGTCACTAAGCGATCATTTTTCTGATCGCTGTATTAGTGTCACTGTTGCCGCTAGGTAGCTAGTTTTATTTTATTGCGATTTTTTTTACTAAATACATGTGGCTGAATACATTTTGGCCTCAATGTTTGACTAAAATTTAGTTTATTCGATTTTTCTTATAACAAAAAGTAAAAAATTTTGAATTTTTTCAAAAGTGTCGCTCTATTTTTGTATATAGCGCAAAAAATAAAAATAAATCGCAGAGGTGATCAAATACCACCAAAAGAAAGCTCTATTTGTGGGAAGAAAAGGACGCAAATTTTGTTTGGGAGCCACATCGCACGACCGCGCAATTGTCTGTTAAAACGACGCAGTGCCGAATTGTAAAAACGCCTCTGGGCATTTAGCAGCATATTGGTCCGGTCCTTAAGTGGTTAAGCAGGCTCACTGACATTTTTTTTTTTGGTCCCATACAGTGGTAGGCTTCTCCAGAGCAAGGGTGCCAGGCAGGTCAGACAGAGGGAGTCAGCAGCCCGTGTCCCCGTTGGTCAAAGAGCTCACACTTGCTGCACAGCTTGTGAATCTCCCTCTCTCTCTCTCTCTCTCTCTCTCTCTCTCTCTCTCACTACACAGGTGCCAATTTCCCTCTGCTGCCTTTCAGCCCTCCCTACCCTGGGACTTACCCTTTCAGTATCAAAGTGCCAGTAATCAGTGTTTGAAGACTCTGCAACTGTCCCCCTTAAAGGGACCACGACTTAAATATTGGGGGGAATGTATCTGCTATCCAGGATACATTACTGGTGTCCTGTACAAAATATATATCCTTGTATCCATCTATCCACATACATAATATATACAGTATGTATCACCATCTTGTTTATCCCATTCCATTTTTCCCACTGTTAGTATTGTGTTATTTTTTTTTAAATGCATTACACTACTTGCCTTCTCTGCACTCCAGCACTGCTCAGCGTGTCTAAGAGTGAGTGCAGCCCAATGTAATCCAACCCCTTCCTGTCATCCCAGACACATAAAACTGTACATATACTATATACACACACGCACACTTTTTTTAAAGTTAGGTCTGGGAAGGGTACAGGGACAGGAAGACAAAGGTCTGGTGGGCTAGTTATCAGAGCCTGGAATTGGGCTTCAATATATCATCACACTAAAATGCCTGTTGTAGGTCTAAACGGTAAAAACTGAACACAATTTGAAGCCAGGGAGTACAGTCATAACAGAAAAAAATCTTACAGAAAAGATGGAAGATCAATATTCATTGGAAGAAAACCTAATTTTTTTTCAAGATAGAAATCTATGAATACAAGTGAACACTTACCCACAGCTTAGACACAAGGCAGAACAGGTGAAATACTCATCAGGGAAGAAGCAGCTATGTGTCATTTGATCATCTGGTATCTCACCACTGAATCGGTCGCTTAATGCCTGAAAAAATTTCATAAAGTAACCTCATATTATAACATGCAGCAAGTAACTAACTAAAGATTTAAATATATACTAGGAAGCAACAAGTAAAATAAAATCAGTGATGTCCTAATGCAACCCAGAGAACACTAAGGCCCCTTTCATATTGCGGCGGGAGCCGCGCTGGCCGTATAGCGCCGCTAAAAATAGAGGCGCTATACCGCCGGAATTGCCACGAGTTGCGGCTGCTAGCGGTGCAGTATTAACCTCCGCTAGCGGCCATGAAAGGGTTAATACCGCCCACAATGCACCTCTGTAGAGGCGCATTTCGGGCGGTATTGCCGCGGTTTCCCATTCTTTTCAATGGGAAGGAGAGGTATACATGCCGCTCCTCTCACCGCTCCAAAGATGCTGCTGACAGGAGATTTTTTTCTCTCCTGCAAGCGCATCGCCTCAGTGTGAAAGCACTCGGGCTTTCACATTGAGGATGCAGTGAAGGAGTTTTTCAGGTGGTATAACAGCGCTATTTTTAGCCCTGTACCGCCTGAAAAACTCCTCAATGTGAAAGGGGTCTAACAGATCTGTAACCAGAAAGCACACCCAGTTTAATGTCAAGCAATACTGTACCAGGTATGGGAATAAGCATTCAATGTAAACAGTGCCATTTTGCTAAAGCAAGTAACGTCAGACAATTTACCTTAATCTGGAGTTCTGTGTAATCCCCTGCAGCACACACACACACCTATAATGACGCATACACACAATCAGAAATTCCGACAAGAAAACCGTGGATTATTTTCCGACGGAATGTTGGCTCAAACTTGTGTTGCATACACACGGTCACACAAAATTCCGACAGTCAAGAACACCGACATAGAACACAGAAAAACGAAGTTCAATGCTTCTGATCATTCCGAGCATGTGTGGTTATTTGCGCCGGAAAATTTGAAACACAAAATCTTTTTTGTTGAAAATTCCGACAGAAAAAGTCAGATGGGGCCTATACACGGTCAGAATTTCCGACCAAAAGCTCACATCGAACAATTCAGATCGTGTGTACGCAGCATAAGGCTCCATTCACACCTGAGCGAAGTGATTTTCTGTTTTTTTTTTCAGGCATTTCTTTTTTTATTTATAAGTGTTTTTTTCAGCTTTTACAAGCATTTTTAAGTGTTTTAGTAGCATATTACAAGCGTTTTACAGCTTCAGGAGTTTGTTTATCCAATAGAAAGCACTAGGGGAAGGAGAGGGAGAGTAAATTAGGGGTGGAGAGCAGCTATTTGAGCTGAAAGGTGTTTCTATTCAAATATCTCAACAGGGATTCCAGCACAAGTATGAAACCTTTTAGTCCCAGGGAGTGTAAGAGGACACAGGACCACACAATGGGACTGGAAGAGAAGCGGTTTAACCTTATGCTGTGCAGGGTTTTTTTCACTGTCATGGCGGTAAGGATGTGGCACGCTCTGTCACAATCTGTGGTGTCGGCAAGAAGTATGGATAGTTTTAAAAGACTCTTGGACGTGCAGCTTAGCGGACACAATATACAGGGATATGGGAAATGATTATGTAACTATGCAAGTAGACTATAAGGGCCTGTAATCTGCCAAAAAGTAGCTCATGTACTTTGAGCAACAGGCATTTTGCTTCAGGTGACAGAATGCCCAGATGTGAACAGGGGCCGCTGAAATTAATGGGATTTGGCTTATTGAGCATTTTAGAGCTACAAGCAGAAAAATCGCTAAGGTGTGAACAGGGCCTAAAAGGATAAGTAAAAGAGCTTTAGGAGAGTTCTTCCTAAAGCCTGTGCTGTGCAACTTATTTTTTTGTTTCCAGGGCAGATTTTGGAGGGCTTCATGGTACCAACAGGCTGTATTTCAATAGCAGCATAAACAGGTGTGTTCCAGGATCACGAAAATATAGACAAAGGAGGGTGGACTGGTGCATTAGTGTAGTGGTTGAAAACCCAACTAGTCAGCAAGTGGGTTATATACTGCCTCCATGCACCTCAAGGTTTAACTTTGGATGGATGTGTACCTATACCTAGAGTTTTATATACATTTTCTGTGATCACTTGAAGCAAAATCTAAATAGATTTTCAAAATGTCCCTTAATAGGGCTGCAACTTCTTGCCATTCATTTCATTTAGTGTAAGGGCCTTATCTTCTGAAGACAACAAATATGAAAATCTCTCTCTGCACGATCAGCATAGATGTGCATGCTATATCACCTCTATGCATTCAGATGGATGGAGTTGAGAACATTAGACTTTTTAGTATGTACTCCAGGGTTCGACAAACCCCAGGCGCCAGGTCGCCATTGCAACTAGAATTAGCAACCTGGCGTGGCACAGCTGGGGTATATTGTGTCTCCGTGCGCCCACCCTCCTCCCCCGCCGCGTGATTGTGACTGGCCGCGCTGGCCGGTAACTGAGGCCGCGGCTTTGCGGCCTTCTGCAGGCCTATGCTTCCTTCTGTGATCTGGTGCCATCTTGTGGTGGCCGTTGGTATGACAAGACAACCAGCAATGCTAATGGAGCTTCCCCTGTCTGTTTTCACTGCCATCTCCTTCCCTCTAATTAGAACCCCCAAACATTAGAATAAAAATATATATATATATATATAACACCCTAGAGCACGGGTGTCCAGACTTTTTTCAAAGAGGGCCAGATTTGATGAAGTGAACATGCGTGAGGGCCGACCATTTTGCCTGACATTCTTTGAAAAAATTTGGTCTTAGGCTGCATTCACACCTGAGCGTAGGCGGCAGCCGGCGTATTGCCGCTACACGACATTGGCGTATTGTCCCCGAGATTTGCAGCGACAAGTCGCTCCTTGTTGTCGCTGGGAGGGGCGATTTTAACATTGCCAAACGCCTGATAAAAAGGGTCCGGGACTTGTTTCGAGCTTCAGACGTACGGCGTTTCGGCGTTCGGCGTAGAGATGTGAACCATCTCCATAGCCGACAATGTTAATTCGCCCCTCCAGCGTATCTCAGGCTGCTACAGCGTCGGGCGTAGGGCGACAAAACGCCTAGGTGTGAATGCAGCCTAAGTATGTTTGTCAGAGCACTGCTCAACAAGAATTCTCTCGCTTTTGTGGCCCCAAAGAATCCCCTAGCACCGCTCAGGACTAAGGATGAGTTTTGGAGTGTTTTTTGGATATACCGTATTTATTGGTGTATAACAAACACACACCTTCACTTTAAAAGGGAAGTTTCAGGAAAATAATAAATAATTTTAACTAAAGAACTGTAAAGCAAAATAAGGATGAGTGCCCATCAATCAGTGCAAAAGGTATATCCAAATTACCAGGGGGGGCCACATTAAACTGGACCAAGGGCCGCAATCAGCCCGCGGGCCGGACTTTGGACATGCCTGCCCTAGAGAATAAGATGGCGGTCGTTGCAATACTTTGTCACAAGCGGTCTTACAAGTGCACTTTTTTTGGGGAAAGAAAATACTATTTTTTTTAATTAAAAAAATAAGACACCAGTAAAGTTAGCCCAATTATTATTTTTTTATATTGTAAAAGATAATGATACGCCGAGTAAATTAAAGCGACGAGCGACGTTAAAAAATAAAAATTCTACAGGTTGCATGTTTTGAGTTACAGATGAGGTCTAGAATTATTGCTCTCGCTCTACCAATCGCGGCGATACCTCACATGTGTGGTTTGAACACCGATTTCATATGCGGGCTACCCATGTATGCGTTCGCTTCTGCGCGCGAGCTCGGCGGGACGGGGCGCGTTCTGGGCTCCTAACTTTTTTAGCTGGCTCCTAGATTCCAAGCAAATTTGTCAAGCCCTGATGTACTCTATTGTTTGATTGAAACAATCCTGTAAAAGGCTGCAACAATGATAAAACATGGTCATAGACTTTTATGAGCCACTTGGAAAAGGTCTTTTTTGGCAGCTTAGGGCATGGAAGCATGGAAGCATGCATATTCATGCCTTCAGAGTAGGGAGGAACCAGCAAAAGCAGCAAACCAGCAAAAGCAGACACTTTCAGTGCCTGCTTACCATGGTTAGAATAACAGCAACTGGAGAAGTTCACAACCCAACTCTCCCAAATTTGGAAACTGGTGGTATCTGCCGGTGCCCATTGACACGGATATCAGCAAGATTCTGTGATAATCATCTTATTTCTATGCACAGCTTTAGGATTCTGCAACAACTTTCATACCAAGTAAAGATCAGTCAGTCAAATTTGTCCATTTCACCTTGTTTTTGGAAATATCAAATCTAAATTGACTGGATACAGAATTAAGGATGGGAATGATAAGAGATCTTTACATGAAATAGTACACATTCTCACAAAGATTTTAAAATCTTAAAAACCCTTAACAGAAACATATCGGGCCAGATTCTCGTACATCTCCGCTTTTTGTGCGGAGCGTAGCATAACCCATTTACACTACGCCTCCGCACTTTTTACAGGCAAGTGCCGTATTCTCAAAGCACTTGCTTCGTAATGTGCGGCGGCGTAGCGTAAATGGGACGGCGAAAGGCCGCGTAATTCAAATAGGGAAGGAGGGGGGGTGTGCTGTATTTAAATTAAGCGCGCCCCCGCACAGAACGAACTGCGCATGCGCCGGCCCTAAACGTAGCCGCAAATACATTGATTTTGTCAGCAACGTAATTAACGCACAGCCCTATTCGCGACGAGTTAGGTAAAATGACGGAAAAACACGACGCTGTCCCGACATCCATACTTAACATGGCGTACGCCGAACCTACACAAGGTTACCCCTCATATAGCAGGGGTAACCTTACGCATACGCAAACTACGTCGACGGCAAGCAACTTCGTTCGGGAATCGGCGTATCATGCTCATTTGCATATTTGACGCATAGATACCCAGGGCCAGAAACAGAGATACGACGGTGTATCTGGAGATACACCGTCGTATCTCTTTTGAGAATCTGGGCCATCATATTCATGTTGTTCCAATTAAAGTTTTTTTGAAAAAGAGAGGAAAGTTTAAAATAAATATCTGTAACCTACTTTAAAAAATTAAATAAAAAATTCCCCTTGCATGTGTGGACATTACATCCCCATTATTATGTTACCTTCAGTGCCTTATAAATGACACCAGGGTTGCGCGAGGAGCGTGTGGTGTTGTTCTCCAGCTGTTGCTCAACAGCACGTCTTAAGCCTGAGAAATCTGTAGGAGGGTTGTATGTACGTGTCCCTTTATAATGTATAGAGCTGAAGGCTTCTGGGAAGCGACCAAGTTTACGGAACCGATCTTGAATCACTTTCTCTGGTATTTCTGAAGCCTTCTCTAAAACAAAATGAATATCGAAGTACAAAAAAGGTAGAATATTAGTAGGGAGAAAAATGCTAACTATTATAAAAAAACAGCACACAGTATGCTACACAGAATAAAAGATGAAAATAACCACAAATCTGATGCTAGAAATAATTTTTAAAAGGCTTAAAAAAATAAAATAAAAATGATACAGTGAGGGAAAAGGGTATTTGATCCCCTGCCGATGGCCACTGACAAATGATTAGTCTATACTTTTAAATGGTAGGTTTATTTTATTAGTTAGAGACAGAACAAACAAAAATATACAGAAAAACACATTTCAAAAAAGTTATAAATTGATTTGCATTGTAAAATGTGTGAAATAAGTATTTGACCCATTTGCAAAATATGTCTTGGCACTTGGTGGCAAAACCCTTGCTGGCAATCACAGAGGTCAGACTTTTCTTGTAGTTGGCCACCAGGTTTGTACACATCTCAGGAGGGATTTTGGCCAAGTCACTAAGATTTTCTAGGCTGATGTTTAGTAACTCAAACCTTCAACTCCCTCCACATATTTTCTATTGGATTAAGGTCTGGAGACTGGCTAGGTCACTTCAGGACCTTAATGCACTTCTTGCTGAGCCACTCATGTGTTGCCTTGGCTGTGTGTTTTGGGTCGTTGTCATGCTGGAATACCCATCCATGAGCCATTTTCAAGGGAAGGAGGTTCTTACCCAATATTTGACTGTACATGTCCCTTTGATGTGGTTAAGTTGTCCTGTCCCCTTAGCAGAAACACCCCCAAATCAAAAAGGTTTCCACCTCAATGTTTGACAGTGGGGATGGTGTTCTTGGGGTCATAGGCAGCCTTCCTCCTCCTCCAAAACACAGCTAATTGAGTTGATGCCAAAGGGCTCAATTTTGGTCTCATCTGACCACAACACTTTCACCCAGTTCTCCTCTGAATCATTCAGACATTCATTAGCAAACTTCAGAAGGGCCTGTGCATGCGCTTTCTTGAGCAGGGGGACTTTGCAGGTGCTGCAGGATTTCAATCCTTCACGGCATAATGTGTTACCAATTGTTTTCTTGGCAACTATGGTCCCAGCTGCCTTGAGATCATTGACAAGATTTTCCCATGCAAGTCTGGGTGGATTCCTCACTGTTCCCATGATCATTAAAACTCCACGAGGTGAGATCTTGCATGGAGTCCCAGAATGAGGGAGATTGAATAATCGCACCAACTGTTGTCACCCTCTCACCAAGCTACTTGGGTATGGTCTTGTAGCCCATTCCAGCCTTGTGTAGGTATACAATCTTGTCTCTGACATCCCTGGACAGCTCTTTGATCTTGGCCATATTGGAGAGATTGGAATCGAAATGATTACTTCTGTGGACAGGTGTCTTTTATACAGGCAACGCGCTGAGATTAGAAGCACTCCCTGTAACAGAGTGCTCCTAATCTCAGTTCATTATCTGTATAGAAGACATCAGGGAGACAGAAATCTTGCTGATTGATAGGGGGGATAAAATTCTTAGTTTACTCATTAAAATGCAAATCAATCAATTTATATAACTTATTCTGTCTCTCACTGTTAAAATAAACCTACCATTAATAAATTATAAACTGATCATTTGTCAGTGGACAAACGTACAAAATCAGCAGCGGATCAAAAAAAAAAAAAAAATTCCCCCCCTCCCTAAAATAAAAACATTTTAAAAAGCCAATGTCTGCGGTTATTAAAGAATTAATGTTTGCTTAATATGCAACCAACTATTACTATGAGTTTCTATCAACTAGATTAGAGCAAGGAACTTCCATTCAGTACTAATAGCCTACAACTGAAAAAAATAAAAATTTGTGTCGTTTTTTTTTTTGTCAGTGGTACGAACATTAACCACTTTAGCCCCGGACCATATTGCTGTCCAATGACCAGAGCACTTTTTGTGATTCGGCACTGCGTCGCTTTAACTGACAATTGCGTGGTCGTGCGACGTGGCTCCCAAACAAAATTGGCGTCCTTTTTTCCCCACAAATAGAGCTTTCTTTTGGTGGTATTTGATCATCTCTGCGGTTTTTATTTTTTGCGCTATAAAGAAAAATAGAGCGACAATTTTGAAAAAGATTAAATATTTTTTACTGTTTGCCATAATAAATATCCGCCAAAAATATATAAAAAAGTTTAGGCCGATAAGTATTCTTCTACATATTTTTCATAAAAAAAATAAAAATAATCGCAATAAGAGTTTATTGATTGGTTTGCGCAAAAGTTATAGCTTTTTTTTTACTAGTAATGGCGGCGATCAGCATTTTTTTTCAGTACTGCAACATTATGGCGGGCACTTCAGACACTTTTGACACATTTTTGGGGCCATTGGCATTTTTATAGCGATCAATGCTATAAAAATGCATTGTATTACTATAAAAATGCTATTGGCAGTGAAGGAGTTAACACTAGGGGGCAGGGAAGGGGACAAGTGTGTACCTGGGGGTAAACTCACTAGGGGAAATCACTGATCTTCTGTTCATACATTGTATGAACAGAAGATCAGCGTTTCCCCCCGCTGACAGGACCGAGAGCTTTGTGTTTACACACAAAGCTCCCGGTCCCCGCTCTGTAACGAACGAGCGCGCTTGTTCGGCAGCGATCGTACCCGCCGGGCACGCGCGTGGGACTCAGGGGCACGCGCCCCCTAGCGGCCGCTTTAGAGCGGACGTATAGCTACAGGCTCTCGCCCAGCAGTGCCACCGTCCCGCAGTAATATGATGGCGGGCGGTCGGCTAGTAGTTAAAGCAGGTTTTGGGGGTGAGTGCAAACTGTGGGGAAAGGGAGAAGTAGTTTGTACATATATTTACCTTACTGCCACCTCATCTGGGAAATGCCATGTAGCCCAAATCTCATGAGAAGACGTTGACTTCCCACGTACCTGATCATCTTCTTTAGAGATCTGGACTATATGGAAGAATGGAAACATGACCCCCTGCAGTACATTGAAAATATGTTGAAAGTCTTGCAGCTAGTTTACTTTAGTAGCCACAGCATGAGTGGAAAAGGCCTCTGTGTGGAAGCATGCAGAAATGACCTATAAAAAAAACTCTGGTACCAGAAAAGCTCATGCTCATGCTCATGCTCCCTGCTGCTGGAAAGCTTTAGCTTGGACCTGGGAGGAAGGGGGCAGAGCAACCGCTGTCAACACAAGATCCTTAAGCATATTGGCTGAAGATAAGCTTTGCCACCCAGACTATGGGTAGGGTTGCCACCTTTTCCTCAAGCCAAACCCGAACACGCCACTACATATGGTGGGTGTGGCCATATTGAGGGAGGGGCCTCACGAGGCATGATTAAATTAAACAAAATAATTATTTTACCTATAAAATATGCTTACTTTGCTGTGCCACAAGTAAGAGTCTCACTGACATGAATAAACCTCAGCACAATCATTTAAATAAAACTCTTCCATTACTACAGAGGTAAGTGCAGTGGAGATCAGGGGCATTAGTTCACCTTTTAATTTTCATTAAGTACAGAGGGTATTACAGTATGTGCAGGGAGGGAGTGCAGAATTTACAACAGTATATACAAGAGTGTGGCGCGTATGTTGGTATGTGTAGGAAAGGAGTGCAAAGTGTAAGACATTATGTACAGGAAATGAGTGCAGAGGGTAGGTATTACTTGCAGGAAAGGAGTGAAGAGGGTGTAACAGTGACCAGTATATGCAGTAGAGGAGTGTGGAGGGTATGATGGGAGCACTATGTACAGGAGAGGAGTGCGAGGGTATGATGGGGGCAGTATGAACAGGAGAGGAGTGTGGAGGGTATGACAGTGGGCAGTATGTACAGGAGAGGAGTGTGGAGGGTATGACAGTGGGCAGTATGTACAGGAGAGGAGTGTGGAGGGTATGACAGTGGGCAGTATGTACAGGAGAGGAGTGTGGAGGGTATGACAGTGGGCAGTATGTACAGGAGAGGAGTGTGGAGGGTATGATGGGGCAGTATGAACAGGAGAGGAGTGTGGAGGGTATGACAGTGGGCACTATGTACAGGAGAGGAGTGTGGAGGGTATGATGGGAGCACTATGTACAGGAGAGGAGTGTGGAGGGTATGATAGTGGGCAGTATGTACAGGAGAGGAGTGTGGAGGGTATGATAGTGGGCAGTATGTACAGGAGAGGAGTGTGGAGGGTATGACAGTGGGCAGTATGTACAGGAGAGGAGTGTGGAGGGTATGACAGTGGGCAGTATGTACAGGAGAGGAGTGTGGAGGGTATGACAGTGGGCAGTATGTACAGGAGAGGAGTGTGGAGGGTATGACAGTGGGCAGTATGTACAGGAGAGGAGTGTGGAGGGTATGATGGGGCAGTATGAACAGGAGAGGAGTGTGGAGGGTATGATAGTGGGCACTATGTACAGGAGAGGAGTGTGGAGGGTATGATAGTGGGCAGTATGTACAGGAGAGGAGTGTGGAGGGTATGATAGTGGGCACTATGTACAGGAGAGGAGTGTGGAGGGTATGATAGTGGGCAGTATGTACAGGAGAGGAGTGTGGAGGGTATGACAGTGGGCAGGATGTACAGGAGAGGAGTGTGGAGGGTATGACAGTGGGCAGTATGTACAGGAGAGGAGTGTGGAGGGTATGACAGTGGGCAGTATGTACAGGAGAGGAGTGTGGAGGGTATGATGGGGGCAGTATGAACAGGAGAGGAGTGTGGAGGGTATGACAGTGGGCACTATGTACAGGAGAGGAGTGTGGAGGGTATGATAGTGGGCACTATGTACAGGAGAGGAGTGTGGAGGGTATGATAGTGGGCACTATGTACAGGAGAGGAGTGTGGAGGGTATGATAGTGGGCAGTATGTACAGGAGAGGAGTGTGGAGGGTATGACAGTGGGCAGTATGTACAGGAGAGGAGTGTGGAGGGTATGACAGTGGGCAGGATGTACAGGAGAGGAGTGTGGAGGGTATGACAGTGGGCAGTATGTACAGGAGAGGAGTGTGGAGGGTATGACAGTGGGCAGTATGTACAGGAGAGGAGTGTGGAGGGTATGATGGGGGCAGTATGAACAGGAGAGGAGTGTGGAGGGTATGACAGTGGGCACTATGTACAGGAGAGGAGTGTGGAGGGTATGATAGTGGGCACTATGTACAGGAGAGGAGTGTGGAGGGTATGATAGTGGGCACTATGTACAGGAGAGGAGTGTGGAGGGTATGATAGTGGGCAGTATGTACAGGAGAGGAGTGTGGAGGGTATGATAGTGGGCACTATGTACAGGAGAGGAGTGTGGAGGGTATGACAGTGGGCAGGATGTACAGGAGAGGAGTGTGGAGGGTATGACAGTGGGCAGTATGTACAGGAGAGGAGTGTGGAGGGTATGACAGTGGGCAGTATGTACAGGAGAGGAGTGTGGAGGGTATGATGGGGGCAGTATGAACAGGAGAGGAGTGTGGAGGGTATGACAGTGGGCACTATGTACAGGAGAGGAGTGTGGAGGGTATGACAGTGGGCACAATGTATAGGAGTGGAAGGATGTTTAGGGACTGCATAGTGGTTAAGCGGGTCATACATGGATTGAAATGACACCAATTCTGCAGAGACCAGCCATAGTCGATCTATGTATGGGCTAGCTGGTTTTACACGAGTCAATCTATTAATCGACTTGAGTACAACCAGCCTGTTTTTCCAAAAACAATCAGTGCTGCCAGCTATAGATAGCAACACTGATCATTGTACTCACTGGCAGGACACAATAACACTACAGGAGTGATTCCCCCATCCACAGGTCAGCAGGTGAGAGGGTGTATGGGGACAGGCTGGGGAGAGATACCAGTCAGTGGCTGGGTAGGCACTGGCTAGTATCAGAGCCAGATACACACAGGTTACATACGTCAAGATCGTTAGAGCGAGAGCAATAATTCTAGCACTAGATCTCCTCTGTAGCTCTAAACATGTAACCTAAAAAAATTTAAAGCATCGCTTAGGATACCAAAAAAAATCGTGCTAACTTTAGTGTTTTTTTTTAATGAATGAAACAGTTTATTTCCCAAAAAAAAACACGTTTGAAAAATTGCTGCGCAAATACAGTACCGTGCTAGAGCTGCACAATTAATCGTTAAAAAATTGTGATGTCGATTCAACCCCCCTGACATCTCCAATGCAGAGTTTGCTGATTCTTTCATATAACAAGTGGAGAGACTTTCAGCTGTCAAAAGAAAATATCTGGACAGTCTGCCAAGTTCTTATCAGGAAACATTGTAACTAACACTTTCTTCATAGATCAAAGGGATAAACTTCTGTGTGTAAAGAAAATATCCGGGCAGTCTGCCAAGTTTGTAAACAACATGAAACACTGTAACCAACTTCCTTTTTAGATCAAACTTCTGTGTGTAAATGCAAGAAATGTAACCACTTAAAGTCCAACACTTGTTAAAAAGCAATATTTTTTGCTAGAAAATTACTTGGAACCACCAAACATTATATATATATTAGCAGAGACAAAAATGGCAATTGCTGCAATATTTTATGTCACGCTGCATTTGCCCACTTCATTGAATAATAAAAACCATAAAAACAAAACAGTAAAGTTGTCCATTTTTTTTTTTTCATTTTAATGTGAAAGATGATGTTATGCCGCACGAATCGTGAGAGAATCGTCATCTATCTTCTAAACAAAAAAATTGCAGTTGTCGTTTTAGCCAGAATCGTGCAGCTCTATGCCGTGCAACATAAAAAGTTGCAAAGACCACCATAGAGTAATTTTCTAGCAAAAAATTAATGATGATTTTTTTTTCTCAGTCTGCTGCAGTGTGTCAGCTTGTATTTATAATGGCCGCTCTGTATGTAGCTTCTGACAGGCTGTGCAAGCAGCCCCGTATCTCCAGAACCATAAATGATAGCCATCCCATATTTTGACCAGTTGTGGGGTAGGTCTTCAACTGACTACTCCCTAAATGTGGGGTTTCTGTGACCTCTGGTCATCGAGCTACAACCCCGCTCCATCAGCCCCTCTGTTAATCCGGCCCTGTATGGAGGGGGGGGGGGCAGGACTGTATGTATGGCTGTGGATGGTATATGGAGGGGGGGCAGGACTGTATGTATGGCTGTGGATGGTATATGCAGGGGGGGCAGGACTGTATGTATGGCTGTGGATGGTATATGCAGGGGGGGCAGGACTGTATGTATGGCTGTGGATGGTATGGAGGGGGGGCAGAACTGTATATACGGCTGTGGATGGTAATGGTATATGCAGGGGGGGGCAGAACTGTATGTTTAGTGTATGGTGGGGGTAGTGTATGGTCCGCCCATCCACCCACCTCCATGTGTATTCTGTAGCCAGTCAGAGAAGAGCTGAGCACTCTGTGTCCCATGTGTCCTCTTCCACTCTGCAGCACACAATGCAGACGGAGGTGCGCCGGAGGGAGGAAGGGGGAGGGGCTAGCACAGTGAGAAGTTGCACACATGTTTACAGCCCGGCCGGGGGGCTAACAGAGAGCACTGCTGCGGGCGGCACACCTTCTACTAACACTCAGGCAAGCTGGTGGAGCCGGGGATGTGCAGCTCTGTTGCGGCCGGGCCAGGATGGACAGCTAAAAAAAAAAAATTTAAAAAAAACAATTTTTTTTTTTTTTTTTTTTTTTTTAAATGTGCCCGGGTTTCAGGAGGCTTCAAAACCGGGCACATGTGTCCAAACCCGGACTGTCCGGGTCAAAACCGGACAGGTGGCAACCCTAACTATGGGTGCTCTCTTTATAAAGTGACCTAGAATGTATTTAGCGACTGTAAACAGATAGTTCAGTTGGGCTTTAAGTGAGAAGAGGAAACTTAAAGTGGTTGTAAATCCTTACATGTACCCAGTGAAGGTACTATCCTCAGGAGATATACAGAGATTAAACACATCTTCCTACATACCTTACACATGTTTATCTGCAGTCTTCTCTATATTTGTTCCAAGTCCAGAATATATAAAACTTGTCAGTTCAGAAAAAAGGGGACGGAGAGCTGAAGTTACCCTGCAGAGTTCAGTGAAGAAAAGTCTGAGAGCTGATTGGAGGGACCCCCCTCCACACAGCTCACAGAAACAAAGCTGAGGCAGTCAGTCAATCTGCTGGAGCTCCCCCCTGTCACCATTTTTCTCTTGGTGTCAGGAGAAATTGACAGAGGTGATTTATGCTGATAGCAGAGGAACAATGCAGCAGACAGAAATGACACATGGTGTGTTTAAGACAGGTACACACTATAGAAGTATATGCATCATTCATATTTCATGTCTGAGGTTTACAACCATTTTGAGGCAGAAAAATAATCAAGTGAAGTATAATCTTAAGCGCTTACCTGAACCAAGCAGCTTGGTATGTACAGTCTCATGAAAGATAATGACACCAGGACCCAGCGTGGAAAGAGGCACATCTAAACCACAACGTGCTGTAGTGGCTTTCAGCTCTTTAGTAAAATGCTTCAAGTAGGCTTCAGAGGCATCACCAAGAAACTTAAATAGGTCATTGTGTAAACGATCAGCATGAGTTCTATAGATAACTAGATCAGAAACGGCTAAGACTTTGAGCAGTAATCGTGTCCTCTGACTCAGGTTTACAGTTGCTCCGAGCAGTCCTTCTGTGTCAATGACTACAACCTTATGGACAGGATCACATGCTGCCCAAACACCAATGGTGCATGACTCCTGAGCTGGGGATGTCTTAAAAACTTCACGTCCATAGAAAAACGTATGGTTAAGAGTGTGTGATTTCCCATCACCAGTGTTTCCGAATATCGACACAACTTTCAGTAAATCCTCTGCGTTGCAATCCAGTTTTTTCACAAATTCATCTTCATCCTCCACCTTAGAATTCAAGCAAAAGCCAAGTTAAATACAACATCGTAAAAATGAAAACCTTCAATTACCTACCATAATTTTCTTTTCCTGACACAGCATGACAGCATATACGTATGGGAAGGCTCCGCCCCCCTGCCCAATCAGGACCGGTTATACTATAAAAGTAGGTCTCCTCCCCTATACCCGCATTCTCTGTTTTTTCCTTCACTGCTACAGGCGGTTATACTACTGCTAAAGAAAGCAGGACTTTTTATTTTCCCTCACCTGGCCGGACACTTCCCGCCAAGCCGCACAGGTTCAAAGCCTCTCCTGTGACGAAGCTCCCCGCTGTACAGGCAGACCTGAACGCCTAATGGGGGAGGCCTCACCCCAGCAGGATCCAGGAAGATGGGGGTGAAGGCATATGGTCTCTAGGGATTGCTCATTTATCATGACGCCATGTATGGACATTCATTGGACTTTGGACATGAAGCATGCAGGTGGTAAGGCACCACATGGTGCACACAATTCTATTCAGTTACTGCTGCAAGTATAGGCAAGGATATGGTTAAACTTGCATTACTGAAGGGCTGTGGTTGTGTCTGCAATACTGCTAATGATGATAGCAGGTGCTGTGCTGGGCTGAAGCCTTCCATTTTAACTGAATAAGCCTGGCTCTACAGTCTTGATTTATTTTCTGCAGGTTTGTGGTTAATTTGCATTTCTGAAAAGCATATATCACACATGTGAATGTAACTGGATGTCTGTAGTGTCACTCTGTTTACTAATATTAAACAGACTATAGGATGTGTTTGCAGCATTGCTGAAGTTTGAACTGATATCAGGTGATACTGAGAGCCCTTTCATTTAATGCAGGGATTGGGCCTGCAGTGTGGGCTCACTGTGTATGGAAGATCGGTCTCCTCCTTTCTGGTACATATGTCCAAGTAGGTTTAACTTGCTAGTGCTAATGTCATAGGATCGTTAATTTGTGCTGCATTTCTGTGATTACATTAACTCCACACTAGGTAAGGCTGTGATGTGTTTACTTCTATGCATTTACATGTTGACCTGGGTGCTAAAATGTCAGGATCTGTTTAGTCACACTCTTTAGTACTGGTTAGCAATAGGTAATTGCTTGTGTTATTTGGGGTACCCCACTGAAAGATATGGGGTTTGTAGTGGTTACTATTTATGGGAAAATAATCCCAGGCATCTGTGAACCAGTAGCAATCAGCCTTCCTAGAGACCAGCAACTTTGAATAAAGGTGAGGGCAGGTAAGTATATGCTATATCCTAAAAAAGAGTGCACATTATGGGCATAATGAGTGTACATCTCAAGCCCTCAACACCAAACACCAGTCTACCTGCTTCTGCGACAAGGGACAGATCCTCTTCAACCCTGAAAAAATCCCACTATGTAGCTAACTGTCAGAAATCGCTACAGCAATCATAGTGGTCGGGCGTAACTGGTGTGACGGCCAGAATGCTTTAGTCAGAGTGGTGACTGTTCAAGTCGGATCTGGCAATATCTAGAAGGAAGATTAATTCCTTATGTTAATCACCAAAGACCAGAGGATAGCCAAAAGATTGACAAGTTAAACGTGGGAGAACTATGGCAGAGAATAAAGAAGCGATGACCTTTATTAGCCTAAACCCAAGTCGCCCAATAGGGTCAGCTGACAGTTGGATGTAAATTTCAGCGAAGGTTCCATGAGTCCTGGGCATTAGGAAGCCAATGGAATTGTTTCATTCCTCTACCTATTCATTGCATTCCCTCCATGATGCGCAAGGGCTATGATTACATGGGCGTTGGTCCAGAAGGATGGCATAGGCCATCGTGGCAATTAATCTCTCCAGTCGTCAGTAAAGCCTGACCTCCACAAATCCTACTCCAGGATTTTTAAGGAGTATTGTTCATAGCAGTGCGGCGACTTCAAGGTAGTCCCTACACTACGTTTGAACCCACTGTGGTCTAACTGGGGGCCGCGAGCGTTAAGAATACATAGGCATTGATTCAAGACGCATAGGAATCGCAGTAAAATCGCACAATTTTATGCCGTAATACTGGAAACCTAGTCCATTAAGCCCAACCTGGTGGTGCGATAGGGGTAGTTACCTTGGTATACCCTGTATGTTGTGGTCGTTCAGGCCGACTTGCGGGCACAAGGACTACTGGTAAGTCTTGTTTGAACAGCAAAGTGAGTAACTTTATAGCGCTGACATATGCGAACCGAATCGCCTCAAGGCGCTTTGTATCCAGAGTCGTGCTGATCCTTCAGAAGAGTTGTGGCACAATGGCTTCCAAGTTCTGGGAAAGGTCCCAGTACAGACTCTAATCAAGTCGGGAGGAGCCATCATCGAGAGACAAACTAGTCTCATTGCAGTTCTCACCTACTGGAAGGTAATTCTGAATGGGGAAAAAGTTAACAAAATTAAGTTACACTCAGAGAAACAGTGTAAGTATCCCATTTGAAGAGATGCTCTTTCCTATTGGTTGCATCCCACGATCGGAAAAACGATAAAGTACCCTGTAATAACCCTTGTGGTCCGAAGGGGGCCCAAGCAGGGTTGACAACTGTATTAACCTTAGTAAAGATAGACTTACTTCCCACGTGGGAAACGATGACTCCACAGAGGAGAAAAGTCCCCGATTGGGGAGGAAGCTAAGCTAATCTTTCAGCATACTAATCATCACAAGTTGCCACTCGTGGGGTAGGCATGCCAATGAAGGACAAGGTGTCCAAAATCCAGAGCTACAGCGGTCGCAGACTAAAGTCTTTCGTAAACACAACAGAGGGAGCCTCAACTATGCTGAAAGGACTCGGCAAAATGGGGAAGGCCTAGCCTCGCTGGCAAGACGGAATGCAAAACTAGTCAACTTCTGTCAAGAGGTATCTCCCAGCATGTTAGGGTTTTCTAGAACTTACAGCCAGAGGGCGTAAGATACAAAAGCCGTTGGATGACAAGGGACAGTCTCAAACGAAAGGCAGTCAAGGGATCGGCAACGAGCAAGACTATCAAGTTATTGGGTCTGACCTTAACCTGGGTGGCTTCCCAGAGGTGGAAGCAGATAAACTAAGGACAGCCAGCTGGGTTGGCAGATTAGCCAATACATTCAACAAACCTAAGAGTCTCCAGGAGGCCTATCCGGATTTGCAGCCGTTCGGTGGTGATGACGACAATTACCCTGTAGCTTGCAGGCAATGTTGCCCACGGGTACAGTCTCAGATCCGAAAACTCCCTATTCTCCTTCCTGAGATTCAACACCTCATACAGCGTGCCAATGGTATCTTCCAAATTCATACAAATTATATCTAGATACAGGAGACCAAGATGTGGAGATCTCACCGTTAGTGTTGGAAATCTAATGGAGGTCAGAGTGTCTACTCCAGACTTCAAATACCTTAGCTAAGAGAAGAACCGACAGAATTTAAAGAAGGGAATTCTCTGTTCCTTACTGGAAGGAATGAATTGTATACAGGAGAGCCTAGAGACGGCATGAAAGGATACTGAAACGCAGTCGTATCTATTCTTCACTCTCTGGGTTGCATATCCCAGCAATCAAGTCCGAAAGACCTAGGCAGGTCATTCTTTCCCCCATGGGGTCTTCCAAATAGTGTGAGACACATTATCTCACTCTCCATTTAGAGGGACAAAACATCCCAAATATGGCCAGGAACATGGGAATAAGTATTCCTTTTGGCAAATACAGTAGGTAAATCTCAAACATCCAAGTGTCATACCATAAACTACCTTGTGGCTGAAATGATCAGGCAAAATGGCTCTAGTCAACACTATACAAAAGGTTGGTATCGTGGCAGCCTGAGTTAGAACATCATCATTCTTTTTGGCAGATCCAAACGGAAGTGTTTGAAGTTCCACAAACTTGGAAAAGAGATTCAAGGTTGAAGAGACATAGAATTGGCCCTTCTTCTTCTAGGAGAAAAACGATAAACTCATCAGGCTTAATGGCGTCGGAAAAAGGACAATCCCGCTGTCCAACGAAGACCATCGCAGTTGTACGGATACAATTAGTCAAAACCTAGATGGAGAGGACAAGTCCATCTGATGAGGGCAGAGACAGCTCCTCCAAGCTGGTAATGCATCCATTGACTGAACTCCAAAATAGTTCCTCCAGAGTTAATATCTAAACTACGACCTGGTCTACATTCAACATGTTGGGGGTCCATTCTGGCGGACCCAGCAGTCGTAACTACAATACATCTCAGTCGTTAGAGGGGATAGATCTAATCCTCTTAAACACTTGAGCAGTACCCACCCTTATTGTCTGGTGATTCTGTACATCCCATACGTATATGCTGTCATGCTATGTCAGGAAAAGGGAAAATTTTATACTTACCTAACGGTAATTTTCCTTTCCTGATGCAAGCATGACAGCATATAGGTCCCTCCCTTTAAAAAAAAAAAAAAAAATACAGAGGTCTGAAACAGTTAAGTAGGGCCTTCCGCAGTGATAATAAATTACGAGAATGCGGGTATAGGGGAGGAGACCTAATTTTATAGTATAACCGGTCCTGATTGGGCAGGGGGGCAGAGCCTTCCCATACGTATATGCTGTCATGCTTGCATCAGGAAAGGAAAATTACCGTTAGGTAAGTATAACATTTTCCCTTATTTGTTATATAGCAAAATATTCATTTAAATACAGAAACAAAAAATAATTAATAAAAATGTATGAAATCCAAAATGTTGTATATACAGTGATGAGGACAGTAAGAATTTGTTAGCATTGCATGCAGACGTCAGTAATCAAAGCACTGCTTCCATACAGTACATATTTGCAAATGTATTCTAAATGCATATTTAAGGGCCGGTTCATACTGGTGCAACAATCGCTCCGACTTCGAGAGCAGAAGACACATGACATGTTAAAATCAATGGTTCCTTATGAGAGCCGTCTTAACTTGTTCAACTTGTGTCGGTCCGACTTTTGAAAAAGGTTCCTGTACTACTTTGGTCCGACTTGGGTGCAATTTTAAGCCTATAAAATTAAATGGAAGTTGCCACACCTCGTGGCTATATAAGGACTGTCAGATAATGGAGCTGCCAGAACTGCAGCAGCATTCATCAGGGGGGGCGTGTTTTTTTTGTTTTTAATTGGATTAAAACGGAGGAAGAAGACATTGTGACTGACGTTGGATATACATTCGGGGACATTAATAAAAGTATTCCTAAAGAACGTGTCAAAAACTGCCTCGTGTTTTTTGTTACACTACACTTTTTTTGGGGGGTGAATGGGTAGGGGTACTATGTACCACATACTCAGTCATATAGGAGGGGTGGCCAGGATCTGTGGGCCCCCCTTTCTTAAAGGGGGTTCAAGATTCCGATAAGCCCCCTACCCGTAGACCCCTACAACCACATCCCAGGGTTGTTGGGTAGAGGCCCCACATTTTGTCATGTTACAGCCAAAAACGTAAATGTTTTTTATTGAAATTTGTGATAGACCAACACATAGTGGCACATAATTGTGAAGTGGAAGGAAAAATGTTAAATGGTTTTCAATTTTTTTTACAAATATGTGAAAAGTGTGGGGGTGCATTTGTATTCAGCCCCCCTAAGTCAATACTTTGTGGAACCACCTTTCACTGCAATTACAGCTGCAAGTCATTTTGGGGATGTCTCTACCGGCTTTTCACATTTAGAGAGTGACATTTTTGCCCATTCTTATTTGCAAAATAGCTCAAGCTCTGTCAGATTGGATGGAGAGTGTTCGTGAACAGCAATTTTCAAGTTTGGCCACAGATTCTCATTTGGATTTAGGTCTGGACTTTGACTGGGCCATTTTAACACATAAATATTATGCTTTGATCTAAACCATTCCATTGTAACTCTGGCTGTAAGTTTAGAGTCGTTGTCCTGCTGGAAGGTGAACCTCCATCCCAGTCTCAAGTCATTTGCAGACTCTAAAGCCTCATACACATAATCAGACTTCCAACTGACTTTTCCATGGATTTAGCGTGCAAAAAAACACAAACGTAGTGGCGTAATAGACACACTATGTGTTTTTTCTGCTCTTTACCGCCATCGTTTGGGCAACTTCTGCTATTGTTGTCTGATCTTGCATTGGTTCTGAGCATGTGTGTTTGTGCTTTGGACTTTACTCCAATGGACTTGTGTACACACGATCCGATTAGTCGGCATAGGACATTTGTTGCTGGAAAGTTTGTCTGTTCACACAACGAACATTTGTCCGATGAAAAAGAGAAAAAGCTTGTGCGATGGAGCGTACACACAGTCAGATTGTCTGCAAAAACAGGTCCGTCTAAGGTTTGTTGTCAAAAGGACATATTGTGCGTACAGGCCTTTACAGGTTTTCTTCTAAGATTGCCCTGTTTTTGGCTCCATCCATCTTCCCATCAACTCTGACTATCTTTCCTGTCCCTGCTAAAGAAAAGCATTCCCACAACATGATGCTGCCACCACCATGTTTCACGGTGGAGATGGAGTGTTCAGGGTGATGTGCAGTGTTAGTTTTCCACCACACATAGCGTTTTGCTTTTAGGTCAAAACTTTGGTCTCAACTGACCAGAGCACCTTCTTCCACATGTTTGCAGTGTCCCCCACGTGGCTTCTTGCAAACTGCAACCGGAACATCTGATGGCTTTCTTCTTCCATAAAGGCCAAATCTGTGGAGTGCATGACTAACAGGTGTCCTGTGGACAGATTCTCACACCTGGGCTGCGGATCTCTGCAGCTCTGCCAGAGTTACTATGGGCCTCTTGGCTGCTTCTCTGATTAATGCTCTCCTTGTCCAACCATGTCTTGGTAGGTTTGAAGTTGTGCCATACTCTTTCCATTTTCAGATGATGGATTGAACAGTGCTCTGTGAGAGGTTCAAAGCTTGGAATATTGTTTTATAACCTAACCCTGCTTTAAAAGTCTCCACAACTTTATCCCTGATCTCTCTGATGTGTTCCTTGGCCTTCATGATCCTGTTTGTTCAAAGGTTCTCTGACAAACCTCTAGGGCAGTGATTCTCAACCTTACTACTGCAGTGACCCCTTGATAAAATTTCCCAAGTTGTGGGGACCCCTAACAGTAAAATTATGGAATGGGATGAGTGGCAGTGCTTGCGGGGAGTTGGGATGAGTGGCAGTGCTGGGGGGGGTGGGATCAATGGCAGTGCTGGGGGGAGTTCTGATCGGCCAACTTAAGTGCTCTTGATCAAGGTCATCTGCTGATCTGAGAAGAACTGTAGTGGGGACTTTTAATGGCAACTGTAATCACAGGTACTGTTACTCACTGTGTCTTGCAGCAGTGACACCTATGCCAAAATCAGGATATAGGGTCTCCTTTGGCTCCTCCCACTTCACATTCCTCACCAGTCAGCTGACCTCTAGTCTCTCCCCCTCACCCATGCTGTGAATTGAATCGGTGGCTGCGAAGAGACAGAGTGGGCGGCCGCGGGCTCCAGGAACAGCCCTGTTGGGCAGCCGCAAAAAGGCTGGGAGAGCTGTGCAGGCTTCAAGAACAGCCCAGGATTCGGTGACCCCTGGCAAATTGTAATTTGACCCCCAGTCCCGACCCCCAGGTTGAGAACCACTGCTCTAGGGGCTTCACAGAAAAGTTGTATTTATACTAAAATTAAAATACACACAGGCAATTGGTTCCACTAGATTTTAGTTAGAGGTAAAGGGGGCACAAAATACAAAATGCACGCCAGACTTTTCAAATATTCTTATGTAAAAAATAAAAATAAAATTGAAAATCATTTATCATTTTCCTTCGAATTCAAAATTAAGGGCCACTTCGTGTTGGTCTAGTACATAAAATCCCCCAAAAATACATTTTTATTTTTGGTTGTGACATGATAAAATGTGGAAGTCATTCATTTAAATAAATAAAAAAATTAAGAAATCGCACACGCCTAATCTCTGTACGCATTTAAATACATGTCTAAATGTACTTTGGGCACGTATTTTACAGAGTATCTTCTGCTAGCCAGAACCAGATATACATGTCCATGTAAATGAACCCTAATAGATTTTTTACATTTTAATGGTAAGATTTGCCATGACTGCTTTGATGAGAATGAAAACGAATGCCTTTTTTTCCTTCTTTATTATTCAGAATGACTCCATTTATTTGACCCCCTACAATAGTTAAATCATTTGCAAATAGGATGGCCTTTTGGTAAAACACTAACATTTATAAAGATTAAAAAATGTATTTAAAACAAGGTAATGCATAGATGTGAACTGAAACTGTATTACTGTAGTTGCTCTGAAATGGTAACCTTGCACAATTTCTCTTTTCACATGTAAATGAGCAGCTATCTGGTTAATAGTTTACCAGAAAATGTATTGATAACGATACTCTCCATGACTCTACCATATGCACGAATGTAACACACAAAGTGGCAACCTAAGTTTCTAGATAAACAAACAAATGAATGAATGGTGCTCAGACATACATTTTTTCAACAAGCTGAAAACAACTCTTATGCAATAACGATATCTGAGGAATCAGGCATGCCAGGAGGATCCCTACAATACTGTTGGGATCCCTCTGAAGCTTGGTATGGCTCTACCCCATCAGTTTATCATAGGCAATAGCTCCCCTCATCTGATTATAACGTGTACAAAATATAAGTGTACTCTTGTGATTCTAAAGAGAAGTATGGACAAAAAGGTTTGTCCATAGTTCTAATAAATTGTTAATTTAAATTCTTTATACATAAAAACGGGGGAAATATTATGATTATTATAGATAAATATGTTCTTTAAAGCAGTTTTCCACTTTTACAAAAACCTAAAGTAATACTAAAGTCTTATTAGCAGACTGTATCATTCGTTCATACTGATGATCAAATACTCACTATCAGGAATGCCTTCTAAACTCAGGAGAGTACTGAAGCATGCACTTTGCATCCCAGCGCTTCATCTAATGAGTCTCTAGGCCCTGTTGACACCCAAGTTCCTTGCCTTGCATTTATCCGTTATATTGGTGTAAACAAAAGCAGAATATTCCTGTTACTGCTGTCTACAGAAGGAATGAAAGATAGTAGGAGTCCACATTATGACAAAGAGTTCAATTACACTAAAAGATAATTAAATTATGCAGCTGGAGCACATTTTCTCTTTATTGCCACTGCCACATGATGCAAGACCACTTAAAAAAAGAAGTCCAGCCTGAGCTCGTTTTGCTGGGCTTCTCCCATAGGTCATAGGCGCGCAATTCGTTTTGCACTCCTGTGATCTGTTTTCAGCAGAGAGCGGGCTGAAAACCAGGAACCGCATCATCCCGACAATGGGAGTCTGGATCCACCAGGTGCCTGGACTGATGGCCGTCCTAACCTCTCCGCAAGCCTCTCCTCCAGTGAGCGTGGAGAAGCAGGGCAGAAGGAGAGAGATGCTTATTGATGGGCAGCATCTCTCCCCTTAGGGAGCCATCGGTGGTGTTCGGTGGCTTGGTTCTCAGCGCGAAGACACCGGGGGACAGATTTAGCATCGGTGCAATGCTGCAACCACTTGGTAAGTATAAATGGGCAAAAAAGGCAAACCCATACTTCTCTTTTAACCACTTAAGGACCGCCGCATGTACATTTACGTCGGCAGAATGGCACCGACAGGCACATCAACGTATATATACGTTGGTGCCTTGGGGGGGGGTTCGGGGGTCCGACCCCCCCCGTACATGCGGCGGTCTGCGCGGCTGTGGGAGCGATCCGACAAGACGGGCGGCTATTCGTTTTTGTCCGCCCCCTCCGGATCGCTCTCAGCCAATGCGCGCGCCCGCCCGCCCTGTCACTTCCTCCTCCTGTGTAAACACAGGAAGGAGGAAGCAATGTGATCTCTCCTTCGGTGTTTTTTTCAACCACCGCTGAGGAGAGATCACAACACAGTAAGTCCTGCACTAACACTACACATAGTCACATTTAACCCCCGTGATCGGCCCCCCTCCCCCTGTCAGTGTCACTGAATGCAGTAATCATACATGTATGATTACTGTATTTAGTGTCAGTGTGACAGGCAATGTGACAGTCAGTTAGTGTTAGGTCCTGGGTAGCCCCCGTACCCCCCTAATAAAGTTTTAACCCCTTGATCACCGCCCTAGTTAACCCTTTCTCTCCCTATTGCCAGCATCACTAAGCGATCATTTTTCTGATCGCTGTATTAGTGTCGCTGTTCCCGCTAGGTAGCTAATTTTTTTTTATTGCGATTTTTTTTTTTCTAAAGACATGTGGCTAAATAAATTTTGGCCTAAATGTTTGACTAAAATTTAGTTTATTGATTTTTCTTGTAACAAAAAGTAAAAAATATTGTTTTTTTTTTCAAAAATGTTGCTCTATTTTTGTATATAGCGCAAAAAATAAAAATCGCAGAGGCGATCAAATACCACCAAAAGAAATCTCTATTTGTGGGAAGAAAAGGACGCAAATTTTGTTTGGGAGCCACGTCGCACGACCGCGCAATTGTCTGTTAAAGCGACGCAGTGCCGAATCGCAAAAACCCCTTGGGTCATTTGGCAGCATATTGGTCCGGGTCTTAAGTGGTTAAGGACCAGGCCTTTTTCTTACAAGTTTAAAATTAGTATTCTTTGCTAGAAAATTACTTAGAACTCCCAAACTTTATATATATGAGATATATATATATATATATATATCTCAATCAGAGACACTAGAAAATAAAATGGTAGTTTTATGTCAGACTGTATGTGTGCAGTGGTCCTTCAAACGCAATGTTTTTGGAAAACATACACCTTTCATGAATTAAAAAAAACACACACACAACAGTAAAGTTAGTCCAATTTTTTTGTATAACGAGAAGGATGATGTTACGCCGAGTAAACAGAAGCCCAATAGGTCAATTGTGCACACTTGTGGAATGGTGACAAACTACGGTACTTAAAAACCTCTATAGGAGACCCTTTAAAAATGTTAATAGGTTACCTGTATAGAGTTACAGAGGTCCAGTGCTAGAATTATTGCTCTTACTCTATCGCGGCGAAACCTCACGTGTGGTTTAAACACTGTTTACATATGTGGGCGTCAGTGTTTATTTTTTCATCGACTAAATTAACAGTATTTTAGTCGACTAAACCAATTTAGATGTCTAAAATTAAAATAATATTTTAGTCAAAGACTAAAACTAAAATTGCAAAAGATTTTTACTCCAGGAGTATATAAATGTTTGGCAGTTCTGTAGATATAATGCATTAAAATGTAACCAAACCCATTCAATTTTAGTCAACTAAAATAGCACTTTAATCAAAAGACTATAACTAAGGCCGCATACACACGACTAAACAAATCCGTCTGACAGACTGTTTTGATCGGATTTGTCTCCTGGGATATGTTGGTTTGACCGTGTACACACGATCAAACCAAAATCCCCGCCGGCAGACAGCGCGGTGACGTGGCGGTGACGTTGACGGCGCCATGTCACCGAACCAGGAAGTAAAATCCATTCGACGCATGTGCGGACAGATATGTCCGCTAGTTAGTGTACTAACCAGCGGACATGTCGGACGGACGGGTTTCAGCAGACAGATTTTAAAGCATGCTTTAAAATTTGTCTGCTGGAAAAACCTGTCTGTTCGCCCCGTACACACGATCGAATTTGTCTGCTGAAACGGTCTGTCGAACCGGTTTCAGCAGATAAATTTGATCGTGTGTATGCGGCCTAAGACTAAATTGAAATTTGATGCAAGACTTGCATATGCGTTCGCTTCTGCACACAAGCTCAGAGGGATGGGACTCTTTAAAATTTGTTTTTCTGTTTTTTTTACATTTTATTTTTACACTGTCCACTTAAATTATAACATTTTTGGATCACTTTAATTCCTATTACAAGGAATGTAAACATCCAAAAATGATTTAAATCGTATTTTTGTATAACCTGACAGCTTATTCTAAATAGGAAACCTTCATTTAGTTTGCAAATATTGAAGATTCTAACTTCCAGCAAGAATAAGTCCTTACATTTAACCACTTAAAGCAGAGTTCCACTCAAAAATGTAACTTCCACTTTTCGGAACCCTCCCCCTTTCCGGTGTTAACTTTGGCACCACCTTTCAGGGGGGTCCAGACAGGTATTTGCACCCACTTCCGGGCATAGACTCCCGTGGGAGTCACGCCACTCCCCCCCACTATCTCCTGGGAAACAAACGAAGAGAGCAGAAACCAGTAAGGACGGCTGGCGCATGCGCAGTAGGGAACCAGGCAGTGAAGCCACAACACTTCACTTCCTGAAGCGTTATTTTTTTTTAAAGTCAGCAGCTGCAGTATTTGTAGCTGCTGGCTTTAAAAAAAAAAATAATAATTCAGGTGAACCTTCGCTTTAAGGACTGGCTCACGAGGATATACTTCGGCAGAATGCCAACGACAGGCAAATCGACGTATATTTATGTCACTTTGAATTTGGCGCCTGCCGCAAGCTCTGTGACCGTGGCCGCGTGGACCATTCTGCCTAGTGACATGTCATGTCTCTCATCGGGAGCAGCGATCAGTGACGTGTCACTCGTAGCCACGTCCCCTAAGGCAGCGTACACACGACAGAGGTTCTCGCTGGAAACCAGCGAGAACCTCGCTGGAAGCTGCATTCCAGCGAGAACCTCGGCCGTGTGTACGCTCCTGGCTCGCCCCGCCCGTCAGGAATCCCGTCGAGCGAATAGAGAGCACACTCTCTTTTTGCTCGACGGCCCGCCTGGATGAATGGCTGGTTGCCATTCCCGACGGGCGGGTCGCCGATTTCGACGGCCGGCAGAGAACCTCGACGGGCGAAACGATGTGTTCTGCCCGTCGAGGTTCTCTGCCGTGTGTACACGGCCTAACAGTTAGAATCAGTCCCTAAGACACACTTAACCCCTTCCTAGCCCCCTAGTGCTTAACCCCTTCACTGCCAGTCACATTTACACAGTAACCAGTGCATTTGTATAGCATGTATAAATGTCAATGGTCCCAAAATAGCGCCAAAAGTGTCCGCCATAATGTTGCAATCACGATAAATAAATAAATATATACATACAATAAAAGTAAATAAATATCGCTGATCGCAGTAAAAAATAAAAATGCCATAAGACTATCCCCTATTTTGTAGATGCTATAACTTTTGCACAAGCCAATCAATAACCTCTTATTGCGATTTTTTTTTTACCAAAAATATGTATCGAAGTAGTTTTTTTATAGACTTTTTTGGGGGGATATTATAGCAAAAAGTAAAAAAAATATTGCTTTTTTTAAAATTGTCGCTCTATTTTTGTTTATAGCGCAAAAAATTAAAAACACAGAAGGGATCAAATACTACCAAAATAAAGCTCTATTTGTGGGGGAAAAGGGACGTCAATTTTGTTTGGGAGGCATGGTCATTTGGCAGCCAAATGGTCTGGGGCTTAAGTGCTTAAAGAGCACCTGTCATTTCAGATTCATCATGGCAGCACCTGTTAGTGGGCATCCACTCACCTGCTGCTGCCACATCCCTCACCTTGTTGTGTCACTGCCCCATCACCAGCCATCCCATTAAAGTGAATGGGACTGTCAGTGAGTCAACAGCATGTCAGAGGATGAGCCGCTGCGAGACAGATGACAATTGCTCTTCAAAAATTATGATTTAAATCAAGCCTTTTTACTAGCGCTTTAAATCAAATCCACCCTATATAGAGAAAAGCATGAAAGATCCTCTTTATTGCGAGATCTGGGGTCAAAAAGACGTCAAATCTCACATTTAAACTTAAAGAGTTCCACCCAAAAATGGAACATCAGCTTTAAGTGCTGGTGACCCCCTGACATGCCACATTTGGAATGTTATTTTTTTGGGGGGGGGAGCGGGTAACCAGGCACCCAGCTCCCACTTCCTCCCCTGGTGCCGAAAGGAAGATCACCTCTCCTCCCACCCTGCAATCTTCTGGGACACATCACAGGTCCCAGAAGATTGTCTGACCATCCACAGACCACAGTTAGAATGCCGGCGCTGCGGAGAGGAGCGAGGCTTCATGCGCCCCCATCGCTGGACCGTGGAACAGGCGAGTGTCTGATTAATAAAAGTCAGCAGCTACACTTTTTGTAGCTGCTCAATTTTAACTGGATGGAACTCCACTTTAGAAGCAAATATATATATATTATATATATATATATATATATATATATATATATATATATATATATATATATTTTTAGCTTCTAAAGTGGAGTTCCATCCAGTTAACAGTCAGCAGCTACAAAAAGTATTAAAATATTTATTTATATTTTACATTTACCAAAGAATAAAAAATAAAAGACATTATAATAAAAAAAAAGTTTTATATTATTATAATATTTTTTTCTTTGGTAAAATGTAAAAATTATTATTTTTTGCTTCTAAAGTGGAGTTCCGTTCATTTAAAAGTCAGCAACACACACACACACTTTAAGGCCTGGTCCTCCAAGGGCATAGAGTCGAGCAGGAGGTCATCTTGTCCTCACTCGACTTCCTGCCCATCGCTTCACAGGATCAAATCGTTTCCACCTTTACTGAGCACCCCAGTAAGTGGGAAAACGATGGGAAGCGGCAAGAGGGAACTTCTCCTGCTGCCTATAAAAGCAATCTCATGGCAAACCTTGCGCCGGTGACGCATCATATTCGGCTCCCCCATCACAGACTGCTCCGGAAGTGCTGCGGCGGCCAACTGCGAATGCGCGATGCGTTCCAAACGCATCTGCGATGCGTTCCAATGCATTTACGACACTGCACACCAGCGAAGCCGTCATTCAGAGCGACGTGGACTTAGGGGAAAGTGGCCAGTCGGCCTCACGTCCTCGCTTCGCTCGGCCTCCTGGCTCTTTTTTTAACATCCTCAATCCACAGGGATGTTAAAGAAAGAGCCTGGATGCCGAACGAGGTTTAGCTGGTGTGCACTGTCGTAAATGCATTGGAACGTATCGCGCATGCGCAGTTGGCCGCCACAGCACTTCCGGAGCAGTCTGTGAAGGGGAGCGGAGTATGACGGTACACCGGAACAACTTATGTGAAAAAGGATCCCCAACTGTATAAAAAATAAAACAAAAATACCGGGGTTATGGCAGCTAGCTGCTGCCATAACAACTGTATAGAACGTTAAATTAATGACACACACAAACATTGGGTGGTCTGGAACTGGTTAAATGTCATACTGTATGAAAAAGCTTGAACCTTTTCTTTATTGTACACTGCCTATATTGACAGTTCTATTTGTTACCAATTTGTGCTACCCAACAATGCCTCATCTTGTTGTTTAAAACCTTAAGGCCGGATTCACACCTATGCGAATTGGTTGCGGCTTAAACCGCATCCAATACGCAGACATTTCTTAATACATTGTTTTCAATGAGGCTGGTTCACAAATGTGCAATGCATTCGCACTGCAGAAAAAACGTGTGCGTATTTTATGCCTTGCGGTGCGGCTCAGGTGCGAATTCAGTCCCATTATCTTCTATGGGTACGCAGCTGATTCGCAGATGTGTTTATTTCTCTTCAGGAATTTCTCTCATTCAGCTCAATACACTTCTCCCCCACTCTCCTCTCCCCTGTAACTTCTCCCAGGTCTCCAAATTCGCAGCAAAAACGCAATGGATCTGCTGAACACTTCTGTAATCTCCCTGCAGAGATAAGAGAGCTGAAATTCGCACCGCACAAGTGTGATTCCGGCCTCAAAGAAGATTGACACAGAAAAAGCTTGAACTGACCCATAAGCACTTACCTGAATTTGTTCGGTCTCATCCACTAGAAGGAAACTGACAACTTTCTCCGTCAACTTTTTTCTTCTAATTTCCTCGTCCATCTTCCCTCCTTCTTGAGGTTCTGGGGCATTTATGGTTTGGTAATGGGTCAATGGATGCTTTCTCTTGTTCCCTCCAGAATGAGTACGTTTTTGACAGTCGGTGCAGAGGTCAACCTTACAAGAGGCGCACCTCACCACTGCCCGTTGTCTTGTGCCGTTTGTGCTATTGTGCATAGTATTCACTCCTTTACAAGCAGAGCAGAAGGGGACATAACCAGGTGGTATGCGATTTCGCTCATGATTTTGAAGTCTCTCTTGTTTGTGCAAAGCTTCCTCACATCGCTGACACTGTAAGGTATTACACTCATCACATTCAAATGCGGCTTCATTATTGCCAGAACAGGCAAAGTTTTCTTGGCACGTCAATCCGGCTACAACAGATTTTTCAGTCGTCGCCCCCTGGGTGCTCATCTTTTATCTACGGCTAAACACGTAGATGAATTCAGGCTGTTAAGAGGAACTATGTCCAAATTTAAAGGCTAAGTAAATTTAACAAAGAAAATGTATCCTAATTGTGCTGATAATTTATAAATTCCTAACCACGATGACAGTTATAGATTTATAACTACAGTGAGAATCATAGATTGGAATTATGATAATTTCCTATTCTGTTTGCTTCTGAAAACTTTAGAGAGCTACACTAAAATAGAGACTGGCTATATAAACTGGCATTGACATTATCAAATGCCGCCCAAAAACAAAAATATATATATTTTTTTAAATGAATAAGCCTTTACAAACTACAATCACAAAATTAAAAAACTGCCGATAAAGGACTACAACAGGGCAGATGTAGTTTTAGAGTGAAAAAAATGCGAAGGGTTTAAAAAAAAATAAAAAAACAACGCAGAGTATTAAAAGGACATGTGACAAAAACAAGGCTTTAATTGCAGTAGCGACACCTGAGATGTGACTTTCTGCTAGGACAACAAATGTGTCATTGGGCAGCAAGTCCAGTGTTACCAGAAAGAGGAGTCATCTAATTGGTATTTATTATGTTGCTGGTAAATAAGCGTTCCTCTGGGCCAAAAACTGTTTTCTTTTAAAGCATAAAGCACTTAAAAACAAAAAAAATAATAATATTGGATAATCAAACTGCAATAATAAAAGGAAAGGTGGAGATGGTAGTCCAGCTAGCATCAAAGGTCACCTGTGACATCTACTATACCGCCGATGTGTATCTGAGTCCAGCTATAGCACAGAGGCAATACAAGAAAATCTGTTAAAAATATGATTGACTGGTGGAGAGGAGCATTGGATTTACCAGAATTGTCCGTAGTCACTGCAAATAAATACAAAAATAATAATAAAAAAAAGAAAAGTCAAATGGTGATTTTCTGCATCAACAAACAAGTGAGAGTCTTGTGAAGTCTGTGTACCAGACAGTTGGGAGGTCTCTGTCCTAGAGCAGGCGGGAGCCTCGGGAGGGCTCTGTCGCAGAGCAGGCGGGAGTCTCGGGAGGGCTCTGTCCCTGAGCAGGCGGGAGCCTCGGGAGATCTCTGTCCTAGAGCAGGCGAGAGCCTCGGGAGGGCCCTGTCCTAGAGCAGGCGGGAGTCTCGGGAGGGCTCTGTTCTAGAGCAGGCGGGAGATCTCTGTCCTAGAGCAGGCGAGAGCCTCGGGAGATCTCTGTCCTAGAGCAGGCGAGAGCCTCGGGAGATCTCTGTCCTAGAGCAGGCGGGAGCCTCGGGAGGGCTCTGTTCCAGAGCAGGCGGGAGCCTCGGGAGGGCTCTGTCCCAGAGCAGGCGGGAGTCTCTGGAGGGCTCTGTCCTAGAGCAGGCGGGAGTCTCTGGAGGGCTCTGTCCCAGAGCAGGCGGGAGCCTCGGGAGATCTCTGTCCTAGAGCAGGCGGGAGCCTCGGGAGATCTCTGTCCTAGAGCAGGCGGGAGTCTCTGGAGGGCTCTGTCCCAGAGCAGGCGGGAGCCTCGGGAGGGCGCTGTCCCAGAGCAGGCGGGAGCCTCGGGAGGGCGCTGTCCCAGAGCAGGCGGGAGTCTCTGGAGGGCTCTGTCCCAGAGCAGGCGGGAGCCTCGGGAGGGCGCTGTCCCAGAGCAGGCGGGAGTCTCTGGAGGGCTCTGTCCCAGAGCAGGCGGGAGCCTCGGGAGGGCGCTGTCCCAGAGCAGGCGGGAGTCTCTGGAGGGCTCTGTCCTAGAGCAGGCGGGAGCCTCGGGAGATCTCTGTCCTAGAGCAGGCGGGAGTCTCTGGAGGGCTCTGTCCCAGAGCAGGCAGGAGCCCCGGGAGGGCGCTGTCCCAGAGCAGGCGGGAGTGTGGGGTCACTCAGTCCCCTGGACAGGGTCAGGGGAGAATCCAGCCCCACCTAGATACAACCCAGGACAGACAGGTGACCTATGGTGATGTAGGGCTGGTGGGATATCAATGACAGCAGTGTGAGGTAAACAATAAGGAGAGGGCAGGCTGTGTAGCATAGGCCACAATAGGTTTATGATGGAAGCTCCCTACCAGACTGAGCCCGGAGCCCCGGCATCCCCTATAGAGGAACGAGTCGCCGCACACAGCTATTGTTTACAAGAGAAGCCGGCAGTGACTCAGGAATCCCAGACAAGGTCCTCCTGGACACGGGCCACGAGCCTACAATGGGCACAACGTTACCGGGCGATGAGCGCACACCGTCCTGAAGAGGGGGTGACAGCTGCTCCCAGGTCAGGGCCCCCCTGACACCTCCAATCAGCTGATCGTTCTGAACTTCCAGCTTATTTACCGTGACAGAATTGAACACGTTACGTCATTGGAGGGCGGAGCCGGGGATGGCCGGGAATTGTAGTTTTCTTTTCCACTTCCTTGTTGTGATCTATAAGCATGGTGGACTTCCTTACCCATCATGCCGTACGGCCAGCAGAGGCCTATGGGAATGTTAGTTTCTCCTGACCAATGGCTGTCAGGTGCAGATATGTCATCATCCTCCCCTCTTCTCAATTCTGTCCTGTGCAATCTATTGATACAGAACTGCACCCAGCAATTGGATTAACATTACATAAGTGTAAAGGAAAATCCTTCATGGCTTCAATTAGTTAAAGTATAATTAAAGGCAACACCTTTATTTCAACACCTTTCTTTTTATTTTGGATAGAGTGGAGAGAGATTAGAACCCCTGTCGGATTTTATTGCTGTTTGTGCCCCTCTAGTCACCCTCTCTATAAGTCCTGTTTACTAATTTCAGCAAAAGTGGAAGTAAAAGAAAATCCCACATTTTGGGCCATACCCAGAACAGGAATAGAGGGGAAATCTTCCAATGGGGACACTAGTTCTGGTGACAGCCAGGGATTTCTTCACTTTGGGGGATTTCCATGTACTTCCTGTTTTGGCTGTGTGACAGGAAATTAAAAGCAATCTCCCCAATAGGACACAGATGGCAAAAAAGCTGAACTAGGTTCTAACCCTCCCTTACTTTCACAGGCATGCACACAGGTTACACCATATTCACCTTAGGATAAACCCTAAGTCATGGTTACCCAACCGCTGGCATGCTCTAATGTGGCCCGCCACCTCCTGTTCTGGGGTGGCGGGTCTTCGAGCCTAGATTGCGGGTTCCCGACCCGCAATCCCTGAACATCAGCAGGAAGATCTGAGCCCGCGCTAGAGGTAGCAGAGCTGATGCTTCCTGTATAGCACCGGCTTCTGTCTCAGGTAGAGTGATACCAAATGCTCAGTTCCCAGCACGATACAGGAAGCATCGGCTCTGCTCTCTACTGCAGCCTTTTGCTTCCTCAAGCGCCGCTCCTGTAACACTGATGGCAAGTCTGGGGATTCAATAACCAGCCACCAGTACCCAGAAATACATACCACTCAATTTTTTGAGATGGGAATGAGGGACACCGATCAGCAAAAGTATGCAGGTATAGGACACACACCTTGCCACGCCCCATTAAAGGAGAATTGTAAAAAAACATAACAAGATTGGTTAAACCCACGCTCCCCCCGCCCCCACCACTATTTGTTTATATTGGCTTTTGGAGTTTACAAATGCCGCAATTTAGGAATCAGATGAGAGGTTTAGCACTGAGAAACACTTTTTGATAAATAAAAAGTGCATTTTATATACAAGTATATAGATCAGACCAAAATGAGGGACAAATGAAGAGGAATGAGGGACATTGCTTCAAATCAGGGACAGTCCCTAGAAATCAGGGACAGTTGGGAGCTATGAGAAATACCAGCCAGCGAAACCCAGAAGTACCACCCAGCAGTACACACCAGTTACCCAGAAGTGTCAGCCAACAGTACCCACAAGCACCACCCAGAAGTACCAGCAAACAGTACCCAGCAGTGCCCACCAGTACCAGGCAGAAGTGTCTGCCAATGCCAGGCAGCAGTACCTGCCAGCAGTGCCCACCAGTACCAGATAGCAGTGTCCACCAGTACCAAGCAGCAGTCCCCACCAGTACCAGGCAGCAGTACTTGCCAGTACCAGTCAGCCGTACCCACCAGTACCAGCCAGCGGTACCCGCCAATACCAGAAAGCGGTACCCACCAATACCAGCCAATGGTACCCACCAATACCAGAAAGCAGTACCCACCAGTACCAGCCAGCAGGACCCACCAGCCATACCCGCCCTGAAGGACAGCCAGCAGCAGCCATTAGCCATACCCACTTAGGAAACATGAGCAGCCAGCGAGACCTGCAGGAATCCTGAGGAAGTAGTGAAGATTGAGGTCAGTTAAGGTGCAGGTAAACTTCAGTGCATCAGTGTGAAAGCAGCCTTTAGACTTATTTCACGTGATCACCTCTATAGAGCGGCAGATTTAAATGGACCTGCGTCCTTTTACACCCGCCTATCTACAATCCGATCTGCTTAAAAAAACAGAAAGGAATCCATCCTTTTCTGTCTGGGCAGATCAGAGGGCCCATAAAGTAGAGCGGGTTGTGTCCCCATCTGCTCTGCATATTCAGAGTGGACACAGACCTGTCATCTTCCCACTCTGCTCATTGTGGCCCACGACCAGATGCCAAGTAGCTAAAGTGGCCCTCGCTCTTCAAAAGGTTGGGCACCCCTGCCCTAAGCGTTATCACTCTATGGTGCAGGCAGGGTGATGGGAAAGTGTGCCCCCTATCGCCTATAATTTTTACACTTCTCATGGAACCGCTAGCGAAGAGAATTAGATCCCACCCTGACATCACAGGCCTCTTTACAGCAGGGAAGGATTTAGTTAGTGTCTAATGTGCAGTAAGGCTGCTAATAGTTAGTAGAAGCTAATATGAGTAGTCACTCCTCACGTAAGAGGTCCCTGCCGTAACCAAATAATATGCATACAAAACAAAATACTATCTTGGGAATAACCTAAAGAGGAAGGTATCCCAAGATAAAAGGGGTTACTCTTGGTAGGGATGAACCACACACAAATATTAGAAAAATAGAAAAATTGTATTTATTTGATGCCACTACAAACAAAATAAAATTAGCAGAGAATGCTGGTCAACAGATAGACAAAACGTGGACCTGAATGTACCGACAATGTGCACCAGTAAACATTACTGTGTGCTAACAACAAAAATACACTAAGGACAATGACAAACATATAACAAATATTAACAGTCCGGACACCACTATTGTCACAGCTGCTGGGGTCCCCAACGGAATAACCGTAATGTTAATTGAATAATTGAGGTCCCAAAGGGAAATAATATGGGGGCAAGACAGCAGCTGTGACCCCGTGGGAAGAGGGGAATAAAACGATATAAGGGAAATTTGGGAAGGCAGTTGATCATATATATGAGAGAGAGATGGAATATGGTCAATATGGTTGAGCCCGCCCGCCGGGGCGAATTATGCTCTAAGCTATTGTCTAACTCAGATATAGATATTGTGCCCAAAATTGTGATGTATAGCTCATATGTCCATGTGGTGAATCATATGTATGACAGTTTTGCAATTGATAGTTAGCAAGTTGTTGTCTGGTGGGTCTGTATGATATTGTTTTTGGCTACAGACAGTTGCTGCAACTGATTAAACAGTTTTAAGGTAGCAATCTCCTTTCCTAGGGGTATCCGTACAAGGCGATATAGAGCAGGAACCGATTATTATATATACACAGGTGTGATACCTATTATTAGGATGTCAGTTAATCTCCATTGTCATTGCGTTGATATGGGGGATAATACCTGGGTGTCCTCTGTATAAAGGATTGAGTCTACCTGAAGCTTGAGATGGTGTTCAGTCTCGCTCTCCAGCGTCAAGGTGATCGGTAAAGAGACATCCAGCATCCAATATGTAGATGTGTAGATGTGTGGATCTCACCAGGTTTAGGTTTGGAGATGTTCGTGTAGCTTCATATCATAGAAGACCCCGGTGTGCTACGCCGTACTGTCATTCCCACTTGTTCCCGGAGTAGGGGGTGTGACGTCCGGAGGCTGTAACGTCAACGCGTTTCGCAAGCGTGGTCGCGTAGCTTCGTCTGGACGTTGCACTGCTCCTTATGTTCCATCAGTGCACGTCAACTTCTCCATATTAAAGATTTTCTTTTTCGATGGGACTGTTGGAAATGGATCGTATGTTTCCTCTGTGTATCCTTTAGAATCCCTTTGAGGCACATCGCAGAGAACATCACATCAAAAGTATAATGCAGCCAATTTGATATAAATTAAATGGAAATTAAGTAAATGATATGCCCATGATATATATGCCACATCGTTACCTTTTTCAGTGTTGATTAATCTGTAACTAGTTAGTATACAAGACATGAAACACACATTTATTTTTTTTGTATAATCTTTATTTTATTTTCGGAAAAAAAAACAAGATAAGACAAAAATAAGCATAGACAAAGTGGCTTCACAACAAAGCCTCGACAATCGGGGTTGTAGGGGTGGAGGAGGGGGAGGGGGGTAGGGGCCTGAGGGAAAACAGAAGAAAAACATAGATGGAGGAAGGAAAAGGGTACGGGGGGGAAGGGGAAGGGCATCAGAGTACATTTTTAGCATAGTCTAAGCATATTCAACTATTATATTTCGCCAGGGAGAACTGCTAACTGCATCGTGCAGGCATTAAAGCACTCCGTCCGTCGTAGCCTGACTCGGACGTTCGGTCCACTTAGTCAGGCTTCCCCCCAGAACTGGAGGAGGGTGGAGCAGGCAGCAGCAACTCTCAAAAAGGCAAAAGAAAAAGCGGCAGACGCAGTCCCCCCGTGCATTGAGCATAGTGATGCATTTGGAGTACCCAGTACGGATGGTAACCCAAGAACCATCCAGGGAGCCCCAAAAAAAAAAAGAGAATGGAGTCAGAAGGGGAGCTAGGGTGAAAGAGAAAAATAAAGAGGGTAGATTGAGAAGGGGAAGCATGCGGAGCATTCTGCACAGCGGGCCACTATGAGGTGGAGCTAGTGGCATTAGATCGGTGGTGCGCCTGAACAAGCCGCTCAAAGGATGGGTCCGCCAAGGCTAGTAGAGCAACGTCAAGGCTAGACGAAACCACAACAGCGTCCTGTACGTGGGTCCTCCATTCAGCCCAAACAAGGTCAAATTTTTCAGGGGTGCCTCTGCAATCAGCCAACCACCTCTCTGCTTCCATGATCTCCCCCACCTTCCCCAACCAATCTTGCTCGCTTGGAATATGCAAGCTCTTCCAGTGTATCGGGGTGAGTCTTTTTGCAGCATTGAGAAGGTGGGGGAGAACACTTCGCTTATAGCTAGACTGAGACATAGGGGGGACGTGGAGTAGGAAATGTTGGGGCTGCGCTGGTATGACAATGCCCAGGCCATCAGATATATGCTGAAACACACATTTAACACATAACATATACATGATATGTAGGACATATCTATTGGGATGCATTTGGGGGAAATTAAAGTAGAGACCTGAGATGGATTATATGTGGTTGGGAATTTGGTCAAAAAATAAAAAATAATAATATGGATAGAAACAAAAATATTCTTAGTTCATTCAGTATGAGAGTGGTATCTGGATAGTTACGCGCACTCATATAGAGGAGCCAATAAGAGGTGCTCATCGGCATATACGGGGACAGGATATAATACTTCTAGTGAGGAGGCCCGGTGTGTGACAGCGGGGTATTTTGCTCTAAAAGTAATAAGAGAAGTGAAGGGAAAGAGGAGACAAATACATAGGGACGTCAAGATAGAGTATGTCCTATGTGACTACTGAGAATTGTAGATATCTGTTCCCGTTGGGAGAGGGGAAATGAAAAGGAACAAGAGCAAGTTGGGTGTTTATTCATTCTAAGAAAGATTGCATATTCATCTCGGTGTTCATGCCTAGGGGTACTAAAGATTTTAGGGTGTATATCCACCATTTTTCCTTTTGGTGTAGGATTTTATCAAAGTCCCCTGTCTGGCCGGTAGTCTGAGTGCATAGATGCCTTTCACCTTAAGGCCATCTGGTTTACCACCATCATGATGTTCTAAGAAGTGTCTTGCTACAGGACTTTCGTGATATTTATCTGGGTCTCTGTCCCGTTTCCTTCTTTCCTCTTTCTTCTCTTCTCTTTTGATGTCTCTAAGATGTTCAGACGGGCTCAACCATATTGACCATATTCCATCTCTCTCTCATATATATGATCAACTGCCTTCACAAATTTCCCTTATACCGTTTTATTCCCCTCTTGCCACGGGGTCACAACTGCTGTCTTGCCCCCATATTTTTTCCCTTTGGGATCTCAATTATTCAATTAACATTACGGTTATTCCGTTGGGGACCCCAGCAGCTGTGACAATAGTGGTGTCCGGACTGTTAATATTTGTTATATGTTTGTCATTGTCCTTAGTGTATTTTTGTTGTTTGCACACAGTAATGTTTACTGGTGCACATTGTCGGTACATTCAGGTCAACGTTTTGTCTATCTGTTGACCAGCATTCTTTGCTAATTTTATTTTGTTTGTAGTGGCATCAAATAAATAAAATTTTTCTAATATTTGTGTGTGGTCCATCCCTACCAAGAGTAACCCCTTTTATCTTGGGATACCTTCCTCTTTAGGTTATTCCCAAGATAGTATTTTGTTTTGTATGCTCTTTACAGCAGGAGCTGAACACAAAATAAGTCTCTTTGCGGATTATGTCATCCTCATACTTTCCAACCCCAATACATCACTACATGAGACACAGAAAATACTAGTCCCCTGGATTCACTACCCCAATAACTCTATCATCTACGAACCCAATACCTTTCAACAGCAGGGAAAATAGCGACCCTGAAAATGTTACTTACTACTACCTAAACTCCTTTACCTATTCCGCACAGGGCCAGATTAAGAACATCATGGGCCTGGTGCTGAGGATTTTGGTGGGGCCTTTTATAAATAATAAATAAATGCGTGAGAATCACAGCGCAGCAATGGAGGGCCCAGTCTGACCATAAGTGTACCCTAATGTGCTGATATGCCCCAGGAATTTTGGGGCCCCTTACAAAGCTTCAGGCATGGGCCCCCTGGAGTAGAGAACCGGGGGGGGGGGCTGCTGCCGCCTGAAATTAAAAAGCGCGGAAGGGAGCTGCCGCGCGAATTGAGAAGCGGGGGGGCTCTTGACAAAAAGAAGAAATAAAGAAGAATATATATAAAAAAGGGGGTAGCCATCCAGGGCCCTAGGGACCTGGGGACCTCTGGGCCCTTTAATAAAAAGGAAAAAAAGAGAGAAATATATATATATATATATATAGGGGGGGGGGCCTTTAATAAAAAAGAAATAAAAAAACATATATATAAAAAAGAAATAAACATTTATTAAAAAAAAACTCTGGGCCCTTTAACCCCTTATGGACCGCGGCATGTACATTTACGTCGGCAGAATGGCACAGGCAGGCACATCAACGTATATATACGTTGCTGCCTTGACGTGGGTCGGGGGTCCGATCGGGACCCCCCCCCCCCGGTACCCCCGGTACCGTGGCTGTACGAGCGATCCGGGATGAGGGGGCGGCTATTCGTTTTTGTCCGCCCCCTCCGGATCGCTCCCAGCCAATGTGCGCGCTCCCCTGCAGTGTCACTTCCTCCTCCTGTGAATAGGAGGAAGTGATGTGATCTCTGCTCACAGCGTTTTTTTCATCCACCGCTGAGGAGAGATCACATCGCACAGTAAGTCTGCACAACACTACACTGACACCAGGACACACAGGCACATTAACCCCTTGCGATCCCCCCTCCCCCTGTCACAGTGTAACTGAATGCAGTAATCATATATGTATGATTACTGTATTTAGTGTCAGTGTGACAGTCAGTTAGTGTTAGGTTCAGGGTAGCCCCCGTACCCCCCCTAATAAAGTTTTAACCCCTTGTCACCGCCCTAGTTAACTCTTTCACTCCCTATTGCCAGCTTCACTAAGCGATCATTTTTCTAATCGCTGTATTAGTGTCGCTGTTCCCGCTAGGTAGCTATTTATTTTTTTATTGCGTTTTTTTTTTTTTTTACTAAAGACATGTGGCTAAATAAATTTTGGCCTAAATGTTTGGCTAAAATTTTGTTTATTTGATTTTTCTTATAACAAAAAGTAAAAAACATTGATATTTTTTTCAAAAATGTCACTCGATTTTTATATATAGCGCAAAAAATTTAAATCGCAGAGGTGATCAAATACCACCAAAAGAAAGCTCTATTTGTGGGAAGAAAAAGACGCAAATTTTGTTTGGGAGCCACGTCGCACGACCGCGCAATTGTCTGTTAAAGCGACGCAGTGCCGAATTGTAAAAACCCCTTGGGTCATTTACCAGCGTATTGGCCCGGGTCTTAAGTGGTTAATAAAAAAATAAAAAATAAAATATATTAACAAAAATAAAAAAAGGGGGTTTGACACATGGGGCCCTGGGGACCTCTGAGCCCTTTAATAAAAATATATCTATATATAAAAAACAGAAAAAAAAGAAATAAAATATAAAAAAAATGTAAAACATTTTTATAAAAAAAAAAAGGAGGGCTGTCATCCGGGGGCCCTGGGGACCTCTGGGCCCTTTAATAATATATATATATATATATATATATATATATATACACATATACATATACATATATATATATATATATATATATATATATATATATATAAATAAAATATATATTTAAAAAAAAAAAATTCAATAAAAAAAAAGGGGGGTTGTCATCTGGGGCCCTGGGGACCTCCAGACCCCTAAAAAAATGGCCCTTCAATAAAAAATAAAGTAAAAATATATTTAAAAAATATTTTTTTTTAATAAAAAAAGGGGGGTTGCCATCCAGGGCTCTGTGGGCCTCCGGGCCCCTGGGGACCTCCGGACCTCTTAAAAAGAAAAAAGAAAAAAAAATTGGCCCTTTAATAAAAATAAAATAAAAATATATAAAAAAATATATATTTTTAAAAAAAAATAAATAAAAAAAGAGGGGGTTGCCATCTGGGGCCCTGGTGGCCTCCGGGCCCCTAGGGACCTCCGGACCTCTAAAAAAATAAAATAAAAAAATTGGCCCTTTAATAAAAAATAAAATAAAAATATATATAAAAAAATATTTTTTTTTATAAAAAAAATATATAAAAAAAATAAAAAAAGAGGGGGTTGCCATCTGTGGCCCTGGTGGCCTCCGGGCCCCTGGGGACCTCCGGACCTCTAAAAAAATAAAAGAAAAAAAATTGGCCCTTTAATAAAAAATAAAAGAAAAATATATATAAAAATATATATTTTTTTATAAAAAAATATATAAAGAAAAATATTTTTTCTTTTATAAAAAAATAAATAAAAAAGAGGGGGTTGCCATCTGGGGCCCGGGTGGCCTCCGGGCCCCTGGGGACCTCCGGACCCCTTACAGGTGTAATGCCTGTACCCCCCTGATGGCGACCCTGTTCTCCTGTAGTAAGAGAACATCTATTTTTTGATATTTATAGTGGTCAAGGATTTTTTGTCTTTTGATTGGAAAGTTCAGCCCCTGAACATTATGCAAGTTTAAGAGTGGATTGTGAGGTATTAGCCATGGATGCTAAGGTGGATGCACCCATCGTAGTCGTCCCCACATACCCTCAGAAGTCCTCCATCTGGGATTGATCTCAGGATCTCCTTCCGCAGGAAAGTAGGCTGCTCCAAGACAAGGATGAGACTGACAATATATAATCTATAATACATAATCAAGCCAGGCATGTTAAGGCAATGAGATGTACAATAAAGAGAGAAAAAAGAAAGAAAGAGAAAATATTGAGAAAGAAAAGAAAACCTCCTAGCATAAAAACCAGGGTCCAGAAGGGGAGATAACCTCCTGGAGCCTTGTAACCAGAAAAAATTGTGTCTGGCCCTAGGGGCGCAGACAACCTGTCCCTTAGGGTCCTTTCACACGGAGCGGACCGTTTTTCGGTCCGCTCCGTGTGTCTGTCAGCTCAGCGGGGGGGTCCCCACTCAGCTGTCGGCCGCCCTGTCTCTCCTCCGCTCTCCCCTATGGGGAGTCGGATGGAAACGGACCGTCTGTCCGTTTGCATCCGATCCATTTGGGCGGACGGAAGAAAAATAGGGCATTCTTCCGTCCGCAAAAAAGGATGCGGATCTAGCAGACGTTAGCGGATGCATCATCCGCTAACGGATCCGCTCCCATAGGGAAGCATTGAGGTCCGTTACCGGACGTCCAAAAAACGGATGAACGAAACGGACCTGTGAAAGGACCCTTAGAGGCCTACTGGTCTCCAAGGGAAAGGCAGAGGCACATGTGTGCCAACCCTCCGCAGGGCGCCCTAAAAAGAAAAATTAAAGTGGATGTAAACCCCAATTTATTTATTTTTTATGTCACAATGTAGAGAATAATATTTCCTATCATCTGTGCCCAGTCTTGTCACACAGAATTAATTTAGCTCTGAGCAATCCTCTTTTATTGTTCAGTGAAAGAAAAGGACTTGCAGAGAAAACCCTGTCTAAATAAAAAATCCTTTCCTCCCTCCTTGCTTTGAGTGTCAGGTTATTTACATATCTCGTGCACTAGCTTGGACACATGCACAGCCTCTGTAAAAAGTTCCCAATTCACATCCCCCTCCCCTCCCCTCATATCCTCTCCCCTCCCCTCCAGCTCTCCCAGGATTGGCTGCCGTGCAGGTCGGGTGCGAAGTGGGAACCCGCAGTGGATTTGCAGGGTTCCTGAATCGCACCAGTCAGGTGACATTTGTAGGCTGTATGCTTTGAGGCTTGGTTCACACTGGTGCGATTCGGGAACCCTGCCAATCCACTACGGGTTCCCACATTGCACCCGACTCGCACGGCAGTTCACACTGCCATATGCGAACTGCTGGGGAGTGTCATACAATGGTAATGGCACCCCCATTTCAGCTTGCATATCGCACGGCGAACTGACAGTTTGGACATTAATCAGACCGCATAGGTGTGAACACTCATGCAATTCTGGTGTGGACCAAAAAAAAGGCCCTGTGCGTGTTTGGTCCAAATGAGATGCGATTTCAGTCATACAGTTTGTATGGCTGAAATCGCATCGCACAGACATCGCATGTGAGTGAGTGAAAAACGTATAGAGCGCAACACTTGCGAACTGAATCGCCTTTGGGCGCTATTTCCATTCCTTAGATAAAGGAAGGCTCTGCCTTCAGAAGAGATGAGTTTTTATCATTCTCCTGAAGGCCAAGTGGTCCGATTCCAGTCGGATGGTGGTTGGTAGTGCATTCCACAGTCGCGGTCCCCGGACAGCAAATCTCCGATCTCCTTTGGATTTGTATCTTGCTTTTGGGATGTGTAGTAGGTTTTGATTTGTGGATCGCAGAGTGCGATTGGGGTTATGGGCTTTTATTTTTTCGCATAGATATTGGGGAGCGATTCCTTGAATACACTTGTGTGTAAGGCAGAGTGCCTTAAAGGTGATTCTGTCTTTCACTGGTAGCCAGTGAAGGGATCTTAGTGAAAAGGGAGATTGACTCCCATGGTTTTTTACCAGTCACTAATCTGGCGGCCGTATTTTGAACGACTTGCAGACGAGTGATTTGGTATTTGGGAAGTCCCAAATAGAGGGCATTTGCATAGTCAAGTCTAGAATTGACGATTGTTCCCACCACAACTGCAATGTCCTCTTTAGGAATAAAAGGGGTTAGTCGGCGTAACTGGCGCAACAAATGATGGCATCCGCTGACTACCGCCCTATTTGTGCATCCATTGTCATGTGGGAGTCAAAAATGACTCCTAGACTTTTGACTTTGGTGCTCGGGCGATAATTTTTCCCAGGATGGGCGGGGGGGTTCAAGTTGATGTGGGGAGACTTTTCCTGTTTGCGTGAAACATGAGAAGCTCTGTTTTCGAACCATTGAGTTTTAGATAATTGGATGTCATCCAGCTATCTATAAGAGTAAGGGATCTCTCTAGTCCCAGCGAATGATCCTTTCCTTTGCTAACGCGGAGATACAGTTGTGTGTCGTCTGCGTAGGAATGGTAAATGAATGAATGAATGAATGAATGAAGAACTTGTATAGCGCAGCACATGCAAAGTAAATCGCCTCTGGGCGCTTGTTGTTCCTGTCTCCTTTGAGATCAAAAGAGATGAGTCTTAATCTTTCTCCTGAAGACTAAGTAGTTCTCCTCCAGTCTAATGCTGACTGGTAAGGCGTTCCATAGTCTGGGACCTTGGACAGCGAATCTCCTGTCTCCTTTGGACTTGTATCTGGCTTTCGGTATCTGAAGCCGATTTTGATTGTTGGATCGTAGAATACGATTGGGATTGTACATTTTTAATTTTTCGCATAGATAATGGGGAGCATTCCCATGGATACATCTATGCGTTAGACAGAGTGCTTTAAAGGTGATTCTGTCATTGACTGGTAGCCAGTGAAGGGATCTCAACGAAGGTGAGATTGATTCCCAGGGTTCTTTCCCAGTCACAAGTCTGGCGGCCGTATTTTGAACGACTTGAAGACGAGCGATTTGGTACTTGGGGAGTCCGAGGTAAAGGGCATTTGCATAGTCCAATCTGGAGTTTACAATCGCTCCCACCACGACCGCTATGTCTTTCTTCGGAATAAAAGGCGTGAGTCTACGTAGTAGGCGCAGCAGATAGTGAGATCCGCTGACTACTGCCCCTATTTGTGCGTTCATTGTCATGTCGGAGTCAAAGATGACCCCAAGACTTTTGACTTTGGCGCTAGGGGTGATGACTTTGCCCAGAATGGGCGGGGGGATCCAGGTTGTTATCGATTGATTCCTACGCTTGGCGTGAAACAGCAGAAGTTCTGTTTTCGCTCCGTTGAGTTTGAGATAACTCTTTGTCATCCAATCCTCTATCAAAGAGAGGCATGTCTCTAGATCGAGGTGGTGATCCTTTTTATTGCTAATGCGGAAGTACAGTTGCGTGTCGTCTGCGTAAGAGTGATATAGCAGTTTTTGGCTGCTGGTGATTTCAAAAAGAGGACGCAGATAGATGTTGAATAACATCGGCGACAGGGGAGATCCCTGAGGGACCCCGCACGATAATGTGCGTTGTTCCGAAGTGAATGGTCCTAGCTTGACTATTTGCGATCGGTTTTCCAAAAAAGAGGAGAACCAAGATAGATCGCTTTCTGCGACTTTGGCTATTTTAGCTAGCCGAGTCAATAACAGCTTGTGATCAACTGTATCAAAGGCTGCGCTTAGGTCCAGCAGAACCAGAAGAGAAGATTCTCCTTCGTCTGCGGCCTCAAGAACGTCGTCCCATATCTTAAGCAATGCTGTTTCCGTCCCGTGTCCGGGACGGAATCCTGATTGCAGTGGGTCGAGTAAGTTGTGGGTATCTAGATGCTGTTGCAGCTGCTGTACCACTGCTTTCTCCATGTAAAGTAACTTCTGGTTGCTGATGATCTCAAAGAGGGGACGGAGATAGATATTGAACAGTACCGGTGACAAGGGAGATCCCTGAGGGACTCCGCATGATACCGTACGCATTCCTCAAGTGAAAGATCCCAATTTCACTGTTTGTGATCTCTTTTCCAAAAAGGAAGAGAACCAGGGTAGATCCTCTTCTGTGACTTTGGCCACTTCAGCTAGCCTAGCGAGTAGTAGTCCGTGATCTACCGTGTCAAAGGCCGAACTTAGGTCCAACAGGATCAGGAGAGAAGATTCTCCTTCATCTGCGGCTTCTAGGACGTCATCCCATATTTTTACCAGAGCTGTTTCAGTTCCGTGCCCGGGCCTGAAGCCTGATTGAAACGTATCGAGTAATTTTTGGGTTTCTAAATGCTGTTGTAACTGTTGTACAACTTCTTTCTCCATTATTTTGGAGAAAACATTTAGACCCGTTATGGGCCTCCTATTGTTTGGGTCTTTCGGGTCAAGGGTGGGTTTTTTCAGGATCGGTTTTATGGTGCCTTGTTTCAACAAGGAGGGGACCATGCCCTCCTTGAACGATTGGTTTATAAGCTGCGTGATAGCTGGTGCCAGTATATCGGCACTTTCTTTCAGCAGTTTAGTGGGAATGATGTCATTGGGTGCTGTGCTGTTGCGCAGAGACCGAATGATGTTTTTAGTGGCAGCGATGGAAATGGGTTTTAAGGTGAATTTCTGTACTTGAGGCGTGTATATAATGGTATCAGGGTTGGGCTTCGGGGCGGGATACATGCAGATTCCATTTTGCTCAATGCTTACCCGGATTCTTTCAATTTTATTAATGAAATAATCGGATAGTTTGTTGCAAAATTCTTGTGAATCAGCATTGAGGGGCTCTAAGCAGGCTGGATTCATCGATTGTGAAACCAGCTTGAAGAGTTCGCGGGGGCGGTTTAGGGCCTTGGTGATGATGTTGGCGAAAAGATTTTTTTTCGCCATAAAGATTTCTTTATGATATTTCTTTGTTATTGTCTTATAAACGGTGTAGTTTCTGTCTGAAGAGCTCCTTTTCCAGGCAGCATCTGCTCTTCGACGCTCTTGCTTTAGCAATGTCAGCTGGTCGTTAAACCAGCCTGCGTTGTTTTTCCAAAAGCAAGTTTTGCGTTTTGGTGCCACCCAGTCGGCGGACTGAAGTAGCGCCTTGTTGATGGCGTCAAGTGTTTCTACGGCTGTTTGTTGTTGTTGTATTGTGCTTATTTTATTTCCTAGGGTCGTTTTGAAGAGTTCCGAATGGAGCTTCTTCTGGGACCTAGTCCAGTGAGTTATCACCGTTTTTCTTGTTTTATTTGGCCTGAGGTGATTGGCGATTTTAAATTTAATGGCATGGTGATCGGTTCATGGTAGTGGCTCATTATCCCCGATCTCAACTTCCAAGTCCTGTTTGAAAATGAGATCGAGGGTATGGCCTGAGGCATGAGTGGACCCTCAAATTAATTGTTGCAGACCTAATCCTTCTAGATGGTCGATGCAAGCGTCAGCGACTGGGTCCAACGATGAGTTGGCCCAGAGGTTGAAATCCCCCAGCACCAAAAGGTGTTTGATGCTTAGGGTGTAAGAGGAGATGAATTCTGTTAATGAGGTGACAAGGTGCGTTTTTGGGCCAGGCGGTCTATAGCATAGTAGCATATGGACCGTGTCTTGGGGGTTTGTTTGCAGCTGGAGAGTGAGGGTTTCCATGAATGGAAGCAAGTATTGGAGGACTTGTTTGGTGATCGAGAGGTGAATCTTGTGGATCACCGCCAGACCTCCCCCTCTTTGCCCCACTGTGTTCTGCATTTGGATGCGATAATTTGCAGGCACCAATTCTCCCAGAATGGTGTTGCAATCAGCTGTGAGCCAGCTTTCTGTGATGAAAAGGCAGTCTAGATCATGTTGAAGGATGAAATCATGGATTTCGTGCCGGTGTTTTACTGCCTATCTGGTGTTAATCAGGGCGTATGATATGCGTCTGGGCTGGTTACCTTGTATGCAGGTTTTTACTGTTGATTGTCATAGTTACATAGTTAGTCAGGTTGAAAAAAGACACAAGTCCATCCAGTTCAACCATAAAAAAATAAAAATAAACAAACAAAATAAAACACAGTACATCCCATACACCCAACTCCATACCCACAGTTGATCCAGAGGAAGGCAAAAAACCCCAGCAGAGCATGATCCAATTTGCTACCGGAGGGGAAAAAATTCCTTCCTGATCCCCCAAGAGGCAATCGGATTTACCCCGGATTAACTTTACCTACAGAACTTAGTACTCAGTTATATTATGTGTATTTAGGAAAGAATCCAGGCCCTTCTTAAAGCAAACTACTGAGCTGGCCAGAACCACCTCTGGAGGGAGTCTGTTCCACATTTTCACAGCTCTTACTGTGAAGAAACCTTTCCGTATTTGGAGGTGAAATCTCTTTTCCTCCAGACGTAAAGAGTGCCCCCTTGTCCTCAGCGTTGACCTTAAAGTGAATAACTCAACACCAAGTTCACTATATGGACCTCTTATAGATTTGTACATGTTGATCATATCCCCCCTTTTTCTCCTCTTCTCAAGAGTGAATAAATTCAGTTTTTCTAATCTTTCCTCATAGCTGAGCTCCTCCATGCCTCTTATCAGTTTAGTTGCCCTTCTCTGCACTTTCTCCAGTTCTCCAATATCCTTTTTGAGAACTGGTGCCCAAAACTGGACTGTATATTCCAGATGAGGTCTTACTAATGATTTGTACAGGGGCAAAATTATATCTCTATCTCTGGAGTCCATACCTCTCTTAATACAAGAAAGGACTTTGCTTCAAAAACAAAGATTTAGAGCTGCGCCTTGTCACCCGGACTCGATACAATCAAAAAGAGTCCATATATCAGTCGTGTGGAGATAAACAATCCTTCAAACATGAGAGAAGTAGTAGGTTGGCTCCAAGACAAATCTCCGCTGGTCTTTAATCAGGATGGACATATAATAAACACCACTGTGCTCGAACTTGGCTTTTCAATGTGGCCCACCACCAGAAGTATAAGCAGCTTACCAGAGGAATGGCTGTAATCAACAGTCGGCTGTGACCCAGCCGCGGCCTTTAGAGAACCAGGACGAATCCCAAATCCTAGGGCAGTGTTTACACCGGGGCTCCACTCAGCAACTCCACCAATTAGATCATATGTAAATGATAAATAGAGGCAGACATAGCGTAATCCCGCTGGGACATTTATTTAAAATAGTAAAAACCAGAATACTCACATGGGAGATGAGTTAGACAGGCATATAAAATACAAAGTTGCCGGCCGGCAAACAGATCAGCAAGGACCCTCCTCCAGAGCGTAATGACGTCACCGCACGTCTACCCAGACGCGTTTCGTCATAGGACGTTGTCAATGGGATAGGGCGTTGCGGTGAGTCGACACTTAAATAGGCCTGGACCTCTCCGTGAGGTGTAGATCCAGAGCTGCAGACGCCATCTTGGAAAGGGGCAAGATGCCAGTGCTTGACCCAATCCAAAACTGATGCTAATATAAAAAACTTAAAGGACATTTCCTAAGGGATACAGCAGGCAAAGTCCTTATCTTGTAATCCCACAGGAGAAAAAAAAGAGAAAAAGAAGAAGCAGAAAAAACTTTACTTTGATGTCATAGATACAGGAAATAGATAGCAAGTGCCTGCCACATCATTCACATTGTCTATACCTATTCCTCGTTGCGGCGACATCTAGTGGATCTTTTAAAGAAATACAGCGATGTCATCGCATTGGAAAAAAGGAAGGGGACAACGGAAGGAAGCCATCCAAGACTGATAATTATGACTTGGCCTGACCTAAACCATATGATACTGATAATGATCGATAGCTGCCGATCAAGCGTATTTGATGGAATATAAGGGAAAAAAACTTTAAAAGTGAAAATACAAAATAAAAGGAGATATGAGCCCAAGAGTCTCCCAACTTGGGTGAACATTATACCTACAGTGAGCAGGAGTGCAAAAAAACTAGACATTGGTATTAATGTGATTATAAACCCTCGGGGTTTTGATTGAAAGTCTATGTATAGTCACATTTAAGTGACCATGCATCGTAGTTTCGATTAGACACTACTGTGCAAATGTGAACACCAAATAATATATACTAGTGAAGTGTTGGTGCTTAGAAAAAATATTTATTAAGAGGACTCGTTGTTAATGAGCCTCTAATAAAATTAAAAAACATAATCCTCGAAAAAGAGGATTTAGTATTAATTTTTAATTTTAATTACTAACATTTTCTCAAACAAGTGTGGGAAATATTAAAAATAAGGTGTGGAAAATGTTTAAAAAAATACAGTGATTCCCTAAGTGCAAACAATTTATTATGCCTAGTGTTCATTATACCGGGCTCACCATTAAAAGGGCCCGGTATAGGGAAAAAGTTAGGGGAAGGAGGGGAAATTTTTTTTTTTTTTTTTTTTATGTAATCAAATACAATGATTCTGAACATGTGTGGAAACTGTTAAACTGGTAGACCCAAAGAAAAAATGATTTTGTATAAATGGCCCAGAAGAGACAATCTCCTGACCCAGAGACTATTCAAACAGGCTCTCATTCCCTTGGCGTCAGCAGTACATACGACCACACCCCACGCTGAGTTCCAGTACAATATCAAGCATTATTAATAAACGCGTTAACGTCAGTTTCGATGTTTAACCCATATGGTGTATAACATTTTAAACAGTATATCCAACTCATTTCCATTCTTGAAATGGTCCTTACTAGATGACTCCCCCTCCAATTGGGTTTGAATTTATCTATCCCCACAAACAAAGTTATTGATGGATCTTTATTGTGTTTGAGGAGGTAGTGTTTCGAAACCGAATGGTTTCTGAATCCACTTATGATATTGGTTATGTGTTCATTAATGCGGACCTGTAAGGCCCGTTTGGTCCGTCCCACATATTGCAGGCCTCTGGTCCCTTGTCTCTTTCTCCTTGCCTTTTTTGCCCTTGGGTGGGTTTGTGAAGACCCCAGCTATTTGACCCATTGGGTATTGCTTGCTTTGGAAACCGCAGCTTGGCATTGCATGCCATTATTGAGCTTATGATCAACTAAAACCCCCAGATCCTTCTCCACTACAGATCCCCCCAGTTGAACTCCCCCTAGCATGTATGATGCATGCATATTCTTAGCCCCCAAGTGTATAACTTTACATTTATCAACATTAAACCTCATCTGCCACATAGTCGCCCAATTAGAAAGAGCATTGAGATCGGCTTGTAAATTGGAGACATCCTGCAAGGACGTTATTCCACTGCATAGCTTGGTGTCATCTGCAAAAACAGAAATGTTACTTTTGATCTCAGACCCAATATCATTTATAAATATATTGAAAAGTAAGGGACCCAACACTGAACCTTGGGGTACACCGCTGATAACCTTGGACCATTCAGAGTAAGAATCATTAACCACAACTCTCTGAATCCTGTCTTTCAGCAAGTTTTCTATCCATTTACAAACTGATATATCTAATCCTGTAGACCTTACCTTACACATGAGCCGTGTGTGGGGAACTGTATCGAACGCTTTTGCAAAATCCAAGTATACCACGTCCACTGCCACGCCTCTGTCCAGGGTTTTACTTACCTCTTCATAAAAGGAAATCAGGTTTGTCTGACAACTTCTGTCTTTCATGAATCCATGCTGTCTGCTGCTTAAATAGTTTGTTTCCAGCAAGAACTCATCCATGTGGTCTTTTATTAAACGTTCCAGTATCTTCCCAACTATAGAAGTTAAACTAACAGGTCTATAGTTACTTGGTAAAGACTTTGTTCCCTTTTTAAATATAGGCACCACATTGGCTCTACGCCAATCCAGTGGTACTATTCCTGTCATTAATGAGTCCCTAAATATTAGATACAGTGTCTTTGAAATTTCAGAGCTCAATTCTTTTAGGATCCGTGGGTGGATGCCATCTGGTCCGGGTGCTTTATCCACCTTTATTCTGTCTAAATATTTCTGGACCATATCACTTTTGAGCCATTGTGGATTTGGGGCTGTGTCACTCCCACCCCCATTATGGACATGAGCTCCCCCATACTCCATTGTATACACAGAGCTGAAGAAAGCATTTAATAAATTTGCCTTCTATATGTCCTCAGTCACCCACTCTAGATTATTTTGTAAAGGGCCTACATGCTCAGACTTTACCTTTTTACTATTAATATATTTAAAGAATTTTTTGGGGTTTGTCCTACTATCTTTTGCAATCTGTCGTTCATTTTGAATTCTTGCATCCTTGCTTTCCTTTTTACATATTCTATTATATTCTTTGTACCATTTAAACGACACTAGTGTTCCTTCATTTTTATATTTTTTAAAAGCTATTTTCTTATTGTTTATAGCTTTTTTAACTTTGACCGTGAGCCACATAGGTTTTATCTTTAGCCTTTTAAACTTATTGCCCATGGGAATATACTTTGCAGTGAGGTTCCAAAGAGTCTTTTTGAAGAATTCCCATTTCTGTTCTGTGTTCATCTGTGCCAATATTCCCTCCCAGTCCAAGCCCTGGAGAGCAGTCCTCATGCTTTGAAAATTTGCTCTCTTGAAATTAAGTGTTTTTATCTTTCCTGTATGTATTTCTTGCTTATAGTTAATATTAAATGAAATCATGTTATGATCACTGCTACCCAGGTGTTCCTTTATCTGAACATTAGTAATAAGCTCTGCATGGTTTGAGATTACCAAGTCCAACAGAGCATCATTCCTAGTTGGGGCCTCAATAAACTGGACCATAAAATTGTCCTGCAATAGGTTTTTAAATTTTTGTCCTTTAACTGTCCCAGAAATTCCATTATTCCAGTCAATTTCTGGGTAGTTAAAATCCCCCATTATTATCACCGTCCCAGCCCTTGCAGCCCTTTCCATCTGTGCAAGGAGCCGAGTCTCCACCTCCTCATTAACATTGGGTGGTCTATAACAAACTCCAATGATTAACTTTGAACTACGCACATCTGTATGCAGTTCCACCCATAATGCTTCAACTTCATCACACTCTCCATCAACCAGGTCCTCTTTCACGCTTGCTTTGAGGTCACTTCTCACATAGAGACAGACGCCTCCACCTTTCCTTTTTACCCTGTCTTTCCGAAAGAGAGCATAGCCAGGAATATTAATAGCCCAGTCATGTGAGGATTGAAGCCAAGTTTCAGCAATACCGATTACATCATAGCTCTCCTCATGCACCAGAGCTTTCAACTCACCTGTTTTGCTTGGAAGGCTTCTGGCATTGGTGAACAAACACTTAAATGTATTGTTACATTTTTCGCTGGTGTTTTTCATATAATTTTTAGTAGTGCAAATGGCACTATAATTTCCAATGGCTGTTTGCAACATGGGAACTTTCTTGTCACCTGCCATAACCCCATCTCCATCTATCCCCATTCCACTCTCCATTAATGTCTGACCCCTAACTGACCTGTGTGCCCGATGTAATTCTAGTTCACCCTCCCCCCTTAAGTCTAGTTTAAATACTCCTCCAGCATTCCCCTAAACCTCTCCCCCAGCACAGCAGACCCCCTTCCATTCAAGTGCAAACCACCTTTAGCATATAGGTTGCACCCCAATAAAAAGTCATCCCAGTGCTCTAGAAACCCAAATCCCTCCTTCCTACACCAGGTCTTTAGCCATGCATTCAGCTCTCTAATCTCCCCCTGCCTTTCCTGTGTTGCGCATGGCACAGGCAATATTTCAGAGAATATCACCTTGGAGGTCCTTCCCTTCATCTTGCAGCCTAGTTCTTTAAATTTAATCTTAAGGAGCCTCCACCTTCTATGTATACTGTCATTGGTTCCAACATGGACCAAGACAGCTGGGTCATGCCCAGCCCCTCCCAGTAATTTATCCACCCGGTCCACCACATGCCGAACACTGGCACCAGGGAGACAGCAAACCATTCGGTTGAGGCAAGCCTGGCGACAAATTATTCTATCAGCCCTTCTGATTATAGAATCCCCTATTACCACCAACTGTCTAGGCCTACCTGCACTTCCCTCACCACTTCTACTAGATGGGTTGCTCTCCCGGCTGTTAGGGGTAACAGCAACATCTAGTGCTGTCACCTACCTCTGTGTTAGCCACCTCCACATCTTCACCCAACTTGGCAAATTTGTTTTGATGCACAAATACAGGATTGGCCTTCCTTGTCTGCAAGCCCCTTCCACTCCCTCTAACTACATTAACCCATCTTCCTATCTGATAATTCTGACTTGCCCCTCCACCCTCGACATTAACCCTACTGACCACCTGCTCAGCAAGCAGAGGACCCCTTTCAAGGTTGTCCTTTCTGCCCAGTGTTGCAACTTGCTCCTTCAGATCTGTAATGCGAGCTTCCAGAAGGGCAACGTGCTCACATCTGTCACAGCGGTATCCATCCTGGAGCTGTTGCACCAATTTTGCATACATGTGACACGCTGTGCACTGAGAAAAACCTTCAACCCTGCTAGCACACATTTCCCAGTTACAATATAATTACTTGTAGGAAGTTTAAGATGTTACTTACAGTTTAGAAGACTCCTGTCTTAACTCCTGTTTTTTAACTCTTCCCACTTGTGTTTAAAAATCACACTTCTGTTTAAAAAATCACATGTAAGCCAGCACCATCAACTGGGAGCCAGCTCCTTATGGGAGCTTGACAGAGACTTTATACTCACCTGTTCACAATAAAACACTCCCCTTGATTAGCAGAGAAAAAAAAATAACCTGTTCACCTGATCACAATTAAACACTCCCCTTAGCAGAGAGAAATAAAAAAAACCTGTTTAAAAAGTGTCAGAAACAAATGACACTTGCAAGCAGAAACAGTTAAAAGCAAACTCCTGTTTTTTAACTCTTCCCACTTGTGTTTAAAAATCACACTTCTGTTTAAAAAATCACGTGTAAGCCAGCACCATCAACTGGGAGCCAGCTCCTTATGGGAGCTTGACAGAGACTTTATACTCACCTGTTCACAATAAAACACTCCCCTTGATTAGCAGAGAAAAAAAAATAACCTGTTCACCTGATCACAATTAAACACTCCCCTTAGCAGAGAGAAATAAAAAAAACCTGTTTAAAAAGTGTCAGAAACAAATGACACTTGCAAGCAGAAACAGTTAAAAGCAAACTCCTGTTTTTTAACTCTTCCCACTTGTGTTTAAAAATCACACTTCTGTTTAAAAAATCACTTGTAAGCCAGCACCATCAACTGGGAGCCAGCTCCTTATGGGAGCTTGACAGAGACTTTATACTCACCTGTTCACAATAAAACACTCCCCTTGATTAGCAGAGAAAAAAAATAACCTGTTCACCTGATCACAATTAAACACTCCCCTTAGCAGAGAGAAATAAAAAACCTGTTTAAAAAGTGTCAGAAACAAATGACACTTGCAAGCAGAAACAGTTAAAAGCAAACTCCTGTTTTTTAACTCTTCCCACTTGTGTTTAAAAATCACACTTCTGTTTAAAAAATCACATGTAAGCCAGCACCATCAACTGTCGATCGATTCTCAACAGTTGCTCACTCTTTAGAGCTTTTATAGTGACAGTTGGGAGTATAGAGGCGAGAGGTTTTAATTTCCAAATGGTTTCTGCAGAGTATTTCATATAACTCATGGTAGCAGAAAAAACGGAAATTGGTGCTGATGTGCGGGGAGGGGGGGGGTAATCGGTGACGCTGGGGGGGAGAATGTCTCAGTGAAACTGTCACGTTTTTTAATTCTTCCCTCCCTGAATTTGAAATTGGTCCAGAGGAAGGCGAAAAACCCCAGGCGAGCTGTGCCAATCTGCAACGACTGAGGAAAAAATTCCTTCCTGATCCCTGCTGGCGATCGGTAAAGAGACCCTGGATCAATTTATTTTATTTTATAAATGTGGGGGGGGATGCGTACCCCTCCAATTGACTATAGAACTTTGTGCAGGTGGACGGTGAAGGTGTTGTTTGTTAATGTGGGAGTGAGGAGTACCAAGATGGCCGCCGACCGGGGGGTAGGCCCGAGCCGGGGGCTGGGGTACGGGGCAGCAGGGGGGGGAGGATGGTCTCTAGGGATACTATAGGGAAAGTCCTCGGGGGGACTGAAGGTGTACCGTGTGTTTATTTATCAGGGGGGGCTATCACCATTGGTGACCGGGAAGTCCCGCTAGGCCGCGCCTGAAGCCGCGGACTTTCCTGGGATGCGGCAGCCGGAAATGCGGCCGTGATCCTGTGGCGGTGGTTCCCTGGGTCCGTGTGTGTTTCCGGATGGCCGAGGGGGTGAAGGAGATGGCGGGGGGGACGCTGTACTATCTGGGTCTGGGGGGGGTGCGCCGGTCATCTGATTCCCGGGATCGAAAGCCGCGGCTTATCCTGAAAAGGGCGGCCGCCCTCGATCCCAGGGAGACAGACCGGGTCTTACCTTACCAGGTACCTTGTAGAGCGCTGCAAAGGAGAGGAGGAGGGAGGCTGGAGGAAAGCTTTGTGGTCAGCACTGGGCTTGAGGCTGGCTGGAGCGGGCTGAGCGGCTGGAATAAGGGTGACCCTGCCTGCCTGCCTAGCTACGCCTGCCTGGAGCTATAGCGTACACGTTCCTACTCCTAGGAGATGTGCGCCGTTGTGAGCTCCTGCTCTAATCCGTCTGCCTGACTGACTGACTGATCAGATCTGGAGTGACTGAGGCTGACTGACTGACTGCGATGTGATGTGATCTGAACAGCAGTCCCTGACCCTTTCCAAAAACGCAGAGGCGCTAAAAAGCATTGTTGTGAACATGTTCCATAGGAAACCATGTTAAAAAATGTCCCTGCATTTCTGCAAAATGCAAAATGCATAAAAAAAAAGCATTGTGAATGGAGCCTTACTGGGTGTAAGTATAAAAAGTGAGAAATCCACCCCTCCCCCACATAACACATCCTGGTAATATAGGAATGTTTCATATGTGATCAGGTGACCTCAAACACATCACATTGCAATAGAACAATAATAATAACTAGAAGATCACTCGAGCTTCTACTCTGCCCAGCTCTGACTAAATACATCTCCCCTAATCACTTGTCTATGTATATTCTGCTGGCTGTTTACTGCACCATAAATTTCCTCGTCTCACTGAACTGTGGATCACATACCATATTATCATAAACATCCAGGACAGGCAGCAAATCCTGGGAGAGCTGGAGGGGAGAGGAGGGGAGGGGAGGGGGTTGTGAATTGGGAACTTTTTACAGAGGATGTGCATGTGTCCAAGCTAGTGAACAAGATATGTAAATAACCTGTCACTCAAAGCACGGAGGGAGGAAAGGACTTTTTACTTAGACAGGTTTTTCTCTGCAAGTCCTTTTTAATTTCACTGAACAATAAAAGAGGATTTCTCAGAGCTGTATTAACTCTGTATGGCAAGACTGGGCACAGATGATAGGAAATATTATTCTCTACATTGTGACATCAAAAAAATATAATTTTTGGGTTTACATCCACTTTAAGAAGCGGTCAATGAGCAACACAGCTTTGTAATCCGTAAGCTGAAAGCATTGATATGTCCCCCCCCAAAAAAAAAAAAATTATAACTGTAATAGTGAAGAAACATAACAATTGAAAACCATGCACTAGTCCTGGGGGACATGTTAGGTATTATAAGATGGAGGAACACCAGAAAAAAAAATTCCCAGAGGGGAAATTGCTTGGACTCTAGGACCAAGGTAAAATGAAGGTGGACAGATAGTAAGTTTCACTCCTTCAGGTGGGAACATTGCCCTTTATTTTCATTGCTTTCCCTTTGTTCCACAAATTGGATTGTGGACTAGCTGGAGTTGGACGCTTTGTTGAGCCGTGACTGCTTGGAGAAGTATCCATGTCTGCTTCCTGGGATATCTGCTTTAATTGAAGGAATAGCCTTTCGCCATCTTGGAAATCGGAAAATTAGTTAGATCTCCCATTTTCTGAGAACTTGACTGCAAATGGAAAGGACCATCTGTACTTTATGTCCTTCTTTATTAGGACTAATAACAAAGGTTTCAGAGCCCTCCTGCGCTGAATTGTAGATGGAGACAGGTCCACAAATAATTGTATTGGATGGCCTTTGTATGTCATTTGTGGAGGATGCTCTAGCCTGCCTCATAGCCTCCTCCTTCACTGAATAAAAACAAGGGGTTTAATGATAATATCCCTGGGTTTTCCATCCTTCCTAGGTAGGAAGAATGGTTCTTAGTAGATCCTGGGCTGCAGTGGGGACATCTATTACCGTCCTGATATTATATCTGCAGGACCTATTCTCAAGTTCATCAATTCTAGCTATAGCTACATCCAGTTGTTCTTGCACTGTGTGGATGTGGTCCATATTTTGATTGGAAGCAGCAATAGTTTAGTCCATTTTATATTCTATAGAGTCAATTCTGGTCCCTACATTTTTAAAGTCAGCTTTTATTTCTCTTGTGATTTTGTCTGCAGTTTGTGCTAGACCTTTTTCCAAGAGCTCAGAATTTTTTTTTTTAAATAATTCTGCCATTTGATAAGGCTCATCACTATGGGGGCTCCTGAGGTAATAGGAAATGCTTGGTTAGCTGTATTATGCCCTAGGTAGGCAGGAGAAAAGTCTGGTATAAAACTGCTGTTGGGGGTCTCAGGGGTAGACGAAGAGGAAATTAATACCTGAGGAGTACCATCCTGAAGTAAGAGAATGAGGATGCCATAAAATGTCCAGCTTTTCTTTGTTCTGTGAGCCTGTGGATAGATACAGCTGAGAGCTGAGAAATTATACAGCCTACTGGGTTCCGCTGCCCCTCTGAACACACCCGCCTATATTCGGAGATGTGAAAGAGACCTGGAGCAGGTCTTCACAGACACACAATTGGCTTACCTGTATCCTCTCACCCATACGTCCTCCATGGACTCCAAAACGCAAGAAACAAACCCTGTCCTGCTGGTATAGTGTGCCAGTGGACATGACTTGTATTTACCCCTCTAAATCAGGTCTGTGCTGGGGTGGGTGTGGACACAGGGGTACACTCATTCATGGGTGGGTCTGCCCTCTAATCAAACCCTTCTGTATGGGCGTAAAAGACCAAATAAAGGAAATTACGGGGATAGATGCTCCCCTCTCTATGGTGCACTTTCTCCTGCATGTCCCGTAAATTCCACTCGCCAACTACAAGAAAAGCGTGCTACCCCATCTGCTTAACGCAGCCAGGTGCCTGCTCCCGACTTACTGGAAACAGTCCAGAGTCCCTACCCGAGAGGACTGGGTCCGGGGGTGAGTGCAATCGGAGAGGGGGAGGACTTGGTGGCGACCTGCCGGGGCTCCCGGGACCAGTTTCTTGACATCTGGGCACTGTGGACCGACTATGTTTCAGACCCTAACTTTGTACCCTCTAGCTTAGATACTGCTCTACTAGAATTGGCAGAACCATCCCTTAAAACTTGTAGGTTGCTGAGTTCTTAGTGGGCAAGGAGCTACCCCCAGTCGAGAAACAGCCGCTGTGGTTCGGTTGTGTTGATGGCCCTGGTTTGTAGTGGTGTGCCCGGTGTGGACGTGGATACCGCCCTTTGCAAATTTGCAGGTACGCTTCAATCGCTCCCCTCTCCCCTGCCCCCTCCCTTATCCGCCCTCTACCACCTACCCTTTCTTCTGTACTCCTCCAAAGGGACTTTCTCTTTCCTTTACTGTATTGTTGCTAATGGGAGACTATATGTTTACAGTTAACAGATGTTCTGTGCGGACTCTTTGTGCTAACCCGACAGGCCCCCGTTCTTCTGAGGGCACCTGTCGTCTCACCTGAGTGTATGCTGTTGTTCCTTTGGTTTGTTCCCCCTGGTGCATGGGGGGCAGGGGGTGGTTTGATGAAGGCTATTGCGCCGCCCCCCTGCCCCGACTGTGGGACCTTGAACGGGACTCTTTTGTTCTGTTTTCCCCTCAGGACACTCCTATGGACGCCCCCCCCCCGGTTCATCACCGGGGGTCAGGTTGTCCGGTGTCAGCTAATTTCTCTACTGGACATGTATCCCCCACAGTTTCCCAGGTTATTGCTCCCCAGTCCTCTTGCCTGCCCTTTGGCCCGGTAGAGGCTATTAGGGCCCTTGCAGTGACGGCTACTAAAGTTTTTGTAATTGTACTTGTTTTACTTTCCCTGTTCAACATGTTTTTCTGTGAGAATTACTCCCAAGAAAAGATTGAGAGCAGGATCTAAATTTTCGTGACAGGAAAAATTCCTATCGGGAATCGCGGTCGTCTGTATGCAATTACGACGTGGGGAAATAAACGTGCATGCTCAGAATCAAGCAGAAGAGCCAAACTGCCTATTGAACTTCATTGATCTTGGCTTGTCATTTTGTACGTCACCGTGTTCTTGACATTCGGAATTTCAGACAAGATTTGTGTGACCGGTTTTATGCAACACAAGTTTCAGCCGTTTTCCTGCTGAAAAAAAAACCCACGGTTTTCCTGTTGGAAAAACGAATCTTGTGTACAGGGCATAAGGATTGGTAAACTTCGAAATATTTTGGGTTTAATATTTCTTTAATGGCCCTGTAATCTATTTCTGCCTCCTTGTAATGTCCTCTGTGAGCTCCCAAACCTCTCTTTTTCCCTCTCCCAATAACTCTCTAAGCCTCTGGTTTAGGAATGCATAATTGTTTTTTTTTTTAAGTTGTTTGTATAGCTTTTAACTGCAAAGAAGAGGCCAAATCCTCTTCACTACTAACTTTAGGATCCAGTAGTGTAGTACATCTAAGGGGTTTAGTTGCAGAATGGAAACGTATAGGCTGCTTCTTGTCTCCTGTATGCTATCTAGTATGACCATAGTGAAGGCTTTAAGTCAGGGGTGTCCAAACTTTTTTCAAAGAGGCCCAGATTTGATGAAGTGAACATGTGTAAGGGCCGACAATTTTTCCTGAAATTCTTTGAACCATTAAAATTCGGTCTAAGTGTGTTCGTCTGAGTCCTTGCTTTTGTGGCTGTGTGTGGTGAAGAGATGAGCTTGGGCGTGTTATTTGGATATACCGTATTTATTGGTGTATAACACGCACCTTCACTTTAAGGCCTCGTACACACGATCAAATCTGTTTGCTGGAAATGGTCGGCCCGACCGTCCCAGCAAACAGATTCGACCGTGTGTACGGGCAAGCCGACGAATTTGGCCACCCGACAGATTTCAAAGCATGCTTTGAAATCTGTCGGCTGGGAACCTATCCGCCCGACATGTCTGCTGGTTAGTATGCTAACCAGCAGACATGTCTTCTCGCACACGCGCCAAATGATTTTGACGCATGCGCGGAAGTGTTTTACTTCCTGGTGCGGTGACGTGGCGGCGTCAACGTCACCGCCACGTCAGCTCGCTGTCTGCTGGCGAGGATTTTGGTTTGCTCGTGTGTACACGTGAGCAAACCAAAATCCAAGCAGACAGATCTGTTCAAATCGGTCGGTCCGACCGATTTGAACAGATAGATTGCATCGTGTGTACGAGGCTTAAGAGGTAAGTTTCAGACAAAAAATAAATACAATTTTTAAATTAAGAACTGAGAAGCAAAATAAGGGTCAGTAGTGCCCATGAATGCAGCCTCACCATTGCCATAAATGCAACCTCTGAATGCAGCCTCAGCATTGCCCTGAATGCAGCCTCAGCATTGCCATGAATGCAGCCTCACCATTGCCATGAATGCAGCCTCACCATTGTCATGAATGCAGCCTCACCATTGCCATGAATGCAGCCTTACCATTGCCATCAGTGAAGCCTGATTGATGCCCATCTGCAGCCTCGAATGGGACAGGGAGGGGGGTGGGACGAGCCCCAACAGATTGCATATAGGAGAATCTCCTATTTACATGGCAGCCTCTTTAATACAAAGTCCCGCCTCCTATGATAGACAGAACAGTCATCCAATGGCAGCCCAGGAAACGGGACTTCCTATTACAGATGCTGCAGAGTAAACAGGAGATTCTCCTGTATGTAATCTGACAGCACTCATCCCACACCTCTCCCTGTCCCATCCGAGGCAGTGCCGATAAGTACAGTATTTATCTTTTGTGGCCCTGGGGGCCACAATATATATATATATATATATATATATATCTCCAAATTACCAAGGGGGCCATATTAAACCAGAACGCAGGCCGCAATTGGCCCCCGGGCCAGACTTTGGACATGCCTGCTCTAAGTGGATAAACATCTGTAGCCTTTAACAACGACAGGATTTTGTTATTACTAGCAGACATTGTTTTTTGTGTCATGTTGAACAAGGACAACTGTACACTTCTGGCCTCTTATCTGTGTTTCATTTCCCATATACATTGTATTTCATTTGGACACATTTGTTACAACCACAAAACGTTATGAAAGATCTTGTACATTTTACAGCAAAACACAAATGTCCTATTATATAAATAACTGATAAAACAGAACATCTCACCATATATGTGTGTTATTATTGTGATTCATTTTCATATAAAATAATATTCACATACATCTAGACAAAACATGAACGTTTTATTTTATGTATATCTGACTTCTGTAGCACACTGAGTGCACGTGTGCTGTTACATACCACCTGAGCGCATTTGGTGTCACTGCACGTGTGCTGTTACATACCACCTGAGCGCATTTGGTGTCACTGCACGTGTGCTGTTACATACCACCTGAGCGCATTTGGTGTCACTGCACATGTGCTGTTACATACCACCTGAGTGCAGTTAGTGTCACTGTACGTGTGCTGTTACATACCACCTGAGCGCATTTGGTGTCACTGCACGTGTGCTGTTACATACAACCTGAGCGCATTTGGTGTCACTGCACGTGTGCTGTTACATACCACCTGAGCGCATTTGGTGTCACTGCACGTGTGCTGTTACATACCACCTGAGCGCAGTTAGTGTCACTGTACGTGTGCTGTTACATACCACCTGAGCCCATTTGGTGTCACTACACGTGTGCTGTTACATACCACCTGAGCGTAGTTGGTGTCACTGCACTTGTGCTGTTACATAGCACCTGAACAATATGTCTGGAAGGACAACTAAGAGAGGCAGAGAGTCACGAGGGCAAGCAGACTCTGCATCTAGAGGTAACGCTGGTGGTGGATGTGGTGCATCCTCTTCAGCACGTGGCCGTGACCGTGGCTGCTCGTCCTTCTTTTCGGGAGCTGGCCATGTTGAGCCTCAACATGCTGAGAAATTAGTAGAGTGGATGACCAAGCCGTCCTCATCCTCCTCATCCTCTCTCACACAGACTGATCTAAGTTTGTCTGGCAAAACATCTGCCAAGACGTCCTCTTCCCTCTGCACAATGGCTTCACACAATACTTCCCTAGTCCCACCATGTCCTCCTGAGGAGTCCCCCGAACTGTTTCAACACAGTGTTGGGTACATGCTGCAGGAAGATGCGCAGCGTTTTGAAGACTCCGATGGCGGAACACAGATAGAGGAAGGCATTGATGTGAGCCCAGGGAGAGGGGATGGCCGAGAGGGACATCAATCTGGGAGTGATGTTCCCCCAGCTGGAGCATACTGCCAGGTTTTTGACAGTGATGATGAGGAGGGAGGGGATGATGAGGTCACTGACTCTACAGGGGTGCCTGATAGGAGAGAGGAGGAGGAAGAGGAGGAGGAGGAGGAGGAGGAGGAGGACGAGGCACAGGCACATCTCCAAAGAGGCAGGATGCCCTCCAGGGGTCAGCTTAAGGGCACACCAACTGCATTACAGCGCACATCTACGGCGCTTGTGCATGGCGCTGCTGAGTCTGACCGGTACAGCAAAAGTTCTTTGGTGTGGGCCTTTTTTGAAACATGTCCACAAGATCGTACCTTTGCTATTTGCAACATATGTCGCAAGCGTATCTCGCGTGGCCAAAACATCAACCGCCTGGGTACCACATGCTTGTCCAGACATATGTCGACCTGCCATGCAGCTCGTTGGCAAGCACACCAGAAAGACCCACACCAAAGACAAAAGCGTACCCCCCCTTGCCCTTCTGGGACCTCCAACCCCACTAGACCCCCAGTCCTCTCTGAAGCCTGCAGTGAAGGTGTAGAAATAGGTGTGTCACAAGCTAGTAGTAGCGGGCAATCTACTGATAGTACCAGGCAAATTTCCCTGCCCCAGCTGCTGCAGCGCCAAAAGAAGTACAATCCCAGCCATCCACATGCCCAGCAGTTGAATGCTAGCTTAGCGAAATTGCTAGCACTTCAACTGCTACCTTTTCAGTTGGTGGATTCTGCCCCCTTTTGTGAGTTTGTGCAATGTGCAGTACCTCAGTGGCAAGTACCAAAACGCCACTTTTTCTCACAGAAGGCGATTCCGGCTCTCTACCGGCATGTGGAAGGCAATGCACAGGGCGGTCAGTGGTAAGGTGCATCTTACCGCTGACTCATGGTCCAGCAGGCATGGACAGGGACGTTACCTGTCTTTTATGGCCCATTGGGTGACTCTGCTGGCAGTTGGGAAGGACGCAGGGCAAGGTACAGTAGTTTTGGAGGTTGTTCCGCCACCACGCCTCCAAAACACTACTACTGCTTGTGACACACCTATCTCCTCCACCCCCTCCTCTTCGTCTTCCTCTGTGGCCTCTTCCTGTACTGATGTTTCCTCAGAACCAGCCATGCTCTGTAGGCGTACGAGAGGCTACGCAGGAATGCAGGCCAAGAGATGCCATGCGGTGCTAGAGCTGGTGTGCTTGGGAGACAGGAGCCACACTGGGGAAGAGGTTCTTTCAGTTCTGCAGTGGCAGGCTCAGAGCTGGTTGATGCCACGCCAGCTGAAGCCTGGAATGGTGGTCAGCGATAATGGCACCAACCTCCTCTCTGCCCTGCGACAGGGAAAACTCACCCACGTGCCCTGTTTTGCGCATGTCCTGAATTTGGTGGTGCAGCGGTTCTTGGGCAGGTACCCGGGCTTACAGGATGTCCTGAAGCAGGCCAAGAAAGTCTGTGTGCATTTCCGGAGGTCATATAATGCCACGTTGGCCATGCTGCAGCGGCTGCACACGCAGCAGGCCACCAATGAGTACCTGTGCCAATATGGCAGCAGAACTGGGTCAGGGCAGCTAGTTTTTTTTTCCCCACGCCAGTGGGCCTTGATCAGGGATGCATGCACTGTCCTGTCACCATTTGAGGAGGCCACGAGGATGGTGAGCAGTGACAGTGCATGCATCAGTGAGACTGTCCCTCTTATTCACATGTTGGAGCACACGCTACGTGGAATAATGGACAGGGCCCTTGAGGCAGAACAGAGGGAGGAAGAGGAGGACTTCCTTACCTCTCAAGGCCCCCTTTACCCAGACAGTGGGCCTGCTTGCCCACCTAGCACACAGGAAGAGGAGGAGGAGGAGGAGGAGGATGATTGTATCAGCAGCATGGAGGTGGAGCCTAGCACTCAGCATCAGCAGCAGCAGTCTTCAAGGGATAATTTACAGTCCCAGGAACACATGGACTTTTACGTGGCTGGGATGAAGTGCCTGTGGATCCTGTCGTCCTCAGTGACCCAGAGGACTGTGCCCCGAATGCCTCTGCAAACCTACGCTGCATGGCCTCCCTGATCCTGCAAAGCCTGCAGCTATCAAGTAGACGGACCATTACTGGCTGGCAACTCTCCTTGATCCACGTTACAAGAGTAAGGTTGCGGACCTTATGTTGCCATCGCAGAGGGAACAGAAAATGAAACTTCTGCGGGAGGCCTTGCAGAAGGGTCTGTGCAATGCGTTCCCAGAACCGGGGGGATTACCAAAACCTGGCTCTGGGCGACGTCTTGCTGAGGCTTCGGTGAGTCACGGAAGGAGCGGTGGAGAAGGTGGCCGTTTGACCGATGCCTTCAGACAGTTTTTTAGTCCGCAGCCCCAAGGTCTGACCGGTTCCAGCAACCATCGCCAGCGTCTGGTTTACATGGTCCGGGAATACCTAGGGGCAAGATCCGACTTGGACTCCTTCCCCACCGAAAATCCTCTGGCTTACTGGGTCTTGAGGATGGATCACTGGCCAGAGCTTGCACAGTATGCAATTGAGCTACTGGCTTGCCCTGCATCCAGTGTTCTTTCAGAACGCACATTCAGTGCTGCTGGAGGCTTTGTTACCGATCACAGGGTGTGCTGCCTCTCCACCGACTCTGTTGATCGACTGACCTTCATCAAAATGAATCAGGCTTGGATCAACACCAGCTACCAAGCACCTGATGCTGATGTTACTGAATAATATTTTTTTGTTGAAATGTCGGATCCCTTTTAGACTACGTATGCTGATGCTGAGTGACTGTCCTTTTATGCTGCTGATGGAATATCCTTCTCCTCCTCACTTTTTTTGCTGATAGCTAGTAAGAAATGTTGTGTTTCTGGGCTCTGCCACCAGTGCCTAAGGCACAATTTTTCTGCCCCTGTTTAACAGGGGCGCCTAATAACAATTTTTGATGCAATACTTTGCACGTGGCTCCTTGTTGCGCTCCAATTGGAGTTATTGGGAGGGGTTGCAAGTGTTGTGTTGTGCCCAAGGCACAATTTTTCTGCCCCTGTTTAACAGGGGCGCCTAATAACAATTTTTGATGCAATAATTTGCACGTGGCTCCTTGTTGCGCTCCAATTGAAGTTATTGGGAGGGGTTGCAAGTGTTGTGTTGTGCCCAAGGCACAATTTTTCAGCCGGTTTAACAGGGGCGCCTAATAACAATTTTTGATGCAATACTTTGCACGTGGCTCCTTGTTGCGCTCCAATTACAGTATGTTTGAGGGGTGTCCTTTTTTCTAAAAAATTTCTTTCACAAAACAATAATGGCCCCCCACCACCGCTAAAATATTCGACATATTGTTGCCACACAGCACGTGCGCAAGCAGTATTATTTACTTTTTTTTATAGTCCTCTCATGTTGTGCAGGGACATTTCTAAACACGTGCCACTACTATAGACACCCAGTAGGTGTGATATTTAAATATTTTTTTTTTTCACTTTAAGCATCATTAAAATGGCTGCTCCGGAAAAAACGGACGTTTTTAAAACTTTTTTTCCATTGATACATGTTCCCTGGGGCAAGACCCGGGTTCTGAACGACGTTTTCCAACATTAAATTGAATTTTGTTCTTTAAAATTATCGTTTTTGAATTTGAACGTTCGGGTCCCATAGACTTCAATGGGGTTCGAAAAGTTTTTGCGAACCCGCAGTCTGTTCAAACGTTCTGGTGCGAACCGAACCCGGGGGAGTTCGGCTTATCCCTATCAGAGAGTATAGCTGTTATTTTCTCATTGACCATAGTGTTGTTCATGCGATGTTTTACAGCTTCAAAACTGAGTGCTGGAGTTTTTCTAGGCTTTTGCTATAGTTAGTTTGGTTGCAACAAAGAGGTGCGTTGCCAGCTTGCGTTCTGCTCGCGATAAGGATTCTATAGGTTGGAAAAGAAGGGCTTTCTTATCACATCTGAATGAAGTGATGTTCATAAAAGCACATAAAACCCGGATCCCCAAACAGGTGGCCATAGGGCAGTACCACCAGATATGGGACATCCGTGATACCGTAGCAGGTTGATGGGTATTAGGGAATTATTTGTGCCAGGCGTGTATAGTACCAACGGTATATGACCTTTCTAGAATGACTACATGTCTGGAACTCTTTGAAGCACCCTGGAGCATAGTCTGCCAATCCGCCGTGTCATCTCCACAGCTAGTTCACGTCCCCAATGTTGTTGGTAACTGTAACACATTCTCATTACTGAATTTCAACTATTTGAAATAGGGTCATGATTTATGTAACACACTGTATAATATCTGGGACAGAGTTATCTTTTCTGTACTTCTGGTGAGTTCTGTACATTTTCTTTGCACTGAGTGGAATTTTCAGGACACGCTCTTAGCTGTCTGTCCTCCTTTAAGGGAAAGGCTCGGATCTCAGAAGAACGGGATAGACACCCCTCAAGCTCAACCTAATATCGTGGGCAAAACATAGCCGTGTTGTTATTCCATGTACACTAACATGTCTACAATCACAGCACAGCACACAGCTCTGTCTGCCCCTCCTTTACCAAGATGGCGCCCCAGTAGCCCCGCCCCTACCAGTGCGCACGCGCTCTCAGCCCTCTTTCGCGCGTTGCATGCTGGCCCTCGCGAGCAACGCTGCGGCGTGAGTGCGGCCTAGTTTGTGGATCGGAGACCCGCCTCACAGGAGAACATAACGACCGAATCCCGAAGCTGAGAACACGCCGATCTTTCCCGCAGGTGAACTGTGGAGCCTCAGGGAGAGAAGAAGCGCACAGTCCTCTGTTCAGTCAGGTGACCCCATCCATACCGGGGTAAGTGAGTGAGTCTGGCGGCCGCAGTGTGCCCGTATACGGGGGGTTGGGGAGCTCCGGGGGGACGGGGTGGCATGTGTGGTGCGGGAAGGGGCGGCTGTCCCACGTTGTCCGCCTAGTAGTGTGTGGGGAATGTGTATTGTCTGTAAGAGGAAAGGCCTCGCCACCTGGCCGGACCGAGGGCATGGCGGGAAGACCTCCCAATCCACCCACCTACAGCCCGGCTATGTGTGTGAGGGTCAGGCCGCCCATTCATCCTCCAGTGTGGAAGATCGGGGAGAGTGACCCCCCCCCTACTCCGGACAAGGCTGTGGCGTATATGGGGCTCACCACCATCCTTTGTATGGGAGATCTTACCAACACATGTCTGGGTACCCCCATTACCCCCAACACATGTCTGGGTACCCCCATTACCCCCAACACATGTCTGGGTACCCCCATTACCCCCAACACATGTCTGGGTACCCCTCATTATAGTGCCCTCTACCCACCCAACACATGTCTGGGTACCCCCATTATAGTGCCCTCTAGCCCCCAACACAGTGCCCTCTAGCCCCCAACACGTTATAGTGCCCTCTGGCCCCCAACACATGTACCCCCGTTATAGTGCCCTCTAGCCCCCAACACATGTCTGGGTACCCCCGTTATAGTGCCCTCTAGCCCCCAACACATGTCTGGGTACCCCCGTTATAGTGCCCTCTAGCCCCCAACACATGTCTGGGTACCCCCGTTATAGTGCCCTCTAGCCCCCAACACATGTCTGGGTACCCCCGTTATAGTGCCCTCTAGCCCCCAACACATGTCTGGGTACCCCCGTTATAGTGCCCTCTAGCCCCCAACACATGTCTGGGTACCCCCGTTATAGTGCCCTCTAGCCCCCAACACATGTCTGGGTACCCCCGTTATAGTGCCCTCTAGCCCCCAACACATGTCTGGGTACCCCCGTTATAGTGCCCTCTAGCCCCCAACACATGTCTGGGTACCCCCGTTATAGTGCCCTCTAGCCCCCAACACATGTCTGGGTACCCCCGTTATAGTGCCCTCTAGCCCCCAACACATGTCTGGGTACCCCCGTTATAGTGCCCTCTAGCCCCCAACACATGTCTGGGTACCCCCGTTATAGTGCCCTCTAGCCCCCAACACATGTCTGGGTACCCCCGTTATAGTGCCCTCTAGCCCCCAACACATGTCTGGGTACCCCCGTTATAGTGCCCTCTAGCCCCCAACACATGTCTGGGTACCCCCGTTATAGTGCCCTCTAGCCCCCAACACATGTCTGGGTACCCCCGTTATAGTGCCCTCTAGCCCCCAACACATGTCTGGGTACCCCCGTTATAGTGCCCTCTAGCCCCCAACACATGTCTGGGTACCCCCGTTATAGTGCCCTCTAGCCCCCAACACATGTCTGGGTACCCCCGTTATAGTGCCCTCTAGCCCCCAACACATGTCTGGGTACCCCCGTTATAGTGCCCTCTAGCCCCCAACACATGTCTGGGTACCCCCGTTATAGTGCCCTCTAGCCCCCAACACATGTCTGGGTACCCCCGTTATAGTGCCCTCTAGCCCCCAACACATGTCTGGGTACCCCCGTTATAGTGCCCTCTAGCCCCCAACACATGTCTGGGTACCCCCGTTATAGTGCCCTCTAGCCCTCAACACATGTCTGGGTACCCCCGTTATAGTGCCCTCTAGCCCCCAACACATGTCTGGGTACCCCCGTTATAGTGCCCTCTAGCCCCCAACACATGTCTGGGTACCCCCGTTATAGTGCCCTCTAGCCCCCAACACATGTCTGGGTACGCCCGTTATAGTGCCCTCTAGCCCCCAACACATGTCTGGGTACGCCCGTTATAGTGCCCTCTACCCACCCAACACATGTCTGGGTACCCCCATTATAGTGCCCTCTACCCACCCAACACATGTCTGGGTACCCCCATTATAGTGCCCTCTACCCACCCAACACATGTCTGGGTACCCCCATTGTAGTGCCCTCTACCCACCCAACACATGTCTGGGTACCCCCATTATGGTGCCCCCTACCCCCCAACACATGTCTGGGTACCCCCATTATGGTGCCCCCTACCCCCCAACACATGTCTGGGTACCCCCATTATTGTGCCCCCTACCCCCCAACACATGTCTGGGTACCCCTATTATTGTGCCCTCTTTCCCACCCAACACATGTCTGGGTTCCCTCATAGTGCCTTCTTACCCCCCAACACATGTCTAGGTATCCCCAATATAGTACCCCCCCCCAACACATGTCTGGGTATCCCTGTTATAGTACCCTCTTCCCCCAACACATGTCTGGGTACCCTCATTATAATGCCCTCTACACCCCAGCATGTGTCTGGGTGCCCCCATTATTATGCCCTCTACACCCCAGCATGTGTCTGGGTACCCCCATTATTGTGCCCTCTACCCCAGCGCGTGTCTGGGTACCCCCATTATTGTGTCCTCTACCCACCAGCACGTGTCTGGGTACCCCCATTATTGTGTCCTCTACCCGCCAGCACGTGTCTGGGTACCCCCATTATTGTGTCCTCTACCCGCCAGCACGTGTCTGGGTACCCCCATTATTGTGCCCTCTACCCGCCAGCACGTGTCTGGGTACCCCATTATTGTGCCCTCTACCCGCCAGCACGTGTCTGGTTACCCCCCCCCATTATAGTGCCCTCTGCCCACCCAGCACGTGTCTGGTTACCCCCCCCCCCCCATTATAGTGCCCTCTGCCCACCCAGCACGTGTCTGGTTACCCCCCCCCCCCATTATAGTGCCCTCTGCCCACCCAGCACGTGTCTGGTTACCCCCCCCCCCATTATAGTGCCCTCTGCCCCCCCAGCACGTGTCTGGTTACCCCCCATTATAGTGCCCTCTGCCCCCCCAGCACGTGTCTGGTTACCCCCCCATTATTGTGCCCTCTGCCCGCCAGCACGTGTCTGGGTACCCCATTATTGTGCCCTCTACCCGCCAGCACGTGTCTGGGTACCCCTATTAGTGCTTTCTACCCACCCAGCACATGTCTGGTTACCCCCCCCCCCCCATTATAGTGCCCTCTGCCCACCCAGCATGTGTCTGGTTCTCCCCCCCCCCATTATAGTGCCCTCTGCCCACCCAGCACGTGTCTGGTTACCACCCCATTATAGTGCCCTCTGCCCCCCAGCACGTATCTGGTTACCCCCCCATTATAGTGCCCTCTGCCCCCCAACAAATCTCGGTACCCCATTATAGTGCCTCCGTCCCCCAACACATGCCTGGATACCCCCATTATAGTGCCCACTCCCATCATAGGACACCTCGACCCATCTGGGTGCCCTCTACCTACTCCCAGCACATGCCCAGGTACCCCATTATCGTGCCCTTTAGCGCCCCAACACATGTCTGGGTACCCCTATTACAGTGCCCTCTACTTACCTTCCAAATACATACCCGGGTACCTACCTATCACATTGCACTCTACCTACCCCAGGTACCCCATCATAGGGCCCTCTACCTTCAACACATGCCCAGGTACCCCCATCACAGTGCCCCTACCTTCAACACATGCCCGGGTACCCCCACCTACCTTCAACACATGCCCGGGTACCCCCCATAATAGTGACCTCTACCCCCAAGCACAGGCCGGGGGAACCCCCATCAGTGACCTCTACCTCCCCAACACAATCTTGGGTCCCCTTACATTTTTAATACCAGTTTGAAAAGTCTCTAAACCCAAGTTTTTTTTTTTATTTATTTTTTTATAGTATTTCAGCACTCCTGGTCTTTAGATGTGGTGGTTGTATTTGTCTTTTTTTCCCACATTTTATTGCCTTTATTTTCAATTTATAGTTTTGCCATCAACCAGTTTCCTGTACTATGGAGACTACAGTACAGAGCAGCGTTGTCAACCATGGATTGGGGAACTTGTCAGCAGAAGGCAGAGAAATGGTAGGGGCTCTGAAGGTCCAGCACTGTATGCCGGCCCTTTAGAGCGCATGCGCCAGTAACGTCATCCACTGCATGCACTCTGAATATCTTCTACACGGCACACGTTTAGGAGATATTCACAGTACCTACAGGTAAGCCTTACTATAGACTTGCCTTTAGGTGCGAGTGGTAGGATTGAGTTTACTACCACTTTTAGTATGTAAATGACGATAGATTGATGTTATTGCATGTTAAACCTAGTACACGCAAGATCATCTGTGTTTTTTTTTTTTTTTTTTTGTATGCTAATCTCATATCAAAAACAAATCGGTTACTAAAGTATGAAAGTGATGTAGTGCATTTGTATTTTCGAACGGAAACTGTACTGATTAAACTAAAATCGTAAGACCTGGTATCGTAAGAGGAAAATGTTTTGTCTCTTTAGAAAATTTCAGACATAAACTGTATACTAACGATCAGATTATCGTACGATCGTTTCTAAAGCAGTATTTTTTTTTTTGTACGATATTCTGATCATGTGTATGGGGCTTTGCCCACAGCAGCCCATTAAAAAAAATCTCCTTTTATTGTCACACTGGCAATAAAACCGTAGTATTGGTTGCTATATAGACAACTAACTTCAAGGAGTTTATTGGGTTTTGAACGTGCTATCTCATAGATGGCTGTGGACCCTGCCTTGAGGGTCAGGTTGCAGAGGTTTATCAAATAAGTGGGGAAAAAGACTGTTTCCATCTATAAAGGCTTCGCTAAGAACAGGCCGATGGGTAGCCCGGGACATATTTTGCTTTCCGATGTGGCACCGCCACGAAGTACCATCTTGATAATGCTTTATAGAATGTTTCCTGGGCCGAGATGGCGCTCTATCTTGTGATTTGCTTTTCATGTCTGACCAGTTAACGGCGTAAGGTTCAAGTCTAAGTCAGTTGCCCAGTTGGGAGGTGTAAGCTGGGAGAGGGGTCTTTGGAGTGGTTAATAAAGCAAACAAGAGTTTGGTTATTACTCCTTGGTCAGATGTACAGACGTTCGTATGTAGTCATAGGGGTCAATTCACAAAGCTTTATTTTCAGATTGCGAGTGTTATTTTAACGATTTTGCACGTTATTGAAGCTAGTTCAATTCACTAAACGATTTAACGCTCTGAAAAATCATCAAATAACGTTTCCCTACACAGAAACGATATTTTAAGGTGTGGATCCTTATTAAAGAGTCAAATCGTTATTTTAAAGATTCAAATCGTTATTTTAAAGATTCAAATCGTTAAATATGTACAGAAGTGCAATTCACAAAGATTTTTGGACAGTTATCAATCGTTAAGCAATCGTTAAATTAACACCTCCCTCAGGGTGGCGTTATGACATTTCCCAGGCGATATTTTGTTGTTAGAGGAAGCTTTTGGCGATTTTTGTAGTGTAGTGTAGTGTTGGCCAAGCTAGAACCGTGCTCTATTTGAACTTAAAATTATCCAGAGGCGAAGAAGAACATGTTAGAATGTTGTTCAGATTTTTAAACGTGTATTCCGTTCACATACTATTTTGGATGACTTTTCTGAAACCCAGGTGATAGCTAAATTCCGATTATCATCTCCCATGATTTATTCTCTGTATGAGGAAATACCCATGGCTTTAGAAAAGCACACACTAGAAGTTATGCACATCACATGCTCAATCTCCATGTGTATTGCTTGTGTCTTTCTCTTTCTCTCTGTATCTGCTCTTTTCCACATGCAGCTGTTCTCCTCCCCTTCTGCTCCCAGAATGCATCTCTCCAGCATTATTTAACGATCTTAAGAGTTATTTTAACGTCCCGAATCTTAATAATAACGTCTGAGTAGTTAGAATAACGTTTGGATAAAGAGTCAGTTGAAAACCATAACGACTGTGTTAAATAACGATTATAGCTTTCGTGAATACCATGTTTGCTAGCGTTAAATAAGGAGTGCTAATTTAACACCTGAAGAAAACCAATAACGTTTCTCTTTGTGAATTGACCCCATAGTGTTGAGGCAGATTGCTGGTGGTGTAAAAAGGTAAACCATGGACAAGGTAAATGTCTGTTTATTAAAAGCCAGCAGCTACACTTTTTGTAGCTGCTGTTTCTTTAATAAACATTAAAAAGGGCTGGAACACCCCTTTAAGCTTGAAATTCCTGGCTATTGGCCATTTCTGCTTATGTTTTTAACCGTTTGAGTCTTTATGAATGCAAGTGCACTTGTATAGAAATTCTGGTGTTCATAAATGGTAACAATGACATGTTCGTGTAAATCATGTCGCCTTTCAATTTTTTAGGTTTTCATTGAAAATTATTTATGTAATTCACACAGTAATTTGAAGTTGGAGGTAATCCCTTAGTACCTCATCTTTAGCCAAGGCTCCAAATGCCCCTGGTAAGGAACCTGGCAGATTTAGATGTGTGACCATTGGATGGTCTTTGGACAGGATCTTTGAAGTGATAGTTGGCAGCACACAAATACAATGCAGACTTTAGCCTTTTGCACCCAGGGCATCTAGCATCTGTGTTCCATCCCTGAGTTTTAGTGTGCTCGTGAGGCACATATTTATCATCCAGCCCGCTGCCCGAGGTTTAACACTTGCTGGTAGTTATGTTCAGGGTGCTATGTGTTCAAGGACGAATGTAGGGCCCTAAATGAGTTCCTCTCACTGCAGCTTCTGCCCTGTCAAGTCACAGCCTGTTACAGGCTTTGACAAGCTGCAGGTAGCAGAGCTGGATGCTGCACATTTGTTCCCCTCTGGCACGCTAAAACACTGGGATAGGATGCTCAGGTGCTAGGTGGCATGGTATGCACTGAACCTTAGTCTATGGGTGCAGTCACACCTACGAATGCACTCTGCAAGCGATTTACCTTTGAGAACCCCAGCTGAGTAGGCAGCCCCATTGAAAGGAAACAATCTCTGTCTAGGAGCTAACGGACTCAGTCCGAGGGGATAAAAAGACCATCTTGTGCTTATGCTGTTATAGGCACCAACTGAGTCTTATGCTGGCCATACACCTTTAGATTATCTGCAGATTTTCTATGGTTAGATGAAAAAAGTGGAACGGATTCCTCCATCTACACTGAACTGTATGGATGGAAGGATCTCCCACTGGCCCAAGCTACCATATCTTGCTAGTCGGCCCCGTTGGCTCTCACAATACCTGAACATTCTGATTGGGTGCAGGCATTGTTTAGTTTAAGAGCCAGCTAAGCCAACTAGCAAGATATGGAAGCTTGGACCAGTGGGAGATTCTTCCATCCACATAGTTCAGTGTAGATGGAAGAATCTGTTCCACTTTTTCCATCTAACCATAGAAAATGTGCAGAAAATCTAAAGGTGTACAGCCAGCATTAGTTGGAAGGGTGATAACAAAACCAAAGAGAAGCGCACAGAGTACCAGGATGTGTGGTAATATGAGGCCACAGTATATGGACATTCTAATGTGGGCTACGTATCTGTGCTCCCAGAAAACATCCTTGTATATGCCTTTGCAGAATCATAATGTGCTGCACCTGTAAATCAAAGTATGGACAGTCCCAGCGGTTGGGTCCCAATTAAAGTTTTACAAGTCTTCAAAGTAAATTGATATGTCCACTTTATTGGAAAATTAATAAAATCCACTCCCATGGGAAAGGGAAGAAAAGACTCTTGCATGCCCGCCAAGCAGTGCTGTGATGTTGGAACAATGCACTCCCAAAATCTTGTGACCAATCAAATGGCGAATGTCGCTGTACTGACATCCCAAGTGTGGAGTAATGGAAATGTTTAATCTCCTGCTGAGAGTGATGTCCCTGCCAATACTCCACTCCACTTCCGAGTGGAAGAGGAACGTCTGATTCTCCAGGGCAATGTGTTTGGAAGAGACAGCTTTTGTGAAGCCCTGAGTTAAAGGGTAATGGAAGATTTAAATAGCTCAGGGCACTGAAAAAGATAAGAAGGGGCATAATAAAACATTTGTGTGAAGCCACCCACAACAAGCATTATTTATGTTCAAATAGATAATCTGAATAACATTGAGATAAAAGTGCCCATAATGCAATTATATTATAGTTTCAGCCCTCAAACTGTGGGATGTTGGGAATATACAATATGTATACAGAAATGTGCTTTGGATATGTGACAGATGAGTGCGCCCTGATTAAAGGGGTTGTAAAGACAAAAATATTTTACTCTTAAATTAAAGTCCGACAGTAGCTCATAAAGTAAAAAGTAATGTTTTGCACTATAACTAGTTTGAGCCTGTTTAAATTGAGCTGTTTTATTCACTTCCGTCACTCCTGAATCGTTATTCTCACTGACTTCCTGGTTTGTAATGCGCGTTCATTCTTGCTACATCATGGCCTAATGGGAACTACCGTTCCCATTAGGCTTAGCCTCCATGCCTGTGAGGGATAAGAGAGCATCTTCACGCAGGGCTGTAGTCATAGGGAGGGGGTGAGAACATTCTGCTTTCCACCATGCAAAACAGCTCAGGTGCTGATGGAAAGCAACCAGAGGAGAGACAGGAAATTGCATTTCAAACCTGGATTACTGTGTTTTGGAGGTCAAAAGGAAAAACGAGGTAAGTGATATTTAAATGCTCTAGCTTACGGCAATCAATTGATCTAATAAAAACACTAACCTTTAGTGTTCCTTTAACTTACGAAAGCCGGAAACTTCCTGTTGCTTTCATTGTGGGCTGCATACTCGCTGCTTATCAAAGGAACCACCACTGGGCACATGTAATCACTGGCGGGATGCATTTGCAGGTGTCAATGCACCCTAATATTTCACTTTGATTAATGAGCTGGCAATTTCTGCTTCTGGCAAAATTAACCATATACAAACAAGACTTTTTGTCTTTTACAACTTTTATTTCGTTTCTAGGGCTCAGTATAGTACTAATATATATTTTGAATCATTTTTTCCTTTTGAATAGGTTGCTTTTGCAAATATGTCTTACCCACCGCATCTGAATCGACCCCCAATGGGGATTCCGACTCTTCCTCCGGGAATACCTCCTCCACAATTTCCAGGATTCCCTCCACCCCCTGGTAAGTACACTTCTTCTCGTTGTTCAAAATCCATATTGAGTAAAGAAAACTCTGTTTTTCAACCCATCCATGAAAACATTGCCACACTCAAAGTAGTTAGACAGGAGCTTCATTAAAGGAGTTGTAAAGGTACAACTTTTTTTTCCCTAAATAGCTTCCTTTACCCTAGTGCAGTCCTCCTCCACTTACCTCATCCTTTGATTTTTGCTTTTAAATGTCCTTTATTTCTTCTGAGAAATCCTCACTTCCTGTTTTTCTGTCTGTAACTACATGCAGTAATGCAAGGCTTTCTCCCTGGTGTGGAGTGTCTTGCTCGCCCCCTCCCTTGGACTACGGGAGTCAGGACACCCACTAACACACAGCTCCTTTCTCTACCTGCAATGTAGAGAGCATCCTGACTCTCTTGTAGTCCAAGGGAGGGGACGAGCATGACACTCCACACCAGGGAGAAAGCCTTGCATCACTGTGTGGAGTTAGACAGAAGAACAGAAAGTGAGGCTTTCTCAAAAGAAATAAGGACATTTAAAAGCAAAATCGAAGGATGAGGTAAGTAAAGGAGGACTGCACTAAGGTGAAGGAAGCTGTTTAGGAAAACAAAATTGTACCTTTTACAACCCCTTTTTAAGTGTTTTGTTTTTTACCACTTAAAGTCTAAGTCCACCCTAAAACTAAAATCCCTCCCTGTAAAGACATCCACGGTCTACCACTAACATATCTAACCCTGTAAAGAAGAATTTGGTATACATACCTTTTCTGAAGCCGATTCGACCCGCTCCAACGCCGAGCTGTCAGCCATGGCTTCGCTGTGGAGACGGATACAGAGGAGGCAGCAGACAATGGAAGCCTAATAGTAAGCCTATGGGTGACGTCACTCCCCATTCATTTTACAACTGTTTTCGGTTGTGTCCTCTGCAGAGCTTTTGCTGCTGGAGACTGGTATAGCTTTAAAAAAGGTATGTGTGATCATTTCTTCTTTACAGGGTTAGTGTTAGATGGTGGATCTCTGTAGATGCAGTGATTTTAGTCTTGGGGTGGACTTATCCTTTAATGCTTTGCAGTCGCATAAATTGTGCTATTTTAGCACTTATCAGTAGCGATGCACTTAAATTTCAGCCGTGGAAATTATCGACTGAAAATAGGGTTTTCAGTGTTGTGCCGAAAGGACTAAAAGCACTGATAATGGCTGCTGAAACTGCCAGCAATTTTACTTATGGTTGTTTTTCGCAGTTCACGAGACTCAAAAAATGCATCAAAAATGCGACAGTTTTTATTTTTGATGTGTTTTTGCTACGTTTTCAATGGGGGGGTTCGTTTTTTTTGTTTTAGTGCGGTTTGCCAAATATGCACCAAAAAAGCAGCAAGCTAGATTTTTAAAAGGTGCCGATATTGGCCAACAATAAATTGATATTCATTTCAATTCATGATATTAAGTCAAATATAATAAAATAAGTTATAAAAAAAATATATATTTAAAAAAAAAAATCAATTAGGTGTTCGGCTAATTGCATTCCGAATTTTCGGTTTTGGTTGCAGAATTTTCATTTCGGTGCACCACTACTTATCAGATCAATGGGAACCTTACAAAATGTGAGATTTATCTGAAAATGTATTTGGACCCCTGCAGACAACTGGAACATACAGTTTCAGAAGAAGGATGGGGCACCAAGCATTATGCCTCCTCATTAGGCTTTATCCTGCAGAAGAAGCAAGGACTCTGTATTAGCTTGGTGTTCTAAAAGCTTTACAATATTGGATTTTTTTTGGGACAGAGTTTTCAAAATGTCTAACCTTTTAAAGTCCTATTTTTTTTTTTCATTCTACTTTACCCTTGAAGTGCAATACATTTTTGTGCCTTTTTACATTTTTATACTTATTATTTTTCTTATAGGAACTCCAATGATTCCTGTACCAATGAGTTTAATGGCTCCAGGACCAACTGTAAGTCTGTTTCTACTGTACCATAACATTCAGTCCTAAATGATCGTTACTTCTGTTAACTGCATTCCATCCAGCAAATATACCCCTGCATCTTCTTCTCTTTTGAGAGAAGTCACCAAAGTCCCAAACCAATGTAAACATTGTTCTGTTTATAGTCAGCTTGTCTGCATCATACTGTAGACAAAGGAATAAGAAAAAGATGCACACCAACAAATCCTTTGGTGGGTGAAACGGCTATTGTATCTGTATTTAACAAATGTTTTGGGGGTGTGTGAAAGCAATTAGATGGATGCAGAGATGCCCAAATGGTTTTGTCTGACAGACCGCTTGTCAGATTTACACACTCCCACCTGCTGTAGCAGCTGGGTGTGTGCGTAAAACCCCAACTGCTGCCGATGTATGACACACATTGGCAGTGAAAGGGGTTAAATGCATGGACAACTTTTTTCTTAACTTTTTGGAAAGAGAACTGTCCGTTTTTTATCTCAATCTGACAATCCCCTCATTTCTTAACAATTTTACCAAACACGGCGTGAAGACCAAAACAAAAATGCATTTTTTTAGAGTAGTGAAATGCTTAGCCCTTGGATAGAAGTAAAACCTAACAAATGTATAAAACTTTTTACACTTGCCAAAATGAAAAGATTTTTGACTACATGTACACCTCACCTTTAACCACTTCTGCCCCAGACCATATTGCTGCTCAATGACCGGGCCCCCTTTTGCGATTCGGCACTGCGTCGCTTTAACTGACAATTGCGCAGTCATGCGACGTGGCTCCCAAACAAAATTTGGCATCCTTTTTTCCCCACAAATAGAGCTTTCTTTTGGTGGTTTTGATCATCTCTGCGGTTTTTATTTTTTGCGCTATCAACAAAAATAGAGCGACAATTTTGAAAAAAAAAAAAAGAATATTCTTTACTTTTTGCTGTAATATCCCCAAAAATATCTACAAACCATTTTTTTCCCTCAGTTTAGGCCGATGCGTATTCTTCAAATTTTTTGTAAAAAAAAAACGTTTGGTTTGCGCAAAAGTTATAGCGTCTACAAAATAGGGCATAGTATTTTGGCATTTTTATTTATATATTTCTTTATACTAGTAATGGCGATGAGCGTTTTTATCGGTACTGCGACATTATGGCAGTCACTTTTGACACATTTTTGTCATTTTTATAGCGATCAGTGCTATAAAAGTGCATTGATTACTATAAAAATGTCACTAGCAGGGAAGGGGTTAACACTAGGAGGCCAGGAAGGGGGTTAAGTATGTTCCCTGGGTGTGTTCTAACTGAAGGGGGGTGCACTGACTAAGGGAAATGTCTGATCGCTGTTCATACATTGTATGAACAGAAAATCAGGCATTTCTCCCCTGACAGGACCAGGAGCTGTGTGTTTACACACACAGCTCCCGGTCCTCACTCTGTAACGAGCAATCGCGCCCGCTGGGCAGGCGCGTGGGATTCAGGGGCGAGTGGGCGGCGCGTGAGCGTGCCCCTATTGGCTGCTCGGCGAGGTGACGTAGATCTACGTGATCTCGCCCAGCAGAGCCAACCTGCCGCCGTATAACTGTAGTGGCTGGTCGGCAAGCAGTTAATATTGCAAACTGCTGACCGCTTTTCAATCCTTTTTTTATACATCATACCATTACTGGCAAAGTGTTGTCTATTTTAAAGAAACATAATAAAGTAACATCCAAGTCTGAGCAGAAATGGTATGCGATGAAAACAAAGATAAAATGGAGATGGTGGCGCTACCTGAACTTGATAGACCAAGGGGTCTAGAGGGATAAAAGCCCGCAGCAGGCTCAACCTAGGCCCAATTCGTGAGACCAGGGGTAATGCTACAGAAAAAGGCTACCTCTAGGACAGCAAGGGGTCCTCATAGACAAGTGTAGGTATGTGCAAAGAAATATGACTGGTGTAATATAAACTACCCTAATGCCCAGGGTCATAAAAGCTGGCACAAGGTAAACAATTAGTCTTGAGCTGATGAACAATATGTGAATAATAAGTGCAAACCTAATCACAACTTAATAATGAGAAATAGGTGATGCGATCCACTAGATAAGTGAGTGAACCTGTGGGTAGACCCCAAAAGGGGGGGGGGATCCTCATTGGTTCAGACAATTATATATGTATAGAAAAGTGTCCTTAAACCACATAAAATAAATGATGCTCCCTTAAAGATGGGAGATGGCTTGTGAAGCACAGTGATAAAGCAAAGTGTAAAAAGGCTAACTGTCCATTGACTTTTGGTGGAGCTTTCTTTTGGTGGTTTTTGATCACCTCTGCGGTTTTTAGTGTTTTGCGCTATAAACAAAAAGAGCGACAATTTTGGAAAAAATCCAATATTTCTCTTCCGTTTATGGACGAACACCGCAGCAATTGACCTTAGGGTATTATCCTCCCTTTTAGGAGATTGACTAGGCATGTTAGGTGTTAAACACTCCACACAGTACCTTCCGGGGGTGGTTCCCCCGGGTACATACCCCACTCTCTGCTCTGCAGCCCCAGTTTTTCTTGCCTAGCAAGGAGATGACATGGCTCCTCTGGGCCCATGTGCTTCCGAGGCTTTTTTTTGCAATTTTCTTGCTTTTCTTTTTTTGCATTTTTGGATCCTGAGATCTACAATCAACTGCCGACTGGGTGACAGGCTTGATCCTGGGGGCTGTCTGCTTAGGGGGTGCTGTTTTACTGCCGTGTGTGCGGGGCGGGCCTGCCCGGGGGTCCCGGGTGTTTGCACTGTGTTCACTGTATGCGTTTTTTACTGTGTAATTACTGCAGCCATTTTGGCGGTGCCGGGCGCCTTTATTAGTTGGGACATTTTCTTGTAGCCCGCATGCTCTTTTTGCATATTGGCGGCCATTTTGGATTCAGTTTTTGCCTCTAGTGGCTAAAATAACAGCGCAAATGGCTCCAGCACACTTCCTGAGGGACGGAGCAGCACTCTGGGGCAGACAGCAGCATACAGGCCTGGACGGGTGGCGAGTCCTCCGGGGGGTCCCCTGTTCTTTGCTGCGGCCCGGGAGGGTGGCCTGTGAGTCTTGCCTTGCAGTCCAAGGGTGGCATTAGGGTGGGTCAGCATGGCATACAAACCGGATGCTTCTTCCCAGACATGCCAGAGTTAACCCTTAGTGCCCCTGTACCTGTGGCCTCTGGATGCTATGACGGCAGTCCTAGAGGTGTTTGTTGCCAGGATTAAAGCGGCGCATGGCCAGAGGGGGGGGGGGGGGTAAAAAGTGCCCCTTCCCTCTGCCTTCTTCTGGGGATGCCTCTGACATGGAATCGAGCCCAGATACTGCTCCCGGCCCTGGTTCGGGAGCAGTGCAGTGCGGGATACTTAAAAAAAATGAGAATTTGTTGGAGACATCGGAGATGTCGGTCCCTTTTTGGGTTCTGCAAGCCAGCCCGCACTGCGAAAGTGTTTCCTTGTGTTCCTTATCTGGAAACGTTTTTGTACAAGGAATGGGATCGGCCGCAAAAGTTTTTCTGTTCCAAAATGTTTTGTGATCTGGTTTGAGGAGGATTTTCTGAAAAAATGGACCTCTCCTCCCATCAGTGGACCCCCCTGTGTCCAGACTGAACAAGGCTACTACATTACCTGTGGAGGGGGCTCCCGCTTTCAAGGACCCTGCAGGTAGAAGAGCTGAGGCTGTGGCCCGCTCCATGTTCATGTGGTGGGGTCGGCGGTGAGACCGGTCTTGGCCAGCGCTCTAGTGTGTCAGACACTTACTGAATGGGCAACGTTGTTGCTTCAGGAGTTGGAGGAGCATCATGCCCCTCTGGACCATGTGGCGCTGGCCGTCCAGTTGGTGCAGGGCCTAAAATTAGTCAGCCCTGGATACGATTCCCTTGCTCTCCAGGGCCTCTGCCCACGCGGTGGTGTTGCGCCGCCTTGTCTGGCTGAAGTGTTGGTCTGCGGACCAGTCGTCTAAGAAGGCCTTGGTGGACTTCCCATTTAAAGGTGAACGGCTTTTTGGGGTTTCTCTAGATGACATCATCAAAGATGCCATGGGAGGAAAGAGCACTCTGCTCCCACAATCTGGTAAGGGTAAGGAGCCTTGCCGTAGGCAGGGGCCCTCCTTTGCCGCCCTCCAAGCGGTGGATGTCTCTTCTTTCCGACCGGTGGGGTTGCAAAGTTGTTTCCTCGGGGTACAAGATAGTTTCTCTTGTCCGCCAAACAGATTTTTTCCTTCCAACCTCCAGCTTCCTCCGGGTCGTCGGGAGGCCCTGTTTGGGGCTGTTCAGGATCTGCTGGTCAGGGGAGTGATTGTGCCGGTTCCTTTACTGGAACGGTTTCAGGGGTTTTCTCCAATCTGTTTGTAGTCCCTAAGAAGGAAGGGGGCTGTCCAGTCCTGGATCTCACTGCCCTCAACTGTTTTTTCAAAGTTCAGGATGGAGTCGGTTCGCTCTGTAGTAGTGGCACTACATCAAGGGGATTTCCTGGGTCCTTGGATATCAAGGACGCGTACTTGCATATCCCAATATGCACAAAACACCAGAGATTTCTTCGCTTTGCAGTCGGGGAGGACCACTTTCAATTTGGTCCCCCTCCCTTTCGGCGCCAAAGGATTTTCACCAAGGTGCTCGCTCCGATTCTGGCCCTGCTGAGGCAGCGCGGGATCGCTATTGTAGGATACCTGGACAACCTTCTTCAAGCTTAGAGTTAGAGGTGGAAGTGTCTATTACCTGCCAGACCTTCTGGGAATTCGGTTGGCTGCTAATTGTTCAGAAGTTGGTGTTCCGTCTCAACGCCTGGAATACCTGGGGTTGGTCCTGGATTCCCCGGAGGCAAGAGTTTTTTTCTTCTCACTGAGAAACTCCAGACACTGCAAACCCGGAAGTGGTCGTCTCTTTGCTTTTGCATGCAAGTTCTGGATCTGATGATGGCCTCCTTCGAGGCGGTTCCGTATGCTCAATTTCACACTCGAGTGTAACAGAGAGAAATTCTGTCACGTTAGGACAAGCTCCCTTCGTCTCTGGATTACCAAATCCGGGTGAGTCGCCTGGTCAGGTCCTCCCTAGTGTGGTGGCTGACATCTCTGGTACTTCGGGCTGGGAAGTCGTTCCTGCCGTACCACTGGACAGTGGTCACAACGAATGCCAGCTTCTCCCGCTGGGGGGGGGGGAGAGGAGTCTGGGGTGTTCAGTCAGCCCAGGGGCGCTGGTCTCGGGAAGAGTCCCACCTGCCAATCGATGTCCTGGAACTCTGGGCGATCAGGCTGTGCCTCTCCAAGTGGTCTGAGACTGCAGGGCCGCCCGGTCATGATTTAGTCGGACAATGCCACGGCTGTGGCATATGTCAATGATCAAGGGAGCACACGGAGCTCGGCTGCAGCGGCGTACATAACTGGCAGGCGGACTACTTAAGTCGACAAACGCTAGACCAAGAAGAATGGTCGCTACCCCCGGATGTGTTAAGAGTCTGTCTGAAATGGGGCACTCCAGACGTGGATCTTCTGGCGTCCCGACTCAATTGGAAGGTGTCACGGTTCGTTGCCAGGTCAAGAGACCCGTGGGCAGACGCGTTGGTGGCTCCGTGGGGTCACTATCGCCTAATCTACGCCTTCCCTCCTCTGAAGCTTCCTCCTCGTCTGTTATGCAGAGTAGAAGCCGAGGGGGTACCAGCAATCCTAATTGCCCCGGATTGGCCTCGCCGTCCCTGGTACGCGGATTTTGTGCGTCTGGTGGTATATGTTCCGTGGCGCCTGCCACTGTGAGAGGATCTTCTGTCGCAGGGTCCTATCTTGCATCCTGCTTTACAGTCGTCGGCTTTAACGGCGTGGAGAGCCAGGTGATGAGGGAATGGGGTCTGTCGGATTCGGTAATCTCTACCATGCTAGGGGCGCGGAAGTCTACTTCCTGGAAGATTTACCATCGTACGTAGAAGGCTTGCATCTCTGTGCGAGGAGATGAATTGGCACCCCCGTACATATGTGATGTCCCGGATTCTGCTGTTCTTACAGCGTGGAGTGGATCAGGCTCTCGCTTTAAGTACAATTAAGGGGCGGATTTCAGCCTTGGCTGTTTTCTTTCAGCGACCCTTGGTGGCGCACTCGCTGGTGCATACGTTTGTGCAGGGGGTTCGGCATGTGTCCCCTTCTGTGCGTCAACTGCCTCCGCGGGACTTGAATTTAGTCCTCTCGGTGCTTCAAAAGCCTCCATTTGAGGGCATTAGGGAGATTCCTTTATTGACTCTTTCCCAGAAGGTGTTTTTTCTGGTGGCATTTAAATCGGTCAGACGGGTCTCTGAATTGGCGGCCTTGTCGTGCAAGGCTCCCTATTTGGTCATCCACAGGGATAAGATGGTGCTGCGGCCACAGCCGTCATTCCTTCCTAAGGTTGTGTCGGCCTTTCACATTGAGGACATTGTTCTTCCATCCTTGTGTCCTCGGCCGCCGAACCCAAAAAAGGCTGCGTTGCATTACCTGTACGTGGTTCGAGCCCAACAGGTGTACCTGTCTGCTACGGCTCCGTTTCGGAGGTCGGATTCAATGTTCGTGTTGGTGACTGGTCCTATGAAGGGTCTGGCGGTCTCGTTGGCCACCATTTCTAGGTGGATCAGCCAGGTCGTGCTTCAGGCCTATGCCCTAAAGGGGCGGGTGCGCCCCCCTTCCTGGTTACGGCGCATTCGACCAGGGCATTTGGTGCCTCTTGGGCTTTCCACCATCAAGCGTCTGTTTTACAGGTGTGTAAGGCAGCGACCTGGTCGTCGGTCCACACCTTCTCAAAGTTTTACAAGGTGGATGTGAGTGCAGCTTCAGGTGCCTCCTTCGGCCGCAAGGTTTTGCAGGCAACTGTTTAAGGTTGATGTTCCTCGTTGAGGAGCTCAGGTTGTTTGGGGCGAAGTTGGCTTGCTGTGTTTTCCCACCCCTCGATTTTTTTATTTTTTTTTATTTTAAACTGCTTGGGAACGTCCTTTAAGGTCAATTGCTGCTGTGTCCATCCATGAACGGAAGGGAAAATTGGATTTTTGTAATAGCTGTAAAATCCATTTCTCCGAGTTCATTGACGGACACAGCACCCACTCCCTTTTTTTTTTGTACTGGGGCTGCAGAGCAGAGAGTGGGGGATGTACCCGAAGGAACCGCCCCCTGGGAGGTACTGTGTGGAGTGTTTAACACTTAACATGCTGTTTTTCTGCCTAGTCAATCTCCTAAAAGGGAGGATAATACCTTAAGGTCAAATGCTGCTGTGTCTGCCCATGAACTCAGAGAAATGGATTTTACGGCGAGTACAAAAATCCTTTTTTTTTTTTTTGCTTTAATATCCCCAAAAATACATAACTTTTTCCCCCCTCAGTTTAGGCAGATACGTATTATTCTACATATGTTTGGTTTGCACAAAATAGATGATAGTTTTATGTTTTTTTTTTTTTATCCTGACTGCGACATGGCGGACACATCGGCCACTTTTGACACACCTTTTTGGGACCATGGTCTTTTTTAGTGATCAGTGCTATAAAAATGCACTGATTACTGTGAAAATTACTCTGGCAGTGAAGGGGTTAACCCTTAGGTGGTGCTGAAGGGGTTAAGTGTGCCTAGGAATTTTTTCTAACTTTGGGGGGGGCTGGGCTGTGCGTGACAGGACAGTGATCACAGCTACCGATTACAGGAAGCTGTGTACACTGTCCTGTCGCTAGAAAGACTGGGAAATGCTTGTTTACATCAGCATTTCACCCTTCTGCCTCGCCGTGACACGATCGCGGGTATGCCCGCGCACATCAAGCTTGCGGAACATGTGCGTGCACAATGCCGTTAAATGGGATGTATATATACGTCCTTTTGCATGCCCGTGCCAGTCTGCCGACCGCATATCTGCGTGTGAACTGCAAAATTAAAAAATGCATCTTCTGTTCCATCGTGGTTAAAACATTTTTTTTCCTATTGCAAGGTTTTGCTACCTACAGTATCTATGGTTGGAAAACATCTCGGGCCTCGGAAGGATCTGATGGGTCTTAAGAACAAAGAAAATGATGAGAACAACGGACCAACAACCACTGTTTTTGTTGGCAATATTTCTGAGAAAGCCTCTGATATGCTTATCAGACAACTTTTAGCAGTAAGTAAAGTCTTAAACACATTCACCAGTAAGTTGTGTGTTCATTTATTTTATACTTTTTACCTGTTTTCAGATTGAAGAATAAATTATACTGGTTAGAAAATGAAAAAACACATGTAGCTGCTGTAAACAAGTACACTTTTCTTCCCATATATGTGGAAGGCCATTTTTTTCAATTAAATACTATAGCACTGATGCTCATTTAGCACTATGTGTTAAATGTAAAACTAGAAATATATTGGCCGCTGCGAGTGTATTTAAATAACTGGGAACATGTTCTATTGAGGCAGACTGTCGTATGAATTAAGCACTGAATTTAGTATTAGCCGCTTGTTGTACGTGTTTAACATTTTGGAACAAAAAGCAATGCATTATTACTTCACATGACCAGTGTCATTTTAGTTTTTTTTTTTTAAAGTTTGTTTCACATTTAATTTTGTTATAGAAATGCGGCTTGGTTTTAAGCTGGAAACGTGTGCAAGGAGCATCTGGGAAGCTTCAAGGTAAGTGTGGTATGTATGAGCATCATTCCTCTACTGTTACTGAATTCCATAGGTATGTATTTCATAAAATGCATGCTGATGTGTTTTTATGCATACAGTTGTGTGTAATACAGAAAGAGATATATCTCGATCTACATTTATCTCACAAAAGTGAGTACACCCTCCACAATTTTGTAAGAATTTTTTTATCTTTCATGTGACAACACTGAAAAATTACTTTGCTACAATGTGAAGTAGTGAGTGTACAGCTTGTATAATGGTGTAAATTTGCTGTCTACTCAAAATAACTCAACGCACAGCCATTAATGTCCAATTTGGGCACAATTAGCCATTTTCCCTCCTGGTCTCATGTGGCTTCCACTCAAAACAGGCCCCGCCATGGTCGACCAAAGAAATTGAGTGCACGTACTTGGCGTCATATCCAGAGGTTGTCTTTGGGAAATAGAGGTATGACTGCTGCCAGCATTGCTGCAGAGGTTAAAGGGGTGGGGGGTCAGCCTATGAGTGCTCAGACCATATGCCGCACACAGCATCAAATTGGTCTGCATGGCTGTTGTCCCAGAAGGAAGCCTCTTTTAAAGATGATGCACATGAAAGCCTGCAAACAGTTTGCTGATAACAAGCAGACTAAGGACATGGATTACTGGAACCATATCCTTTGGTCTCATGAGACCATGATTAACTTATTTGGTTGATGGCGTCAAGCATGTATGGCGGCAACCAGGTGAGGAGTACAAAGACAAGTGTCTTGCCTACATACAGTCAAGCGTGGTGGTGGTGGTGGGGGGTCATGATCTGGGGCTGCATTAGTGCTGCCGGCGCTAGGGAGCTACAGTTCATTGAGGGAACCATGAATGCCAACATGTACTGTGACATACTGAAGCAGAGCAAGAATCCCCTCTCCGTTCGGAGACTGGGCTGCAGAGCAATATTCCAACATAATGACCCCAAACACAAATCCAAGACGACCACTGCCTTGCTAACGAAGTCGAGGCTAAAGGTGATTGACTGGCCAAGCATGTCTCCAGACCTAAACCCTATTGAGCATCTGTGAGGCATCCTCAAATGGTAGGTAGAGCAGCGCAAGGTCTCCAACATCCACCAGCTCTGTGATGTTGTCATGGAGGAGTGAAAGCACTCCAGTGGCAACCTGTGAAGCTCTGGTGGACTCTATGCCCAAGGCAGTGCTGGAAAATAATGGCGGCCACACAATATTGACGATTTGGACACAATTTGGGTGTTTTCACTTAGTGTTGCACTCGCTCTTTATGCCAGCGGTTTAGACATTAATGGCTGTGTTAAGTTATTTTGAGAGGATAGCAAATTTACAGTTATACAAGCTGTACACTCACTACTTTTATATTGCAGCAAAGTGTAATTTCTCCAGTGTTGTCACATGAAGATATAATAAAATATTTACAAAAAAGTGAGGGGCATGTACTCACTTTTGTGAGATACTGCACACACACTTGGACACAGGCACAATTTTAATACTTTTGGCCCTGTTGCCACCAGAATAAAATGAAAACAAAAACAATACAAAGGAATTTGAAGTAAAGAGACTTTCAGCTTTAATTCATGGGGTTGAACATAAGGTACAGATTTTAGGAACTGCAACCATTTTTATACACCCCCCCCCCCCCCCCCATTTTCAGGGGCTCAAATGTAATTGATCAAATTAATATCATATTAAAAATTAACATTTTATTTATTTTTGTTGAGAATTCTTTACTGGCAATGACTGCTTGAAGTCAGGAACCCATGGACATTACCAAAGACTAGGTTTCCTCCTTTCTGATGCTTTGCCAGGCGGCTAACTTGAGTTATTCTTTGGTTCTTTCTGTCTTTAGTTATGCCCTCAATTGGGTTAGATCAGCTGATTGACTCAGCCATTGCATAATCACTTCTTTTGCTTCAAAGGGTCCTCTGTTGCTTTGCATTGTCCAATCAACCTTGCTGCATTTGGCTGACAGTACATCTCTAAACACTGCAGAATTCATCTGGCTGCTTCTGTTGCATCAATGACCCAGTGCCACTGGAAGCCATGCATGCCTGTGCCATCACACTGCCTCCACCATGTTTTACAGATAACATTGTGTGTGTGTGTGTGTGTGTGTGTGTGTGTGTGTGTGTGTGTGTGTGTGTGTGTGTGTGTGTGTGTGTGCTTTGGATCATAAACTGTTCCAAGCCTTCTCTGCTCCTTTTTTTTTTTTTTTTTTTCCTTCCCATCGTTCTTGTACAAATCTTAGTTTCATCCGTCCAAAGAATGTTTTTCAAGAACTGGTGTGGCTTTTTAGCTGTTTTTGGCCAAGTCTAATCTGGCTTTTCTTTTCTTCAGGCTTAAGAATGGTTTGCACCTTGTGGTGAAACCCCCTCTGTATTTGCTCTTGTGAAGTCTTCTCTTGATTGTAGACATTGCCAATGATACGCCCACCTCCTGGAGAGTGTCCTTTGTATGGATGTTGTGAATGGGGTTTTCTTTTCCATAGAGAGGATCCTGCGATCATCCACCGCTGTTGTCTTCCGTGAATGTCCAGGCCTTTTTATGTTGCTGAGCTCTCACCAGTGCATTCTTCTTTCCTCAGAATGTATAAAACTGTTAATTTGGCCACTCCTAATGTTGCTGCTTTCTCTGTTGGATTTGTTTCATTTTTGAAGCTTTACAATGGCCTGTTTCACTTGCATGGACTTCTCCTTTTTGAATGCACGATGTAGGTTTACAGCAATAGATTCCAAATGCAAATACCACACTTATGCCTCATACACAGTTCGATTGTTGGAAGGGTATTGTCTGTCGACAGACTAATGTCCTAAATTCTTAGTACGCCATTTTAGACGATTGTTGTCTATTTTTCGACCAACAAATGTAAGCTGGCAGGCTAGTAAATTTTTGGCGGACAACATCTCTACGCCTAATTTTCTTATGGTCAGTACACAAATCCGTCAAAAGTACAAACACGCATGCTCAGAAACCAAGCTCGCCAAACATGAAATTCCTCGTAGTATGTTACTACGTTCGTATACCGTTGGTATGCAAGACTAAATCCTGGCACACGCCCTTTTGACAAAAATCAGACGCTCAGTTACTTTTGGTCCCTTGAAAAGGGGGAATTGCTATTGTTAAGACCTGTAATTCCTAAACCCTTCCTCTGATTTGGATGTTTGTACCCTCAAATAAACCCGAGTGTGCACTTTCAGCCCATATCCATTATTTAACTATAGCCTAAATATGTTTTGGTAAATACCTGAAAAAAACTAAAATTGATCCTGTGTCCAAATATATATGGACCTTACTGTGTGTTTGTGTATGTATTTTCCTCACAATCCTACAAACGATACCCCATAATGACAACGTGAAAGAAGTTTGTTGGAAATCTTTTTAAATTTAATGAAAATTTAAAAATGCATGTACAGAAGTATTCACAGCCTTTGCCATGGCACTCAAAATTTAGCTCCGCTGCATCCTGATTCCACTGATCATCCTTGAGATGTTTCTACAACTTAATTGGAGTCCATCTGTGGTAAGTTCAGTTGATTGGACATGATTTTTTAAAGGCACACACACACACCTGTCTATATAAGGTCCCACAGTTAACAGTGCATGTCAGAGCACAAACCAAGCCATAAAGTCCAAGGAATTGTCTGTAGATCTCCAAGACGGATTGTATCAAGGCACAGATCCGGGGAAGGGTACAGAAAAAGTTCTACAGAATTGAAGGTCCCAACCACCGGTACCCTTCCTGGAGTTGGGTGCCTAGCTAAACTTTGCGATCGGTGAAGAGAAGGGTCCTACTCGGGGAGATGACCAAGAACCCAATCGTCACTCTGACAGAGCTCCAGTGTTTCTTTCTAGAGAGAGGAGAACCTTCCCGAAAAAACAAAATCTCTGCAGCACTCTACCAATCGGGCCTGTATGTTAGTGGCCAGACGCAAGCCGCCACTCAGTAAAAGGCACACGAATGCCTACCCGGAGTTTGTCAAGACACCTGAAGGGCTCAACACAATTCTCTGTTCTGATGAAACAAAGATTAAACTAAGGTCTGAATGGCAAGCGTCCTGTCTGGAGGAAACCAGGCACTGCTCATCACCTGGCCAATACCATTCCTATAGTGCAGCATGGTGGTGACAGCATGATGGTGACTGCAGCGGCAGGAACTGTAGACTAGTTAGGATTGAGGGAAAGATGAATGTAGTAAAGTACAGACATCTTGGATGAAAACCTGCTCCAGAGCACTCAGGACCTCATACTGGGGTAAAGGTTCATCTTCCAATAGGACAACGACCATAAGCACACAACCAAGATGACAAAGGAGTGGCCAAGGGACAACTCTGAATGTCTGAGTGACCCAGTCAGAGCCCAGACTTGAACATCTCCAGAGAGATCTGAAACTGGCTGTGAACTGTCACACTCCGTCCAACCTGATGAAGCTTAAGTCCTGTAAAGAATGTCAGAAACTGGCCAAAATAGGCGTGACAAGCGTGTAGCATCATACTCAGACTTGAGGCTATAATTGATGCCAAAGGTGCTTCAACAAAGTATTGAGCAAAGGCTGTGAATACTTTTTGTACATGGGATTTATTTTTTTATTTTTAATTTTGCAAACATTTCAAACAAACTTTTTTCACCGTTTCATTATGGGGTATTGTTAGTGGAATTTTTGAGGAAAATACATTGATCCATTTTGGAATAAGGCTGTAACATTACAAAATGTGAAAAAGTGAAGCGCTGTGAATACTTTCCAGATGCACTGTATATACATTCAACGGCCACTTTATTAGGTACTCCTTGCTAGTACTGGGTTGGGCCCCCTTTTGCCTTCAGAACTGCTCTAATTCTTTGTGGCATATATTCAACAAGGTGGAAACATTCCTCAGATATTTTAGTTCATATTGACATGACGGCGTAATGCAGTTGCTGCAGATTTGTTGGCTACATGATGCAAATCTATTTCACCACGTCCCAAAGGTGCTCTATTGGCTTAAAACCTGGTCACTGTAGGCTATTGGAGTACAGTGAGCTCATTGTCATGTTCAAGAAACCAGTGATGAGATGATTTGAGCTTTGTGACATGATGCGTTATCCTGCTGGAAGGAGCCATCAGAAGATGGTTACACTGTAGTCATAAAGGGATGGACATGGTCAGCCACATGTGCTTCATGGTTCGATGCGTCGGAAGTTCAGAGATGGTATTTTGCATTTCTTGGTTGTAATTGGTGGCTTTTTTAGTTGCTATTGCTTTTTTATCATCTGACATCAACCATGCATTTTTCTCCACACAATTGGATATTTTCTCTTTCAGACCATTCTGGTTGTGTGTTAAAATGCCAGTAGATCGGCAGTTTTTTTTTAAAGGAGTTGTAAAGGAAAACAGTTTTTTGCCTAAAATAAATGTCTGCAAGGTAGACAGACAGAATAGTGTAATGATTCCGTTAAACGAGTAAATACCTATTAAATTCCTTCATCTATAGCACCACCGGTGTTCTCGTCTCTGTTCTCTCATTCACTTCCTTGTTTGTGGTGCTTGTTCATGTAAGAACTACATTTCCCAGTATGCATTGCGGAACGCCCAGTAATTCACACCTTCTTGAAGTCTTTAAGACATGGAGAGCATCCTGCCGCACAATGTCGTTCCCAGGAGGGGCGAACACGTCACTGACCACCGCAGTAAAGCCTCCCTTCACGGTGGTGAGTAACAATCAGACAAGCAGGAAGTGAACAGAGAAGAAATAGAGCAACTTCTGAGCAAAAACGAACAATGAGGAAGTGAAAAGAGGAATGTCTGCAGCTAAAGGATGCTTATTATCAAAACATTTTTTTTTCCTTTACAACCCCTTTAAATGGAACCAGCCTGTCTGGCACCAACAACCATGACACATTTAAAGTCACTTAAATCCCCTTTCTTACCCATTCTGATGCTCCGTTTGAACTTCAAATCATCTTCACCACATCTAGATGCCTTAATGCATTGAGTTGCTGCCATATGATTGTCTGATTTAGCCATTTGTGTTAACCAAGCAATTGAACAGGTGTACCTAATAAAGTGTTTCCGGTGAGTGTATGTATCTGTGTGTGCGTTTGTAGATAGATATATAGATTATATAGATGCAGTAGATGGTGTGTGTGTATATATGTGTGTAAATCGGTGAAAGTCAGCTTAACAGTTTTTGCTTAAATCCCATTTACTACTATATTTAACCCTAAATCTCCTGTATACAGTATGTGTTTTTTTTTTTGCTGTACATACCGTCTTATTGCTATCTTCCACCTGGGTTCTTACTCCCGCGCGAGTAGGTGTTCCTATGCAGAGGCTAAGTGTCATGTGGGACTTCGCCCAGATGATTGAAGTCTTGAGAAAAACTTCCCCCCGGCAGATAAGGCGCGTCGCAAGTTTCCGAAAGTAGCCGAACTGCGAGTCGGCTTTATACAGCGCCGTATAGAGCCGACTCGCAGTTCGGCTACTTTCGGAAACTCGTGACACGCCTTATCCGCCGGGGGGAAGTTTTTCTCAAGACGTCAATCATCTGGGCGAAGTCCCACATGACACTTCGCCTCTGCATAGAAATGCCTACTCCCGCGGGAGTGAGAACCCGGAAACTGGGTGGAAAACAGCAATAAGACGGTATGTACAGAAAAAAAAAGGCATACTGTAAATGTTGGAAGTATGCTAAGTGTAATGTTGTATACATGTTTTTTTGGGTGAACCTCCGATTTAAAATCTAAATGTAGAGAAAACACATCCGTGATAAGTCTTGAAATCCCCCAAAAAAATGCACCTTTTGTGCGTGCACTGTCACCACAGGCAATATAGACTTACCAGAGAGCCTGGACCCTTTATTATGAAGGGTCAAACAGGCTTGATGTAGCAATCTTTGCAGGGTCATCAGCTGGAGATGTGTCCTCAGATCAAATAGGGCAGAAGCAGGATATTCAAACCAAGCTCCATCCACCCCACGATCAGAAAGATCATAAAATGTGATGCAAGTGTGAAATCCTAAAAGGTTTAATATAAAGTGTTGCACTTACATTAGTACAGGTACAACTAGCATTGTGCGGCTGACTTAAAGGGGTAGTTCCCCCAAAAACCTTTTTTTTAACATTTATTCAGGCTCGTTATGTCAAGGGGAATCAGGTTTTTTTTTTTTTAGAAATGAAGCCGTACTTACCGTTTTACAGATGCATCGTCTCCGACGCTTCCGGGTATGGGCTCCGGGTCTAGGCGTGCCTATTTGATTGACAGGCTTCCGAGGTCGGATACATCGCGTCACGATTTTCCGAAAGTAGCCGGACGACGGTGCGCAGGTGCAGTATAGAGCCGCACCGTCGCTCGGCTTTCGGCTACTCGTGACGCGATGTATGCGACCGTCGGAAGCCTGTCAATCAAATAGGCACGACCAGACCAGACGATCATACCCGGAAGCGACGGAGACGATGCATCTGTAAAACGGTAAGTATTGCTTTGTTTCTAATAAAAAACTACCCGATTCCCCTTGACATAACGAGCCTCATGCAATGTTAAAAAAAGGTTTTTGGGGGAATTACCCCTTTAAGATATCCAAGCATTGTGCAAACAAATGCGTTGGCAGGAAACGGCTCCCAACCCGACTGGTTTCATCACAAAAAGGACTTCTTCCACGGCATCAAGCCTGTTTGACTCTTCATTGCCTGTGGTGATGGTGCACGCACGAGGTGGAAGTGTCTTTTTTTTTTTTTTGGATTCAACTACTTATCACGGATTTGTGTTTTTTCTACAGTTGGATTTTGATAAACCAATATAAGATATTTAAGTGCATCATTTTTATCTAAATGATGCCTGCAGAATTTTTTTTCTCAGAAGGCAATTCCCTGCAATGTTAAAGCAATCATAGCAGCTGTTAAAGCCGCTTGATTTCTTTTACAGGCAGCGGGACTGGGCATCCCTTCCCCGACCCTCCTGACTCACCCATGCGATTGGGAAGCTGGAGTATGAATCTGCCGGCAGTGGCGGTTTACAATAGAGCTGGCCGTGGACTAGATAATCCCAACGATCTTTGACTCTTGAAGCCCCGAAGCGGCGTCATGACATCACTGCTGACGCTGGCAGGTGTAAACGCTGCCTTTTTTTTGCTGGAAATTCTGAGATCCTTTTCTATATTTGTTTTTATGATCTCAGGCTTTCCAGCATAGAGGAGAGATCTAGGGCCTTCGTTTAGTCCCCAGATCTCTCTGTAAAGAGGACCTGTCGCATCCTATTCCTATTACAAGGGTTGTTTATATTCCTTTTACTAGGAATAAAAGTGATCAAAAAATTTAGGGGAAAAGTGTAAAAATTACAAATAAAATGTAACAAATGTAACAATGACTTGCCATTTTTTAGAGGATTCTGACAATTTTTTTTAAGCAGAATTTTTGTTGAGAGCAATGCCAGAATTGGTTTGGGCTGGAAGTGGTTAAATATTAAATTTGTGATTGTTTCTTTTATTTTTTATTTTATTATAGCTTTTGGGTTTTGTGAGTATAAGGAACCTGAATCCACTCTTCGAGCATTGCGTTTGCTTCATGACCTGCAGATTGGGGAGAAGAAGCTTCTTGTGAAGGTTGATGCCAAGACAAAAGCCCAGTTGGATGAGTGGAAAGCAAGCAGGCGTGCTTCCAATGGGGTGGGTAACAAATTGGCCCCTGTGCAAAATGGAGACCATAGAACTTCAGACTTTTTTTTTTTGTCAATAGTTAGGATGGGGTAAAATTTCTGTCTGCCATAAAATGTTGTACCATAAGAGAATCTTTATAATTATAAAACTTAAATTAACTACGGACATTCTGAAATTTACGTTCTGTTCTGCGGCTCGCAACAGGGGTCCGGTGCTCCGTGTGCACAGTTTCATGTCTGATTCAGTCCGAATTTTTGACTGAATTCAGACCTAAAACGAACAAGAAAATGCACACGACTCCGGAGCCGCCCTGGAGATGTGTGAACTGGCTCCATAGGGAGCCGATCAATCTCCTGACATGCAAATTGGATGTGGAGAAAACCGCATCCGATTTGCTAAAGTGTGAACCCAGCCTTAAGAAAATTCTATTTTTCATATCTAGACTGCCCGGCCTGAATCAACAGCAGAGGAAGATGATGACCTTGACGAAGAAACAAAAAGACGAGATGGAGTCATTAAAGGTGCAATTGAACTCTTAATAAAAGAATATTCCAGTGAGCTAAATGCCCCTTCTCTGGATGCTGACTCGCATGCCAAAAAGAAAAGGAAGGACAAGAAAGAAGAACTCTCGGTAAGTGGTTAACGCTTTTATCATTGCATTACAAGTAGAATTTACTGATACAGGCTTAGAGTTGTAGTCAACTGTCTTTTGGAAAAAAAACTGACAGGCAGGGTTTTTATAACAGACCCTAGAAGTCTTTTCTGTCATGAATGACCCCCCCGCCTGTCAACGGGTAATGCGAGCTGACCCATTCCATGCGCAGCTCAGACTGCATTTACAGTCCGCTGTGCATGCCGCGGAGGTGTGCCGCATGGGAGTGGCGTGACTGCAGCCTGGCTATTCAAGCTCCCAAAGGGTTGGAAACCAGAAGAAAGACCTTGCTTACAGCAGTATTGAACCCAAAAGCAAACCTTTATTATATTGTATCTTACCAATTCTTGGATGTGATTGCTGCATTCTTTTTTTTTTTTTCCTTTAGGCTTTTTTCTATTTTCATCTGGTGATCCAACCAGTAAGTCTGGATTTTCAACAAAAGCTCTCTTTGCATCTAAAGGTGTGAGAGAGCATTTAACACTGGCAGGGGTGCTTAACCACTTCAAGCCCAAGGACGTCATATGATGTCCCTGACTTTCAGTGGTGATATCTGAAAGAATCCGCTGTCACCAGATAAAGAGCATAGAGATCTCTATAACCGTTGGAGGTCCGTCCGTGCGCGACATTATGAAGTCACGCCCAGGTCGCGCTTGTAAACGAAGCCGAGATCTCGGCTGGAAAGCATCAGATCTGTCTTTTGATCTGATGCTTTCCAGCCTGGAGGAGAAATGCAGGGTCTTATAGACTCCCGCAGCTCCATTAAGAGGACCTGCCATTACTAGTACAAGGGATGTTTACATTCCTTGTTATAGGAATAAAAAACAAATTTAAGAGTGTAAAAATTAGAGTAAAATAAACAATACTTTTTTAACGCACTCCCGTCCGTATGTCGTGCACAGTAGCAAACGCACGAGTCCTGCCCACATATGTAAACGCTGTTCGTACCACACTTATGAGATATAGCCGTGTGCGTTGGAGAAAGATCAACAATTTTAGCACTAGACCTCCTCTGTAACTGTAACAACAATTTGAGTATAGCCTCAAGTAATAAGTAGAAAATAGAAGGGGAGAATCATCATCCAATTTTAAATAGGAAAACTAGACCAAGTAGAAATATGAGGGCAGTTGCTGATGCCGCCCAACCTATATATGTCATATATGGGTTGGGCAGCATCAGCAACTGCTCCCATATTTCCACCTGGTCTAGTTTTCCACTGTAACCTGTAAAAGTGTTAAGCGTCGCCTATGGTGACAAAGTTTGGTGCCATTTCACCAGTGTGCACAGTTTTAAAGTGTAACATGTTCGGTATCTTTTTACTGTGTAACATCATCTTTCACATTATACACAAACACTTTTTGGTTTTTAATTAAGAAAGGGGTTTGAAAAATATGTGCGACACAAGTTGCAATGACCGCCATTTTATTCCCTAGGATGTCTGCTAAAAATGTTTTGCGGTTCCGAGTAATTTTCTATCAAAAAATCTTTGATTTTCACATGTAGTAGAGGAGTGCCAGAATAGGCCAGATATGGAAGTGGTTAAAATGATCCGCATTTGTTTATGTAAAACCTTTATCCCAAAAGGAGAAAACTGCTGTAAATTGTTCAGCTTTAATTTGCTACAGCTAACACTCCCTTCCCCCCAGACTAACAATGTTGCTGTCCAAATTTGCCCCCTTTGCTCATTCATCCAGAGTGGTGTCTGTATAATATAGCCGTTACTGGCCAGATCACTAAATGAAAACAGAGGTGGAAAAAGCGTATACAAACTAGAACCGCCACCACAACTGATTGGTAAGCTGCAATACATTACATCTGGCTTCCTCTGACTAAAGTGGACATTGTGATGTCTTCCGCCCACCTCTCCTCCTCAGCCAGTCATAGAAAGTCATGTATTGAAGAAATACAGTGCTTCCAGGTGATGGCTCAGCAGCATCCAACGCAATTTTTTTCTGGGAGTGAGGAAAAATACCCTACCCCCCCTTTGAAATATTCCAATTAAAAAAAAAAAAAGTTCCTTAGTTTAGGCCGATGTATTCACACTTTTTAGTTAAAAAAAATTAGCAATAAGCGTATATTTTGCGCAAATGTTATAGCGTCTACAAAATAGGGGATAGATTTTATGGCTTTTTTTTTTTTCTTTACTAGTAATGGCGGCAATGTGCAATTTTTTTTTGTGACCGTGACATTAGGGCAGTGTTTCCCAACTCCAGTCCTCAAGGCACACCAACAGGTCATGTTTTCAGGATTTCCATTATTTTGAACAGGTGATTCGATCAGTTTCACTGCCTTAGTAATTACCACAGCTGTTTCAATTGAGGGAAATCCTGAAAACATGATCTGTTGGTGTGCCTTGAGGACTGGAGTTGGGAAACACTGCATTAGGGCACACATATCGGACACTTGACATTATTTTGGGACATTCACATTTATACAGCGATCAGTGCTAAAAAAAATGCACCGATTAGTGTATAAATGTCACTGGCTGGGAAGAGGTCAGTACTAGGTGGCGATCAAGGGTTTAAATGTGTTACCTAGGGAATGATTCTAGCGGTAGGGGGAGGGGACTTGCAAGGGGATGAGATCGATCGTCTGTACTGGGAACACACAATCGTTTCCTGTCACCTGACTAGAAATGGATCTGTGCGTTTAAACACACAGATTCACGGTCCAGCTCTGTTAACGGGCAAACGTGGGTGCCCGGCTGACATCGTGGCCACCGGGCATGCCCATGGGCTTACAAATAGAATACTGTTAATAAAGATAAGTTTATTACTAAAATAACAGTGTGTGTATATATGGGCATATCTGTTCTTTAGTGGTTACTCTGCTGCTTTCAAACTGATCCGCAGGTGCAGAGCAGTGCACCTGCAGTTTACTTGCACTGAGCCATAGACCTTTAACCTGTCAGTTTGGTGATCTTTCTGAAAATTCACCACACCTTCAGAATATATTAGTAGTCTATAGAAAAGTGCAGCTAACTCACAGGAAAGCCACAGGTGTACTGCACCCGCTGTGTGGGCAAACCACAGCACATTGGTGTGAAAAGCTGCCTTGGGCCAATTTCACATGGTCAATCTGACCCTCCATTCACCTCTAAGGAGTAGCGGTTGTAAATGGACTTCTGTGCTCTATAGTCGCTTAAGTGGCCCTCGCTCTTTAAAAGGTTGGGCACCCCTGGTTTACATTCACTTTAAGGCAAATGTATGCCCCAGCTTTCGGGCCTGTGTCCAACTATAAAGAGGTTAAAGCAGTGGAGGAATCCCTATTCATCTTCAAAACAGAGATCTGGAGGAAACAAGCAGATTCTCTCAAAACACTACAACATTCACATACAGTAGGTGACCGCGACATTGTGTCAATCTCGCTCCCCTTCTCGGTGAGATTGACCACCTACGAGCCCCATCGCGGGAGCCAGTGCCGAGCCGGCTTGCCACGATGGGGACAATGCTGTCATAGAAGCAACGGGGATCCGACTTGGATTCCTGCCAATTCTACACGCAGCGTTTGATATGAATCATGAGGGGGGACTTCACGCCAGAATTTTAACTAAAAATCCGGCATTGGTTCCCCCCGAGGAGGCATACCAGGCTCTTAGGTTTGCTATGGATTGTAAGGAGAACCCCCCCCCCCCCCCCAACACTGGAAAAAACGGCGTGCGAGTTTCCCCACAATCCATACCAGACCCGTATGCAAAGCATGCCGCCCGGCCGGTCAGGAAAGGAGCGGGGACGAGCAAGCGCCCCCTCCTGAGCCTCCAGGCCGCATGCCCTCAACATGGGGTGGTTGGGTACTCTGGGGCGGGGGCGTTCCCTGTCCCCATGTTAGAGACAGAGCCTCTTCCCGTCAACCCTGGCCGTTGGTTGTCTGGGTCTGCGGGGGCGGGCTTATCGGAATATGGGAGCCCCCTTTAATAAGGTGGCCCCCAGATACCGCCCCCCCACCCTAGGTGAATGAATATGGGGTATATCGTACCCCTACCCATTCACCTGGAGGCAAAGTGTTAATAACAAAAACACACAACACAGGGTTTTTAAAATATTTTATTAGTCAGCTCCGGGGCCCCCCCCTCTCTTCTTAAGCTCTTTTACGAGGGGGGGTCTTCTCTGCTCTCCGGGGGGGGGGGTCTTGTTCGCTCAATTACTAGCGGCGGCCAACCCGCTCTTCTATTCCGTCATCTGCTTTCTTCTCCTTAGATGTTGACGCGACGCTTCTTCCCGCTGTAATGCCATGTGCGAGGCTCGCACCGATTTATATAGGCCTCCTACGACGTCACAGTCCCATTATGCTCCGGCACCTACCCACGTGAAATCCTCTATTCATTCTTTGAGGAAATCCTCTATTCATTCTGCTCAACAGTTGCAGCAAATAAAAAGGGCACCGGAAGCCTCTATTGTATGGAAATCGCTGTGGATCACAGCACTCTAAGACCCCTTTCACACTGAAGTGTTTTTACAGCATTTTAGCTTTAAAATATCGCTATTAAAACGCTCATAAAACGCTCTCCATGCATCTCAATGGACCCCTTCACACCGAGTCCTGCAAGCAGCATCTTTGAAGCAGCTTTTGGGCGCTAAAAAAATGCTCCAAAAACGCCCCTCTCCATTGAAATGAATTGAAAGCGATGTAAAAACGCCTTTCACACTGAGGCACTGCAGAAACGCCCTAAAACGTTAGGGTCTTAGTCTAAGCGGTGCTTTACCAGCACATTGGGATTGCAGATGAGGCTTTGCTTGAATAACGCCCCTGTGTGAAAGGGGCCTAATAGAGCATTGTCGATGTCCTGGGCGTTTCTATGGTTAACCACTTAAGCCCCGGACTAATATGCTGCTAAATGCCCAAGGGCGTTTTTACAATTCGGCACTGCCTCGCTTTAACAGACAATTGCGCGGTCGTGCGACGTGGCTCCCAAACAAAATTTGCGTCCTTTTCTATCACAAAAAGCTTTCTTTTGATGGTATTTGCCTCAGTGATTTTTATTTTGTGCGCTTTAAACAAAAATGGAGCGACATTTTTGAAAAAAAATCAATATTTTTTTCTTTTTGTTATAGGAAAAATCGAATAAACAAAATTTTAGTCAAACATTTAGGCCAAAATGTATTCGGCCACATGTCTTTAGTAAAAAAAAAAATCGCAATATATATATAAAAAAAAATTAGCTACCTAGCGGTGACACTAATACAGCCATCAGAAAAACGATCGCTTAGTGACACTGGCAATAGGGGGGTGAAAGGGTTAACTAGGGCGGTGATCAAGGGGGTTAAACCTTTATGGGGGGGAGGGAGAACGGGACTACCCTGGACCTAACAACACTCACACGGACACTAAATGCAGTGATCAGTAAATTTATGATCACTGCAATCAGTGACACTGTGACAGGGGGCTGGGGGTGATTGGAAGGGGTTAAGTGTGCCTATGTGTACTGGTCTCAGTGTAGTGTTGGTGCGACTTACTGTGATGTCTTCTCTCCTCTCGTTGGATTGAAAATACCGCCGAGAGGAGAGCTGACATCACTTCCTCTGCCTGTGTTTACATTACACAGGCAGAGGGAAGTGCAGGGCGGGGGCTCTGCTGATTCGCTGGGAGCGATCGCGAGGGGGGCAGACAAAAACGAACAGCCCCTCATACCGGATAGCTCCCAGAGGTAAGACGCCCACTGCATCGGACCCGCAAGAAGGCAGGGACGTACATGTACGCCCATCTGCCTGTACGTGCCATTTTGTGGACGTACATATACATGCGGCGGGCGTTAAGTGGTTAAAAGTGCAGTTATCTTGCTGCTACTGAGGTTGCTGCTTCCTGGGAGCTGTTTTTTTTTTAACGATCTAGTCTTCTATTTCCTGCAGGTGGGCGGAGCCATCTCTCTTCTGTCTACAGTCCTGGACGATAACTGGAAAAGGGGTTATCAGGTAATAACTTAACTTTTTGTTTTTTTAGTTTAATATCACAACTCTCCCTTTTAATGTTTTAAACCTAGTGAATAAAAAACGGAAATTAAAAAAATCCCTAATTTTTGCAGCAAGAAGACATAAATGCAATAGAAATGGAGGAAGATAAAAGAGACCTTATATCTCGTGAGATCAGTAAATTCAGAGATACACACAAGGTAATTTTCACTTTTGTTTTGTCATTTTAAAAGAACGTGCTTTTTTCAGATTGAAGAACCACATAGTTGTAGCACAAGCATCATCCCTATATGTGAGAAGATGAATGCAGGCATTGAGGTTGAGCGGTATATGTATATACTTATTGTTCAACTTGAACAAAGTAATTCATGGTAGTTTATCAGCTGATATGCTATGCCGCAAGAAATTCAAACAGTTTCACACACTTGTGTTCCAAATTGAAACATACAACATTTAAACATTTGATTAAATTGATCTCACTACCATACATTGTCATATCTGTAACACCATCACACTTCACTGATAAAAAAAGCTGATTAAATTCAAAGCTTTTTACACGCATTTTAGTGATTAAAAATAGATAAGTGGTTTCCACATGTGCCACAATTAAGATGCATGGAAGAATTGTAAATTCCCTTTAAAGCTAATCTATTCATTGACCCCCACCATTATGATAGAGATCATATGGTGACTAATGCAAGATGAAACTCACAGCTTGGAAAGTAACATGGAATATGAATGTAAGTATGAGCTCCTGTTTATATTCTATATATTTCGGATACCCCCTCTGAAAAAAATGTGCAAAGTGGCAACTGGCTTTGCTAGTGTATAATATACATAGCAGGCTCCCAGTGTCCTTAACCAATTCAGTGTAAGATTTTCAGTTTAGTTTGAGTCCATTAATTGATAGGGCTTTTCATGTCCTTATTGGCTAAGAAAATCTTGTGACTTTTTGGTGACAGTGTTTGAACCTGTTTGCCTGATAGAAGCAATCCAAGTATGGTATCTTTTTCTATAGGCTCAGTGTTTAGTTTCACTCAAAGGTTTGAGTTATGCAGGTTTTGGTTTTAAAAATATAAAAATTTTAATAAGTCAAAGTGTATTTTGCTGAATTTGGGGTATAGGTGGTTCATTTTAATTGCTCTGTTGTGATTTTTCCCAGAGTCAATTCCCAGAGCACAGTGAACCTTTGCATGTTTGTGTTAGGGATGTCTAAAATAACACTGTAGCCTCCTTATGGGCTGTCAGGGTATCAGTAATGTAGGGGGTGTCCATTTACAGCACGGATGAATCTGAAGACAATAAGGTAAGAGGTTTTTTTTTTAAAAGTCCTCTATCTCTCTGGTTTTACTTCCTGTCCCTTTGTTTTTTCCTCCCACCCCCCCCCACACATTCCTTTAACAAAGTGCAAGTAAATTTAATTGGCCCCTTGTAGCATATTCGGCAAATTATTTCCCTAAATTTGTTACCATAGATTGCCAAACTGCTTTTTGTCTGACTGGCAGAAGGTCTTATTAATTGCAGAAGCCCTTAATATTACCCTTTAGTTCCTAGATGGTAAAATTGCCTTCTAATATTTTTGGACCATTCCATGAAACCTGGAGCATGTAATGTAAGTATTGACTATGCTGGTTCAGTTTCACTTTTCGATTGTAATACCTGAAAGAGGTAAGTTTTTTTTTTTTTTTGTTTTTTTTTTAATAGCTTTAAATACCCCAAATGGCAATGATTAATGTAGACCTATAATATAGAATACATTTGATTATCCATGGTGTGAAGCACTTTGTACTTTTAACTCTCCTTTTACCTTCCTTTCCTTTGCCATTTATGCCTGTCCTTGTAACATTTGCAAAACACTAAAACACACTATGCTAACATCCCTTGCATTTGTGGCCCTATACATTTGCTTGCGAAAGCTTTCATCTTTCTGTCCCTTTCACCTGTACACAATTTCCTCCTGGACTCCGAATACAGCTGGGTATAAAGGTAAGATGTTTTAAAGATTTATTTTATTGCCTTTATCTTAAAAACGTGTTTTGCTATGCCTGTATTGCAGTAGTTTACTTTAAATTTTCATTTCAGTGATGTTTAAAAACATACCATTGGAGGGATTTAAGTATTTGTTAGGAAATGCCATGAAGTGTAAAATATTTGTGCCCTCGAATGGTCTTGTCTGTCTTTGAAAATGTACTTGCTCTTCCTCCCAGAATCATAGCTTGTAGGCAAAGTTAATCCCGTGTTGGAGAGCCATGTCCTAGCTCATCATCTGTAAGTTAATTCAAACAATTGCTAACAAGGATGA